>JAUPFN010000005.1:12112719-13312719 GCA_036924255.1 Apodemia mormo
TATATCATAAGATAGCGAAAAAGCAGACGGGTCTTCTGATGGAAAGGGTCAACCATCGCCTATGGACACCAAAGATGTTAATGGTGCGTTGCTATCTTGTGGCGAGGTCTAATGCCACATGCATAAGTTTACCAGCTACCTTACCCTCCAAACCGGAACACGACAGAGACAAGCACTGACCCTATTGCGGCAGGAATCGGTAAGGCGGTGGTATCAGACGCAGGCGAGATAATGCAGAACTCTACCACCTAGTAGCCACGATGGTAGTGACTCAATCGGTCGCCTTTTACGACCGGCCTGGCAGAACGGCAGATGCCTATTCTTCAAAGGAGGCCGGGACCAACACGGCGAAGATTTTCGTCGTTTTTTTACCAGTAGAAGGCTATTTATTCCTGAGTGATTTAAGCTACATTTTATTCCAATTTTTGCACGGGATCGGCATTTACGCGGGCTATAATATTGCTTTAAACATCTCGTAATATAATATAAATAAACACTTAAATTCTAGGGCGTATCTTTATAACTTGTTGTTTTGTCTTTTGCCGAGATTGACAGCTTTAATGATAGTGTTGATGCATTACAAGACAACGGACTGGTATGTGTGTTGCCAGACCAATAAGGCAATTTTTCCATTGCAAAATATGGCATGGCAAATATTTGTATTATGAACTTAATTTTCTCAGTGAATTATATTTGTTAGTGAATTATATTTTGAAGTATAATAATATCCTTATAACTATAAATATATGGGAACGTAAGCACACATAGCATCCACTCTCTAATATAAATATTAACTTCAAGAAATTTCGACGTGCTCAGCGTGAATTACTTGTTTGGTGTTATTGGATATAATTATGTAATTAATAATTCATACAGGTCTATTACCTACAACTTTATAAAACACAAATGTGACCTCATATGTAATAATATTCTCACCTCTAGAGGGAGACTTTACCGTGCGGCAGCTTAAAGACAAACTTAAGTTTTAGAATACTATACAAGTATATTCTATAAATAGGTCTTCCGCTAGATAGTCCACGTCGTCGGCCTGGATGATAGGTCGAGTGACTGTGGATTTCTCTAGCTCCCAGTGGAAGACTTTCCAGTCCACTACAGCACGTTGCGCGGGGTAGAGGGCCCTTACTGGTTCGTGGTTCAACACCGCGAGTATAGGTTGATGGTCGGAGATCGTGTGGTAATCTAGCACTTCTACCGAGAGTTGGCTAGTAGGAAACCCTTTGGATATGAGAAAATCGATGACGTCAGGGGACTGACTCTGAACATCGGGATAGTGCGTTGGTGCCTCTGGGCCCATGGGATGATAGTCATGGGTCTCTGCTAGTTTCATCACCTTACGGCCGTTGGTGCAGGTATAGTTGGAATTCCAGCTGATGTGTCGGCAGTTCCAATCGCCTGCTGCGATTACAGTCTCGCGAGTACACATCAGCTGATGGATCTCGTTTGTATTCATCCGTTCATTAGGTGGTCGGTAGATGGCATAGATGCGGAGGTCTCGCCTTTCTATTCGAGCGTCAATCCCCAGGCATGAGAAAGAGGTGATGTTCTGGTCCATGGGGACGGGTTGGTGAATGATCCGTCTTTTGACTAGTATAGCCAACCCTCGGTAAGCGCGTGTTTCGGACTGCTCGTCTTTCCTATACTCGATGTACCCCGGGATGTGAAGCCTGTCTGCTGGGTTCAGCCAGGTTTCATTAATCAGCGCAACATCGATGTCTTGGTGTTTTAACATTGTTCTCAGGGGCGTGACCTTGGTCTTCAGGCCACGGGCATTCCAGAACAGGATCCTCAGAGGCTTACTTCCCATAAATCTGGAGTAGCTCTGTCATCCCTCTGAGGATAGCGGTAACAGGGTCCAGTCCCTCTCGCAGTGCCCCCAGCACATCTTGGAAAATCTGGATTGCCTTTTCCAAGACAACCAGTTTCCCTTCGTCCGGGGACACTGATGGGGCCGCCTTCCTTGGGATCTCCTCGTTTTCAGGTGCACTTTCCGGGGCCGAAGTTGCCGGTGTGACCGAGATGGTTACTCCTTGTTTTTTGGCCTTGGACTTCCTTGGTCTAGGCTTCCTGGGCTTTTTGCTACCGGTTGTGGAGCCTCTAGGTTTTGGGTCGTTGGCCGGTGCCGTTAAGGTGGTAACCGTCGGTTGATCCTGGACCTTATTCTGGCTTTCCTCGACCATGGGCTGATTGGTGGGCTTCTTGGTAGCAGGTGTTGTGGTGATGGCCACAGTTCCGGCTTGTCTGTTCCGCGCTTCCCGCCTGAACACGGGGCAGCTGGTGTTATTGGCAGTGTGCGTGCCACTGCAATTTGCACACGTCGGTGGGTCTTCCTTTGGGCGGGGGCACTCACTCGCCCTGTGCTCGCCTCCGCATCGCACACATCTCTGCGGCCGATGGCAGTTATGCGATGAGTGCCGGAACTGCTGGCATCTGTGACATTGGGCGGGGCCCTTTTTTCCCCTCCAGGCCTCATTTTTTACACCCGGCATATACAGCATCTCATCAATGTCGTAAATGCGCGGGAGGGTGTCGGGTTTTCTTTTAACGATGGCCATGAAAATGCATCCGGGGCGTCCCGCCCTGGCCATAATCGGGCGTACGTATTCCGCCTCGTGCCCTAATGTGGCCAACTCTTGGCAGATCTCCTGAGGGTCTGTGTCCGCTGGTAACCCGCGTATCGCCACCTTCACACTCCTCTCAGATGGCAGCGAGTAACAGAACCAGGACAGTGATTCCGATTTTTCTAGTTCCGTCAGATATTTTTGAATGGCCCTGTATTCACTCTCCTCTTTGGGCGTGAATCGTACTCCGCGTCCAAAGGGGCGGGCATTCGGGGCATGTCCAAGCTTATCCTTCAGCTGCCTGAAGTGGAAAGTCCAGTTGGGTAGGTGTTCAACCACTAAAGGTGGGTATCTCCCTTTGGTTTGTTTGGGTGGTTCCGACTCTGTGACAAGTGGCGGGGATCTCTGGCTATTCCGCGGTGAGGCCGCAGCCATGGCTGCGAAGGAGGGAGGTGGCGAGGGCTCGGCCGGCACGCACTGCCGTTTCGCCTCTTCTTCGCTCTCCTCTTCGTCGGCATCTCTTTTTCTCCTCATAGGAGTTGTGCAAGGCGGCAACAGTATGGGCGCGACTTCCGCTCTCTGTACCGCGTGATGGGCAACTTCGGAACCCTCGGATGCGCTTAGCACTTTACCAGTTTTTTATAGATACTGTAACGTTAGACCGTCAGCCTCTACGGAGAGTAGAGGGAGAGGATCCAAGTCACAAGATAAGCTGTCACCAGATTCACGAAGTTCGAGAAACCTGGTGAACATAATATTTTGTACTGCATTTCATTTAACCTTTGTTAAATGAAATGCAGTACAAAATATTATATAATTTGTCAGAAAACAAAGTCCGGCACTAAATATTTATTGGGGCCTCCGGGTCAAGCGTAGAAGTTGGAGTCGCGCTGGTGTAGATGCACGTGGAGAAATACGAGGAACTTGACACGTAGTACTGGCATGGAGTATGGGCACGTAGTACAGGATGTAGTACAGTACAGGAAACTCGTAGAAGGGCGCACGCTCAGGCACGCACATAGAAGGGCGCGCGCTCAGTGGACACAGCGTGCGTAGAAGGGCGCACACTCAGGCACGCGCTCAGCTGGGACGCACGTCGAGGGGCGCGCGCTCGGGCACGCGCGTAGAGGACGTCTTGTTGGCTTTGGCCCGAACTGTCCCAGCTCTGGACCAGCAGAGAAGGCTCCAGAGACTGCAACTTCAAAACTTTTCTTCAAGACTTCTTCCTGATACCTTTAGTTACAAGCTCCCGGCGATGACTGACTCGATGATGGCCGACTTGGGTATTTATAGGCCCAAGGATGGAGCAATGTCGAAACTTAAAGATATTCGAATTATATTTTTTATATTAGGGGTACATTTATTAGGAACTTATTAGAAGACATAATTTCAAATTTTAAGAAAATAACTTTGACATACATTGTGTCATGTCAAAATTATGAAAATCAAAATAATGGAAAATGTTTATAAATAAAAACATAAAAATACAGCATGAAATAGAAAGTAAAATATAACATGACATTGTACTTTACAAAGGGAATACATAAAAAATGTAAGTATCCCAATAACTCTCGTAAGACAAATTCAAAATACAGAAACATAAATATAAAAGTAAGGAATCATTACAATACGCGCTCGCACACTGGGCCGGTTTTTTATATATTAATTACCTTTATTCCACTTGCAGGTAAAGCTACGCGGGTTAACTAGTTTTGATATAAACGGCAGTGAATATATTGCCATTTCCCAGCTTACAGATTGAATATTAATTTGACCTCTGCTGATTTAGTATTCTGTTTTAAATTTATAACTTCCGCGGAAAGAGAGCGGTAATTAACTTTACCGTTGAATTCTAATTTATTCTAATTCTCTCTCGCTCGCTAATGGTCAAATTTTAATAACGTAAGATCTATCGTAGAACGTAGAACGTAAAATCTATCAAGCACAAGTTAACGGTCACAGGTAAACAATAAAAATGTAAAAAAATAAGAATATTGCTTCAACGAAATTAGAGATATAATCTTTAAAAAAGTATGGCCACCACGCAAGTGCCAGCGTAAATTTAACGAGTCTAAGGACACAACTTTTTTCAGTACTTATTTGTGATAAGCAAGTATTTATTTATTCCCCTTCTTTGTTCCGTTCCAGGTCGTAAAAGACGACTGATTGGCTATACGAGTCACTACCATCGTGGCTACTAAGTCGTGTTCCGGTTTGGAGGGTAAGGTAGCCGGTAAACTAATGCATGCGGTATTAGCCGAGGCCACAAGATAGCAACGCACCATTAACATCTTTGTTGTTTATAGGCGATGGTTGACTCTTTTCATAAGGAGACCCATCTGCTTGTTTGTATTTTATGAAATAAAAAATATATCCTTATTTATTTAACTGTATTAAAGCATATAAAAAATGTACAGGCTACACATGGTAAGCTTAATGCAAAGCATTCTCTATCAGCTAACCATAGATCTAACAAGAAAAATGTAACGCTTATTACAAATACTGGAAAAATACTGAAAAAATATTAAAAAAAATACTTTAAAAAATAACTGAATACTACCGATTCGCCAGGAATTTTAAGTTAAGAGCTACCCAGTCCGGGGGTGTTCCGGTGCAGCCCGGCCACAGTCAATTTTGTAATTTATAGACATAAAATTTAAATGTTCTTTTAATGTTCTTGCAGTACCAATGAATAAATTAAATGTACTTCAATTATATCTCCTTAAAAGAGCAGTTTTTGGTGGCCGGGAAGTAACGTATACGCTGCAGCCCGGCCACGGTTATATTTTCCAGTAGGATGCTCAGAATGTTTTTAAATATAAGCCAATTAAATGTTCCATTTGCGTTCTTTGAATTTTTGAATGTAATATACGAACAAAAACGACTATATAAACAAAAAATGATTTTAAATTAAAATGTGCACTTAGCGCCTGTAGAATTAAAATAGCAAATCTGCTTATTTGTAAAAAGCTGCTATCGCAATTTTTTTAGGAGTAATTCTCTAGAAAACCAGACGTAAACAAAAACAGTTCTGATTGTAAAACGATGGTGCATTTTCCTATATGATATATTATTATTATAAACAAAGTAATTATAAATATATTATATGTATCTAGATGTACGTAATTGTATAGAATATTAAAATAATAAAAAAAATGTTAAATGTTGTAGGGAATTGGAATTGCATTATATCTATGATTTGTTTTCTACACTCACATATTTTTATTTATATTGATAATTGTGTACTATCTCTATTGGTAGGATCTTCTAGCGTATGCCACCTACATCTTGAGCGCGGTCATCGAGAATCATGGTGAAGCACTAGCTATCTTGCTTGATATTTCGAAGGCATGATTTTTCCCCGTGTTGTATAAATAATAAACAAACTGCCGTTTTGTCAGGCAGGTCGTAAAAGGCGACCGATTGGATTCGTGAGTCACTACCTTCGTGGCTACTAGGTGGTAGAGTTCTGCATTGTCTCGCCCGGTTCTGATACCACCGCCTTACCTATTCCTGCCGTAATAGCGTCAGTGCTTAAACCTTAAGCCGGTAAAATTATACATTTGGCATTAGACCTCACGCCAAAATAGCAACGCACCATTAACATCTTTGGTGTCTATAAGTGATGGTTGACTCTTTCCATCAGGAGACCCATCTGCTTGTTTGCTATCTTATGATAAATAAATAAAATGTGAGGGTAGAAGACAAATCATAGATATAATAATAATAAATATTCACGGGACAAATTACACTTACTGATCTAACCCCAAAGTAAGCAAACTATTTGCTTGTGTTATGGGTGTTAGTCATCGATACTAATACATAAAAATACATATATAAAAACTAGAACATATTTAATAAAGACCCAAACCCGGAAATATAAACATTTATACACATCACACAAATGCTTGTCCCCGTCGGAGATCGAATCTGAGCCCCGTCGATTGCGTAGTCAGGGTCGCTAACCACTCGACCAACTGGGCGATTAATTTTATAAATATTTTAATTAGATATAACAGAATAAGTACCCATTCACTACAAAATTATTAATGCAATTACGTACATCTAGATACATATAATATATTTATAATTACTTTGTTTATAATAATATCATATAGGAAAATGCACCATCGTTTTACAATCAAAACTGTTTTACTGTTTTTCTTTACGTCTGGTTTTCTAGAGAATTGCTCCTAAAAAAATTGCGATAGCAGCTTTTTACAAATAAGCAGATTTGCTATTTTAATTCTACAGGCGCTAAGTGCATATTTTAATTAAAAATCATTTTTTGTTTATATAGTCGTTTTTGTTCGTATATTACATTCAAAAAACCAAAGAACGCAAATGGAACATTTATTTGGCTTATGTTTAAGAACATTCTGAGCATCCTACTGAAAAATATAACCGTGGCCGGGCTGCAGCGTATACGTTACTTCCCGGCCACTAAAAAGTGCTCTTTTAAGGAGATATATTTGAGGTACATTTAATTTATTCATTGGTACTGCAAGAACATTAAAAGAACATTTAAATTTTATGTCTATAAATTGCAAAATTGACTGTGGCCGGGCTGCACCGGAACACCCCAGTCCGGGACCTTTTTGAAGAAAATACCATCTGTCATTCTGCCAAGTAGTTCGTAAAAGGATTTAAAACATTATAATATCGATATGTTTGCTGTTTCGTGATTGTTTCGCCGTGTTTCATGCTGTTTTATGATTGGTTCGCTAACTAGCGCTAGAAGACAACGTCATAATGTCATATACCATAACTAATCACGACGACGCAAACATATCAATATTATAACGTTATAAATCCTTTCATAAAAGGCAAACCATTGGATATACCATCACAACTATCGTCGTGGTAGAGTTCTGCAACTTCTTGGCCGGTTTTTTTGCATGGATAATGAAATAAAAAAATCTATATTAATATTATAAATGCGAAAGTTTGGATGTTTAGATGGATGTTTGTTACTCAATCACGCAAAAACTACTGAACGGATTTGAATGAAATTTGGCACACAGGTAGACACAGGCACACACCTAGAATAGCACATAAGCTTCATTTTAACCCGGAAAAATTAGGTGATCCCGTGGGATTTACCAAAAACTGTTATAATGCAGCGGGCTGCACGCGGCAGCTAGTAATAAATAATGCAATCACAGTAACAGAGACGCAGTAAGGCTGCTCCTAGTTTTTGAGCAAACCAGAAAAATCGAAAATTAAATATTACAAATAGGATTCAGAATATATCGATAAATTGCTGATTCGTACGATATTTAAATGCATTAAGTCAGATTACGTCAACAAATCTTAAAAAAACATATTATACTAACCTGTTTTAAAGGCAGGTGTTGCGAAATATAAAAGCAAAACAGATGTTTTCATTAGTTACATAATATCCAATGTTACGGCTAATGTAAGACATTGAGGCTAAATCTATAATTAGCTGTATTGCCTCGAACCATTTGAAATGGTAATTTACCAATGTTGCATACAATCTGTTCAAATAACGATCGCCTGCTAGTCGAAATTCGACTATAAGTTTGATCATAGACTTTATTAAAATCTGTTCCAAGTTTGACAACTGACTTGAACCATTAAAAAAAATGTGTGTACTTGTATATTATATTTATGTTTCAAATAAAATGTAATTTGTGTAAGGTACATTTTACTAATTTTATATATGTATTAAACGTATTGTTTGATAATTTTAGGCTTTTAAACTTCTTCACAATTTAAACTTTAAATGTGCTAAATTTCATGCTTCTCCGTCTCAAAAAATGGATACAAAGTTTTCGCTTCACATTGTATTAATATCGAGATATTTTAAAACTCTAACAGCAGTTTTAGATGTGTAATAGACCATATGACCAATAAGACCACAGCCTCTCACTATAAATAAAATACTATATATACATTTGTATGTATATCTATCTATATTAATAATTTCATCAAGGGCTACGGTAGACTCAATCGAAACCTTACAGGAATTATTAAGGAAAAATTATTTTTTTATAAATTATTAAGCAAAATTCGGATTGTCGAATATTTTGTTAAAATCGTGATTAGAATTTTTTTATGATTTTATGGATTTTCTTCTATTAGTATAAAAATCTTAGCTTTCTGTACTTTTTCTGCTTATAAACTTTATCTGAGCCAAATTTAAATGTGAATCATCAAATCATATGTGAGTTTGTTTGTTGAGAGTTATCTCTATTAACTACTTAGCAGATTTTTTTTTATATCATAAGATAGCGAAAAAGCAGACGGGTCTTCTGATGGAAAGGGTCAACCATCGCCTATGGACACCAAAGATGTTAATGGTGCGTTGCTATCTTGTGGCGAGGTCTAATGCCACATGCATAAGTTTACCAGCTACCTTACCCTCCAAACCGGAACACGACAGAGACAAGCACTGACCCTATTGCGGCAGGAATCGGTAAGGCGGTGGTATCAGACGCAGGCGAGATAATGCAGAACTCTACCACCTAGTAGCCACGATGGTAGTGACTCAATCGGTCGCCTTTTACGACCGGCCTGGCAGAACGGCAGATGCCTATTCTTCAAAGGAGGCCGGGACCAACACGGCGAAGATTTTCGTCGTTTTTTTACCAGTAGAAGGCTATTTATTCCTGAGTGATTTAAGCTACATTTTATTCCAATTTTTGCACGGGATCGGCATTTACGCGGGCTATAATATTGCTTTAAACATCTCGTAATATAATATAAATAAACACTTAAATTCTAGGGCGTATCTTTATAACTTGTTGTTTTGTCTTTTGCCGAGATTGACAGCTTTAATGATAGTGTTGATGCATTACAAGACAACGGACTGGTATGTGTGTTGCCAGACCAATAAGGCAATTTTTCCATTGCAAAATATGGCATGGCAAATATTTGTATTATGAACTTAATTTTCTCAGTGAATTATATTTGTTAGTGAATTATATTTTGAAGTATAATAATATCCTTATAACTATAAATATATGGGAACGTAAGCACACATAGCATCCACTCTCTAATATAAATATTAACTTCAAGAAATTTCGACGTGCTCAGCGTGAATTACTTGTTTGGTGTTATTGGATATAATTATGTAATTAATAATTCATACAGGTCTATTACCTACAACTTTATAAAACACAAATGTGACCTCATATGTAATAATATTCTCACCTCTAGAGGGAGACTTTACCGTGCGGCAGCTTAAAGACAAACTTAAGTTTTAGAATACTATACAAGTATATTCTATAAATAGGTCTTCCGCTAGATAGTCCACGTCGTCGGCCTGGATGATAGGTCGAGTGACTGTGGATTTCTCTAGCTCCCAGTGGAAGACTTTCCAGTCCACTACAGCACGTTGCGCGGGGTAGAGGGCCCTTACTGGTTCGTGGTTCAACACCGCGAGTATAGGTTGATGGTCGGAGATCGTGTGGTAATCTAGCACTTCTACCGAGAGTTGGCTAGTAGGAAACCCTTTGGATATGAGAAAATCGATGACGTCAGGGGACTGACTCTGAACATCGGGATAGTGCGTTGGTGCCTCTGGGCCCATGGGATGATAGTCATGGGTCTCTGCTAGTTTCATCACCTTACGGCCGTTGGTGCAGGTATAGTTGGAATTCCAGCTGATGTGTCGGCAGTTCCAATCGCCTGCTGCGATTACAGTCTCGCGAGTACACATCAGCTGATGGATCTCGTTTGTATTCATCCGTTCATTAGGTGGTCGGTAGATGGCATAGATGCGGAGGTCTCGCCTTTCTATTCGAGCGTCAATCCCCAGGCATGAGAAAGAGGTGATGTTCTGGTCCATGGGGACGGGTTGGTGAATGATCCGTCTTTTGACTAGTATAGCCAACCCTCGGTAAGCGCGTGTTTCGGACTGCTCGTCTTTCCTATACTCGATGTACCCCGGGATGTGAAGCCTGTCTGCTGGGTTCAGCCAGGTTTCATTAATCAGCGCAACATCGATGTCTTGGTGTTTTAACATTGTTCTCAGGGGCGTGACCTTGGTCTTCAGGCCACGGGCATTCCAGAACAGGATCCTCAGAGGCTTACTTCCCATAAATCTGGAGTAGCTCTGTCATCCCTCTGAGGATAGCGGTAACAGGGTCCAGTCCCTCTCGCAGTGCCCCCAGCACATCTTGGAAAATCTGGATTGCCTTTTCCAAGACAACCAGTTTCCCTTCGTCCGGGGACACTGATGGGGCCGCCTTCCTTGGGATCTCCTCGTTTTCAGGTGCACTTTCCGGGGCCGAAGTTGCCGGTGTGACCGAGATGGTTACTCCTTGTTTTTTGGCCTTGGACTTCCTTGGTCTAGGCTTCCTGGGCTTTTTGCTACCGGTTGTGGAGCCTCTAGGTTTTGGGTCGTTGGCCGGTGCCGTTAAGGTGGTAACCGTCGGTTGATCCTGGACCTTATTCTGGCTTTCCTCGACCATGGGCTGATTGGTGGGCTTCTTGGTAGCAGGTGTTGTGGTGATGGCCACAGTTCCGGCTTGTCTGTTCCGCGCTTCCCGCCTGAACACGGGGCAGCTGGTGTTATTGGCAGT
Organism: Apodemia mormo; assembly: GCA_036924255.1. Classification (NCBI taxonomy): domain Eukaryota; kingdom Metazoa; phylum Arthropoda; class Insecta; order Lepidoptera; family Riodinidae; genus Apodemia; species Apodemia mormo. The sequence continues at coordinate 12,123,851 of JAUPFN010000005.1, forward strand.
GTGCGTGCCACTGCAATTTGCACACGTCGGTGGGTCTTCCTTTGGGCGGGGGCACTCACTCGCCCTGTGCTCGCCTCCGCATCGCACACATCTCTGCGGCCGATGGCAGTTATGCGATGAGTGCCGGAACTGCTGGCATCTGTGACATTGGGCGGGGCCCTTTTTTCCCCTCCAGGCCTCATTTTTTACACCCGGCATATACAGCATCTCATCAATGTCGTAAATGCGCGGGAGGGTGTCGGGTTTTCTTTTAACGATGGCCATGAAAATGCATCCGGGGCGTCCCGCCCTGGCCATAATCGGGCGTACGTATTCCGCCTCGTGCCCTAATGTGGCCAACTCTTGGCAGATCTCCTGAGGGTCTGTGTCCGCTGGTAACCCGCGTATCGCCACCTTCACACTCCTCTCAGATGGCAGCGAGTAACAGAACCAGGACAGTGATTCCGATTTTTCTAGTTCCGTCAGATATTTTTGAATGGCCCTGTATTCACTCTCCTCTTTGGGCGTGAATCGTACTCCGCGTCCAAAGGGGCGGGCATTCGGGGCATGTCCAAGCTTATCCTTCAGCTGCCTGAAGTGGAAAGTCCAGTTGGGTAGGTGTTCAACCACTAAAGGTGGGTATCTCCCTTTGGTTTGTTTGGGTGGTTCCGACTCTGTGACAAGTGGCGGGGATCTCTGGCTATTCCGCGGTGAGGCCGCAGCCATGGCTGCGAAGGAGGGAGGTGGCGAGGGCTCGGCCGGCACGCACTGCCGTTTCGCCTCTTCTTCGCTCTCCTCTTCGTCGGCATCTCTTTTTCTCCTCATAGGAGTTGTGCAAGGCGGCAACAGTATGGGCGCGACTTCCGCTCTCTGTACCGCGTGATGGGCAACTTCGGAACCCTCGGATGCGCTTAGCACTTTACCAGTTTTTTATAGATACTGTAACGTTAGACCGTCAGCCTCTACGGAGAGTAGAGGGAGAGGATCCAAGTCACAAGATAAGCTGTCACCAGATTCACGAAGTTCGAGAAACCTGGTGAACATAATATTTTGTACTGCATTTCATTTAACCTTTGTTAAATGAAATGCAGTACAAAATATTATATAATTTGTCAGAAAACAAAGTCCGGCACTAAATATTTATTGGGGCCTCCGGGTCAAGCGTAGAAGTTGGAGTCGCGCTGGTGTAGATGCACGTGGAGAAATACGAGGAACTTGACACGTAGTACTGGCATGGAGTATGGGCACGTAGTACAGGATGTAGTACAGTACAGGAAACTCGTAGAAGGGCGCACGCTCAGGCACGCACATAGAAGGGCGCGCGCTCAGTGGACACAGCGTGCGTAGAAGGGCGCACACTCAGGCACGCGCTCAGCTGGGACGCACGTCGAGGGGCGCGCGCTCGGGCACGCGCGTAGAGGACGTCTTGTTGGCTTTGGCCCGAACTGTCCCAGCTCTGGACCAGCAGAGAAGGCTCCAGAGACTGCAACTTCAAAACTTTTCTTCAAGACTTCTTCCTGATACCTTTAGTTACAAGCTCCCGGCGATGACTGACTCGATGATGGCCGACTTGGGTATTTATAGGCCCAAGGATGGAGCAATGTCGAAACTTAAAGATATTCGAATTATATTTTTTATATTAGGGGTACATTTATTAGGAACTTATTAGAAGACATAATTTCAAATTTTAAGAAAATAACTTTGACATACATTGTGTCATGTCAAAATTATGAAAATCAAAATAATGGAAAATGTTTATAAATAAAAACATAAAAATACAGCATGAAATAGAAAGTAAAATATAACATGACATTGTACTTTACAAAGGGAATACATAAAAAATGTAAGTATCCCAATAACTCTCGTAAGACAAATTCAAAATACAGAAACATAAATATAAAAGTAAGGAATCATTACAATACGCGCTCGCACACTGGGCCGGTTTTTTATATATTAATTACCTTTATTCCACTTGCAGGTAAAGCTACGCGGGTTAACTAGTTTTGATATAAACGGCAGTGAATATATTGCCATTTCCCAGCTTACAGATTGAATATTAATTTGACCTCTGCTGATTTAGTATTCTGTTTTAAATTTATAACTTCCGCGGAAAGAGAGCGGTAATTAACTTTACCGTTGAATTCTAATTTATTCTAATTCTCTCTCGCTCGCTAATGGTCAAATTTTAATAACGTAAGATCTATCGTAGAACGTAGAACGTAAAATCTATCAAGCACAAGTTAACGGTCACAGGTAAACAATAAAAATGTAAAAAAATAAGAATATTGCTTCAACGAAATTAGAGATATAATCTTTAAAAAAGTATGGCCACCACGCAAGTGCCAGCGTAAATTTAACGAGTCTAAGGACACAACTTTTTTCAGTACTTATTTGTGATAAGCAAGTATTTATTTATTCCCCTTCTTTGTTCCGTTCCAGGTCGTAAAAGACGACTGATTGGCTATACGAGTCACTACCATCGTGGCTACTAAGTCGTGTTCCGGTTTGGAGGGTAAGGTAGCCGGTAAACTAATGCATGCGGTATTAGCCGAGGCCACAAGATAGCAACGCACCATTAACATCTTTGTTGTTTATAGGCGATGGTTGACTCTTTTCATAAGGAGACCCATCTGCTTGTTTGTATTTTATGAAATAAAAAATATATCCTTATTTATTTAACTGTATTAAAGCATATAAAAAATGTACAGGCTACACATGGTAAGCTTAATGCAAAGCATTCTCTATCAGCTAACCATAGATCTAACAAGAAAAATGTAACGCTTATTACAAATACTGGAAAAATACTGAAAAAATATTAAAAAAAATACTTTAAAAAATAACTGAATACTACCGATTCGCCAGGAATTTTAAGTTAAGAGCTACCCAGTCCGGGGGTGTTCCGGTGCAGCCCGGCCACAGTCAATTTTGTAATTTATAGACATAAAATTTAAATGTTCTTTTAATGTTCTTGCAGTACCAATGAATAAATTAAATGTACTTCAATTATATCTCCTTAAAAGAGCAGTTTTTGGTGGCCGGGAAGTAACGTATACGCTGCAGCCCGGCCACGGTTATATTTTCCAGTAGGATGCTCAGAATGTTTTTAAATATAAGCCAATTAAATGTTCCATTTGCGTTCTTTGAATTTTTGAATGTAATATACGAACAAAAACGACTATATAAACAAAAAATGATTTTAAATTAAAATGTGCACTTAGCGCCTGTAGAATTAAAATAGCAAATCTGCTTATTTGTAAAAAGCTGCTATCGCAATTTTTTTAGGAGTAATTCTCTAGAAAACCAGACGTAAACAAAAACAGTTCTGATTGTAAAACGATGGTGCATTTTCCTATATGATATATTATTATTATAAACAAAGTAATTATAAATATATTATATGTATCTAGATGTACGTAATTGTATAGAATATTAAAATAATAAAAAAAATGTTAAATGTTGTAGGGAATTGGAATTGCATTATATCTATGATTTGTTTTCTACACTCACATATTTTTATTTATATTGATAATTGTGTACTATCTCTATTGGTAGGATCTTCTAGCGTATGCCACCTACATCTTGAGCGCGGTCATCGAGAATCATGGTGAAGCACTAGCTATCTTGCTTGATATTTCGAAGGCATGATTTTTCCCCGTGTTGTATAAATAATAAACAAACTGCCGTTTTGTCAGGCAGGTCGTAAAAGGCGACCGATTGGATTCGTGAGTCACTACCTTCGTGGCTACTAGGTGGTAGAGTTCTGCATTGTCTCGCCCGGTTCTGATACCACCGCCTTACCTATTCCTGCCGTAATAGCGTCAGTGCTTAAACCTTAAGCCGGTAAAATTATACATTTGGCATTAGACCTCACGCCAAAATAGCAACGCACCATTAACATCTTTGGTGTCTATAAGTGATGGTTGACTCTTTCCATCAGGAGACCCATCTGCTTGTTTGCTATCTTATGATAAATAAATAAAATGTGAGGGTAGAAGACAAATCATAGATATAATAATAATAAATATTCACGGGACAAATTACACTTACTGATCTAACCCCAAAGTAAGCAAACTATTTGCTTGTGTTATGGGTGTTAGTCATCGATACTAATACATAAAAATACATATATAAAAACTAGAACATATTTAATAAAGACCCAAACCCGGAAATATAAACATTTATACACATCACACAAATGCTTGTCCCCGTCGGAGATCGAATCTGAGCCCCGTCGATTGCGTAGTCAGGGTCGCTAACCACTCGACCAACTGGGCGATTAATTTTATAAATATTTTAATTAGATATAACAGAATAAGTACCCATTCACTACAAAATTATTAATGCAATTACGTACATCTAGATACATATAATATATTTATAATTACTTTGTTTATAATAATATCATATAGGAAAATGCACCATCGTTTTACAATCAAAACTGTTTTACTGTTTTTCTTTACGTCTGGTTTTCTAGAGAATTGCTCCTAAAAAAATTGCGATAGCAGCTTTTTACAAATAAGCAGATTTGCTATTTTAATTCTACAGGCGCTAAGTGCATATTTTAATTAAAAATCATTTTTTGTTTATATAGTCGTTTTTGTTCGTATATTACATTCAAAAAACCAAAGAACGCAAATGGAACATTTATTTGGCTTATGTTTAAGAACATTCTGAGCATCCTACTGAAAAATATAACCGTGGCCGGGCTGCAGCGTATACGTTACTTCCCGGCCACTAAAAAGTGCTCTTTTAAGGAGATATATTTGAGGTACATTTAATTTATTCATTGGTACTGCAAGAACATTAAAAGAACATTTAAATTTTATGTCTATAAATTGCAAAATTGACTGTGGCCGGGCTGCACCGGAACACCCCAGTCCGGGACCTTTTTGAAGAAAATACCATCTGTCATTCTGCCAAGTAGTTCGTAAAAGGATTTAAAACATTATAATATCGATATGTTTGCTGTTTCGTGATTGTTTCGCCGTGTTTCATGCTGTTTTATGATTGGTTCGCTAACTAGCGCTAGAAGACAACGTCATAATGTCATATACCATAACTAATCACGACGACGCAAACATATCAATATTATAACGTTATAAATCCTTTCATAAAAGGCAAACCATTGGATATACCATCACAACTATCGTCGTGGTAGAGTTCTGCAACTTCTTGGCCGGTTTTTTTGCATGGATAATGAAATAAAAAAATCTATATTAATATTATAAATGCGAAAGTTTGGATGTTTAGATGGATGTTTGTTACTCAATCACGCAAAAACTACTGAACGGATTTGAATGAAATTTGGCACACAGGTAGACACAGGCACACACCTAGAATAGCACATAAGCTTCATTTTAACCCGGAAAAATTAGGTGATCCCGTGGGATTTACCAAAAACTGTTATAATGCAGCGGGCTGCACGCGGCAGCTAGTAATAAATAATGCAATCACAGTAACAGAGACGCAGTAAGGCTGCTCCTAGTTTTTGAGCAAACCAGAAAAATCGAAAATTAAATATTACAAATAGGATTCAGAATATATCGATAAATTGCTGATTCGTACGATATTTAAATGCATTAAGTCAGATTACGTCAACAAATCTTAAAAAAACATATTATACTAACCTGTTTTAAAGGCAGGTGTTGCGAAATATAAAAGCAAAACAGATGTTTTCATTAGTTACATAATATCCAATGTTACGGCTAATGTAAGACATTGAGGCTAAATCTATAATTAGCTGTATTGCCTCGAACCATTTGAAATGGTAATTTACCAATGTTGCATACAATCTGTTCAAATAACGATCGCCTGCTAGTCGAAATTCGACTATAAGTTTGATCATAGACTTTATTAAAATCTGTTCCAAGTTTGACAACTGACTTGAACCATTAAAAAAAATGTGTGTACTTGTATATTATATTTATGTTTCAAATAAAATGTAATTTGTGTAAGGTACATTTTACTAATTTTATATATGTATTAAACGTATTGTTTGATAATTTTAGGCTTTTAAACTTCTTCACAATTTAAACTTTAAATGTGCTAAATTTCATGCTTCTCCGTCTCAAAAAATGGATACAAAGTTTTCGCTTCACATTGTATTAATATCGAGATATTTTAAAACTCTAACAGCAGTTTTAGATGTGTAATAGACCATATGACCAATAAGACCACAGCCTCTCACTATAAATAAAATACTATATATACATTTGTATGTATATCTATCTATATTAATAATTTCATCAAGGGCTACGGTAGACTCAATCGAAACCTTACAGGAATTATTAAGGAAAAATTATTTTTTTATAAATTATTAAGCAAAATTCGGATTGTCGAATATTTTGTTAAAATCGTGATTAGAATTTTTTTATGATTTTATGGATTTTCTTCTATTAGTATAAAAATCTTAGCTTTCTGTACTTTTTCTGCTTATAAACTTTATCTGAGCCAAATTTAAATGTGAATCATCAAATCATATGTGAGTTTGTTTGTTGAGAGTTATCTCTATTAACTACTTAGCAGATTTTTTTTTATATCATAAGATAGCGAAAAAGCAGACGGGTCTTCTGATGGAAAGGGTCAACCATCGCCTATGGACACCAAAGATGTTAATGGTGCGTTGCTATCTTGTGGCGAGGTCTAATGCCACATGCATAAGTTTACCAGCTACCTTACCCTCCAAACCGGAACACGACAGAGACAAGCACTGACCCTATTGCGGCAGGAATCGGTAAGGCGGTGGTATCAGACGCAGGCGAGATAATGCAGAACTCTACCACCTAGTAGCCACGATGGTAGTGACTCAATCGGTCGCCTTTTACGACCGGCCTGGCAGAACGGCAGATGCCTATTCTTCAAAGGAGGCCGGGACCAACACGGCGAAGATTTTCGTCGTTTTTTTACCAGTAGAAGGCTATTTATTCCTGAGTGATTTAAGCTACATTTTATTCCAATTTTTGCACGGGATCGGCATTTACGCGGGCTATAATATTGCTTTAAACATCTCGTAATATAATATAAATAAACACTTAAATTCTAGGGCGTATCTTTATAACTTGTTGTTTTGTCTTTTGCCGAGATTGACAGCTTTAATGATAGTGTTGATGCATTACAAGACAACGGACTGGTATGTGTGTTGCCAGACCAATAAGGCAATTTTTCCATTGCAAAATATGGCATGGCAAATATTTGTATTATGAACTTAATTTTCTCAGTGAATTATATTTGTTAGTGAATTATATTTTGAAGTATAATAATATCCTTATAACTATAAATATATGGGAACGTAAGCACACATAGCATCCACTCTCTAATATAAATATTAACTTCAAGAAATTTCGACGTACTCAGCGTGAATTACTTGTTTGGTGTTATTGGATATAATTATGTAATTAATAATTCATACAGGTCTATTACCTACAACTTTATAAAACACAAATGTGACCTCATATGTAATAATATTCTCACCTCTAGAGGGAGACTTTACCGTGCGGCAGCTTAAAGACAAACTTAAGTTTTAGAATACTATACAAGTATATTCTATAAATGAATTTACAAATTATCAAATAACACAACGAAAATTGTACATCAAATAGATTCTTATAAATGAAAAAATATTTACATACTTAAAAAAATAACATATAACTTCTTTCGGGCAATATCCGGGACCAATAACTTTTCATACTTTGAGGCATTACTTCTTCCAAAAATATATCAATAATATTCTAATCCGGGACTAAATGATCTGAGACGAATAAACTAACATACCGATGGTAGAAAATGCTACATAATATTGATAAGTCAAAATTGTAGTTAAACTCAAGATTTGCAAAATCTAAACCAGCACCTGTAAATAAGCGCTATAATTTTACGTTAACTTGTTGCTATTAGAGAATACATTATCATAGAAGGCGCCTAATATGGCAACTTTTGCCTACTTTCCAGGAAAAAGTAATAGTAGTTTTGCAGAAAATAGTTTCACAAAACAGCTCCATAATTTTTTATCGTCATAATGAAGGAGGACCGGGAGATAATATATAATGTACTGCGTATACAGACGTATAAAATAATCTTGTATGAGATTTTGGTTGAGAAAATTATAAATATTGAGGTATAACATTTCTGAACTCATACTTCCATACTTTCTTAATAATATAAATGCAAAAGTCTGCCTGTCCGTCATGCTTTCACGGCTAATCCGCTGACCCAATTATGATTAAATTTAACAAGAAGATAGTTGGAAGTCCTGGATCCAAAATGAGATACGTTTTTTTTCCAAAAAACAACAGATGGGAACAACAAAAAACAACAGATGACATGTGATTTTACTCGCGGGCAAAACTGCACGGGTCAGCTAGAAACTTATAATAATTTATTCATGACAATTATTTTTCCTTACACAAAAGTAATGCACGCTGTCGCTTTTGGTATTAAAAATGGTTCTGATTATAGAAAAGACATCGTAACAGCTTTGGCCAACAATAAATTAGACATATAAAAACATCTTGGCAGTAAGATAGTGCTCTTTTTATTCCCGGATAGGTCAGGGCCCATTTGAAGAATAGACCATCTGCAATTCTACCAGATGGTAGAGTTCTGCAATATTTCCTAGTGTGTTTGGTACCAACGGCACTTATTCCTGCCGTAAAAGCATCGATGCTTATCATTGTCGTGTTCCGGTTTGAAGGATGCCGCTAAAGGTAGGTAGGTAGGAAGGTAGCCGCTAAACTTATGCACGTGGAATTCATCACGTCATCTTACCATTCGTATAGCAATGCACCATTAACTTCTTAAATGTCTATAAGCGATGGTTGTATCTTTCCATTAGAAGAGCCATCTTGCTTGTTTGCTATCTTATAAAAAAATATTCATCAAAAGGAGCCCGAACCTATAAGGGATATAGTCTTATTATCAGTACAATATATAGAACTATAAAATTGATTATTTCAATACAATACGAGTATCGCAAAATAAATAATATTATTACCTAACATTACGTTTACTTAATATGGTAATTTTTGATTTTCATCAAAAATTACACTCTACAGTAAAAATACTCTTAAATTGTAACAAATGTTATCTTAAGCTAGGTAAGGGGCACCTTTCTATTAGAAACTCTTGGACACTAAGCAATTTAGTCCGATACGCTATTAAACTATTAATATGCATATAAATAAATGTTAAAGCGAAACGACCGAGAATGCTAGTAACACTTTTAAACGTGTTTTTAGATACCAACATATTCTCACGCCAAATTCCTTAGCAATAAGACAGAGAGATCCCAGTGCATTATATCACGATTCAGGGAGACGACCTTGTTGCTTCCATAATCATAATACTTAATTCCCAATAATTCTTCTTACAACTACACCAGTTAAATGTATTAATATTATTTAATCAGTCCTGATCTTCCCCAGTACCTATATTCAAGTAAATTGTATATTTGTTTTGTTGATATTTTATCTGCTAGTCATCTCACAAGTACATGTTGACTGGTAAAAGATTATACGTATTGAAGAACACAATAGTCATTAATAAACAATAAAAATATAATAAAATAGAAATTGTGCTTAATTTCATCGTAAACCTCGACAAAATTAGTGTAGTTGTATTAAAAAAGTATAGTCACCGCACTTTGTACTAATAAATCTAGTCACGAGTTTGATAAATCACTATTTGTAAACAATGTACTTGAGTGCGACGTTTTAATGAATAATTAGGTCAAAATTTAAGTACCCTTTTTTACATATTTGGTACATAGTCGAGTACTGAACACGTATGTACATTGTACAACCTTTACCAGTCAACCAGCTGCTGATGTAGTCAGACTGCACGATACGCTCTGTCTCTCCCACCGTGTTAATTGGGGCTACTTTTGAAAAATAGATCACCGCGTTACTGTCAGATATAGATAATTAAAATTAAAATAATTAATAATTAATTATCACTGGACAAATTAAACGAATTGGTCTAACCCATTAGCATCTATATACATATAATAATATCGTGGGAAAGTCAAAACTATACATTGAATATTTTTTTTAAAAAATACTTGGGGCATGATCTACAATCGATATCGAAGCCAAAAATATAGTTTTTAGAATTTTTGTCTCTTTGTCTGTATGTATGTCCGGGGTAAACTCAAAAAGTACTGCATGGATTTACTTCAAATTTTGCATGAATATTACTAACAGGTCACGTCAACATATAGGCTACATATTATCACGCTATCACCTACAGGGGAGGAGCAGTGCGGAGTAAACGAAGTCCACACAGACGAAGTCGCAGGCAACAGCTAGTATTTAATAATAGCGTAAGCAATTTATTTGCTTGTGTTATGGGTGTCACTCAACAATACTAATACATATACATATATAAATACTCAAATAGATTAAATAAACACCCAAACCAAGAAATACAAACATCTATGCTCATCACATAAATGTTTGTCCCTGTCGACGAGATTGATGCGTAGTTACATAGGTCTGCTAACCACTCGACCAAAGGAGCGGTTAACAACAAGATCTCGTTCAACAAGAGAGAAGGCTATATATTACTCTACCATCGTTACTACTAACGTTCTGCAATGTCTCGTCCTGGTACCACCATCTCACCTATTTCCACAGTAGCGTCGCTGTTGCGTTTCTTTGCAAAAGTAAGGTAGGTAACTAGTATAACAATCATTATTCATTATAGTAACAAATATTATGACACATTGATAACACGTCATTGTAATTTTTTAATAGCATAATATGAAAAGTGAATGAGTGAGTAAGATTGAAAATAGTGGAAGGGATTGATAAAAACAACATTGGTTTTGTACATCCCTTGTACAAATCCTTGTACATGCTTTCAGAGTGACAAATATTAGGAAAACCAGAATTATTTTCTACGTTTTTTAAATTAATCAAGTAAAATACACTGCTAGGAACAATCATATAAAAATTATAGAGACTTTAATTTGATCGACTTCTATCATCATATTTAAGTGTTACCATGGTATAAAACTTTAATTAAATTTGCATTAAATCAGCAACAAATTTATATATTATCATAATTTTCATTATAATTATCAAATGACAATTCTCCCAAAAAAAAACAAGTTTTTTTACTAAAGGATAGTTTAAAGGTTTTTTTTTTTTGTTATTTTAAGTATCTAAAAAGTATCTTGGCTAAATCTTAGCTCAGAATTTTGTCAATCTAACTTAGATTTCTAAGATTAGCAGTTGTACTAAAGACACCCAATGACAAGATAAATACCTAAGCACACACTACTAATATAAGGACAAAACTGAATGTTTAATTCAACCTTACCTAATTTCCAACTTTATTTAGCTACTATTCCCCAAGTTTTAAAAATATTTACTAAATGCGGATAAATTAAGGAGTTAATATAGAATCTCACGGAATGTATTAAACTGTAAGGTAATAACTAAAAAAAGCGATGTATGAAATGTCGCCCGTGTTCTTTTTGATGTTTGCACTATCTATATGGCCGTATTGTTACTGTAAGATATTGTCTCATTATTTCCATTAGGTACGCGACCCGTGCAAAGCTAGGCAGGTAGTTAGTAAACAAAAATGGTTAAAAATATACCGCAAACGGTCAATTATCCTTGATTTCCTCAGAAACGTAATTTTATGTTATATAAATTAAACACTAAATTTTAACGCACTTCCTATTAAATGTAATTATACATCTCGATGATAAATCATACAGTAATCGAGGTAATAACTCTGGAAAACTAGTCTTGCAAGATAAATGGTCTAGATCTAATATCAGGCTAGTAGCATTGGCAGGCTTAAAGTTTCTGCTATTAATATTCCTGTATAGGTTTACTTCTATCTTTATATCATAATTTATCAATGCTAATATTATAAAGAGGTAAATAAAGTTTATTAGCTTGTGAATTTGTTTGTAAGACATATTCTCTGGAACTACTGCACTAATTTTGAAAACTCTTTTTATCAGTACGTAGAAAACTAAATTATTCTTGACAGTGTTGGTATTTTAACACTCTTCTTTGATGAGTACATATGAAATAAGTGGTAATCGTTATCTGCCTACCTGCAAGGGGCAGCCTTGCAAGTTGGCGGACTAATAACTGCTGAGATGGGTATTATCCCCATTTTGGCGTAATGATGCTTTTTTTTACTTTTAATGGATGCTTGTTTTTACTAGATTTTATGTGTAATCTAAACGGCACTTTTCTTTTACCTTCCGCATTAACGTCAGTATTAAATATTGTTGTGTCTGAAAAACATTACAGGAAGAAAATGTCTCAGAGGCGATATAAAAACGATTTCATTTTAGCATATCTGCACTTTACGTTTCAGCATCTTGAATTATTAATGAATATATGAATATAAAAATAAATTAATTAAGGAATTCTACGGGGAACATATTTTTAAAATAACCTGAGATCAATTTTAAGAGACTTCATCAACCTAATTAAATTATGCCGAAAGCTTGAGCTACTCTTGACCTTCTAACTATTGAAAAAGGCTTGACATATAAAACGAGACCGAATTTTCCGTAGAATTTGCTATTTCTTATTTTCATCATTACTTTTTAGGCCGTAGGCCGACTTAATAGGTCAAATCTTTGCAAGAGTATGAGTTTTGCAAGCTATCACAGCTAGTTTATACCAACACAAGTTACCAAACACATTTTACCAAATATGGTATTAAAAATTACTTTTAACTAAAAAAGCATATAAAATAGTTTTTAAAATACACGTTTGATTTAGATTTATTACAGTTAGTGAAAATTCTGAATTGTATGTGTATTTTTTAATAACTTAACAAGAGAATCCTTACTTTAACATTTTAACTTATCAGCATAAAATATATTATAATGATATAATATTTCTATTACCAAATGAAATTTATATTTTTTAGAAATTTATTTAAAGCCATTATTCAAGATATTAATGGGGAGTTAGATTTGTGAGTGGAGTATGAAACTTGGCACACTTAAAGTTTACTTTACGAAGGACTGCAAAAACCTGATATTTTTAAATATTATGTATTAAAAATACATTAAATTATTAAAATAAACGCGTATATATATATATATATATATATATATATATATATATATATATATATATATATATATATATATATATATATATATATATTTCCACGCGGACGAAGTCGCGGGCGCAGCTAGTTTTAAATAAACGTGAATGTTTTTTTAACAAATATGCATTACGCATACAACCATGTTATTTTGAGAGTTGTAATCTATGCTGACTGACATTTTTGGTGCTGAATATTTGATAACTCTTATTTTGAATTTAACTCTCGGAAAGTGAAAACACAAATATTGCACAGGGTGTGTCCAGTTTTACATAATTATAACAAAGAATTATGTAGCTTGTCCAAAACTTTTTCCTGTTTGAATAAAAGCCGTAATTTCATTATTACTAAGTATTTATATGGACTAATGAAAGCTGAGTATATTCAATTAAATTGATAGTGCCAACTACATTTTGTATAACCTACATACGAATTTGGACAAATAATTGAATAAAATGTTATTTGTAGTTAAATAATTTAAACGTAGTGAAACTGCGAACAACCAATTACCCATGTTCTATATCTCTGAAATCATGCATCAAATTTTCACCAAATCAAAATAAGATGGAAGGGTAATTATACTTTACCTTTTGAAACAAAAAAAGAATGTTTCAAATAACTTGAGGCGTCTTCAAGTTATGAACATACATAAGAAAAGGTTTAAGAAAGAACTGAGAAACTCCTGCTTTTTGGGAAGTCAGTTAATAAATTGAATCTATTCGTGTTGGTTCAACCCTCTGGTAGCATATTTGCCTTACTACAAAATGGTTCATAAAAAATGAACGACAACTATTAGCCAAACATCTTACTACCGTTATGACGGTGTTGAGTTCTCGAAGCGTAAAACTAACCCGGGACCTCAAGATCTGAATCGAACATGCAATCACTTACGCTAATTCAAGACTATTTAGTATATTAATTTATATTGATATTATCTATATATAAATAGGTGAAGAGAAAATTTTGTATACCTTTTTAAGACAACGGCGCATATAGCGGAATATGCAAGACACAGTTAAAGATTACATTGCAAAGGACTGCAGAAACTTTATATTTTGAATTAGTATGCCTTAGAAATACATTAAATTAGTAAAAATAATCATTTTTTATATAAGATAGCAAACAACCAGATGGGTCTCGTAATGGAAAGAGTCAACCATCGCCTATAGTATGGTGCGTTGCTATCTTGTGGAGAGATCTAATGCCACATGCATAAGTTTACCGACTACCTTACTCTTCAAACCGGAATACGACAGAGACAAGCACAGACGCTATTGTGGCAGGAATAGGTAAGGCGGTGGTACCAGACCCGGACGAGACAATGCAGAACTCTACCACCTAGTAGCCACGATGTTAGTGACTCGCATAGCCAATCGGAGCCTAGAACCAACACGGGGGATAAATTACACGTAATACACTCATGTAACATATTATATGATAATATACAAACTTGTAGGTATACTATTTTCTATACGACCAAAGCCTGTTGCCAAACTTAAAAGAGATTTTATTGTTAAGTTTATGATTTAATTTCGATCACAGGGCGATCACTTGTTACTATTAATAAACATAGATTAACTTTTTGTACATATTAACAATATGACAAGTAACTAATCGAAAGATACCAAAATTCTCCACACAATATAATATAGGGCAAACCCTTAAACGAACAGAACAAGTTAATAAGATTGTGTTCGTGTGAGCACGCAATCTGATTTATAATAACGAGAAATACTTATCTAAGACACGTACCTAATTAAACTTGATATATTTGATAAGCTTTGTTTCCTAATTCTTGCCCTTTAATACAAATATACCTGTGATATTCCAAGACCTTTATAAAGACTTTATTAAGTAGAACTTTCCGAGACTTTATAAATTAGATTATCTAATTTTACTTAATAACGTTACTAAACTTGCGAAACAATTCGTTTTTATCTTTTCATATATGATATGACTCCTCCTAAACGGCCAAAACCATTTTGATCAAATTCTTTTTGTGTGTGTTCAAACATAGTAAAATATATATTAACCCCTAAAGGTCTGAAAAAGGGGATAAAAGTTTGTATGAAAAACTAAATCGAAGAATGTTACTTTATTCGCTGAGGTGTATAAGTTACATTTTGTAACTAGTATAATATTAAACTTAAAACAAACTTTATTTTAACCTTTGCCGCCCCATTGGTCGAGTGGTTAGCGACCCTTACTACGCAATCATCGGGGTTCGTGCACAAAATAAAAAAAGTAGTTAGTATTCTGTGGTTCGGGTTCGATCCCGACGGAAACTAGCGTGAGCGTAACATTTGTGTGTGAGCATAAATGTTTGTATTTTCGGGTTTGGGTGTTTATTAAATATATTCTAGTATTGATATATGTATTTCTACGAATTACTATCGTTAATTAATACCCATAACACAAGCAAATAATTTGCTTATTTTGGGGTTAGATCAGTAAGTGTCATTTGTCCCGTGAATATTTATTTATTTATTTGCAATATTTATTTGCTGAGAGACATCACTCTTAAGACATTTATTTTACCATTGACTGAGTCAGTGTAGAAGTAGAATTAATTACAATCTCATTGACCGAGAAATCGTAGTTTGTAGGTGAAATGATAAGAAAGAAATAGCAACATTTAATAAACAAAATGTTTAGGTTGCGTAAAAATTATGAACATAAAAATTATCCTGCCTAAACTCTTAAGTGCCTTGGGTTAATCTTTCGTATAAAAATACTATCCCCAAGAATTATCAAGCAAGTATACCTTTTCTGGCACTCTGTATATATCCGAAGATAAGCTTACTGTATAAGCTGTGGTTGCCTATAATTGGAAGGCACTGCCATATTTCATCATGTATTATATAAAGCCTAGAGTGTGTACTTTCTGTTGGCAATCCAAATAAAATAAATAAATAGTTCCAGTTCCCGTGGGATTTCTGGTATAAAAACTATCTTATGTCATTTCCCGGGTCTCAAACTATCTTTGTATCAAATTTCATCGAAATCGTTCGGGTTCAGTATTTTGGCATAAAGAAGAGATAGACAGACAGACAGACGGCGTTACTTTCGTATTTATAATATTAGTATGGATTATGTTTTCGATTGCGATAGTATCCGTTTGATCTCACATGCCTATATAATTTTTTTATAAAAAATAATATCTTCACACCCGTTTCCCCGAAGAGGTAGGCAGAGGTAAAACGAGTGTACCCACGATTAGCTGAAGATACTTTCCCACAATGGGATAGGTGGCAAGCCTATTGGCAATCGGGCACTTATCCAATCTCGGGCAACGTTGTTTTTGTCAGAAAAATAATAACCACATTTTTGATTGCCCGACCCCGATGAATCGAAACCCGGACTTAAATTGTATTAGGACCCGACATTATTTTTTTTTTACAGAAGTGGAGGCAAACGAGCAGGAGGTGCACCTGACGGTAAGTTAATACCATACATAACACCATACACAATACCAGAGATCTTGCAGTTGCGTTGCCTGCATTTTACAATTTATCAGAAGTACATAGGAGAAGTATGAAAGAAAAACTTAGGTAGTGAAAGTGAAGAGCTATGTTAGCCATTTACGCGTAAATTATGCAAAAAAAAATAATGGAAAAAAAGATAATTCCCAAATTATCCAACCAAATGGGAGAAAATGCAATTCGAATATGCAAATTTTATAATATAACTATTAATCTAACTGATAACGCTGGAATTTTTAATAATTATTATTCCTTCGATACTATTAAACTCAATAATTAATATAATCAATTATAATTAACAAAAACAAACATTAATGAGCACCATCGAAAATCAAATTAACGAACTTATTACGATTATAATATCGGTTTGTAATGAAGATTAGTATAATATGGATAAGAACATAATTTAATTACAAAATTAATATAACAATTAACTACACCGTTACATGCAACAACATGTATCCATTCTAATTATAAATGCGAAAGTATGTCTTTCTGTGTGTCTGTCTGCCTGTTACACTTTCTCGGCTTAATCGCTGGACCGATTTTGATGCAATTTGGCATGGAAATAGTTGAAGTTCCTGGGTCAAACATAAACTAATTTTTTTTTCAAAAATCAACCCCTAAATGGCTGAAAAAGGAAATGAAATTTGTATGAAAAACTATATCGCGGGCGAAGCTGCGCGGGTATAAACAGGCCATCTACCATTCTGCCAGGCAGTTTGAGTGAGGTGAACGTTTGGCTATGCGAGTTAAAACTATAGTAGCTACTAGATGTTAAAGTTCTGTATTATCTAGTCCGCATCTGGTACAACCGCCTTACCTATTCCACATATAGATAGCATACATATCTTCACGCCAGATCCCTTACGGGGTAGACAGAGAGAACCGAGTGCCATACATCACGATTATTTGATATACATAATACATGCCATACATCACGATGTAGATAGCAACACAACATTATTATTTTTTTAGTATTTAAAAAGCCGTAACTTTATAAAATTTGATCCGATTTTAATTTTTAAAATTAAAAATTAAATTATAATAATAATAAATAATAAATATTCAAGGGACAAATTACACTTACTGATCTAACCCTTAAGCTAACGTTATTATATTCACTACTACCATGTTTTTTTCTCAGCCCTAAAACCAACTTTTCAGGTTGCAGAGAGGGCGGACAGTTGAATCTAACAAAAATTAGCACTTTAATGCTAAAAATTTCACAAACTTTTAATCAAAAAATTGTTATCACAAACCTACAATATGTTTTTAAAACTATAATGTAATATATGAATCTGGTTGTTGTAAATATTTATCTTGTTGTGATTATACAAAAAACATTGTTCCGCTGATATTATATTATAACCCCCGTGTAATTGGTCCGGGCGAGAACAGAGCAACTGCCATTTTGCCAGGCAGGTGGTAAAAGGCGACCGATTGGCTATACGTGTCACTACCGTACCGTATCGTATCTACTAGGTGGCAAAGTTCCGCAACATTTCACCCAGATATTTGCTTGGGCCTGGACACGGATTAAATGGATACGCCTTTCAAGAAAATTTCTTAGTTTGTCAATGTAGCTTGCAATCACATACAGAAATACAGAGTTACACTACTTACCAATGAAATAAAATCATTTTAGGGAGAATTTTTAAACCTCTCATTAGGTACGATAAAATAGTACAACATGCTTTATTTCTATTTTTCCACAATATAATATAACCTACAAATGTATGAAATTTTTAACAGTAATAGGAGCGTTTTCTCATATATTCGCCGTGTTGGTCCCGGCCTCCTTTGTAGAATAGGCCAACTGCCGTTCTGCCAGGCAGGTCGTAAAAGGCGACCGATTGGCTATCGAGTCACTGCCATCGTGGCTACTAGCTGGTAGAGTTCTGCATTGTCTCGCCCGGGTCTGGTACCACCGCCTTACCTATTCCTGCCGCAATAGCGTCAGTGCTTGTCGCTTTCGTGTTCCGGTTTGGAGGGTAAGGTAGCCGGTAAACTTAAGCATGTGGCATTAGACCTCGCCACAAGATAGCAACGCACCATTAACATCTTTGGTGTCTATAGGCGATGGTTGACTCTTTCCATCAGGAGAACCATGCTTGTTTGTTATCTTATTACATAAAAAAAAGACACGTTTCCTTTTCCAATAGCGTGTCTATTAGTATTCATGTGGTCTGTGGGCCCAGATAAATCAATACATATAATAAAATCGTAGGAAAGTCAAAACTGTAGTTTGAATATTTTTTTAAAAAAAATACTTGGGGATATCGAAGCTAAAAATATAGTTTTTAGAATTTTTGTCTGTTTGTCTGTTTGTCTGCTTGACTGTGTGTAAGCATGGGGTAGACTCAAAAAGTACTGCATAGATTTACTTCAAATTTTGCATGAACATTACTAACAGGTCGGGTCAACATATAGGCTACATATTATCACGCTATCACCTAGCGGCCAGGTGCTGTGCGGAGTAAACGAAGTCCGCGCGGACGTAGTCGCTGGCAACAGCTAGTAAGCAATATATTAACTAAGGTTGACGTATGCGGCGAAAGGGATTATAGCCAATCTCTTAATTTTCATCAAAAACCGTTGGTCGAGGTTGAAGGTTGCTAGCAACCTTACTACACAACCGATAGAAGCAAGCATTTGTGTTATGTGGATAAGCTTGTAGCGTGTGTATTTTCGAGTTTTAATTTATTAAATACATTTCAGCACCAGTATGAAGTTCTATATATAATATTGTTTTCTTTTTTGTTAAAACACAGTCCCATCTCTAATAATTTTTCCATATAGTGTAACCGCACTAATTAATTCATAAGGGTTAATTAAACTTCCTATATAATTGAAAGTTTTGATGGGATTCATTACATCAGTCGGAAATTTGAAATATTAATGATGGCGTTGTTAGTAATAACAGTATTACTGCTGGGTTTCTGCTTTACTTATGGATATGGTAAGTAACAAAATGTATAGTTTACTAAGCTATATAAACGGCGCTGTTGCATTGAATGTAGTTGCGAAAATAATAAATATAAAATTAAAGTTTTTTTTTTTGAACTATCTCCACCAAAAAATATGTATATTTTAATAAAAAATACTTATATCATGTGTTATCGCCTCCCTGGTCTAGAGGACTGGTGTCAGTGTTGAACCATGAGGTCCCGGGTTCAATTTCCGGGTAAAGCAATTCAAAATGTGTTTTTTCAGTTTTCTGATAATAATAACGGTGCCCGGGATTGGATAAGTGCCCGGTCAGCGATAGACTTGCCACCTCCCACATTGCGGAACTAAGTATCTTCTTATTTCTTACTTAGTTATTTTAAGAGGTTACTCGTAGGTGTACTGGTTGCACTTCTGCCCACCTCTTCTTGGATACGAGCGTGAATATGCTTTTATCATGTGCTATAGAAATAGCTATGAAACAAATCTGAACTTAAAATGTTAATAATTCAAAATGCATTCAAATTATTTATCTTGTGATTACGCTATGATGATAATCTAAAAGGTTAGTTTAGTAATTTATAATTTAATTAATATGCACGTGTGTTTTATTTACTTTAAAACGTATATTATACATCGTCTTATTATTCACTTTCCAAAGCATTTTCATGCAAAGCAAAGTTTGCAGGCTTGTCTCGCTTCCTCCACCTTCATCACTCTCTTCATAAACACATGCCGGTTGCGAAGACTCTTGACACCACCTTCGGACAGTAGGTAATCTGATCATGGTATGTCAGTCTTGGTCTTCCCCGCTACCTACATGCTTCCACATTCGCATAGTATATCTGTTTTGTTAACCTTTCATCAACCATTCTTTCTACACTTCCGAACCAACGGAGCATGCCCATTCTCATCTTTACACCGACACTTTCTTTCAAGCCTAACCTCTCTGGTAAAAAATAATACGTAAAATAATTAAACGTTTATGCATTTAACATTTCTTTCTCTACCACCCATTCCATCAGAAGAGCCATCTGCTTGTTTGCTATCATAAGATATAAAAAATGCCCTAAAATAGTAACTTTTCTTAATTTATATTTTTATTACAGACAATTTTTAGTAGACAAAAAAATCATAACACAGATATTAAGTAAAAAAAGTACCTGCCAAAAAACTATTTATAACTAGCTGACCCGGCAAGCGTTGTTTTGCCATACAAATTAATGGTATTGAATATTTTGATGGAGTACTTGAGAGGGGGTTAATTGAGATAAAAACTATTCTATCTTTAAGTTGGACCAAACAGTAGATATCTACAGAATTTCATTAAAATCGGTTTAGTAGTTTCGGAGTCCATCCCTGACAAATAACGTGACACGTAATTTATATATGTTTAAATTACAACAAAGTTACTTTTTAATTTATAAGATTTAAATTGAATGAGAAACATAAAAATTTAATCTAATTATTTATTATTAGATTATATTTAACCGCCTCGTTGGTCTAGTGGTTAGCGGCCCTGACTACGCAATCAACGGGGCTCGGGTTCGATCCCCGACGGGGACAAGCATTTGTGTGGCGAGTATAAATGTTTGTATTTCCAGGTTTGGGTGTTTATTATATATATTCTGGTATTTATATATGTATTGCTATGTATTAGTATCGTTGACTAACACCCATAACACAAGCAAATATTTGCTTACTTTGGGGTTAGATCAGTAAGTGTAATTTGTACCGTGAATATTTATTATTATTATTATTATTTATTTATTTATTTAGTGAAAGGTACAACTACAGGAAACAATTTTTAGCATTTACATAACTCTTAAGTAGTTTTACAATAAAATTGAATTCCAATAAGTGTTGCGCAGTTGATACAGAATTTATAAATTATGAAATAATAGGTAAGTAAATAGGGGAACATAGATGATACATTTTTAAATACATTTTTAAGATTACTTCTATATAATATACGGTATTTAGTTGTTTGACAGATTTATCGAATGAACGCTAATACTTACACAGTAGCACTTCATCCACAGTAGATAATAAGTTTCTTTGTCGTTTACAAAATGTGGATCACAGATACATACTGCGACCGAAACTCGACCATAGACTAAAAAGTAAAATCCTTTTTAAGTTTGACAATTGATTTTCACCGTGCAAAAAATATTATACGTGTGTGTTATCACGTATGTCACGTGAATGTAGTGTGTGTAACGTTTATTTTTATTTATTTATTTATTTATTTAACACTTTATTGTACACATAAAATTAATAAAAAAAGGAAATAACAGGTAAAAAAAGTACAAAAGGCGAGCTTATCACTAAAAAGAGATGTCTTACAGCTAACCCAAGACAGAGAAAATTCAATACAATGAAAAATAAGGTAGACAGTGTACAATAAGAATTAACTCTTAATTTTTTTTTTTTTTTTTCTTTTTGGCATGGGCGTTAAGCAACTGCCATTAACTCTTAATTGAATATAAATATCAAGTGCAAGGTATAACAGATGCTAAAATCATTAGGTTTTAGGTATCAAAGAACTTTAATTATTTAGATCAAGGGATAAATAGTATAATTTTAATTGCTTATTAATTTAGTAGGTCTTTCTAATGCATATTATTTAAATATTAGGTTTCTGCAGTCCTCTGAAATGTAAACTTTAACTGTGCCTAATTTCATACTCCACCATTTGCACAATTGTGTTAAAAAGAAGTCCAAAGTTTTTCCTTCACGTATTACTATATAGATATTATTATTATGATTTGGATTTATTATTAACTAGTTGACCTTGAGTTTATCCCTTATTTCAGCCCATATTTTAACCCTTAAGGTTAACTTTGGAAAGAAAAATTAGCCTATATTTCGTTTAGGATCTTCAACTATCTTCAAGCCAAATTTTATCAAAAGGTTTAAGCAGTTTAGCCGTGAAAGCGTAACAAATAATCTTAATTTCGCATGTTATAATATTATAGGACAGCATTAGCTGTCTTTGACTTCGTTCGCGTGACCCACACACATTATTTTTTATGTATACATATTATTATTATAAGATAGCAAACAAGCAGATGGCCCTCCTCATGGAAAAAGACATTATAGACACCAAATATGATGGTGTGTTGCTATCGATACGGCGAGATGTTGAATGAAATAATTTTACAATCGGTTCAGTAGTTACAAAATATAAATCTTATCTCTTTAGAATATTAGTACATACTAGCTGTTTCCCGCGACTTCGCGAAGTCTTCGTTTACTCAGCACAGCTCCTCCCCCGTAGGTGATAGCGTGATAATATGTAGCCTATATATTGACCCGACCTGTTAGTAATATTCATGCAAAATTTGAAGTAAATCCATGCAGTACTTTTTGAGTTTACCCCGGACATACATTGACTTTCCTACAATTTTATTATATACTGGCTGTTGCCAGCGACTTCGTCCGCGTGGACTTGGTTTACTCCGCACTGTTCCTCCCCCGTAGGTGATAGCATGATAATATATAGCCTATATGTTGACCCGACCTGTTAGTAATATTCATGCAAAATTTGAAGTAAATCCATGCAGTACTTTTTGAGTTTACCCCGGACATACATACAGACAAACAGTCAAAAATTCTAAAAACTATATTTTTGGCTTCGATATCGATTGTAGATAACGCCCCGAGTATTTTTTAAAAAAAATATTCAATGTACAGTTTTGACTTTCCTACGATTTTATTATACGTATAGATAAAGATTATTTACTAATATAATAATTTATAGTTAAATTAAACTGAGCCAAATTAAATTAGATAATAACAATATTTTCATTATTTTTAGGAGGAGATGAACCATCACCGCTGAAATGGCCAACAAAATACACCGTGGAAGCACGAAAAATATCTCTTGATGCTGGATTGATAGAAGATTTCAAGTATTGGTAAGACTTGGTCTCTTATTAAATCCCATAATTTAACGCAATAAAACAGCAACAAATTCAAATAAAATCAATCCTAAAATCAATACAAAAATTACTCGGCCAAAATAATTAATATTTCTAAGACGCTGTTATAGTAAAGAAAAAACAATCACTCAAATCAGTCCCCAAAGAGTAATCGATGTTCATTCATGAGAAAACCATGGTCTTAATTGCAAACCGCCACCCAACACTTTAATTTTTTAAATTTACCGACATGATAACGATTATCGATTATATTTATGTGCTCATCCAAGGTACAGGAGTGGTAATACACCACTTTGTCAGACTCTGAGCTGCTACTGAAATCAGAAATCAGAAGTATTGTATTCAATAAAACTTTTTACAAGTTATTTTGACACGTCAACATAAACTACTACCGGATCGGAAACGCGGCCACACACTGAGAAGATCCGGCGGAGGAAACTCAGCGGGCTTGTCTTTTTTTCATATTATCATCTATTTTTTTACAATATCACAATATTACAAAAAATATATATGAGATCGGTAGGAGGAGCAATTAATCCCAAGCTTTTTTGTCTTCTAAATAATCTGAGATTTTATATTATCCTTTTTACAGTTTGGTTTTAACACATTTTTTAAATTTATTGACTAGTAAATCTCTTATAGTTTCAGGAAGTTTATTGTAAAAGCGTATACATTGTCCCATAAAAGAGTTACTTATTCCGTGGATACGAGATGCATGCATAACAAGATTGTTTTTTTTTTGTATTTAGTGAGTGTAAGTCACCATTTTTTTTAAATAAGCAAATGTGTTTACGAACGTACATCAAGTTCTCAAATAAATATTGGAATATAACAGTTAGAATATTGATTCTTTGAATTTTTCTCTCAGGGAAACCCTCGGGTTAAAATTATAAATTGCCCTAATAACTCTTTTCTGCAATACAATTAATGTAGTATTTATTTCAGCAGAATTTTCCCAGAGAAGAATTCCACACAACATAATGCTGTGGGAATAACTAAAGTATACTATTCTTCCTGTGTCTACATCAGTTAACTGTCTCATTGTTTTTACTGCATAAGCTGCCGAACTAAGTCTGTTTGCTAAATTTTTAATGTGCGGTCCCCATTGTAATTTCTTATTTAAAGTAAAACCAAAAAACACAGTGGAATCCACCAGATCCAGGTTGTTTCCATCCAGTTGTACGCTGGTATCTACATGCCTCACTAATGTAAGGCAATGAAAATTAAACACAGTTTTGTTACCATTTAATAAAAGATTGTTCATACTGAACCAGTGTACAACTTTTGGCATCGCATTATTTACTTCGTCATACTTTCCAATTTGTCTTTTCACTTTGAATAAAAGTTAAGTGTCATCCACAGACAGTACGATTCCATGCCTATCCATAGGGGATAACCCTACGTAGTAAGGCAAGTCATTTATGCATATCAGAAACAAAAATGGACCAAGTATGGAACCCTGCGAGACACCCATGGTTACAGCAGCACCAGCGGACCTTTTTCCATTAATATCAACCCTTTGAATTCTTTTATTTAAGTAAGAAATTAGAAGATCGAGAGCTTTATTTCGTACGCCATAATGGAGTAACTTCCTGATTAAAATGTTGTGATCGACACAGCTAAATGCCTTAGATCAACAGAACACTCCAAGTGCACTCTGCGAATTCTCCCAAGCTTCATAAACGTTTTTGAGTAATTCGACAACAGCATCTATGGTTGAGCGACCCTTCGTAAAACCGAATTGTTTAATGTGAAATAATCTTATTCTTTTAAAAATATCTAAGCATTTTATCTAAAATTTTTTTCAAATATTTTACTTAGGGTTGGCAATTGACTTGAAAATTGGAATAACTTTGCTGAATTTCATTAAGGGGGTATCGTTTCGATTTTGAAAAAATGCGTTCGGTAGATGTCTTCTTACATCTTGCTATATAAATATTTAGCGCTGCAATTCATAAGTAAGACACTAAAGGATTCACACCATAAATTCTACCACTTGGAAACATGATAACTTGTAGTTTCCACAATGCAGATTTAGTGTTTTTATATAAAATCGTGAATAGGATAATTGATGTCCCTGAGTTGTTCAATCAAATCCGCCTACGAGCTCCTTCAATTTTTCTAAGAAAGGGAAATCTACTTCAACTACTCAAAGCCAAAACTAGATATAGGCAAAATTCCTTTCCGTTAAGGGAGTGCCATACACTTAACGTGGAGTATCAAAGGGTTGACCTTGATTTGTTCAACCCTATAACTATGAGTCATAAGATTAAGGTTGAAAAAATGTTTAATGCGAATTTCTTCATATGATTGCTTACATCATCGTAAATGTCGCTGTTTGTTTTTATTTAGTTAAATTACTTTTCAATTTTTTAGCGAAAGAAAGAAGAAGAAAGAAAATATTTATTTGCAAGAATATGGGTGTTACAAGTTGTCAAAAATAAATTAAAATACCAACATATTCTACCATTATATGGTGTACAAATATTTAAAAAAAATATCATTATATATTATATTTAAAACATTCTATCGATTGTTTAGAATTACTACCGGATCGGAACGCGGCCACACACTGAGAAGATCCGGCGGAAGAAACTCAGCGGGCTGGTCTTTTTTCTCTATTTTATGTACTTGTTATAAATGTACAATGATGATTTCGTATTACAAAAGTTATTTTTATAATTACAAGTTTCATATTTTGTGCAATAATTTTTTTTATAATTTACAAAATGTTCACTATTTACAAAATTTTACAAGGTACATTGAAATTTTTTAACGACAATTCAACAAACTTATATTTGTATCTATTAATATTTAATTGTATCAGCTAAAAATTCTTTAATATCACAATAAGTTTTATCTAACAGCAAATCAAACAACTTTTTGCGAAATTTATATATAGGTAATGATTTAAGACGATCAGGAATATGATTGTATATAATAATAGACATACAATACACATTTTTTGTAAAAATATTTAATTTTTGATTAGGCACATATAATTTTTTACTATTCCTAAAATATGAATTACCAGTGACTTCAGCATTTGTTTTAAATAACTTTTGGTTCTTTTTTACAAATACGCATACCTCTAAAATATACAAACATGGTAAGGGAAGTACCTTAAGAGACTTCAAAAGTGGTTTACAGGAATGTAACTGATTACACCACATATTGCTCGAATACATTTCTTTTGGACTCTAAAAATTCGTACCAATTCAACAGAATTTCCCCAAATAGGAATTCCGTATTGTAAATTAGAAGAGACATATCCAAACTCATAATTAGCCTTTTTTATAAAATAAAATAATATGGTGTGGAAATATTTAACGATTTTATCATTTTACTTTCTTACTTTATTTGAATTGGTGCAAGATACCGCCGTAATTTCAAATTATTTGGTTAAACATATCGTTGATCGATAATAATAGGAAGGTCAAGGGACATTTTACGATGAAGTATTAAAACTGTTTTTTTTTTTTTTGTTCTTTAGCAAGCAGTAAATGTGTATATACAGATTAACTACTGTTAAAAAGTTAAAAACATGTTGTTCCTCGAAAACAAGTTAAAAACAAATGGGGTAATTCAATCAAATTTAGGACACGGATGTTAATTAGACTATAAGCTTTTATTTTTAAATTTAATGCATTTCTATTTCTATAAAATATATTTTAAAGGTTACACCACTAAGAACCAAAGGTTCAAATTCATTCAATGTTTTATATATTTTTTTAGTCCGACGTGTAATATGCACGAAATTAAATATTCCCCAACTTACATTAAATATTACAATATATTTATAACACTTGTGGATAAAATAATAAAAAAGTGTTTATTTGTTTATTTTTAACATAAAATTAACGCAAATATTGTTTTCCACTATTACAGGCATTCGGCCTCTAAATCAAGAGTTGATCGTAATAACGGCGCAGATACAGTAATTTCTCGAGGACCGAAGTTGAAAAGCAAAAATAAGTGGGGCATAAAATATCAGGTATTTTTAGTTGGTATATTTAATATGCAAGTAAATGCTAGTCCCTATAGGAATCGAACCCGGACCTCATCGATTGTGTTGTCATGGTTATTGACACTCGACCAACACGATGGTATATTCAAACCAATAAAACTTAAATGATTTTAAAAGTCAAATAAAAAATATCACGACGGGAGGCAAAAGGTGATCATGATAAATCTGGCCCATGATTAAATATTTAAGTGCTTCCATTATTTTTAGCTGAAAGTATAACTTAAAAGGTAAATTATCGGTACAATAGAAATATGAATGATACTTTGCAATTGAACTAAATTAGGCAGGTGTGAGTGCCTCGAGCACAAATGTCAAAATAAGCGCGCCCCACACAGTTGCAACGCCTTTTGTAGATGCAATGACGTTTGTTTTCTTTGTCTTGCGGAAAGGGTTTGGTATTACTGCTAATAAGGTGGTTTCTTTTTGTGTCAAATCATAGATAACTATAGTTTTTTTTCACAGGATTTTGGAGTTTTATTTCAACCAACTTCCAAAAAATAGTATATTTTCAATCCAGTTGTATTTTTATCATAAATTGTTCTGTTTTTAACTTTCCGCTAAAAGAGCTGTTAGTTTCCCCCGATTTCCAAATATTGAATTTTCATTAAATCTCGACATTTTGCTGTGCTATAAATCTTGTCTGTTTTTACGATGAGACACACACTCATTTTCTCTCTCACACACACACACACACACACACACGTACACACACGCACACACACACACACACATACACACTCACATACACACACAAACACATACTTTTACAGACATACTAATATCATTGTAAAAATACTCATATTCCTAGAAACTCAATACGCCGAGATATGATGAAAATTTAATTTCTTGTAATTGGTGAAATTGGGAATTACAACATTACCGCAACAGGGTCACGTTAAAATTGTCTAGAAACATAGCACCCATATCAACTCGGAAATTGATCGTCGCCGTATTTCGACTCGTTGTCGGCTAGACGTTGTAAACCGACCGTAAGTACAACGTTTCAGCAGCTCCGCCTCAAATCGGGTACGGCTAGGCTCCGAAGTTTATTTATAAAAACAGTAGTGTGCGAGTTCTTGGATGTAGAGAAGATATAAGCGGAGGAACTGCACGTTGATCATACCCGCACCACATCGCTTCGCCTTGGAACAACAAACAACAACAACAATCGAAGTTCTTGAGCTTGTGTTAAGGCGAAGCAATGACGGTACGATTCCAATTAGTGTGTGTTGTAGTAGAGAGTTTCATACAAAAAATAGTGAACGATTTGAATTGACAGGGTGACGATCCCTTTCCAAGTTGATATGTGTGCTATGTGTTTATATGTAATGTTTGGATATTTTATTACCATCTGTTTATTTCTTTAATGCAGTTACATCCGGAAACAACAGAAGAGTACACAAATAAAATAATATGTTATAAGACAACCGGCTCTATGTCAAATCCAATTTTGGCGAAAAATCATTTACCGAAGGAAAGTTTATACGAATATATAGGTTTGTATTTCAAATCATTGCTGACGATAAAAAAAATTAAGTATTTAATTATTGACTTTCTGCGGAAATATTTATTTATTTCTTACACAGCTATCACAACAGGACATATTTCAATCCGTATTTTTAAGTGGGTACACAAGGTAGGTGTACCCCATAGATAAATAATTGGTCTCGCGGCGTTTGACAAGATACTGATCTAAAAACAACAACTCCGTGAATGCGGCAACTCAATATTGTAGTGTGTGTGACATGACAGTGTGCAAATGGATAATGGTAAGTAGTGTGCTCTTAGAGATTGCATTGTGATTGGTGACCAATTATTTATCTAAGGTGTACCCTAATACATATATAGTAGGATAGAATAGTAGGATAGAATAGTAGGATAGAATATATTGTAGGATACATTAATTACCAAACAACTAACTAATAGTACGCGAGCCAGCAACAGATTTTTATAACCAACTTCCTCTTACGCAATAACTTGTAAAATGTTTCAGATAGTTGTAACCTTTTGTGGTTGTAACGCTGTGGTTGTAACGTAAAGCTTCATAAACGTCAGCTGCGGCTCGATGGGTGGGTCAAGCAGCGGTAGCCTCCACAAACTTTGAAGAAAAATGTTAGCTATTCCCTCGCGATTGAAAATTTGTCAAATTGTATTAATCCATTGTTTTAAAGAAAAAAGTCAGCTGACTATAAAGGTGTTCTGTCGTTGGCTTTATCGATCTTTGAGTATTTTTCTTTTATATTTCAGTAGAAATTTATAAAAATTCAGTGTCAAAAATATTTGATTTATCGTTTAAAAGTCTCTCGCTCATCAATAGAGCCTTTAAAGAATAATTTTAACCCTACCGCCCATTTAGTAGTCATGATGTTAGTGCCTCCTCTCGCTTTTACGAGATGGCTAACAGCAAGGTAAGTAGTTGTATTCTTTATAAAAAGGCCCGGATCAACACGAAAGAATCCACGAGGAATAAGTTGCTGAAATTTTACACAGCATCGTAGGTTTACGCGTTACGCGTTTAGCAATGATACATTACTTGATCTCTTTTTCAAACGCGGCCCAGATAGAAGATAAAACACGATACCGTGATAAAATTGTATTTACTTTAATTACAAATTTCAGGGACCGATATCTTGCAATTAGGAAACGTCTCAAAGTTTGAATATAAAGATGATGACTTACAAGATGCAACTCTCACGAAAACCCTTTGGGCTAAGTATGATGAAGTAAACGGAACCAAAACTTGGATACCCGTAAGGTAACGTTGCACGTAATGTTTTTAAATGATTCTCATATTTTTCGCCCTTTAATTTTGAACTTAGTTATATGTGATTTAACACTTAACCAATCAAGGGCTTGGAAAAACTTTAAAAAACTTATCGAAAAAAATTTAAAACATAAAAATCCTGTCGTGTTCAAATTTTTCTTTAAGTTTTTATGTGTCAACAGTTTTTACTGAGATTTAATTTTAAAATTGAATCTCAGGTTAAAAATAAAAATAAAAACAATTATATTGGTCTTTTGACATAATCCTTCCCTTCTGGAGGCTATCCATTTCTTTATTTTTTGTCTGAACTGAAGGTGGCTGAATATATCCACATATGAAGCATTAACAGTAACATCACTTGCATAACTCAATCAATATCATTGGTTTGCACATATCATTAATATGCAGGTAAAATAGTGTACATAATAGCACACTTCCATGGGGAAAACCAGCTTTCATAGGTTTTAGGTTAGGTGTACTATCGACCACGACCTTGATGTTTCCATCAGCTTAAAATCTAATGATTTAACTACATAACTTCTCAGCGAGCA
The DNA here is from genome assembly GCA_036924255.1 of Apodemia mormo. Classification (NCBI taxonomy): domain Eukaryota; kingdom Metazoa; phylum Arthropoda; class Insecta; order Lepidoptera; family Riodinidae; genus Apodemia; species Apodemia mormo. Next base: position 12,154,633 of record JAUPFN010000005.1, read on the forward strand.
AGCAAGAAAGCCAGCCTTGAGAGATGTGCAATTCTCGTATAAAGACCATGTCTATAAAGCAAGCAACGCAGAGTAACCTGGACTCAACTGTTCGCCCCAACATGCGTCAGTTATAATAGAGATCACCAACTGAACATTACCATATGTATAATTATAACCAGCTACCTCACCCTCCAAACCGATAGATAGGTACATGACAACGTGAAGCTCAAGGAAATTACGACAGGAAAATGCAAGGCGGTAAAGTTAATAATAATACTTACCTAACCAAGGCGAGACGTTGTAGGACTGTGACACTTACTGTGAAATAGTTGAGATGATAGTCACATGTAATAGTACATTACGATACATGTGACTTAATTGTCATAATCAAAAGGGTGAAGTTAGCGCCCGAAAGCAGTGAATGTGCTAAGCGACGCAGCGACAATAGACAACTTCAGACAGACGCATCACATCTTGTTTTACAGCTTGTGTAACATAAACCCGCACTTTACTTACGCTTTTTGGTGTAAAAGACTATTTATATCACGCCAAAATGTGGCTAAAGAGCGGGCTTCGGCGGACGGGTTCCACGGTACCATAATAGTACATTTCGATAAATGTGACTATGATTGTCTAAATTATCGTGGTGCTTAGCTTTCTCACTGCGCTCAGGTGCTAACTTCACGTGGTGCAATACGGTGGCTTAGATCACACAGTGCTATAAAATATTTACCGTAATGTTTGACTAGAAAGCAGATAGATAGTCTATTCTTCAAAAGAGGTCCAGATCGACCCAGTGTGAATAATATTTAATAAGGCGAAAAGAGCCATATTAACGTTTCATTAAATGTTTTATTTATCTCGTGATCTATGGCATTTCGTAGTCTAGGCAGGGCAGGTCTATTCGACTTAGATCATAAGGTCCCGGGGTTTATCTCCGGGTCAGGCAAAAGTGTTAATGACGTTTTCTCGAGGTTTTTCTCAAAAATATAAAATACTAGCAATCTGCCCAAGGTTTCACCGACGTAGCTTTTGTTTCCGTGAGAATATAGGCCTTTTCATCACAAAAATTTTTTGTGCGCATGCGTCAGAATCAGCCATCTTTTTCGTACTGTTTTTTGTAAACAACCATGCTAAATTGTCCGCTATCCGTGTATCAAAAATTAAAATATAAATCAAAGTTGATTAATTGTAAAAAAAGTGAAAAAAAAAGTAGTAAGTCAAAATAATCGGAAAAAAATTTTTGTACTCCATTATAATTATGTTGTCTGTACGAAAAGGAACAACAAAACGGTGTTGTTATGGAGTATGTAAAAGTGATACACGATACAAATCATTTAAAACCAATAGATTCTATTTTATAAATTTTCCAAAGCCTTGTCTTGAATATCGAAAAAAAATAATCAAATCATCAAGCAAATTACACATTAAAGCATGTGTAAAATGTGCGAAATGTGAGTTATGGGTGAAAAAATGTGGCAGAAGTGACCGAGGTTTTAGATCTATTGATAATGTTACTAAGGATACTTATATTTGCTCACTACATTTTCTTGGAGAAAGTGGTCCAACTGAACAAAACCCTGATCCTTTAAGCTATCAAGAGTTTCAACATATTGATAAATCAATTAATAACCTCTAACCTCTCAATCAGCTCACTTTTTTTCCCTTTTTGCGGACGCCCATGACATTTTAGCCACCTTTTCAATTGTTCACAATTATGAGCTTCAACTGAATCATAAATAAGTGAAGCACCATCGATGGTTTTTTCCAATAATTTATTTCTTTGTGGAGATAGTAGTCCTTGTCCAGCCATTGTTGATTAAAACAGTACGAATTTTTTGAATTACCGCCGTTTCAACATGGCGGCTACGCTTGCGCTCATCTGATGATGAAAAGGCCTATTGGAAAGGTTTATATACTAAAACCTTCCTCAAGAATCAATCTATCTATTAAAAAAACCGCATCAAAATCCATTGCGTAGTTTTAGAGATTTAAGCATACACAGGGACTGACAGAGAAAGCGACTTTGTTTTATACTATGTAGTAATACGTAGCAGCTCGGAGACTGACGAATGATGTGTTACCACTCCCGTACCTCGGATGAACACGTAAAACCGTCGATACCAGTTATCACTAGATGATAATCGTTATATAAGATCATTGCGGCGATTGTGTTTACCACTCATCTCGCCAACCGATAAACTGATGAATCGCGATGAAATGGAAAATCTATAGACGTTCGGGTTACTCTGCCTATATTTGGACGTGATGAAAGGCGTGATGATACTTTTTAAATGTTTTTTCTTAAATATTTTTATACTTAAATACTCTTCGATCAGAAATGTACTCATCGAAGTTAAAACTGCTTTTTTTGTAGTTAAAATAAAGTAGAAATAAAAAATATGTTACAAGTAAAAAACAGCTAATTCTCCGCATTGTTTCCAGATTACAAGAATTGGGATATGACACTGTGTTATTTAGACGTAATAAGTACGTAATTTGGGAATTTTTCAATTTTAACACAAATTTTTCATCAAGCGTTTTTGATATCGAGACGTCACGTAAGTTATTGTTACTTTACAGCAACATTAGACAGACCCATTAATAAAATAATGTTTTTTCGTTGTAGAAAATACCTTACAAAACCAGATTTTACTGTTGATAATGCTACGTGCTTAGAGTTCGTTTTGTGCAAGAAAACACCACTTATATTAAAATCGTGTATTTACAACACAAATATACAATACACCACAGTACAGTACAGTACATAAATACACTGGCGAACACTAGTCACACTCACTGTATTAACACTAAACTTAACCGACTGCACTGAACTAAGCACTTCTGGTATTCACTGTACTATTTTGCTTTACACTGGTCGTCCGTACTATTGCTTCCGACCGCTGTATAAAACTGCCTTCTATTTGCCAACACATCCCTATTTATACAAAAGGTAAAGTTCGACTACAATCCCGAATATTCCGAAATCTTCCCGCACCAATAATTTTAATGAAAATAAATCCTAGTGCACCCTATTTCCACCCTTATATCCTATGACAGAAGATCCATTATGTCATAGCTGTTTGGGTAACGGCGTCTCTTGTTTATCAATAGGAGCAGCCTACCTCTTTCTTTTATTTCTAGATATATCCAGCGTTCTAACTCTTCACTTTTCTAGATTATTCGTAACAATACCAAACACTGCAAAGTAAACTAAGTTACTAATTAGTAGAGTTCTACAACGTCTATACTGGGTTTTGGTACCTCCGCCTTTCCTATCATGTCATGATCTTTATCAGCGTTTTTTATATGTATCATAAAATAGCAAGCAAGCAGATGGCTCTCCTGATGGAAAGAGAAACAACTGCCTAGAGCCACCAAAGATGTTGATGCGTTGCTATCCGTGTAGCGGGATGGCAACGTCATATGCATAAGTCTACCGGCTATCTCACCCTCCAAACCAGAATACGACAATGAAAAACGTTGACACTATTTCGACAGGAACAGGTAAGGTAGTAGTGCCATATACCAAGCGAAACATTGCGGGAATCTACCGCCCAGTAGTTATTATAGTAGGGACAATTCTTATAATTTATCATAAGCATTGTCTCTACTATAATGACTTATAATTCATATCACGAGATAGCAGATAGCAGATAGGCGATGGTTTACTCTTTGCATCAGAAGACCCCTGATGCAAAGAGTCAACCAACCAAGACACCAAAGACGTTCATGGTGCGTTGCTATCTTGTGGCTAGGTCTAATGCCACATGCATAAATTTACTGGCTACTTTACCCTCCAAACCGGAACACGACAGCGTCAAGCACTGACGCTATTGCGGCAGGAATAGGTAAAGCGGTGGTACCCGGGCGAGACAATACAAAACTCTACCACCTAATAGCTAAGATGGTAGTGACTCGCATAGCCAATTGGTCGCTTTTACGATCAGCCTTTCCTTTTAAGAATAAGCCAACTGCCGGCTAAATTATTTTATATTTACAGACAATTGTACAGAGAAAGAAGATGAAGATGATGATGCATTAAGATACCCCAAGGTTGCAGACCCAGAAAACGAAAACCACGTTGATTTAAATTTCAAAATGTATGTATTCTTTATTTTTCCTAAAATGTATATATAATATAAATTTTTCTTGATAAGACTTAGCCGTTTTTAGGATTCGTTAACCAATATGTAACAGGACCCTACTAATAAAACTCCGCTGTCCGTTCGTCTGTTTGTCTCTGTCTGTCTGTCCATCTATCACCAGGCTGTATCTCATGAACCGTGATAGTTAGTTGAAATTTTCACAGATTATGTTTTTCTGTTGCCGCTATTACAAATTTCAAAAACACAATAAAATAAATAATTAAGGATAACTCTCATAAAATAAACGTGATTTTTTGAGTTTTTTTTTCGATCTAAATAACGAAAACTGGTAGATGCTTGAAATATTCGCAGAATATTTAGTTATATATTCACTTTAAAAGTAAATATTTAAAATAAAAGAGGAAAATAAATTAAGTTCAAGAGGGGCTCCCATACAACAAACATGACTTTGTGCCGTTTTTATAGGTGATGGTACGGATAACGGAATCCTTCGTGCGTAAGTCCGACTCGGACTTGGCTGCTTTTTTCCTTAAGTTGTATATGTGTAAATTACGTCATATTGAGTCACATAACGTTATTTTACACTTTGTAATAAAGATATTAAAAATGGCTTAATTATAATTCTAGGTTCAAACAAATTTTCAACGTAAATTACAAGGACGAACAAGAACATGAGCTACGGAAGAAAATATTCCAGAACAATCTAAGGTATTTGTAATATTTTAATTAAGATTCACCAAAGAATAGACTGATTAAAGAATGTACATATTGAAGGACATGAAGGTAAAAAGGCGATGGGTTAGCAGTAAAGATATAATAAAAGATTAGTACTAAAAATATAACATTAGTACTAAAAAAAAGATAATAGGCGCGCGCTTTGGCACGTGCCGTGACGGCTAATCGCCGTTTGTAAACAATAAACTTCGGTATCTATGCGTGGATGTCCGTACATAAACATTTTTATTGGTAGTTCAGAATTAATTTCTGTATTTTTTTTTTCATATATTCGGTATCAAAATCGAGTACTTAATACCCACTTTCAGTATACACGTACAATCTCTTACCAGTCATATTTTGTAATTTGACTTTATTTTTTTTAAACTTAAAATAGGATAGCAAAGAATAAGGTGACCCTCTTCATTGGAAGAAATGACTTTTAGATACTAAACATAAACACGATAGATGTTAATAGAGCGCTGCTATCCATGTGGCGGTGAAAACGCAAGCTTACCAGCTATATTACCTATCGAACTGGAAAATGAACGTGGCGAGTGTTGAAGCTGTTGTGGCAGGAATATGTAAAGCGCTAAAATTTCGACCCGGGTAAAAGGTGCAAAACTCTACCACCTAGTAATCACGATCGTAGTGACATGACATAATGTATTTAGCAATATAGCAATCTTCATTTATACACATCATGTATAATTGTATCTCCTTTTCATACTTTTTTTAATTCCAAGTAAAATGTCTCAATATAGACAATGGGTAGTGTGTAATTAAAAAACTTAAAAACAACAAAGGTACACTTTAATATGACATGACTATCATTGAATCTTCGATCTTCCTTTGGCCGGGACGCTCGAAGCAATTGAGCCACTGTTGACTGGTTCAACATGCGAAATTCTTTACTTTGTGAACGATACCGTTGATTTTATTAATCGCTGATATGTGTATTTTTTATATTATAAAATAGCAAACAAGCAGATGGGTCACCTGATGAAAAGAGTCAACCATCGCCTATAGACACCAAAGGTATTAATAGTGCGTTGCTATTTTGTGGCGAGGTCTTACGCTACATGCGTATGTTTACTAGCTACCTTACCCTCCAAACCGGAACACGACAGTGATAAACTCTGACGCTATTGCGGCAGGAATAGGTAAGGCGGTGGTACCAGACCCGGACGAGACAATGCAGTACTCTACCACCTAATAGCAACGATGGTAGTGGCTCGTATAGCCAATAAGTCGCTATCAACTAGCATATTGTATGAGCTTTAGCATCTATTGATATCGATTTTTCTTTACCTATCTTGCAAGGGATTTTGAGATTATATTTATTTACTTATTTGGTAGGTAACGTGTTTGTCCGAGCGTCTTTCGAAGACAATACCATCCACTTTCTGCAAGGCAGTTTGTAAGTGGTGAACTATTCGCCAGGTGTGCACTGCCCTTGTGACTACTAAGTGGTAGAGTTCCGCATTCACCCAGGCTTAATACGTACTATCAAATTACCTGTAGTAGTACAGTGTAAATGCTTACCACTGTCAAATTCCAGTTCTGAAGGTAAGGTAGGTGAAAAATGGTGAAAAATGATGGCGACACGCCAGACACAGTTTTAGTTTGTATAATGGGTTTTTATCTCTTTCCAAATACACCATCACTTATCATTGCCGTAATTCAGTATGGAAAGTAGGGTAGGCGGAATCTTATGCATAACTCCCTCGGCTTGAATGGCAACACACCATTAATATTTTTGGTGTCTATAGACGTTGGTTATCTCTTTCCAATAGTGGAACTGCTTATCATGGCCGTGTTTAGTTAAGAAGTTAAGGTAGACAGTAAACTTATGCATTACTACTGTCGCATGGATAGAAACTTACTATTAACGTCTTTCATGCTTATAAACAATTGTTATCTCCTCCCAACAGTGTCATGGCTTATCACGATCGTGTTTCAGTTTGAAAGGAAAGGTAGACATTAAACTTATACATTACTATCACCACATAGGTCGTATAACACCATTAACATCTTTGATATCTATAGACACTTTTTTACGATCCTGTGATACGGAAAAAAATCTTTAATAAAAGCAATAATAAAATGTTCCTTCACAGCTAAAATTGCCTCTCAGTTTAATTTGATTATGATATTTTATTTTTTCTTTCAGACTCATAACAGCCCATAACAAAATGAACAGTAGCTTCACGCTTTCAATTAATAAATTTTCTGATAAAACTCCTGCTGAAATGAAGAAAAGGACGGGACTAATTCGCAAAACCCCTCGAGAACCCGGCAATATTCCTTTCCCGTATACTCAGAAGAAATTGGCTCAAATATCTAGTAATTTGCCGAAAAATTTTGATCTACGAATGTTAGGATATGTTACTCCAGCCAGAGGTAAAAAATATATTTGTATAGAAATCTTTTTAGTAGCTGTTTATCTATCTACATATTATATATAAATCAATTGCTGTTCGTTAGTCTCGCTAAAACTCGAGAACGGCTGAACTGATTTGGTTAATTTTAGTTTTGAATTAATTGTTAAGAGTCCAGGGAAGGTTTAAAAGGTGAGACAATATTCTTTTTCTGGGTCAGCTAGTCATCAATAATATACCAGATAATATTAATACGTGATGTGACAATATTGCATCTTTTTTACGTCAATTACGCGAACTAAGGACTATGAAAGGCGTAGTTAAAGTTTATTTGTGAAAAATAAGTCCAAAAATTAATAATTTTATATGATACTAGCTGACCCGGCAAACGTTGTTTTGCCATATAAATTATTGAATTAAAAAATAGGGGTTGATCGTAGAGGGTTGAAAATTAAGGGTTGTATATATTTTTTAATGCTGTATCATAAAAAAATAAAAACAAAAGTTTTATCTAGAAAATAAAATAAAAAATTTAGGGGTGGACTACCCTTAGCATTAAGGGGTATGAAAAATAGATGTTGGCCGATTCTCAGACCTACTCAACACGCTCACAAAATTTCATGAGATTCGGTCAAGCCGTTTCGGAGGAGTACAGGAACGAACATTGTGACACGAGAATTTTATATATGAGATGCATTAAATGTAAATTAAATTACTATTAAAAATGAATATTACATACTCTATTCTCCCCATGTTGGTCCGGGCTCCAGAACTGACCAACTACCGTTCTGCTAGGCAGGTCGTAAAAGGCGACTGATTGGCTATACTTGTTACCATCGTGACTACTGGGTGGTAGGATCCTGCAACGTCTCGCCCACGTATTTAGTACCACCGACTTACCTATTCCTGCCGCAATATCGTCAATGTTTGTCACTGTCGTGTTCCGGTTTGGAGGGAAAGGTAGCCGGTAGACTTACGCTTGTGGCATTGTCATCCCGTCACACGGATAGCAACGCACTATTAAAATCTTTGGTATCTATATGACGATGGTTTGCCTTTCCATCTAGAGAGCCATCTGTTTGTTTGCTATCTTATGATATAAAAAAACTCTACCATAACAGTTGGCACAGTCCCGCATTATCTCGCCCGGATATTTAGTAAAACCACCTTTCCTATGACTGCCGCAACAGCGTCAATGCTTATTATCTTTGCGTTCCGGTTTTAAAAGTATGATAGTAAAGGGTTGTCGGTAAACTTATGCATGTGGCATTGCCATCCCGTTACACTGATAACAACGCACCATTAACATTTTTGGCGTCTATAGGCGATGTTTTTCATAATAAAAGCCATCTGCTTGTTTACTATCTAATGATACTAAAATAATCGCATTTTACACTCATTATAACATTCACACAAATATACTATACTAGCAACCTGCCCGTGGTTTTACCCGCGTAGCTTTTGTTCGCGTGGAAATATCGGAAAGGTTTATATAAACCTTCTCAAGAATCAATCTATCTATTAAAAAAAAACGCATCAAAATCCGTTGCGTAGTTTTAATAATTTAAGCATACATATGGACAGACAGAGAAAGCGACATTATTTTATACTATGTAGTGGTTATTTGTGATGAAATCTTTTGTCAAACTCCAAAGAGATTTTATTTTATGATCGATCTTACGGTCGAATTTCGACCAGCGTGCATTTTCCAGTATACATTGTTATATCCTTATCCTAATATATTATTTTTAGATCAAGGAGAGTGTGGGTCATGCTGGACATTCGGTTCAACCAGTGCTACGGAAGGAGCGTTAGCTCGTAGTAACGGAGGCCGTCTTATTCGACTGAGCAACCAAGCTCTGGTAGATTGCGCCTGGGGGTAATGTTTAGAATACTTTTAATTGTATACCAGCTGCGCCTTACAGCCTGCTGCATTAAAAATACCCTATATGTCATCATCTATATGTGTGCCAAATTTCATTCAAATCGGTTTAGCCGTTTTTACGTGAAAGAATAAAAAACATCCATGCATCCAAACATACTTTGGCATTTATAACATTAGTAATATATAAAAGTTGCCACATATGACGAGTAGGGAATTATTATATACGATCGGGGCAAAAGTATTTTCGTATTGTTCATACAAACAAAAATATTTTTTAGGTATAATTTTTTATTTATTTATAATATGTATGTGCCGTTTTGATCGATGACTTGTTGCCATCTTGTGGGTAGGGCCATGACCCATTCCTGTAGAAATTTTGAAATTTTTGATTTAATAAATCTGACAGGTAGTGTTCTGAGTGCACTTTTGAGGTTAGCTTTATGCTTCCTAAAGAGTTCTGCAATGACCGAAACAGGTGGAAATATGATGGAGCAAGGTCAGGGCTATACGAAGGATGTATCAACACATCCCAGCCAAGCTCTTTCAATTTTTGCTGCGTGGTTATAGATAAGTGCGGTCTGGCTTTGTCATGGTGGAACACCACGCCCTTCCCATTCACCAGCTCCGGTAGTTTTTCTCAATACCTTTTTTAATCTCATCAGTGGCTGACAGTAGAGGTCAGAATCGATAATTTTACTCGGTGGCAAAACCTCGTATTGGACGATTCCTTTCCAATCCCACCATACACATAGCGTCACTTTGTTCATAGTCATGCCGGGCTTTGCCACGGTCTGTGGGGCTTGTCCATGCTTCGACCATAATCTTTTTCGCACATTCTTATCGTAAGTCATCCATTTTTCATTACTCGTAATCAATCTTTAACATGTGGTTTGAAATTGTTACGTTTCAACAAAGAATGGAAACACGTTGCATTAGGTTTCTCTCAGTGAGATCATGCGGTACCCAAATCAAGTTTTTTCTTGTACCCAGACTTTCGTAAATAACGTAAAACCGTTTTATGATTAACATCCAGCTCTTCAGCAATGTTGTAGCTACTAATATGTCGATCTTACTCTACTTTCTCAAAGATGGCACTAATTTTATCTGTGACAGGGCGTCCAGAGCGAACCTCATCTTTCACACTAAAATTTCCAGACTTGAAACGCTTTAACCACATTTGTGCTACTCCTATTGATACCGCATTAGGTCCGTAAACCGCACAAATTTTATTCGCGGCGTTTGTTGCATTTTTACCTTTTTTGTAATAAAACTTTAAAATATACCAAATTTCTTTATCACATACGTTCATTTTGCTTGCTTGAAAAACAAAAAATTGCGGGAACTAGTTTTTTTATTTTATTTATTGCATCTTCAAAATGTCACATTTAATTTCGTATTAAAACCAGCCAGTTACATTCAGTAGAGCCAAAGAGGATTGATTACTAATAATACATTCAAAATACGAAAATGTTTTGCCCCGACCTATTAACATCATCAGGTGGAAAGGTCCACAGCGATAATTCTTACGGTTTTGCTGTAAGTGTTACCATTTAACTAGTTAGTGGTTTTTAAATGGTAATTCATATTTAAATAGTAAGTATATACCACCCAAGTCGTCCGTAGTTAGGTGTGTCAGACTACATGAGGGTTGCCATAAATCTTCAATGCCATGTCGGTTTTAACAACACGTTAACAATTTGGGGTCTTTTTTAGGGTTCCGAAGTAAACTAGGAACCTTTATAGTATTGCAATGTCCGTCCACCCGTCTGTTCCGTCCGCCCGCCCGTCCACACAATAGCTCAGAGATCCTTATTACAAGAAAGCTCCAATTTGGAACAAATATACATATTAGTTACGTCAAAAATTTGGTAACATAAAATCTTGAAAAATATTTTTTCAGGGTAGCTCCCCTACGTTTAAAGTGGGGATGTTATTTTTTTTCACGTACCCCATTGTGTGCGGTCGTTGGATAGGTTTTTAAAAAATATTGTACGTTTATGAAAATAAGTTTTCGATTAAGGAACCCGTTTGTAAAATATCAATCAAGCTTTAAAGTACTAATTTTTGTTAAAAGTTATCAATTTTAAAACTTGTAGCTCTGCGCTCGACTATATTTTTTGGTATACAAAACTCTACACAACACTGAAGAGACCAAGACATACTTTTACACTCGGACTGCTACTTTTATACTCGGACAAATACTTACATCCAACTACTAGTGTTCAAGTATACAAAATTAAACCATCATTCTACAAACTAGTTTGGCCTGAAATCGGGTTTGGTTGGTCACATATATATGTATATCAACATTTAAAGACGGCAGTTACAAAAATATTATGTTGTTATTATTAGAACAATATAGGTAGGTAAATCATTGAATACACTGGACAAACTAGAATTTACCGATCAGTGACAGAGACAGAAATACTTTTGGAATACGCTTTCCTCGTTCCTGGTATTATGTTCATGTATTTGATTTTAATATTTTATAGTATTTAGTAGTCTGTGGAACTGGGATGAAATATAATACGTGGAACGGTTAAATGTGATATTTTTGGATAAGGTAGGAACTAATCTCGTGAAATACCTAATCTCTATACTTAATCCAATATATACGCCTTACCTCTAGTCAGAAGTTATTATAGGCTGTAAATCATAAGTTGCAAAGCTGTCTCCTTAGTCCACATTATCGTGATGGGCATCTTCGGAACCAACCATCGTTAAAATACCTAATAACTATTATTAAATATAAATATACGGGAGAAATCACACTTACTCATCAAACCTCAAAGTAAGCAAATTATTACTAATAAATAACTAAAAAATTCTATAAAAAATACGAACTTTTGTGCTCATCACACAAATGCTTGTCCCAGTCGGGAGTCGAAGCCGAGCCCCGTCGATTGCGTAGCCAAGGTCGCTAACCGCTCTACCAACGGGGCGGTTAAATTATTAATTACACACATAATAATAATTTTATGTTTTTTATTAGATTTGGAGCAAGTGGCTGTGAGGGAGGAAGTGACACCGCCGCTTATCGCTGGATGATCGAACACGGCTTACCCACGGAAGAAGAATACGGTCCTTATAAAAATCAAGTAATTGACATTTAATTTTGACTTAAAGCTGACTAAAGTCATAAATTCGAAACCCTAAAATAAGTCAAGTCAAAAACTATTACCACTGAAGAATCCTAAATCTTAAGGCTTTACGACTTCTGCTTATACCTGTCGCTCAATGTGGATCCTGGGTCCTTTATTAAAAATAAATCACTGCCTTAACTATTTCTACTGCAATACCGTCTGTGCTTGTCACTGAAGTGTTTCGATTTGTAAGGTAAGGTAGTCGGTAAACTTATGAATGTGACATTACCATCACGCCACACGGATAGCAGCGCACCATTAAATTCTTTAATGTCTATAGACGATGGTTAACTCTTTCCATCAGGAGAGTCATCTACTTGTTTGATATCTAATGATATAAAAAGATCTGGCCTTATGCGATACTTACTAAGGAATTGTTATCTATTCACTGTGACGCCTATATTACGTCTGTTAGAAGAAAATACAATATTTAAGGCTAACAAACCAATGAAGACTCAAATGTTCTGTTAAATTAATGCAATGTTTATTCATATCATTAGCATTAAGCCTAAGCGAATTGTAAAAACCTAAATTAGGTACACGAATTGAATCAGCAGCTATAATTCAATTTATATAATTTCTCCGCCGATAATATTTCCCTGTGTTGGTCCTGGGCTCCTTTGAAGAATAGGCCAACTGCCGTTCTGCCAGGCAGGTCGTAAAAGACGACCGATTGGCTATGCGAGTCACTAACATCGTGGCTAATAGGTGGTAGAGTTGTGCATTGTCTCGCCCGGGACTGGTACCACCACCTTACCAATTCCTATCGCAATACTTATGCATGTGGCATTGGACCTCGCCACAAGATAGCAACGCACCATTAACACCTTTGGTGTCTATATGGTATATGATGGTTGACTGTTTTCATCAGGAGACCTATCTGCTTGTTTGCTATCTTATGAAATAAAAAAATAATAATAGTAACTAATTTATATTGAAATTATTCTCCTATAAGATGTCATAATACTATTCTCCTTTTTAAAAGTTTTATATCAGTATAGTGTATTTTAATATTTAAAGGTCTTACATTTCAGAATGGCTTCTGTAACATACAGAACATGACGACAAAATACCCAATACGGGGCTTTACCGACGTCACCCCCTACAGTGTCGAGGCTCTTAAGGTAATTTTATTTACTTCCGAGACAGAGCGCTTGTATCTCGATTCTTGGCTTTTACAAATCATTTCAAATGGATTTCACGCTAGATTTGATCTGAATTTACATTGAAATGATACTTGAGCTATAAATATTTAAATTAAATATTTTTATTGAATCTCGTCAAGATAAAATATATTTATTAACTTTATTAGATTTTAAAGTTGTTGGCCATTTTTATTGATTTTTACAGCCCATTTTTATTATCACTTTTTATTCGTAACTTTACATATATATCTTCACCTCAAATCCGTTGCGTGGTAGGCTGAGAGTGGAGTGCCGTACAACAAGATCCAGACTTTCCTCTTTTCGTTCACATTCATAACTCTCTTCATGAAAACACATTAATGAAACCATCATGACTACTAGGTAATAGTTCCACAACGTCTCGACCAGGTATTTGGTACTTCAGTTTTACCTATTCCTGCCGCAACACCGTTAATGCTAGCCATAGTTGTGTTTCGGTTTGGAGGGTAAGGTAGTCGATAAACTTATGCATCTGACATGTTAATGTCCCGCCACACAGATAGCGACGCACCATTTTCAAAGTGTTATTTGTAAGTTTTTGGTACTATACTCACTTATAATTACCCTGGCGGTAAGTAAGAGGCATACAATAGGCTAAACACATAATTACCATCGTGACAAATAGGTGGTAGACTTCTGAAACTAGGCATTGGTCATCTCTTCTCATCGAGAGTACCACACGTTCGTTTGTGATTCTATGAAAAGAAATAAATAAATTTTTTTGTCTTTCTTTATGTAAGTTATTTATATCTGCATAAAATTTTAGTACAAATTACATAATATTCAAATTTGACTCTGTAAAAATTTTGAATCGGTATAGTTGATTCATTCGTGGATACTACTACAAAGATAATATCTTTATATTATATTATATTATTAATAAATTTTATATTATAATCACTTCTACTCAGAAGATAGTTAAGGTTTAAATAACAACGCATGAGATATATTAAAGGTTTTGTTTATAAAAAAACTATTAATCTTCTAACATTTTTCAGGTAGCTTTAGTGAACCATGGACCACTATCAGTATCTATGCACAAGACCGGTCTTTTAGACTCGTATAGTGGTGGTATATTTTATGATATTTTATGGTAAGTTAATCAGAATATTAGTCGTAGTTGACACACGTTGTCATTTACTCCATTGAAATGTTACATTTTGGGTCACGAAAGTCAGAGCCCGCATTGTTATTTGAATTAGCGATCGTCGTCGTGATCATAATTATTAGAGTTGTGCATAGCATTATATTAACCACCACAACTGCATAGAGTATGCAATAAAGTCCAAAATCTATTATATAAGTCAATTGCTGTTCGTTAGTCACGCTAAAACTCGAGAACGGCTGAACCGATTTGGCTAATTTGGTTTTGAATTAATTGTTGAAGTTCAGGGAGAGTTTAAAAGGTGAGAAAATATAGAAAAAAAATAAGAGTAGTTAAAAAGGCAGGACAACGTTTGCCGGGTCAACTAGTGCTAAATAAATATTACAAAATTAAAGCGTAACTTTTACGTAAAAATTGTTACATCTTGAAAATGTAATATTCTTTACGTAGTGTATAATTTTGTATATACTTATAGTGAAATTAAGGTACAAATGCTTTTTAATCCAGTATTAACTAATAATAATGGAATTTCACCAAGTGCCGATGATTGAAAGTGTAAAATCAATATAGATTAACTCTCTACACTCCTTCACCGCGTAAACTTTAAATTAAATTGAATTAAATTTCATTTTCCTCCTTTCGTATAATTGTCGTAAAACGGGGTACAATTTTTTCGATTCACGTATTAAATATCAACACTAACCCCCGTATCCTTGCCCCCTTGGAAAAAGTAGACGCGTTCTTTATGTACCCATTGACTTAGCTATAGCAACAAATTTTAATTTTTATAGCAGTCCAGAAATTTTGAACCATGAAGTGACCTTAGTTGGTTACGGAGAAAAGGATGGAGAAGAATATTGGATTGTGAAGAATTCATGGGGCAAAGATTGGGGAATTGATGGATATTTTTACATCTCCACTCGAGACAACAACTGCAATATTGCCACGGAACCCACTTATGTTGTATTTTAAATTATTGGAATATTTTAATGCGATGATTACTTGGCTTGTTTGAAAATTTGGTTACTGATCTTTTTACTATATTTTATAATTAGCATTAAGATTGCGCGTGTATCTATACAATTTTATGTGTTTTATTTGAAATTATTAAAATTGTAATCTTTACAGACATTTTTTTATTTGTCGTAGTATATCATCCTTATATCGCTATTTTTATGTTGTTAAAAAAATCCTTTTGTAGCAACTTACTCAAGTTTTAAGTTATTGAATCTTGATCATAGACTACATGAATACTAATAGACATGCCATTGGGAAGAAAAACGTGTCACCACGCATATGAACAATCGCCCTCCCCCTCACTGCCAAAAGTGACATACATTTTTAGATATATGGTGAACAAACAGAAATAAGCCTTGTTGTTCTGTTTTATCTAACCGAATTAAATGACAAGGTTGAAAAATTACCCTTAGAGTGATATTAAAGTAAAGTATCTTCACGCCTATATCCCCGAAGTAGAGGTAGAGAAACTACAAATGCACCCACGATTAGCCGAAGATACTTGGTCCCACAATGTGATAGGTGGCAAGCCTATCGCCAACCGGGCACTTTCTAATCCCGGGCAACTTTGTGTTTCTCAGAAAACTGAAAAAACACTTTTTTTATGTACCCGACCTGGGAATCGAACCCGGAACGTCATGTGGTCAACGCCAACGTTGGATTACTAGACCACAGAGGCAACTAGATAGACTAGGCGAGAGTGATATTATTAACTAAAAAAAAATACAACCAAAATCAATTTAACTGTAAGTATGGTTTTTTGAATGATTAGGTGTCATTCAAGAAAACATACAGCCAAATCGTTGATATATAAAAACCCTATATATCAATGAGTCAATTGATAACCTCCTCCTTATAGGAAGACGGTTGAAAAGTAGCAACTTCCGACCTTATGTTCATAATTCCTTGCTGTATCCGATTAATAAGTGTAGGTACCTAAAGTTTGTAAATATGTATTTCTGTTTGTAACTTCATCACGACGCAACTGCTAGACAATTTTTCATAAGATTTCATACTCAGATAGATCGACCATAAACATTTAAATGCAGTAAAACTGCACAGACCAACTTTTAACCTCCAGTATCCAATCCAATTGAATCCAATCTTCACCAAAGTTATATGGAACAAAACCGGAAGTATATCCTTCAAAATAAAAAAAAGTTAGCATACGATGATGCTATGCCCTGAATATACATAAAAATATATATAAACATAGGAATTAGAAACTCCCTCATTTTGGGAAATCGGATGAAAATTCGGAAACCTATAAAACTCAGAATGTGAACTTTCATGTTTTTTTATTTTAGAAGAGGGGTTAAACGAGTAACACCTGATGGTAAATTGATCCCCGCCGCCCAGAAACATCCGCAATATTAAAGGTCTTGCAGTTGCTTTTAAAAATGAATAAGATGTTTTCTTGATATTTCCGAACAGATCTACTTGGGGACTCCCAAGTAGATCCGTTCGGAAATATCTCCACCATAAATTAATTTCACAAAGAAATAATGCGAGCTAAAAAGTGATAACAGAAACACGTGGTTGTGGATTGCCAAACATCGTGGTGGTGAGGGTGGTGGTGAACGTTGGTTTGAAACTACCTAATATTACCTATACATTCGTGATAGATACTAAGATATAAGTAGTATAGCAACTCTTCGTAAACGGTCCGAAATAAGTATTTTTAATTGATATAAGTTTTTTATTTATTTATTTTTTATAGAAGAGGGGACAAACGAGCAGGACGTGCACCTGATTGTAAGTGATCACCGCCGCATGGACATCTGCAATGCCCGAGGTCTTGCAGTTGCGTTGCCGGCAAAAGTATTTAATGGGTATAAGAAGGGTAAGTAATTTACCCCGTATTGGTCCGGGCCTCTATTGAAAAATAGACCATCTGCCGTTCTCCCAAATACTTCGTAAAGGCAAACGATTGGTTATAAGAGCCCCTACCATCGTGGCTTCCAAGTGGTAGAGTTCTGCATTGTCTCGCCTGCATCTGGCACTACCGCCTTATCTATTCCTGCCGTAACAGCGCCAGTGCGTACCAGTGTGATTTGGAGGATAAGGTAGCCGGTAAACTTATGAATGTTGTATTTCATATATATACTAGCTGTTGCCCGTGACTTAGTCCGCGCGGACTTCGTTTACTCCGCACAGCTCCTTCCCCGTAGGTGATAGCGTGATAATATGTAGCCTATATGTTGTTCAAATTTTGCATGAATATTACTAATAGGTCGGCTATTAGTAATATTCATGCAAAATTTGAAGTAAATCCATGCAGTTCTTTTTGAGTTTACCCTGGACATACATGAAACAATTCAGATATCTATCACCTTGTAGCCCCCCGTTTTCCTTGTTTTAGTCCCGGGCTTTTTTTAAGAACCGGCCAACTGCCGTCTGCCAGACAGGTCGTAAAAGGCGACCGGTCGGCTATGCTACCATCATGGCTACTAGGTGGTAGAGTTCTGCATTGTCTCGCCCGGGTCTGGTATCATCGCCTTACCTATTCCTGTCGCAATAGCGTCAGTACTTACCACTGTCGTGTTCCAATTTGGAGGGTAAGGTAGCCGGTAAACTTATGCATGTGGCATTAGACCTCGCCACAAAATAGCAACGCACCTTTTTGGTGTCTATAGGCGATGGTTGACTCTTTCCACCAGAAGACCCATCTGCCTGTTTGCTATCTTATGACATAAAAAAAGCTACAATTGTAGTGACTCGCAAAGTCAATCGTTCGCCTCTTACTAATTGCTTGGCAGGACGGCAGGTAACTATTCTTCGAACTTTGGTGAACTCTTCCACTTAATTATAGTAGAGGAGACAGCGGGGGATCGTCCTTCACCGATCTGATAACCAGATGAGACGTATATTTTATCAAATATTATTTATAAACAAATATGCCTATAATTACCTGCCTATCCAAAAGTGGTTATGGCTATTTTTAATAAAATTAACTTTAATCGATTTTTTTCCATCACTTTCATATTTTTGATAACCAAATGAAATTTATTTCACTAATAATTTTTAACACACAGAATATGCCCAGGTAGGCTTGCCTACTCATTTCTGTGTATGGCTACCTGGCAAGCAGGTATGAACAGATAGGTGACTCCATCGATCTGCTAACTTATCGAAAGTTATATCAAATTTTAGATTATTTTATTACAAAATCAGTCACATATACTTGCCTGTAAAATCGTACTCAGAATACTGTTGCCAAGCTAAAAACTAGCCATGAGCACTTTTGGATAGGCAAGTAATTGTAGGCATATTTGGTTATAAATAATATTTGATAAAATATACGTCTCATCTGGTTATCAGAACGGTGAAGGACGATCTCCCACCGGCTCTTAGACCATTAGTAAGCACGATTTCAATGACAAGACGTAGCCTTTTTATCAACTTTAACGAGATTCTTAGCAATAAGGCAGTTATATATATTTTTAAAAGGAGACTGGATCAACTACGGATTAAATGGATACGCCTTTCAAGATAATTTCTTAATTTAGCAATGTAGCTTGCATTTACACAGAAAAATAAAGAGTTATACTACTTACCGATGAAATAAAATTACTTTGAATGTAATTTTTAAACCTTGTCATCACATTCGGTACGATAAAACAGTAAAACATGGTTTATTTATTTAATAGCTAGCCCGCGACTTCGCCCGCGTGGGAAAATTTCAAAAAGAAGTAGCCTAAGTTACTCCCTGTTACATCAGCTATCTTCCAGGGAAAGTCCCATCAAAATCGGTCCAGCCGTTCTAGAGATTAGCCGGAACAAACAGACAGGCAGACAGACAAAACTTGTAAAAAGTTATTTTGGTATATGTACCGTGTATACATCCCTATGCATTTAGTAAAAAGCGGTTATTTTAATATTACAAACAGACACTCCAATTTTATTTATTTTTATAAAATATAGATTTTCACGACATAATATATCTACAAGTGAGCGTTCGCTCATACGCGCGGCGACACGTTTCCTTCCCAATGGCATGTGTTCATGTAATCTTTGGAATCAATAAAAGAGAATACTTAATAGTAACTACATATTTCCCGCAAACTACGAATATTAAACAGTAATGGAATGGGCACTATAAAACCTAAAGGCAAACTAGTGAGGAGCTTAATTTTATATCAGTCACGCCCCAAATGCCAACTGTCATGAGTGTTATTAAAGCTTGGAAGCCTCAGGGAACAATTAATTCTAAAAGCTTAAACAAGTTCAAAACATAATAGCCACGATAAGATTGAACCCGCGGCTATCTTAATCTTACGAATGTGAATATTATTTTATTGTTTCTAATACTTACTAGTTCGTTCTTTAGTATAATGCTTAGTGGTCAGAAACTACGCAATCAATGGGCCTTGAGCTAGGTTCTTGACGTGGACAGGCATTTTTGTGATGAACATAGATGTTTGTTTTCTGGTTTTGAGTGTTTATTAAATATATATTTGTATTTACTAGCTGTTACCCGCGATTTCGTCCACGCGGACTTCGTTTACTCCGCTCCTGTTGATCGAAACGTAATGGTATATAGCCTAATAGCCTTCCTCAATGATTGGACTATCTAACACTTTTAGAATTTTTAATCTGACTTATAGTTCCAGAGATTAACGCGTTCAAACAAATAAACTCTCCAACTTTATTATAATAGTATATAGATATATGTATATCTATGTATAAATATCGTTGACTAAAATATATATAATAAGCATGCAAGTATACACGAGTGGTCTAGGGGTCTAGAGGTATAGCCTATTCGGCTCAGATCATAATGGCCTAGGTTCGATTCTCCAACCAGGCAAAAGTTCTATTGAAGTTTTTTCGAGGTTTTTCTCGAAAATCCAAAATATCACTAGCAGCTTGGAGTCTGGCGTGTGGTGTTACCACCCCCTTGCATCGGATGAGCACGTAAGCCGTCAGTAGTGGTTATCGCTAGACATAATCGTTATTAGGTCGATATAATACGGTCGATATAATTACACCATCTCGCCAACCGACAAACCGGTAAATCATAGAGAACTAAAAATTCTATAGACGTTCGGTTTACTCTGCTTACCCCGTAAAGGTACCTGGCGTGATTAAACTCATATGTCTATTTCTATTTATTACCTGATGGGCCAAAGAACTACAATATGTCGTTTGGCTAGTAACCGAATATAATTCTCAGCCAGAACTAACATATTTTAATTTTGACCTAATAATACCCGTTCTCTGAGGTATTTTCAACAAGACCGAAATTCGGCTATCTGCAATTTAACTGAATTTTGGGAGAGATATAGTGGCATCCCCCATCAGGCATCCGGCCAATTATTAATCGTCTATGTCGCTAAAACAGAAATGTATGATGTATAATGAGTATACTATCTTGACCGCTTTTGAACGCCACTCATAAGCACATGTCTTTGATAAAGTCGATTCACCGTAAGCCTTCTGTAACATTTTCAGGGAATCCGAATACGAAATTCCATTAGCAAGGCAAAATTTAAAACAAACTTGATGTTTTATGTATTAATTCATTATGAAATTCTCAATATACACTAGATATGATAATATAATATAAAATAATAATATTGGTGGACAAATAACATTATTTGAACTCCAAAGTTAGCAAATTATTTGCTTGTGTTGTTGTGTGTGTTAGTCAACAATCACACACTTATTATGATCTAACTAAAAACGACACTCTAAATAACATTTGCAACTTAAATTCCGCGCCAAAATTGAAAGCAGTTGTGCCAATCTAACCAAGAAAAACAAAAAATTTAATTGAGAACCACAAACAAATCAACCATTCCCGATATTTTTTTGACTGAATGTATGTCGTGGGATTTTAAACGATTGCCACCGTTATACAAAAGTCGGAATCGGATATCATCTCTATCAAGCTTATATAAGAAGTAAAGGTAGACAAATTTCCAAAAGCCTCGCAGAAAAAAAGGTTCGGGGACCCTGAGCTAACATTAAACATTACCAATAAACATTACCAATAAACCAGAAGAAGAAGTATCTTCACGCCTGTATCCCCGTAAGGGTAGGCAGAGCTACAACAAGTGCACGGTTAGCTGAAAATACTTGGTCCCACAATGTGATAGGTAGCCAACCTGTCGCCAACCGGGCACTTTCCAATCCCTGGCAATGTTGTTTTTATCAGAAAACTGAAAAAACATATTTTTAAATTGCCCGACCCAGGAATCGAACCCGGGACCTTATGTGGTCAACTCCGACACTGGACCACTACAACACAGACGCGATAAACCAATAAATCAATAAAGCAGAAAGAGTGATTTATTCATTTAAAAACATACATAATACCGGACTATCGTTCTTTTCTTAAGTTGGTTAATAAACAGGTCTGTTAACATTTCTTTATGCAAGAGGGCAACAGTAAATGGTTGAGAAAAGAAAATTCACACGCTACGCAACGGCGAATCGCTAATAAGGATAATTACTTCCTATCCGATCTGATAATGCGTACTCCACTGGGAAAGCTGCCTCGAGATGTTTACTTTCCACGTTATACTTTCGCTAATTATATTTGTTACCAATTGGTTTAATAGTTTACATGGTATGTATTTTGTGTTATAATATGGGCTCAGTGAATTTGGCCCCACTTTTTTTGATTTTCAGATTTTTGATATTTTTAATTATTTGTTCGTCGTTCGTTCTTTAACGTTCGATTGTAAAAATTGTTTGTTCGTCTTTTATTTATTTATAATTAATTAAACAAATGATCACCCTTAAGTTGGCCCCCCTTACTAGATATCCTTATTTTTATCACTTAGATTAATTAATTTTGATTAATTATCGTTTGTTCGACGACTATTGGTGATTGTTCGATCATAAAAACAATTAAATTCCCAATTATTATTTATTTTATATCTAATATGCAAACCATTACCTCACGCCTACATTGCGCATGCGCCAGCAGTCTAATGGCGACTGAGCGATGCGTAGTGCATGTCATGTAAAAAAATGACATTATAAAAAAATAAACTACTTCTGATTTCTGATTTCACTCAGCCAGATAAATAATAAATATTCACAGGACAAATTACACTTACTGATCTAACCCCAAAGTAAGCAAATTATTTGCTTGTGTTATGGGTGCTAGTCAACGATACCAATACATAGAAATACATATATAAATACTAGAATATATTTAATAAACACCCAAACCCAGAAATACAAACATTTATGCTCATCACACAAATGCTTGACCCCGTCGGAGATCGAACCCGAGCCCCGACGATTGCGTAGTCAGGGTCGCTAACCACTCGACCAACGGAGCGGTCAACGGGACGGCGGTAGTTCGTAAGAGGCAAATGACTAGCTATACGGTGTCACTACCAAAGTGACAACTAGGTTATAGAGTCTCGCAACGTCCCGGCCGTGTATATGGTACCACCTCTTTATCTGTATCTGCCACAATAGTATCAATAGTAGGGGAGCCCACGATGCTAAATGGGTAGTTACTCGAGCGTCGTTGGAACCTATTGGATTTTGTAGATTAAATTATAGGAAAAATAAAAGGTTATATAAAATTTTTCAATTTAATGGTGGGGAAAAAACTACAGATAAAAAAAATGTTTAAAAAAAATCTGTGCCATAGTAACACTAAATCGCGTCAGATTAAGGTATGGCGGATTAATTTCCACCTAAAATTTAGGAAATCTGCCGATTCAAGTGTAGCGTAAGGGAGTGGGATGGTCACAAAGTTGCAGAGAAAACCTTGTGTTGACATTCTCGAGCGCGTCTGAATTATCTTCTATTATATAGAAAATAATGTAAGAATAACGAAAAAAATATAATCTGACAATTTCCACAAGCCAAAGTTATCTTAATTTTGTTTTTATCCTGCCATAGTTACCCCCCTCTACAGAAAGGGCTTATATTTGGTGGGGAGCCTTAACAGTATGCGGGGTACCCCCTCCTATGTTAATCTGACGCGCTCGAGTAAATACCAAAATCCTCTCTTGGGCTCCCCTACTACAATGCTTGTCACTGTCGGATTTCGGTTTGGTGGATAAGGTAGACAGTAGACTAATGCATATGTTATTGCCATCCCGTTACACAGGTAGCAATCTTTGGTGTCTGGAGGCGACGGTTGTCTTCTTCCATTAAGAGAGACATTTGTTTGTGTGCTACCTTATGATGTAAAAAATATATAGTACAATTAATAAATCTATTAGTATATTAATAATAACCAGCGATCGAACTCCGATCAAATTTCATATTCCGCCACTCGCGTTAATATCAAAAAAGGGGTATATTTACTTAACTTATAGTTTATTGCATAGACAATAATAATATCCATAGACAAATTACAGGAATTGATATAACCCCAAAGTAAGCATTTGCATGAGCAAAATTTAAAGTAAATCCATGCAGTACTTTTTGAGTTTACCCCGGACATACATACAGACAAACAGACAAAAATTCTAAAAACCATATTTTTGGCTTCGATATTGATTGTAGATCACGCCCCAAGTATTCTTTTAAAAAAATATTCAATATACAGTTTTGACTTTCCCACGATTTTATTATATGTATAGATAACATTAAGATAATTTAATCTATATATCTATACATCTCATCATATATATATATATATATATATATATATATATATATATATATATATATATATATATAATTATATAATAATATATAATTAATATTAATAAAATAAAATAAAATAAATAACAATAAATAATTATATATATATATATATATATATATATATATATATATATATATATATATATAATTATTGGAGTTGCAAAGCACGTAGGGTACAGCTAGTACTAGTATATTATAAAAATGCGTGAAATTTATATAAGACAGGCTAAATTTGTATAAAGTAAACGTATAACTAAGAAGGCTTATACCTAACCTAAACTAAAACCTAACTTGACAGACTTGGTCATAACATGTAAGCTAAAAAAATTTAGAATTCTAAAAATTTACATTGCTAGTACTTACTTTTAAATAACACAAAAACTCATGCAAATTGACTCAAGAATCCTAAAAAAAATCAGCAGATGTAAAACCGGTCGTTACGTAACGCTACAATTCACTAAAATGAAACAACAGAAAACTCATTTTGTCATTCAAAAAAAATAATAAGAAAAAGGAGTAATTTTTAATTCCTTATAACATTTATCCAGCTCAAACTAATCAGTATCAAGTTGGCGCTTCGCCAAATGACCTACTGTAGCTAATGTCCTACCTCTGCGTATGACATAAAGCACCCACCCTTTAAAGGTTTCTAGGTTTCTAGAGGAGGGAATGACGTATAGTTTCTATATACTTACCTACATATTTTATGTAAATATATATAGACTTGATTTATCATTATAATACTTTTATTGATACTTTATTAACACCATATTAACATCTTTGAACAATAGACCTTCTGCCGTTCTGCCAGGCAGTTTGTAAGAGGCGAACGATTGGCTATGCGAGTCACTACCATCGTGGCTACTAGGTGGTAGAGTTCTGCATTGTCTAGTCTGGTCCTGATACCAAAGCCTTACTTATTCCTGCCGCAATAGCATTAATGCTTGTCACTGTAGTGTTCTGATTTAGATGGTAAGGTAGCCCGCGTAAACTTATGCGTTAAGACCCTGCAACGAGAATAGCAGTGCACCATTAACATCTTTGGTGAATATAAGCGATGGGTGTCTCTTTCTAACAGAAGAGCCATCTGCTTGTTAGCTATCTTATTATTTAAAAATGGCTTTTCTTAAAATATAATCAATCAAGCGAAAAGGAAAAATCTTTTCTCCTGTAAAAATAACATAATTAGAATAGCATTATTTCCCTCTTTGGTTCCAAATATATAACAAATTAAAGTAATAAGCTACATAAGTGGTACGTACGATCCTGAAAGCATCGTTAAACGTACATAAACTTTACAACTTATTTCGAATCAACTGCAAGTAGCATGTAATAAAACAGCGAGAAAATGCATAAACGTCGGCCATATTAATTCCGCCTGGATTCTAAATTGTTCCAGACAATTGAACAGCATCACAATACATCCACTTGCTGGTCTGAAGTTCCACTAATAAAAACATGAATTGTGGTCCCCGGAACGAGACGATCCGAGTGGAATGAAAGCTCTAGTACGAATTATGTTAAAATCGAATTCAATTCGATTATATCGAGAAATGTAAATAATATTTTTTTAAATAATGTATATATTTATTTTAACTGACATACTATGATCAAATTGATAGGATACTATCCGAAGATAGTGTCAAGAGTCGTCGCAACCGGCGTTTTTGTATGAAGAGAGTAATGAATGAGAAGGAAACAAATCCACAAGAATAGTGTCGTGTGTGGCACTGGGTTCTCGCCGCCTACCGCGTAAGGGACCAGGACAACCACAAATTTTTTGATTCTAATTCGAAAATTTGTTTTAATAAACCAATATTTTTTAAAAATCTATCCAATGATATCCCACACTATGGAATACACAATCCCACACTATGGGATTCCCCCGTATTGGTTCCGGACTCCTTTGAAGAATAGGCCAACTGCTGTTCTTCCAGGCAGATCGAAAAAGGCGATCGATTGGCTTTACGAGTCACTACCATCGTGACTACTAGGTGGTAGAGTTCTGCATTACCTATTCCTGCTGCAATAGCGTCGGTGCTTGTTACTGTCGTGTCCGGTTTGGAGGGTAAGGTAGCTGGTGAACTTACGCATATGGCATTAGACCTCGCCACAAAATAACAACGCACCATTAACACCTTTGGTGTCTGTAGGCGACGGCTAACTCTTTCCATCAGGAGACCCATCTACTTGTTTGCTATCTTAAAGTATAAGAAAAAAAAAACAAAAAATAACATCCCCACTTTACATGTTGAAAAGCTACCCTAAAAAGATATTTTTCAAGATTTAATGTAATCACTTTGTTGCCGTGACTAATATATATGTTCATGTCAAATTACAGCTTTCTAGTACTACGGATCACTGAGCTAAGCTAAATAACAAATAAAGACAGTACAAAAGGCGAGCAAAAAGAGATATATTCCAGCTAACCCAAGACAGAGAAAAAAAATAAATGACGAAATGAAGTAGATGGTGTAGAATAACAACTCTAAGTCTATATTAATCTATATTATTATATTATTTAATACTAGCTGACCCGGCAAACGTTGTTCTGCCTTTTTAACTACTCTTATTTTTTTCTATATTTTCTCACCCTTTAAACCTTCCCTGGACTTCAACAATTTATTCAATACCAAAATTAACACATCGATTTAGCCGTTCTCGAGTTTTAGCGAGACTAATGAACAGCAATTGATTTTTAGAATAGAATATTTTAGAATAAAATTCTATTTTATTCTATTCTAAAAATTAAGTGATCCCGCGGAATTTTCACTTTTATAATGCAGCGGGCGGACTGCACGCTGCAGCTAGTTAAAATAAATATGATGTGCGTGGAAGGAATTTAGTGCTTACACGGTCACATCACATAAACAAGGTTATTTATTGTAGTTTTATTAAATTTTATCGTATAAGTAACTAACGATTCATTTTCGATTGATATGTTTGTTATACGCTCCAAGCAAGTACATTTTAATACATAAAAATATTGAAACGAGCAATTTATGAGACTTAATTGTAGTGCTTTCGTTGTTTGTCAAACGGTAATCGCATTTAAATTTCACAGTCTTCCTCTGTTAATTCTCTTTTTTAAATATTAACCAGTCCGCTTAAGATAAGCGCCATGAGCAAATTTTATCGATTCGGTTTTTAATTATCGAAGTCGTCATCGCTACTTAGTTACTGTAGCTAATATGACTGTATAATTCGTATTTAATATTTATATGTCAAAAGTCGAGATAATAATGTAAATATACGTCCACTTCATCCAAAGAATCTTTATTGTTAGGTAGGTATATTGTCACCAATGAAGGCAAGCAAAGCGCGAGCCCAATGGTTCCAATGTCCGTTCCAACGTTTCGCCCGGATATTTGGCACCACCGCCTATCTCACCCGAGTTGGTCCGGGCTTCTTTAAAGAATAGACCATATGCCGCACTGCCGGGAAGTTCTTAAGAGGCAAAAAATTCGCAATGCCAGTTTGGCTACTAGGTAATAGAGTTTTGAATTGTCACGCCCGGGTCTGGTACTATCGCCTCACTGACGTTATCGCGGCAAATCTAATGAAAACTCGATTTTTGAAAATTGGGGTAAAATCAATAACTCCCTTATTCATATATGTAGCGGGAAGTTAAAAATCTGTAAACGGAGAACTCTGCAGGCCACTCCTGAAACTTTCCTCTAAATTGAGGTATTTTAAGCTCAAAGAAGCAAAAACTGTATTTTAGCACACATTTTCGAAAAGATGTATATTTTAAAATGGTTACCGATTGAGATCTTTTAAATGGCATTCAACGCAATATTTAAGCTCCTAATTGTTTCACTAGCTACAAAATCGATAAGTAAAAAAATGACAAAAAATATAAAAAAAGTTACCAAAAACTTTCGTCATTGATAAATCCCAAAAGAATCAACCGATTTTAATCCAGTTTCTTACGTAAAAGCACCGACTAGATATTAATGTTTGATTTTATAAATCGGTAAATTAGCTTAAAAGTTATTCTAAATACGAGTATTAAGTCAACCTAATTTTAACACTTGAAAAGCTGTAACTGTTGAAAATTCGATTCGATTATAATGTTTAAAACAACATTTAACGCAGTTTTTTTTAATACTAAAATATCGTAGAAGATCAAAAATGATTAGTTGAAAATTTTCGAAATTATGTCGAATAAACACATTTTTCAAAATTTTTCAACAATGATAACTCCCGAACGGATAAACCGATTTTGATGCAATTTACGGTATTGGAGACATTTTTTTAAATAGACCTGATTCGACTTTGTATTTAATTTTTGAAGAATCTGGAAGTAATTTTAAAAAAATGTTTACCAAAATTTTTTTCGAAGTTTCTTCAAAATTTAGAATAAGAATTTCTCAAAATCTTCTGAATCGAATTGGTTTAAATTTTGAGCAAGTCTACGTTTAATCAGAATTTATTCGAATTCCATCCACTGCATTTCGATCGGTTAAGCCGTTTAAAACTTATGACATGTTTACGTACACAAATACACACACACACACATACATATATACAGACATACTGACGTCATCGTGAAAAATATTCGGAAAAGTTTCTAGGACCTCGAAACGTTAAGACCTAGTGAAAATTCGATTTTCGAAAATCAGGGTTAAATCAGTAGCTTCTTTATCTACATACGTAGCGGAAAGTCAAAAACTTGCGCAATGCACCAAAGTTTCTTCAAAACTATGTTATACATGAATGTAAGTTTAAAAACAAAAGATATACCTAAATACATGCCCACGTGCCTTATTTAGAATGCAAAGCTGCAGAAGCAGCTACGCTCACCGCAGACGTGGATCGCTTACATAATCATAACCTTGACGTATTTATGAAATCTCTGCGGTTCGAAAATTCGCTCAGACTACTCTAATGACATAAATATATAAGAAGGTGAGATTTTATTTGGCATCAAAATATCACTTCTAGTCTAGTAATCTGTCTTCTGAATAAAATATGCATTCAGCATCAGAACTACTCCATCTACACGATCGTGTCGTATCAACGCTATAATATAATCGCAATAAAACTGCAATCACCGCCTTTCATTTCCTTGTATCTTTAAAACCATCAATCTATATATATATATATATATATATATATATATATATATATATATATATATATATATATATATATATATATATATATATATATAAATCAATTGCTGTTCGTTAGTCTCGCTAAAACTCGAGAACGGCTGAACCGATTTGGCTAATTTTACTTTTGAATTAATTGTTGAAGTCCAGGGAAGGCTTAAAAGGTGAGAAAATAGACAAAAAAAAGAGTAGTTAAAAAGGCAGAACAACGTTTGCCGGGTCAGCAAGTCAGTAAATATTTTCGTATCAAATGATAGCAAACAAACCAACGGTTCGCCTGATTAATTTGCCCATAGACATCTAAGATGTTAATAGTGCGTTGCTATCCATGTAGCGGCTACATTACTCTATGGATAGACGAACGGACGGACATAGTGAAACAATAAGGATTCCTAGTTGACTTCGGAATCCTATACATTCCTAAGTGTTACATAAAATTACAACAACTCAAGAAACGGCTGAAAAATCGAAAATATCTCATAAAATATGTGATTATTTGTTTAAACAATCAACAACCCGTGAAATTTGGTTGGAAACGCTGGTTTTAGCTGTGCTGTGGATGACCTTCAATCGCTGCAGCTACCACTTTCTCTACTGTTTCGAAAATGCAGTTGTTGTTTTTCTTACCAGAAATTGATGGTCTTTTAGATGAGCTTTGGTGTTTTCGGTAGGCCGATCTTACTGGATAATTAGATACCTAAGTACGAGGTGTCACTATCATATTGCTGTCACTGATAAGACCAGTCATAGGACATGCACTACTATATTTTCGTATAGTCCCTATATTGGGGCATAATCGAATTTCAGTAGTCTTATTGTACTAGAATTCAGATATTTTTATTTCATTTTTTAATTTTTTGCACCAGGATTTTCGCATTGCAGCATAGCTATTTCATATTCCCCCATTAACGACGTACGTAATTATGTATATTAATTACCATCCAGTAATCTTATGGGATTAGGTTTTGTGTCGTGAGCTCCCGTAGGTACTAGTATAATACCTATATTTAATTCCAGTTTTTTTTTGTTTGACGTTGACATCTAATCAAAATCATTAGAAACTGGAATCGCGTATTAAGATAAAATAAATACACGTAATATCTTACTATACTCCCCACCCCCGTGTGATATTTTTACGAATCAAAGGCCCTAAAGGGGAGCCTCACGTGATTAATTACCTATCATCAGTCATCATGCTAGTTCCCTTACAAAGTAGGCCGAGTGAACCGACCTTAAATATTTCTTTTCAAAGCTATTCACTGACTTCTCAGTTGTTGTGATTTGGTATTGCACATCGCCAGATTATATGGTCCAGACGGCCAGATTATATGGTCCAGGGGCGCGCGAAAAATACACGGTTTGTGCGCGCGCGCGCGATCAAACCGAACTTTTGTAAGGGAGTGAATTTCTTTGTACGATAGTGCTATAAGGGACCTTGTGGCAAAAATAAAAAAAATAAAATATGATCACCTTGATAAAACTTCCATAACACATACATCAGTCCAGAATCGAAGCCGGAATGCTAGAACAAAGGCTCTCACCACAGCCCTGGACCACAAGGCAGTCATCGTAAATTTTCTAAAGACTTGATTGTTAAAGCATTCATTGCATGTCTGAACGGACAGCCTAGCTTTCTCAGCCGCTAAGATAACGCGTCTCCCTGTTCCAATCACAAGATTCCAAAGGCTTGAGGCGCTCAAATGCCCTAATTTCGACCGTCGTTTAACTGCTATTGTACTAAATGGGTTATCTTTGAGTTACAATTAAAGCTCACGATGATGCTTATCTAATTTACACTGCAGTTTGCCTTCAAAATACAAGATTTAAAACCATCGTACGCTATAGATAAACCGTTTCCTTGTTTAGCAAATAATTCAAATTATAAAATCACCATTAAAATCTTTAGTCGATCAAATCTGCTAACGTTGGGTTAACTCTGCTGATACCGCAAGAGAACCGTCTTGATGTATTATATTATTGCATATAATTATTCATTTTCATCAATTTTTAGTCGTAGTAAAAGTAATATATTATAAGCTTTGGTAAAAGGGCGAGCGATTCCGTCATTAAAGTTTTTTAATTTTATTTTTTATATCATTATATAGCAAACAAGCAGATGGGTCTCCTAATGGAAAGAGTCAACCATCGCCTATAGACACCAAAGATGTTAGTGGTGCGTTACTTTCTTGTGGCAAGGTCTAATGCCACAAGCAAAAGTTAACCGGCTACCTTACCCTCCAAACCGGAACACGGCAGTGACAAGCACTGACGATATTGCGGCAGGAATAGGTAAGGCGATGGTACCAGGCCCGGGTGAGACAATGCAGAAATCTACCACCTAGTAAGTTGGCAAATGAGTCGCATTTTACTTGATGGTAGAATTCTGCTTGATCTCGCCCAGGTTTGGTATCATCGCTCACCTGCTCCCATTAAGATCAGTGCTTGTTATGGACGTCTTCTCGCTTAGAGGATAAGATAGCCGATAAACTCATTCATGTGTATTTTATGTCCGTTACCCATTTGGATAAGCCCGGTTCTTTTGCAGAGTTGGCAGAGTAAACCAAACGTCTATCGACTTTCCAATATACCTCACCGGTATCTCGGTTGGCGAGATGAGTGATGATCGCCATCGCCGCATTTAATCGACCTGCTAATGATTATCGACTATTTCTAGCGACAGCCGGGGCTGACGGCTTTGTTTGCTCATCCGAGGCACGGAAGTGGTAATACACCACCTGTAGACTCCAAGCTTCAACTAAGTATTTGTAATTTCGAAAATAACCTAGGAACAACCTCAATAACACTATATGGCGCCGCTGGCCGATACAACTGGAGAGCTTAGCGGTAGACTAACGGGTCAAATTTTTAAAAATATGTAAACGGGTCAATAACGCGTACATATATAGAACTTACTTGTAAAGCTCGACGTTTCGGCCAAGTTACATTGACCGTGGTCACGAGCAGACTGAAGCAGCGAGTTTCCTCCGTCGTTCACGTCGGGATCGATTTTCATCTACACCCTTCTGGTCTTGTTTTTTCGAATATAGTCTACACACAATACTAACCATATCTTGGACTTTATTTGTTTGCAGGTGCAAAGGCTTTATTTTGCTGATCACTGGATTCCAAGCAGGAGACAACTTAAATCCGTCTTCCCTGTTGAAATTTTTATATTTTCTAATTTCAATAGCTTCCCGTACCGTACGGGGAACATAGTGTCGCTCAGTAGAGAGAACCTAAGGGCGGTGGAATTCAATCCAGTGATCAGTGCTGGAATCCAAAATATGTTCAGCTATAGCCGACTTATTAACCTGCCTGTTTTTTACAGCCGTGATATGCTCTTTGAGTCTATCTGCGATAGTACGTTTAGTTTGACCAATATAAGCACTACCACAGCTGCAGTCCACTTTATATACCCCTGGCGTCTGGAAGGGTATGACATCCTTAGGCATGCCCACTCACTGCTCCAGTCTGCTCGTGACCACGGTCAATGTAACTTGGCCGAAACGTCGAGCTTTACAAGTAAGTTCTATATATGTACGCGTTATTGACCAGTTTATATATTTTTAAAAATGATGGTAGAACGCATTAGTTTAAAAGTTAATAACGAGTCAAATATTGTCAGTGTGACGTCATAACTGAGGAGTTCGAAGACGTCACACTCGTGGCAACTTCCCAGCAAGACAAGGTGTACTGCCTGGGGACTTAAGTCCTTTTTTCGTTGCTTCTCCATCTTCAGTGTTGTGAAAAACAGAGTGCATTCTAATTTTCATTTGATGTTTATCATTCCCCTTGCGTGTGATCCTTGTCATTGCTCGTTTCTTAAGTGATGGTGCTCGTTTAAGTTCAATTAATGGTGGTATTAAGGTAAAACAAAAGGTTATATAGAGAGGTAACTTTTGTAGCTAGGAAGGTAACAGCTTCTCAGAGGTAAGGTAATATTTTGGTCGAAAGGTAAGTATAATCATTACTGTTAGAGGTTAGGCATAATCATCAAGGTTAGAAAAAGATAAAAAATAACCGTCGTGCTTCGAAAGTTGGGAATAACATGGTTGGTAAGAGATAACCGTCGTGGTTAGAGATGCAAGCATGCATGAGAATAAATGCACGATGGTGGTGGTTTATGGTGGCGTTATCTACTGCCAAAACACTTTGCTCTCCCCAATTTGAATCCAAGACCTCATTATCTGAGCTGAATAGGCTATCTTCTAGATCTTGAGGCAGTCAATAATTTTTTTTTTTTATTTCTTTAATTGAAAAATCACATTACTCTGTCAAAGAATATTTAGAAGACAAATTACCCTAATAAGAAGTCATTACCCCACTGCTATTCCAGTAGCTGCGCCTGAAAGGTGCATAATACTGTATAGTATTATGCACCTTTCAGGCGCAGCTAGGTTGGTAGCCTAGCCTGTTAGGTAAGTTGACCTGAACCTTGAAGGGAATAATAAGGTACCTAATAATAATAATAAATAGTGACCGGCCAAAACTGGATTTTCAGCCGAAACCGTAACATTTAAGACTATATTTTTATCCAATTACATTTTTATTGACAATAGTAGATAGTAGGGAGGAACAAATTCCAGAGTTGTTCCCCCCCCCCCTTGATACGCTCATGTATCTGATTCTCATTCAAAATAAAAAATAGGCAGTATTTACGTAACTCCCTATTCATATATGCGTGGTACTTGCTTGGACGTATTGGTGCGCATAAATTATGAATTTATTGGATAATTAGGTCAAAATTTAAGGGTATTTTTTTATTTATTTGGACGCCCCTTCAAGGCTTAAGTCGGCTTATCTAACAAGCTGTATAAGTCACCTTTGTATTTAAAAAAAAATATTATGTAATGCAACTGTAAAAATATAATGTACGATTGTATTAGGCTACCAAATAACGCTACAGGGTTTTTAAGTTTTTTACACACTTTTTACATATTGTTATTATCAATATCTTTTAAATTGTTTTTTTTTATTACTCTATTTGAAGGTTTTTGACTTCCTTTTAGTTAATGTGTCTTTGTTCTGGTTAATATCTGTATAATCATAATGTTTTGTTGTAAACAAAATAGCAGAAACTGCTATTTGTAAAGGTGTAGTATGAAAAAGTGAGGGTTCGATTTAGAATAGAAAAAAAACTTGCAATTTGATTTTAGTCTGTTTGTTTATTCAAACATATATCTGAAATTATTTAACTGATTTTAATTTCAGAAATTATAGCTTGACTAAAAATAAATAAATATTATATTTGACCATCCCGTTGGTCGAGTGGTCAGCGACTCTGATAACGCAATCACTGTGGCTCTGGTTCGATTCCCGTCGGGGACACTTATTTGTGTGATGAACATAGATGTTTGCATTTCTGGGTTTAGGTGTTAAATATATGTATTGGTGTCGATGATAAGCAACCCATATCCCTAGCAAATAAATTTCCTACTTTGGAGTTAGATTAATTTATGTTTAATTTGTCCACTGATATTATAATTATTACTAGCGACCATGGTCGAAATTCGACCATAGATAGATACAGCCACACCAAATTCCAGACAAAAAAGAGCGTCAAACACAGATGCAACCACGAGGCCGCACCCGCTTACTCGACGGAGTGTTGTAAGTACAGAGTGCTAAGTGTGAGTTTTTCTTATCGCATTCGATCGTGAGCGCGTTTCGAGTTTACTAGGAATTTGTATGTGATTTGTACAGCGCCACCTAGTGGTAAACTGGTTTCTCACGATTACCACTAGGTGGCGTTGTACAATTCACATACAAATTCCTAGTAAATTCCAAACGCGCTCACGATCAAATGCTAAAAGAAAAACTCACACTTAGCACTCAGTTTGAAATACGGGATTACATTTAAAGGTCCGTGTGTCTTTTACCCCGTGTCGGATCCAAACTCCTTTAAAGAATAGACTAACTGCCGTTCTGCCAGCCAGGGCGTAAAAGGGGACCGATTGGCTCTGCGAATCACTACCATCGTGTCTACTAGGTGGTAGAGTACTGCATTGTCTCGCCCGAGTCTGGTACCACCGCTTTACCTATTCCTGCCGCAATAGCGTCAGTGCTTGTCACTGTCGTGCTCCGGTTTGGAGAGTAAGGTAGCCGGTAAACTTATACATGTGGCATTAGACCTGGCCACAAGATAGCATCGCACCATTAACATATTTGGTGTCTATAGGCGATGGTTGCCTCTTTCCACCTGCTTGTTTGCTATCTTCAATTTCCATTCCGGCCAATTTTTAAAATTAGGAACTAAATATTGAAATAATGAAAGTGCGTTTTAATTATTATTGTAAAATTATTACAAGATAATATAAAAATATTCATTTAAAAATATCCTACTGAATTCGTGAACTTTTTTGTAATGCTGGCTGTGTGTCATTTTACATTTACCTACCTATACTTACGATCACGATAGTAAATATTGAGTAATCTGTCGCTCCAAATATCACTTTTAATTTGGTCAAAGGCATTAAATATTTTAATCAGAATTTTGCGTAATTAAAATTATATCCATAAGTTTTGTTTTTTTGTGTTGGATAAAAATGAAATTTTGAATTCTTAAATTATTTTTTTATTGCATAAATCGAACATATTACCGATTCTAAACAGCCTTTCAAAATTTGGCTGAACCTTTAAAAGTAACCCTGTATTTGCTACCCGTATACTTGAAAATAAATATTTTCATTTCATTTCAATGCTTTCTGTTTTGATAATGTCATCGACATACTTGTATGAACCTTTCAGGTTAGGCAGGGATTTTTTACACAGAATATATTAAACATTAAAAAAAATTAGAAACTACCATTATTTACACGTTAGAAAAAAATAAAATGAAATCTAAGAATGTTTATTAAAAGTAGTATGATGATAAAACGGTAATACTGAGGCTGCCTATACAAACTTCTCTAAACTCTAAAGCAATTGTTATATTATTATGTTTAAACGGACAAACGGCTGAGCCGTCTAGATAATACGTCCTAGTACTCATATCAAAAGATTGCAGAGTCAAGTGTCCTCGCCTCAGGCGTTCAAATGCTCCAATTTCGACCGTCATTCAAATGTAAAGGACTACTAAATTGTTTTACGAGGCGTTATTCTCTACTGTTGAGAATTAAAGCTGTATTCAAGAGCTCCCGATTAAATTTATTAATCTATTGCTTTGTCGTTTAATCGTAGCGACGCTTTAGATAAATGGTTAGTTTAAATGAGACAAGAAAATGATTTGTATCTGTGGCTTCAAATAAGCTGTAAATATAGTTATAACATATAATATTATTTAAGTTACTTAATATGCGAAAAAAATATTTTACTCCCAAAATAAAATACACACGCACACACATACAAACACGCGAATTTACGCACGCACGCTATTACACATGCAAATATCAAAAAAACTATTGATATTAAAAAAATCGAAAAAATCAAAAAACTATTGATATTAAAAAAATATTATTTATTTTAATATGTTTGTTTGCGTACTTCTAAATTTGTCTACAAGTGTATAATGCAATTTATTTTGAAAAACAACTACAGTTTTTTTTTTATTTTCACGACAAATTAGGATCATGACAAAGCGGGGTCAACTAGTTTCAACATTCAATGTTCAAATAGCCATCAAGAAAAAACATATCCCAATTCGTCATTATTTTAAAAATATATATTCATATAAGTAGTCCCGATTCATCATCAGTAGTTTATTTAAGAGAAAATACAACCAAGAACATTAACATGTACAAATTATATTCCAATAAGTTTGGGTAAAAGAGCAATTTTTTATCAATAATAAATCACAAGATGTACCTAATGAGGTAAATTATACTCTTTACTGACGAATAGCTGCTACTTTTAGTATATTGTAGGTATCAATATGTATTATAATTATATTATAAATACAAAACTTAAAAAGGAACAATCCTTTAATGTATTCAAGAATTTAAATATTAATATTTTAGATTTATAACCCTTAATTATTCGAAAAACATCAATTAGTAAGCAATATTTCAAGTATATATAAATTATTTATCTATAGGCACTTGTTTTTGAGATTATGTATTTATTTTTTCGTCGAGGCGCACAGATACTAGGCATCGCCATATGGTGGACGTTCCAGGTACCCGAACAAAGCGGTTCGACTCTACATTCTTGAGCCGAACCGCAAGAGACTGGAATATGCTTCCTGAGTCTGTGTTCCCCGACGGGTACAATCTGAAGATCTTCAAGAGAAGAGTGAACAGGTACCTTCTAGGGAAGCGCGTTCCATCTTAGGCCGCATCTTAGCTTACCACCAGGCAAGATCCTGATCAAGCGCTTCCTTATCGACAGTAAAAAAAGGTCTTTCATAAATTGTAATTTTGTTGATTGTTAATAGCTTCTTGCTTTGAGTATTGAAGTTGGTTTAATACTCAAAGGTTTATTGTTGACTAGCTGCTGCGAGCAGCCCGCTGCATTATACATTTTTTTGATGAATCCCGTGGGATTGCCTAATTTTCCCGGGATAAAAAGTAGCCTATGTGGTATTCCGGTTTATTATCTACCTGTGTGCCGAATTTTATTTAAATTCGCTCAGTAGTTGTTACGTGATTGAATAACAAACATCCAAACTTTCGCATTTATAATATTATAATATAGAATATAGATTATGTTTTGTTAGCCTAAATTTGGTTTTGTGTAAGTGTTAATATGTGTGTATTT
Source organism: Apodemia mormo (assembly GCA_036924255.1). NCBI lineage: Eukaryota > Metazoa > Arthropoda > Insecta > Lepidoptera > Riodinidae > Apodemia > Apodemia mormo. Next base: position 12,192,592 of record JAUPFN010000005.1, read on the forward strand.
GTTTAATGTTCTTTAATATTACTCTATCAAGACTGATTTATTATAATCTTTTTAAAATAGATACTCTTACTATTTTTCCCATGGAACATAGAATTGTATTTTATTTAAGTATATATTTTTTATATGTTATTAGTTATTGTGATTAGTGTTATTAATAATGATTTTAAGGCAATTACAAAAACATATGATTACATACCTACAATTTTTGATTATGTGAATGTTGTAAGTAAGTACTTGTTTTCTACAAGTGTAAATTATGATGATTAAAACTTATCGAGTTATTTTCATCTTTTATTAATTAGACTTAATATTTTATAGCTAATTGTACTCTACAACAACCAAATTTAAGATGATGACAAATTTGAACATCATTTTTGAATATAAAATTATTTATTTTTCCATAATGATCAATTGGGGTCATGACGAATCGGGATCAACTCGTTACAACCAACAATAAAAATCGATAAATAAACAATTACAATCTATATACATTTTTTTATACTGTACATGAAATGAACAACACACCGACAAATACTGACGATATTGAAGCAGAAATAAGAAAAACGTTGGTTTAAGTACCAACCGAGACATTACAACATTCTACCACCACTCAAAGCCAATTAAGGACTGTATCACAGAAAAGCAGATGGTCTATACTTTTACTGTGCCTGGAGTCTGGACCAATGTTGGCATACCCGTGAAGAATTATTATTGAAACAGGACCGTAAAATGATCGTACTTATTATAAAATTATTGTACTTTAAAAAAACATATTATTAATGCATGTCTAGAAATATAATTGTAGTTGGTTGATACTGTATTTTATTCATGATAAGAAATATTCAGGGTTTATAGAGCGAAAACACATATCAATTCAAAATGTACTTTTTTTTAAAATATTATATTTTTCTAAAAACTTGGTTACCTCTGTGGTCTAGTGGTCCAGCGTTGGCGTTGACCACATGATGTCCCAGTTTGATTCCCGGGTCGGACACATAAAAAAGTGTTTTTTCAGATTTTTGATAAACACAAAGTTGCCCGGGATTGGAATGTGCTCGGTTGGCGATAGGCTTGCCACCTATCACATTTGTGGGACCAAGTATCTTCGGCTAATCGTGGGTGCACGTGTTGTACCTTTGCCTACCCATTCGGGGATACGGGCGTGAAGATACTTTTTTTTTCTAAAAACTAAGGATTGAAGATTGAAAAGATCATGAAATTATGGTGCATGTACAATAATTATTGTACCTACGCCTGATAAAAGATGTCTGGGCCAAGACGGGGAACACCGAACTCAACGTAAGAATATTAAGCGATTCTCCCTTTTATCTTGTACTTATAATAGATAATAGACTAGCGGCCCGCCCCGGCTTCGCACGGGAAAATCGATCCAGTAGTTTTGATTTATTCATTACTTCCCGTAGCCCGCACGCGTTAAATTTGGAGTAAAACGATTCCCCTTTCCCTATGAAGATTTCCTGCTATCTTTGGAATATCTAAATTCATATAGGTACTACATTTTTAGTTTTTACATTTTTACCTATTTCTTTTATTTTTACAATTAATATATTATGGAATGTCTTTATATACAACGTTCACAGCTTTCTTACCATTAGACAATACAAATATGTTTTCTTTAGAGGTTACTCTTAAAAGAGCGATATATAGTTGGCCATGTGAAAAGCAGTCAACGCTCAAATCTAAGCCTGCAACGTTGAAGGCTTGACCCTGTGATTTATTAAAGCGAGGCATCAGGACAAACGGGAAAAAAATGTGTAAATAGTTGACCCTACGGGCCATCCCTGAAACTTCTCACTAAATTGAGGTATTTTAAGCTCAAGAGTAAAAAATATAAGCATAGATCTTCAGTTCAAACATCTATTTTGTTAAAAATGACAGTATTATTAATTTTTGAAAAGCTGTATATTTGAAAACGATGATGGCATTCAACTTAATTTTTGAGATCTAAAATATTGTTTTACCTAAATAATCGATAAGTTAAAAAATTTCGATGCTATGTCAAAAAATATTTTATTTTTAATTTTCTTCATTGATAAATCCCAAACAAATTGACCGATTTTGATTAAATTAACGGAATAAAACCTGATAATATTTTTAAGTTAATCGGTAAATTAACTTGAAATTTATTTTAAAAAATTTAAGTAAGTTTGCTAACAATAACGTATAAAAAGCTATAAGTTTGAGAATTAAATTCGATTTTGATTTTTGAAACAGCATTTGACGTAGTTTTTTAAGTACTAAAATATCGTAGAACACCAAAAATGATTGGTTGAAAAATTTCGAAGCTATGTCGAAAAAACACTTTTTCAAAATTTTTCGTCAACGATTACTCTCAAACGGAGAAACTGATTTTAGTGCAATTTATTTATTAGACATAGTTTTTTGACGAATAGAGCTAATTAGTTTTTCTACTAAATCGGTACATAAATCTGGAAGTTATATTAAAAAAATACTGTTTCGTCGAAATTTTTTTGGTGTTTTTTCAAAATTTCTCAAAATCTCCTGGACCGAGTCGGTTCAAATTTTCAGGAAATCTAAGTTGAGCAGAATCCAACCGCGTATCGATCGGTCTAGCCGTTCAAAAGTTATGAGATGTTTACATACACACCTACACACACATACACACACACACACACACACACACACACATACACACACAGATACATACATACAGACAGACATACTGACGTCATCATGAAAATAGTCGGAAAAGATTCCTAGGACCTCTAAACGTGGACATCTGGTAAAAACTCGATTTTCGAAATTCGGGATAAAATCAGTAACTTCCTTATCTACATACGTAGTGGGAAGTTTTTTTTTTCAAATAGCCTATGTCACTCAGTGAAAAAAAAAGAAAAGTAAAATGAAAAGTAAGTAAGTAAAGTAGTAAAAAACTGGTTTGCTAAATCGCGTTTTTTACATTGATTGTTAAATAACAATTTTACAAAAATTATACGATATACCTGAAGATATTATCTAAAGAATGTGCTAACTTATTACATGATAGAATGTACTTTACTTGATCACATAAAATTCCGAAAACAAGAAAAATAATTTGTTAATACTGTTCCTAATCATCCACATGATTTTTATATGGTGATATTTAGTTAAAATAGGGATGTACTAAATTTTGGTTTTCAGCTAAGTCCTATATTTATTTATCCGAAAATTAGCACGTTCCCCAGCGGTTTCAGAACACACTGCGCGCGCGCCGCCCGACCGGCCGGTAACCCCGCAACCGCTATGCCCCTGCATTTTAAATCTATAATATCTTCGAAAATATTCATTTAAATTACATGCTGTAAACGGCCATATTGCTCTATATTAAATCAGCAATATATTTAAGGTATTTAATTGGATAAGGATTAGTGCTGTATTGCTTAAAATTGCTTCGAAAAAAAGCCATTATTTCTCGTAAAAAGTAAATAACAAAAAAATGCTATTGTGGGTTATCCATAAGAGATAGACATATATCATTGCGGAGTTTTCTGTAGACCTTTTCAAGGTGTACAAATACTTAGTTCATTATTTTGATAAATCTTGTAGGGTTTAGCCAACGTTTGCAATGTAAGCGAAAAAAAATATAATTATTTACGACATGACATCAGAAAACTCAAAAATTGCAGTATTTCTCTACAATATATTGAATGTTATTATACACATAAACCTTTCTCTTTAATCACCCTATCTATTACAAAAAAACCGCATCATAATCCGTTGCGTAGTTTTAAAACATACATAGGGACATAGGGACATAGGGACATAGGGACAGACAGAGAAAGCGACTTTGTTTTATACTATGTAATGATGATAAATAAACGTTCTTGATTATTGAATTTTAATATTATTTTCTATGTGTATTAAACTACGTAGATACTAACGATATAAATATTTCTTTTAAATATTTATTTATTTAAGTAGTTTTATCACCCCGGAGACTGTAACATATAATATCATTGGTCACCCCTGTAAAAGTCAAATGTCTTATATACAACCTAGGTATATTATAGCACATAGCTAAACTTGTAAAAAACTAACTATAATGTAGAGATATGAAATATAAAAACGCAAATTACAATATTCTAATACTTATCTACACAAATATTGTATTTCCCACGATAAATAAATTCTTCTATTTATTAGAATTAGCAATTATAAAATAAAGCACGTAGACCTATTGTTAAAACTTAGCCCAATCCTACTTGTATACATATTATACAACTTGTAGGTATACAAATACCACCCTCGTTCTAAACACGCATTGTTTGAATAGTGAATCGAATCTATACTGTTGTTCTGATACAGCAAAGATAAGTACAGATGGAGAGTTTGATATGGGGGCCTAAAGAGAACAGTTGCTTTGTTCTGTGAAATTGAACTTTGTTTATGATAAAGGTTGAAGATTATTTAACTAACAATGAGCTATAAATTGGGTATAATTTGTAAGTTAGATACTAATATCTATTAATCTAAATTAACCATCGCTGTGGTTTTCTGTTAAGCCTATTTAATAACAGATTGAAGATCCCAGGCTGAAAACTTGAGGTAGGATAAAAAATAGTAGGTTTCTAAAACCATCATGCTAGTTCCCTTGCAGGATAAACGGAATCACGTTTGACATTAGACTTGGGTACATGCTTACCAAGTATCTTCGATTTATCGACTAACAAGATTGGAGATGTAAATTGAATTTGCCGTTACCTATTATTATCACATTAGATGAAAACCCGACTTCGCTCGGAAGTCTCATAATACCTACGCAATCTTACCTACGCAATATAGTAGAGGAGACAGTGGGAGATCATCCTTCACCTATCTGATAGCCAGATGAGACGTATATTTTATCAAAATTATTTATAAACAAATATGCCTATAATTACTTGCCTATCCAAAAGTGCTCATGACTATTTTTAGTTAAATTAACTTTAATCGTTTTTTTTTCATCACTTTCATACTTTGATAACCAAATGAAATTTTAACACACAGAATATGCCTAGGTAGGCTTGCTTACACATTTCTGCGCATGGCTACCTGGCAAGCAGGTGTGAACAGGTAAGTCAATATAGGTGACTCCATCGATCTGCTAACTTATCGAAAGTTATATCAAATTTTAGATTATTTTATTACAAAATCAGTCACATAAACTTGCCTGCAAAAATCGTACTCAAAGTACTGTTGCCAAGCTAAAACTTGCCATGAGCACTTTTGGATAGGCAAGTAATTATAGGCATATTTGTTTATAAATAATATTTGATAAAATATACGTCTCATCTGGTTATCAGATCGGTGAAGGACGATCTTCACCGGCTCTTAGACCAATACACTAACTCAAATAATAGACGTTAAAAAGTAGAAACACTCTAGTGACGTCTTCTTTCAACTATTACGTTGTTCTTTTCTCATTGTATGGACGATGTGATGTCTTAAATAAACAATATATTATTTTATTTATTTTACAAAAAACTACGGAATTGCGGACCTCCTTCTTGGTAACCGATTGTTATTGAAAAATTATTGTGAAAGCCTAAGTTAAACTCTGCTATAAAGCGTTTGTAAAGTTCAAATCTAATCAACGTGTAATAGTATCAAACAATACAGTATGTTCCCATGAGCCAAACTAATTCAGGCGTTCCAATAAAAAATATTACATTCAATCTACAAACCCTTTGTAAGCCCGCTCAAACGGCACGTGCCAATTGTAGTTGAATTGCAATAGCATTGTAGTACACCCTTGTCATTTATTTCATCCTAACCATACTTTGTATGAGCTGGTACTGTTGACAAAAATAGAAAAAAATATTCACTATTTTATGATCTTAATAGAATCAAGAACTGTATCATCTATACATCTATACAAATAAATAAAATTCGAGTGTCTGTTTGTAATATTAAAATAACCGCTTTTTACTAAATGTGAATGGATGTATACACGGTACATATACCAAAATATATTTTTTACAATTTTTATCTGTCCGTCTGTCTGCCTTTTTCGTTCCGGCTAATCTCTGAAACGGCTAAACCGATTTTGTAGGGACTTTCACTGGCAGATAGCAGATGTAATAAGAGTAACTTAGGCTACTTTTACTTTAGAAATTTTTCCACGCGGACATAATCGCGGGCACAGCTAAGAATATTATATTGTTTTCTTTTCGAGATGGTTTTAGGAAATTCGTCTGTATCTTCTTGGTAAGTAAGACTATAATTTGTAAGTCGCATCAAGATTTTGGCTCGTCTTAAATGTTTGCGAGCAAAAACCACAGATTACTAAATAGTTACTTCGTAACAAAACAATGGGCCGCATCGCGTCGCCGCCGGCGGACGCTGACATGTTCGTGTGAATTGACGTAAAGTGTACTTAGGCTGTGATTGGATCATCAGGATAGTAGTCTTTTCGGAGTTTTCTTGAACCAATGTCCTACTATTTCTGCTCGCGAATACACTCGAGGTCCCGATCAAGAGTTTGTAGCCGTCAAGCAATATACACGTTGAAATACATAAAAATTCAACAGCCTTAAATCGCGGTATAACAATTATCTTTCTTACGGATTAGATCCTTCAGACGGACTTAGATCCCCAGGCAGTACACCTTGCCTAACTGGCAAAATCTTCCTTTTTCCATCCTCGTATAACGTCATCAACCTTCACAGTAGGGATGTCAACTCAATGGCTATTATCCTGACAATGGTATCGACCAACGCCGCCACAAGTTATCCTAAATCCTGATGCTACTTATACCATTATCAAGATACTGCCCTTAGCCGAGCTTTGGTCTCACAGGAGTGCCTTTAGGGCGGGCTCCAAGCCCATTGAAACTTTAAATCTGGCTTAGCACTCTACTTGCTCAAAAAGCTTCATAAACCCTCACAGTAGGGATGTCAACTCAATGGCTACCATCCTGACATTTGTACCGGCCAACGGCGCCACACGTTATCCTAAAACCTGATGCTACTTATGTCATCATCAAGATACTGCCCTTAGCCGAGCTTTGACCTCACAGGAGAACCTTTAGGGCTGGTTCCAAGCCCATTGAAACTTTAAATCTGGCTTAGCACCCTACTTGCTCAAAAAGCTTCATCAACCTTCACAGTAAGGATGTCACCTCAATGGCTACCACCCTGACATTTGTACCGACCAACGACGCCACAAGTAATCCTAAATCCTAATGCTACTTATGCCATCATCAAGATACTGCCCTTAGCCAAACTTTGATCTCACAGGAGAGCCTTTAGGGCGGGCTCCAAGCCCATTGAAACTTTAAATCTGGCTTAACACTCTACTCGCTCAAAAAGCCCAGTTTCGCAGTAACGGTCATTCAGACCAAGTTTATTTCTAAAAAAAAAGCACTCAGTAAAACTTTTACCTGCGTCAAAGATCGAACCTGGGATCTCATGATTTAAGCGTATTCGGCTTAAATCATGAGATCTTGGATTTGAAACTTGAAATTTGATCATGAAGCAGTTCAGTGAAACAAAGTACAACATAAGTGAAAATAACATAAAACGACTGCGTAAATGACACTCGCATTGATTTAATATCCGTAATATTCCCAAACTATCAGATAATATGATCGCGATAGTCTCTCAGATTTAATTAAAACTGAAACTGGAATCAAATTATACGGGACTGATGTAACATCGCCGGTAAAATATTGACATGTTTTACGTATTCCGATTTAATGTGATTATTTTTGCATACGTTTCGTCTGCTCACAAATAGTTGTATACTGCAACTATGTTGGTGTCATTCATATAATTAAAATTTCCGCTATTCCTTTTTTACCTTCTTGCTATGTATGTAGAGAAGGAAGTAACTGATTTTGCCCCGATTTTCGAAAATCGAGTTCACCAGATCTCCACGTTTTGAGGTCCTAGGAACCTTTACCGACTACTTTCATGATGACACCAGTATGTCTGTATGTATGTGGTGTGTGTGTGTGTCTCTTTCTCTCTCTCTCTCTCTCTCTCTCTCTCTGTGTGTGTGTGTGTGTGTGTGTGTGTGTGTGTATGTGTGTGTGTCTCTGTGTGTATTTACTTGACAAACCGAAACGCGGCTAATGTCATACGATTGGATTCCGCTCAACTTGGACTTTCTGAAAATTTGAACCAATTCTGTCCAAAATATTTTGAGAAATTAAAAAAAAAACAAAAAATATTTTGTCCAAATAGTATTTTTTTAATATAACTTCCAGATTAATCTACCGATTGAGTACAAAATCTAATCAGTTCTTTACTTCAAAAAACTGCGTCCAATACATAAATTGCATCAAAATTGATTTATCTTTAATTGAAATACCTTTATCTTTTATCTTAAATACCTTACCTCTCTCTACCTTTATCTTAAATACCTTTAATTGAATTAAATTCGGTCAATTCGTTCGGGTTTTATCAATGAAGAAAATTTTCAAAAATTTTTCTTGACATTTCTTTGAATTTTTTAACCTATCGACTTTGCAGCTAATAAAATACGTAGAGCTCAAAATTTATATTGAATGCCACTCTAAAGATCAAAATCGATCATCATGTTGTAAATATAGATATTTTTTAGAAAACTGAAAAATGAGTTGTTTTGTGTGTGTGTGTGTGTGTGTGTATGTGTGTGTGTGTGTGTGTGTGAGTGTGAGTGTGAGTGTATGTATGTGTGTGTGTGTGTGTGTGTGTGGGTTGTGTGGGAGTGGGATTCAACCCCTTATGCATGTATATCGAAGGCTGTACTGCGAGACCAAAGAGACAACTCATATAATAAGACTAGCTGACCGACAACTCCTATAATAAGACTAGCTGACCCCGCAAACGTTGTTTTGCATATAAATTACTGAATTACTAATATCTCTATTGAGAAATAGGGGTTTATGGTGGTAAAAGGGTGAAAACTTAGGATTGCATGCAATTTTAATGCCACATCATAAAAAAATTAAAAGTAAGAAATTGTGTTCAAAAAATAAAAAATAAATGTGGGTCGGACCACCCTATGGGGGTATAAAAATAGCTAATCTATTCTTAGACCTACTGAATATACATATAAAATTTCATCAAAATCGGTCTTTCATCAAAGCCGTTTCGGAAGAGTATGGTAAATAAAACTGTGAGACAAGAATTGTATATATTAGAAGAACCCTCTAGTATATTCCTTAAAAAGATATATTTTTTGAAATGATACGAGTACTTTTTAATAATAAACTGAAAACTATAATAATAACAATACACAAATACCAACACTATGCAATACTGTAAAAATACCAACACTAGAAGAACCCTCTAGCATATTCTTTAAAAATATATACTTTTTGAACTGATACGAGTACTTTTTTAATAATAAACTGAAAATTATAATAATAACAATACACAAATACCAACACTATGCAATGCTATAAAAATACCAACACTATGCAATACTGTAAAAAGAAAACATTTCATTTTGTAACCTTACATGCGCTCTTACGTATGACCTCTGTGATGCCACTGAAAGGAAAATTAATAACCGGCTAAGTGCATGTCAAGCCACACGCAGTGTAGAGTTCCGTAGTTGCCCATACTAGGAGTATAATATATTAATATGTAATTGCCCAATATAAGAATGCGGACAAAGAAAAGGGCTTTTTATTGATTTACACTATAAAAATTTAATATATTTTATTGATTCAGGCGTTACTTTACGGAAATCCATTATTAAAAAGGTGAAATGAATTAAATTTGCTATGATTCGCGAGCTGTTCTACTGGGGTCTTCTTTTTTGTCCAGACCATCGGTGAGTCTTATCCATTTATTAAACTGATGTTTTTCTTTTCCATGCCATCGTAGAAGATACATAAAACAGTTCATGGATAAAAGCAAATTTAATTAATTTCACCTTTTTACCTTATTTAACTCCAATGGCGGATATATCCGCATCATAGGTTCACCACCTCTAAAAACTTACCCAAATACATTTTAAAAATTGGTTGACTATTAGTCGGAAACTTAATTGTTGACGTTAAATTTTTCGAAGTGATGTGGAAAAAACACTGAGACCTGAAAAAAAATATAACCCGCCTACTAACGACAGTTGGGTAACTAGCTTACATTACTCTCACAATAAGACAAATCTAATAACACATTATATCCATATTAGTCGTTATAAAGCAGAATTGATGAAACTTTATTAAAAAATTAAACAAATAGAATCACGATACAGTTTTTCGTAATGAACAATTATATCGCAAGTGCACAAAATTATTTAGTTAAAAGTTATGAGAATCAAATAAAAATTACTTGAGAATAATTGTTATCGTAAAATAATTTCATGTATTTTCACTTGCCTGTCGTGGTCAATAAGTTCCATAAAATTTAATAACAGGCTGGCATAAAAATTTGAAGTGATGCTAAACCTAAAAAATAAAATTAAACATGTCGGAATGGCTGTGAAATAATAACGTACAAGATTACTTATAGTCAAATAACGAGTGCAGGAAAAATATCGGCCGACAATTCAAACTGGAGAAACAGCAATTATACGAAATGAGGTCAGTTACATTGTCGCTGTTATTGTACGGTTCAACCCTGCGTTTGCAGATTATCTTGAATTGTTGACGTTTAGTTTGCTATTGTTGAGAAAAGTTTTAAGGACCATTGAAAAACGTACATTTTGGCTGATGTTAATCGCATTGTAAAACGTCAAATGTACTGAAATATTCCATGAATTCTTCTGAAAAACATCCTCTGTAACATTCTAAAATCTACAACATTTTTTATGTTAATTTGTATTGAACATTGTTGTTCAGCCGCGTAGCTTTTGTTCCCGTGAGAATATTGGAAAGGTTTATGTACTTAAACCTTCTACAAGAATCAACTATCTATTGAAAAAACCGCATCAAAATCCGTTGCGTAGTTTTAAAGATTTAAGCTTACATAGGGACATATGGATAGACAGCGAAAGCGACTTTGTTTTATACTATGTAGTGATTACATTAAAAGTTTATTATCATATAAAACTGACTTCCACTTATTTAAAACAATACAACAATTGGAAACTGACTTTTTCATATAATATAGGCTCACCTGATAGTAAGTGGTCACCGCTAACCATGAATAGCTACAACATCTGAGGTCTTGCACATGCGTTGCTGCTTTTGAAGAATGACAAATTTTTATTCTTGAAGACCCTCAAGCTGCATTAATTTAGTAATATATTAACAATAAGTTCAACTAAATAGCTAGGCAAGGCAAAAATATATTGAGAATAGCGTTGTAGTGGATTTTCAGACAACAGTACTTCCAGAGTGAATTGCGTAGTTTGGCGTGATGGCCAATGATGAATTTCTGTCATCATCATCAATCAGCTTTAGCTTCTTAATTACTATCCTTCGAGGTGGCTAATAATAATATTCATAATAATATTCACGGGACAAATTACACTTACTGATCTAACCCCAAAGTAGGCAACTTATTTGCTTGTGTTATGGGTGTTAGTCAACGATACTAATACATAGAAATACATATATAAATACTTGAATATATAAATTCTTGAATACACCCAAACCCGGAAATACAAACATTTATGCTCATCACACAAATGCTTGTCCCCGTCGGGGATCGAACCCGAGCTCCATCGATTGCGTAGTCAGGGTCGCTAACCACTCGAACAACGGGGCGGTCAACTCGACCAACGGGGCGTTAGGGTTAAGATCCCTATCCAAATTTTTTCTATTATTTTGGCAAAAGTTTTTTCGATAATACCTACAAGTTACAACTTCAAATTTTCACTCCTACCGCCACCCCATTGAAACATTTAGTACTAAAAAGTTTACATACAATCATTACATTTTATTCACTACACACAATTAATAGAAAACGTGCCAGATTAACTAGTTATTTGATTAAATAAAATATAAGAATATTGTTAACGTTCTAATCTATATTAATATTTAATACTAACTGACCCGGCAAACGTTGTTTTGCTAAATATATTTATAACAGTATTTCTTAAATATATAATGGATGTTATTATACATTTAAACCTTTCTCTTGAATCACTCTATCCATAGAATAATAACGCATAGAAACCAAGTCGACCCGCGCTATATTAAGCCATTTCAAAGAAGCCTGAGAAGGCTTCTTACGCTCGCCGGCCGCTCAGACATGTGACACGTGCTACACAGTGTACAGCTCTCGCAATTTCAAAAAATGTGAGTTACTGTGTGGTGAAAGGTTGTCACCGTGCTTCACAAAAGCGTATTTAGGGCTTGAAGATCACATTTCACAGATAAGAACTACTTGGCATCGGATATTTTTGTATAAATTCCAAACAAATAAATCGTAAATATCTAAGTTGAACGATATTCAAAATGTTGCCAGCCAAAGAGGAAAATATTCTACCACGTATTTGTTTTTACCTATTTTCATTATAATTAATAACGTGTGTATTACTATTTTATGTGCGATATTACATAGCTTGGACTTTGCTTTTGCATAAAAAATATTTTTTAAGTGTTGGGACTTACCATTATACTGGCACAAATATTACAAAACCGTTTGTCAAACCAATATTACAAAGCTTATATTCGTGTATAATGAGGACTTTTAGAAGCCAAAAAAATTGTTCCAACTAACATTCTAGATGCCGCAGTGATCACCAGAAAAGTACTGTTACTGCTAAAAAGACATTTTTTTTTAAATTTTTCTTATGAAATAATATGCCACGGTACAGCATTATTTCGTGTTTTCCTAAGTGTCAAGTAGTTTCATTGGCGATACTTTCGAGTTTTATCGACGAAATAATGTAGGGTAACGTGCCCTAAAATCGCTCTGCGTCAAATATTGGCCTCCTAATATGTTTATGCTGATAATTAAGTTTCAATTCTACATAGCTTGGAATTTATGTTGCGAATGACGATATTGCTCATACACGACTTAATTAATTTTTGCCGTATACTCTAATGCATATATTATATCACGTAGAAGCCAAAGAGTCGCCACAAAGAGCTGTATAGTTTCCGATTCAGCTAAAAACTTTAGAGGAGATTACGCACAGGGATTACGTTTTTCTATATTCTAAGATCTGAACCAAAACAGTTGCGCACGATAGGTGGTGCTCAAGTAGTGCACAGACAGAGCCAATAGTAGCTTGACTCAATATAGTAGTCAGAAATATTATGTTTAGCTTAAAACATTTTAACTTTTTAAACTGATTTAAATAAATAATTTGATTAATAAGCATACCTATGCTATTACTTTTTACCTCAAAGTGCTTGTAAATATTGTTCCTGCTTGCCCACCCATCTGCTAACGTTCAAGCTAGTTTAGCTTTCACCAAACATATACATATACATACATACACGCACACAGACATACACATAAAGACACACAAGCATTCGCCAAGCAATGTACAAGCAATTTGCGTGATGAGCATAAATGTTTGTATTTCCAGGTTTGCGTGTTTATTAAATATATTCCAGTATTTATATATGTATTTCTATGTATTAGTATCGTTGACTAACACCCATTACACAAGCAAATAATTTGCTTACTTTGGGGTTAGATCAGTAAGTGTAATTTGTCCCGTGAATATTATATTATATTATTATTATTGTACAATTATATTTTAGTAGATATATTTCAATAATTTTTTTAAAGAATTACTTCAATAAATGTTTTTATAACTTCATGTAAACATGTATTGGCCATATTTTTTATTTACGGTTGGTGCTGGTTGGTTACCGCTGTTTGATTACTGATATACAAAAAAATATATATATTGACTCTTTAACATTTCCCTGTAAATCTACTCATTTTATCTCACCGGGATAAAAAATGTAAGTTTTAAGTTTTTTATATGTCTAATAATACTATTGGAAAGAAAGACAATCTTTATTTTAATGAGGTAAAAATATTTTAAATTACAAATGAAAGCACAAAAACTAAAAAAAATATAAGGTTAAATAGCTTTGGAATATCATCTTGAGAACATCTAAAATATTTCTCGACATTTAAAATATTTTACGTAACCGAATAAAAGTATAAGTTTCAAGTTTATACTAAATGACTATTAATGTTATAATATGAAAGACTATTTGTAAGGTAGACCTATTTTAAATACCGTTTTGGGAAAATATTTATTTGATTGCAACATTATTCACGCAATAATGTGTCTTTGTGTGCGTGTCAACGCAAGTAATTACACGAAGGGTGACGGAGGTCATGCACACAGCGATACGGTTTTGGCTTAAAATATGAACGAAACGTTGAATGCAATTATCACTCTAAGCGCTATTACTCTAAGACTCTATCTATTTAAAATGTTTACACTAAAATGCGAAAGTTTGGATGTGTGGATAGATGAACGGATGAATGAATAAATGTTTGTTACTCATAACATACATAGATAATGACCTGGAATAGCACAGGCTACTTTTTATTACAGAAAAATAGTTCTTCCCGCGGGATTTACCAAAAACTATTATAATGCCACGGGTTCCACGGTGCAGCTAGTAATACATACACATTAATCAGGGCGAGCGAAGCGAGCCCTACACAGGCCATTTTCTATGCACTTTTGTGGTACATTTTACTAAAAAAATATCGCATTTTTAGGTTTGAGCTTCGACGTGGTAGTTTATATTCATGTCTAGATTTGTTATCTACCATAAAAATACCATTTTATAAAAATAAAAAAATAGAAGGTACAATTTGTATTACAATCTTATTACTACTAACGCCATCACTTATTAAATTAACGAGTTAAAATTGATAGAAGATACATTTTCTATTAGAATTTTTGAACTTATTAAGAGACTACCTACTTCATGAATTGTTTCTTCATATTTGACTGGCGGCGCGCGGTTATCGTGCCCTCGTATAAAGGCGAGGTTCAAGTATAAACTGCAATAGCTATCGTGCCATCAGTTTGATCAGTTTGGCATCGAAGGTGTATGATAAAGTCATTGAAAGGAGAATGCAAGGGAAGTTCGAAGTAATATTGTGGGAGGCACAAGAAGAATTTAGGTCTAGAGCAGGGATGTTTGCTGGGAACAGAGTAAATAGAGCGTTAGAGAGTTTCACAATATGCTTATTGAGAAACAGTACAGGTGTATTAATTGATTTATATTGTATTGAGATCAATTCCCAATCTTAGCCCGAGGGCGAGGGTAAAAAGCTAAAAAAAGGTATATTTACGCCCGTATCCCCGAAGAGGTAAGCAGAAGTACAACGTGTGCATCCACGGTTAGCTGAAGATACTTAAGTCCCACAATGTGATAGGTGGCCAGCCTATCGCCAGTAGAGCACTTTTCCAATCCCGGGCAAAGTTGTTTTATCAGAAAACTGAAAAAACACATTTTTTCATTTGCATGACTCTGGAATCGAACTCCGAGGGTTTCTCTGAGAGAAAAATTCGAAAAATGTATTCGCTGAGTGTCTACCGTCAATTCTTCGTGCCTGCGTAGTCTAAAACTTTTGAAGGTTTATTTAAATAAAACATTTTTTGATTTTGATTTCGTAAATCGACGTAAAACCAGGAACTTCCTGATTTTAGAAAAGAAAAAAAACAATTATTTCAACAAAATGTCAAAAATGTGTTTTTTATAAGTGATCTTATTTACCTTCATTTTTAATACATATTTTTCCTTGAAAATACCAACAAACAAAAACCAAATATTCCTAGTCCAAAGCCTGACGACGCGGGCCTTTGATGCAAATGTAATGTTTAGGTGAAAATACGCTGAGTTTTTTAGGTTGGATATTATAAATAAAGTCCATACATTAAAAGATGTAATTCTCATAAAAATACTTTTATAACAATATTACTAGATAGTATAACTTTGCGAGCCCTTACAAAGCTCTGATTTTTGCTAGTATTATATATATATATATATATATATATATATATATATATATATATATATATATATACATATATATATATATATATATATATATATATATATATATATATATATATATATATATATATATATATATATATATATATATATGCGATATGCGAAATTTGGATGTTGAATGAAAGGATGGCAGGGTGAAAGCATGTTTGGTGGATGAATGTTTGTTACTCAATCACGCCAAAACTACTGAACGGATCTGAATGAAATTTGGCATAAAGGTAGATGATAACCTGGAATAGCACATAGGCTACTTTTGATCCCGGAAAGTAGTTGTTCTTGCGTGATTTATCAAAAACTTTTATAATACAGCAAGCTGCACCGTACAGCTTACAATATTATATTTCAAAAACTCAAAATAGTTAAATATGGAAAACACCATTTCAATATTCATATTGACGAGAATAATCGCAATCGACTCTCATTTTGTTAATTATGTAAATATGATGATTAAAATTGTATTTAATCAGTTTCCAACTGCATCACAAAACGTATTAATGACACTCATTAGTATTTGAAAAAGATAAACAAATATGGAATACCACATTTATTTGGATACAGTTTAAAAGAAATAAACAAATACATTATTTATTTGCCAGAATATGGGAGTAACAAGTTATTAAAATATGATTAAGTTTTCAACATATTCTACCATGATATGGTGTGCAAATTTAATGTTTTGTCTAACATGATATGGTGTGCAAATTTACAAAATAAGTAAAAATATTTGAATACTTCCCTCATGAAATACCATATCAATAATAATTATTAACCTTGATGGTTATGAAGAGCTAGATTCAATTTTCGGCCAGTCAGTGGTTTCTGTTGGTGAATTGTTTCCCTCTTTTCGATTCCAGTTACTACAAATTAATAACAATAGTTTTTAAAAACCAGCCAAGTGCGAGTCGGACTCGCGCACGAAGGGTTCCGTACAATCCCTATTCAAGTTTCTACCTGTTTATTAAGATCGAGTAAAAAATTGATTAAAACTACGTTTGTTGTATAAGAGTTTTAATATTTACTTTGTTTTTATTTATTTTTTTTAAATTAAATTTACTTACTTTAAAACTAACCTACTTACTTTAAAACTAACTTACTTACTTTAAAACTAACTTACTTTACTAAAAAAAATTTAATTTACTTTGTTTTTAATTTAATTTTTTTTAAAGAAAAGTTTAAGCGTCTACCTATTACCTTTATTAATATTAAGCAAAAAAATACGAAAAAAAAATGACCGACCAAGTGCGAGCCGAACTCGCCCACGAAGGGTTCCGTACCATAATAACAAAAATTTTTTTGTTGTTATGGTACGGAACCCTTAGCAATAGCAAAGAATTTTTCTAAACTATTGTGAAAATTCTAAACTATTGTGAAATCATGTATGTTTTCCCTGAAAATATTCACGTGCCAACGAAATAATCAAGATTACACAAAGAAATCATTGCAAAATACGATAAGTGTTTGTATTTATGTTTAGAATATACAAGTATTTATAGTACAATATTGTATATAAAGGCATAATGATCATAATATAAGTTGCTTATCACGATATAGCTTTAGCTATTGTTAAATATATCTTTTATTTAACAATATATTTCTTTAATATTGTTTTTAATACACAATAATGGCGACGCTTTGTTACACAGCCTAAAGTGTATTTGGAGGGTGATATACTGCAAATAGCTGCACTAAATCCCTTTTTTATTGTATTATACGACTATTGTCTTTTAATCACCGTCCAAATACACTTTAGGCTGTACTATGTCCCTATTTAAATCTATTATAAGTACAGTCATAATGTCTTTAGCATATTCTAAATGGAAAAAACCTATAACACCTTATCACAGTTGAATGAGTTACGAGTAGCTACAAGATTAATCCTGACGAAATTACATTTGTAAGTCCCTATACACCTGATAAGTATAGTAAAATTATAATACTAAACCTGGATAAAACTTCTGCAAGCTAGACATCACGAGGGTGCAGTGACCCGTTCTGCCAATCATTCATCTCTTACAAACTGTCTGATAGAAAAACGGGTGGCCTGTTATTATGCATATAGATGCTTCTAATTCTGGATTTGAGTGTTTATAAATATATTTGAGTATTTATTAATGTATTGTTGTTGTAAATGTCGCCTCTGTGGTCTTGTGGTCCGATGTTGGTGTTGACCACGTTAGGTCCTGAATTCCTTTCCCGGGTCGGGCAATTCAGAAAGGTGGTTTTTCAGTTATGTGATAAAAACAACGTTGCCCGGGATTGAATAAGTGCCCGGTTGGTGATATGCTTGAGACCTATCATATTGTGGGACTAAGTATCTTCGATAATCAGGATTTTTTTTCTTCGGGATTTTTTAGGGATACGGGCGTGAAGATAATTTTATACGTGTATTTCTATGTTTCGTAGACTTATACCTATGTTACAAAAAAATAATTTGCTCACTTTGGGATTATATCAGTTCGTGTAGTCAAAAAGTAGCATCACGTCGGTTGCCTTACAGAAAATGCAGAGTGAACCAAACGTCTTTCTGGTTCACCGGTTTGTCATTTGGCAAAATAAATGGCAGTCCCCATTACCGCATTTTACCAAACTGGTAACGATTGTCGCATATTTCAAGCGATAATCGGAATCAAAAGTATTTCATGCTCATCTGAAGCACGAAATGATAACACACCACCCACCGGACTCCGAGCTGCTACCGAAATTATGGTGTTTCGAGAAAAACTTTTAACAAAACCTAAATAACGTTCGTAATGTTGGAGTGAGAGAGAGGTTAGGCTTGAAGAATGTCAGTGTAAAGATGAGAAAGGGCATGCTCCGTCGGTTCGGACATGTAGAAAAAATGTTAGATAAATAATGCAATGCGAATGTGGAAGGATGTAGGTGCCGAAGAAGACCAAGACTGACGTACCATGATCAAATTGATCGAGTACTGTCCCATGGTGGTGTCAAGGGTTTTCGCAACCAGCGTGTGTGTATGAAGAGAGTAATGAATGTGGAGGAAGCTAGAGAAGTCTACAAGGATCATGATGTAGGGCTCTCGGTTCTCTCTGCCTACCCCGTAAGGGATCTGGCGTGAAGATAAGTATGTATGTAACTTGAACATAAGACCTAATAATTTAAGCCGAAAAGACTAACCCCTAAATCACAAAGCAGTCTAATCTATATAAGTCTAAAATCCTTCTTCTAAAATCCAGCGAGAGGCCTCACTAAATAAATTACTTTAAAACTTTTGACTTTAAATTAAAATTATCTACGCGGATTGTAACCAGCTAATCAGACTACGGGCCAAATACAAGTAAAAGTTTGTAAATGGCAGCATAGCGTTTGCGTGTAGGCTATCTCGTCAAGGCGACGACGATCTCATTTCATGGTGACCTGCGCACGCGACTGCAGCTTGATAATAACTCTACATGTACGTAAACACGTCCACACAAAACAAAACAACATTAAGGTTTGCGATGTCGCACGAGCTCAATTAAGTAAAACTTCAGATTCAATTATTAAGTAAATTGGCTTTAATAAACGTTTTCTTGTTTTTTATATCATAGGATAGTAAACAAGTAGATAGTTCTAATAATAAGAGACAACCAATACTTATAGACACCAAAGATGTTAATGGTGCATTGACATCCATGTGGCGGGTTGAAATGCTTACCACAGGCAAAAAATACCGGCTATCTTACTCTCCGAAAGAAAACACGATAATAACAAGCACTGATACGATGCTGTTGCGGCAGGAATAGGTAAAGCGGTGGCACCAAACCTAGGCGAGATATTATAGAACTCTACCACCTAGTAGTGGTCATGATGGTAGTGATTAGTAAGAATAATCGTTCGCCTTTTAGAAAATGAGTGGCAGGCAAGTAGATTCTTCAAAAAGACCAGAACTACAATTTTGAACAGAAATACAATTTTACGCCAAAACCCTTAAGAGTTTAAGCATAATAACCTTAATAACCAATTAATCTTCCCCGTGTCGGTCCCGTGCTCCTTTGAAGAATAGGCCAACTGCCGTTCTGCTAGGCAGGTCGTAAAAGGCAACTACCAGCGTGACTACTAAGTGGTAGAATTCTGCATCGGCTCGATCTGCATCGGTTCCGGTTTGGAGGGTAAGGTAGCCGGTAAACGTATGCATGTGGCTTTAGACTTCGCCACAGGATAGCAACGCACCATTGACATCTTTGGTGTAACAATTTTTGTCCGATATTTTTATGATAAAACTTACTGTTTCGCTAAAAATCGTGATACTCATTTTTTGACCTTTGACCTTGAATAAAACAAATTCCATACAGGAAAGATGGGGAACTTTCAAATTTTATTTTTAATCATATTTTTAACAACCTTATCGATATTCAGCTTGATGGGAATTTATGTAGCTTCGAATGTTTAAATTGACCGGATTAATAGGCGATGGTTGACTCCTTCCATCAGGAGACCCATCTGCTTGTTTGCAATCTTATGATATAAAGAAAAAATAACATAATAACACAGTTCAAGCAGACTGCTTACTCAACATTCATAACGCTTATTAAAAAAATTATAGCCCAGTCAATCTTAGCCATTTTGGAGTTGAAAAGATAAGACTAACGGGAAAAGCTGCGTAAGTACTAGCTATTTAATATCCTAAAAAGTCAGGGCTCTGACCCATCAGTTAAGCTTGTACAAAATTGCAAAGTTTAAAAAAAATAGTTTTTCAAGAATAATTTTATAACGTTACGCGAAAAACGTGAAAAACGCAAAATACATAAAACAAGGTTAACCGCTAGCGGACACAAATAATTGCTGTCGTATTTCCAACCGACTTCTCAAAAGGAGGAGGTTATTAATTCAGCTGTATGTTTTTTAACGTTTGTTACCTCAGAACTCGATTATATTTTGTAAGTCGATTTTGAAAAATATTTTTAACTTCCCGCTACGTGTGTTCATAACTTTTGAACGGTTTGACCGACCGAAACGCGGTGGGTTCGAATGGATTTAGCTCAACTTAGACTTTCTAAAAATTTGAACCAAGTCGGACCAGGAAAATTGTTAAATTTTGAAAAAACATCAAAAAAATTTTGGTGAAACAGTATTTTTTAATATAACTTCCAGATTAATGTACCGATTGAACACAAAATCTAATCAGCTCTGTTCCTCAAAAACTACGTCTAATGCATAAACAGCATCAAAATTGGTTTATTCGTTATTTAATTCGTTAATCGTTGACGAAAAATTAAAAAAAAAAGTATTTTTCAATCAAATAAAAAATCAAATCAAAATCGAGTCTAATTTTTAAAAAAAAAGTTTATTAACATTTTTTTTTCAAAAAGTTTCGTCGCTTCGAAATTTTGTAACCTATCGATTATGTAGCTAAAGCAATATTTTAGATCTCAAAAATTGAGTTGAATACTATTCGAAAGATCAAAATCTTTCTTTAGTTTACTGCTATTTTTTTTAACAAAATAGATGTTCAAACTGAAAAAATCTATGCTTATAGTCTCTCTCTACTCTTTTGAGCTTAAAATATTAAAATTTAGCGGGAAGTTTTAGGGATGGCCTACAGGGCCAACCTTTTACAGTTTTTTTTTGTTTGGGACTACTTCCCATAGAGCTCAGCTTTAATTTGGTAAAGTTTGGTAAAAGGAAGTCAGTTGTTCCAGTTTCACGGCGTTTAAAAAATTATTTTTGCATGTACGTTAGTGAAACTATCTCCTTTACTTCCGAGCTATGCAAATAATAACGCATTTCATTATTAGCTGCTGTTACTAACTTACCTTCAGAAACGTGGGAACTATTAAGTTATATCGTCACGCTTACTATTACCAGAATTAAGTTCTACCAAAAGTGAACTCTGATTAGTCCACAAACACAAAAAGTTCTGTAATGCAATGACAACTAGGCTTAATTTAATGATCTCATTTCCTTCCTGTTTTATTTTACATTCAATATTTTGCTTTAAATAGGAGAAGTACTTTTCTAGTACTCCTGTATCGTTTTCTTCTTTTTTTCTACTTTTTAGTTGCAGATTCCTAGACTGTTTAGCTTTTCCCAGTCATACAATATTTTATATCAAGGTTAGATGTTTTGTTTTTAGTTTTAGTTTAGTTTATGGGTAGGGAGGGGTCCCAATTTTTGTGACATCACATTTTTTCAAAATATAATATCTGTATAGATAAAAATATAATCGAAGGAGATCATTTTTCCAATGTAAAATTGTAAAATATTTGACATTACACTAGGTAGGGAAGAGTCTCACAAATGTGACCAGCTGTGACAAGGACGGGGGAGGGGTCTGAGTTCTGTCTGAGTTCGTCTGAGTTCACAATTGTCATCTGGAAGTCACCAGTGTTGATTTTGATTTACAAAAGTTACAGTAGTGGAAACAAGAGATGGGCCTTTCATTAAACTCAAAAAAAAAATTTGATTTTTTTCTGTTGTATGTCATTGAACTCAAAACATTAATTGACATAAGTATTCTCTTATTTTTCGACTACATCCTCGGTTAAGGAGCTGGCATATTCGGTTGTGATGCGGGAGGGAGGAGCTTTGGTTTCAAGCCCCTTGGGTAAAATATCATTGGTTTTTTCTATTAATAAAAATTACGCCCTTAAGTAAAATTATGCATGTGCAATAGCCTGACCCTTTTTATAGCAGATAATGAAAGATAAGAAATAGGAATCACTACCCATCTTGTTAGTAAATGAAGCACTCAAATATGGTGAACCAAGAGTGTATATTGTATATGGACTTTAATTGCTGACTCTGCTTTCTCTGCAAGCGAATGGGCGTG
Organism: Apodemia mormo; assembly: GCA_036924255.1. NCBI lineage: Eukaryota > Metazoa > Arthropoda > Insecta > Lepidoptera > Riodinidae > Apodemia > Apodemia mormo. The sequence continues at coordinate 12,215,253 of JAUPFN010000005.1, forward strand.
ATCACATTAATATAACAAGGTGGTGGAATTCTGCAACGTCTCACCCGTGTATATCGTAACACCACTTTAACTATTCCTGCCGCAAAGTCGTCAATTCTTGTCATTTTCATGTCCCGGTTTGGAAGGTTAGTTAGCTGGTAGGCTTTTGTGTACGTGGCGTTACCATCCAGCCATATACGTAACAACACACCGATAACATCTTTGGTGTTTATAGGCGATGGTTTCTCTTTCCATCACGAGAGCCATGTGTTTGTTTGCTCTCTAATGGCATAAAATATACCTACAAGTTGAACCGTGCATCTTCGCCCGCGAATAGCGCAACAGTTTTTCAGAATAAGAAATTTCTTATAACCTTTCACCCCCTATACAGTCTTTTAGAGGTTGAGTTTAGTAAAGTTGTAAGTAGTATGTTTGTCCCCGGGTCTTGAGCTATTTTCTTGCTAAATCTCATCAAAATTGTTTCAGTGGTTAAGGCGTAACAGATAGACAGACAGTCTTTCGCGTTTATAATATTAGTATCAAAGAGTATAATCATTGCGTTTTAATTATATAGTACTAGCTGCAGCGTACAGCCCGCTGCATTATAAATAATTTTTGTGAATCCCGCGGGATCACCTAACTTTTCCGGGATAAAAATAGCCTATGTGTTATTCTGGGTCTTCAGCTATCTACATACCAAATTTCATCGTAATCGGTTCAGTAGTATTTGCGTGAAAGTGTAACAAACATCCATACATACATACAAACTTTCGCATTTATAATATTAGTAGGATGAATATGCAACGGTGTCAAAATTACACTTCCACCGCACCATTACACATCCATACTAGTAAATATATTAAGACGACACGAATTTGGTTTAAAAGTCATAAAAAGAGGCAGATTCGTGACTTAATTTGCTCTTAACGGTAAAAAATAAAAACTTGTATAGCGATTCCAGGTACTTTTATAGTTGTAATGACAAAGATTTAAAGGAAAAGATGTAGATTATTGTGATCCGCAAGTAACGGCAGCTCATTTTGGAAAAAAAACTTGTTTTAAGATCAAATCAGCAAATTTATAACCTGACGATTATAAACGATGTTGTAAACATTCAACTTATATTTCAGATATAATTAAAATGTTTTGTTAATGTATTTTTTATTGTAATGATTGCAAACGTACAGAAAACTTTCGTAGTGGGAGAGACAGCACATACATATCTGCAAACTCAAAAGTTGTAACATGCTGCTTAGCAACCATGTTACTAAATCCAATAACACTACAACTTATATGCCAACTTTGATTTTGATTTATTAGGGATACATCCGATACCGATAAAGATACTGTTATATCAGTGACATCACGAATTTTCCGATACATCGGAATCGACCTTATAAATATGCCGATACACTTTGAACTTGAGAGCTAATTGAGAAAAGAAGCAGATCCTCTCGTTTTCTACTGCAAATATTTAAACTATTAATACCTATTTTCTTTTATTATCCGAAGCCGATGGTTCACCTAATATAAAGAGGTCACTATCCTCTACAGACCTCAAAGATGTTAACGATACATTGCTATTCGTGTGGCGATGTGTTTATGCCACATACATAAATTTAAAGCTACTTTACCCTTCCAAACAGAATACGACAGTGTCAAGCATTGATGCTTTCGGTACAGGAATAGGTGCTACCAGACACGGCTGAAATGTTGCAAAACTCTAATTTCTAATGGTCACGATGGTAATAACTTGCATAGCTAATCGTTCACCTCTTACGAACTGCCTGGCAGAATGTCAGATGGTATTGTTTTGTTGCCCTGTTGATGCGTTAAAACGCAAAACTGGTTGGTTGTATAAAATAAAAATAAAGTAAAACAAGACAAATACTTCTAACATTATATAAATACAGGTTAACATGGAGACATTACCAAGTTCTGACAAAATCCAGTATTGAAAGCATACCATCGTATCCTTCAAAGGAGGCCCGACCGAACGGAGTTTTAATAAATCTTGTGTCTCGTTTAATTGGAATGTTATTTCCTGGCTTCATTAGTAAACTACGATGTTAATCTATGTCCGCTACACAGATTAGTGTAAAGATTACTTAGAATTTCTTATTTTACATCACTGAACTAATTTATAGCACTGATGTATATCTATTATTTGTGGTATGCGAACAACTTTAAAATGTTACTATCATGAATAAATTAAGAGTTTATTAATGTGGTTTTACAACTTTCCATACAAATTACAAACACCTTAAAAAAAGGTAAACAGGAAAAAAAACGTAATGTAACAAACCTTCCTTGAAAAAAAACATAATATAACAAATTTTACAAAAATTCCTATCCTTAAATTCAATATTTTTCTTTTAAAATTTTTTTTTCAGATTTTCCTATCAACTATTAAGCAACATACTCGTATTATTTAAGATCTCGGTTCATGCCATAGAAAAAAATAAAACTTCTGTTAATATTTCCTCATCGAATTTTCTACTTACTTAATTTAAACTATGGCTGAACACTCTGTTCAATAAAAACCCCGGTTTCGCAGTAATTGTCAGTAAACCAACTGCTTACGTTCATTTCGAAAAAGTACTGAGTGCTAAGTGCAAGTGTTTTTTTTCGCATTCGATCGTGAGCGCGTTTCGAGTTTACTAGGAATTTGTATGTGATTTGTACAGCGCCACCTAGTGGTAGACGTGAGAAACCAGTTTACCACTAGGTGGCGCTGTACAAATTACATACAAATTCCTAGTAAAGTCGAAACGCGCTCACGATCGAATACGAAAATAAAAACTCACACTTAGCACTCTGAAGTATAATATTATGATGGAACGTACACAGAATAAATTTACTCTTTAACTTTACTTCGGCATGGCGTATATCCTTTCTATCCTTTGATGTATCAAGTCCTGTTTGTTTTAGGCATGGTTGGATAGAACAAGCTAGAAACGAGGAGGTACTTGTCGCTTGCAAAATATGCACTGAGTATGTTTCGGGAAAATTTTCAACCCTAGTAGGTATAATTTTCATTATATTACTTTATCCATCGGATCACCAGTTGATTTTGAAATAAATTTCTTTGGGCTTAGGCTTTTTCTCAACTCAGAATTTTAATCGGACGGAAATAATGCTAGTCTACCGATGCAGATTTCCACTATTTAAAAATTGAATGTTGTGAGTGTATGTGATTTTTTTTATTTTTTATAAACTTATATTTCATAAACTTTAATTATTCCAATGTTTTAAATATCATCTACGTAAGGGTTTCAAAACCAGTCAGATATAAACAATACAACCAAAGAGATTTTATTGCAACGTTTTACATTTTTTACTTATAAAATACGAAAAATCTTTTTCCCTGGCCTATTATTCGTGTTTAAAGTTAATAAAAGCATTTATAATTGATAAAATAACAAGTTAAAATTATTTTAAAAATGAGAGTAGTAATAACGAGCTTAATTTAAAAAAAGGTTTTACTTCAATCGCTCGTAAAGATTACTTTATATTACTCATGACTTGTTTTTATAATAAATAATATGTAAATAATAAATAAATATTCACGAGACAAATTACACTTACTGATCTAACCCCAAAATAAGCAAATCATTTGCTTGTGTTATGGGTGTTAGTCGACGATACTAATACATAGAAATACATATATAAATACTTTTACATACATAATACATAATAAACACCCAAACCCGGAAATACAAACATTTATGGTTATCACACAAAATATGCTTATCCTCGTCGGGGATCGAACCCGAGCCAGGTCGATTGCGTAGTCTGGGTCACTAACCACTCGACCAACGGGACGGTCCCGGTTTGACATGTATGTATGTATTTATCCAACATGAATTGGATAATATTTGAGTATGATAATCTATTTATATACGCACGTGTACTAAATTTAATAAGATTGTCCATGAATTTTTCGAAAACTATAAGCCATATCGAGATAACTATTTTTGATTTAAATTACGTATATTCAAACTTACTTTACGTTACTTTAACCTACTTAAGTTATGATATACTTACGGAACAGCCAAGTTTTATTAAAATCGGTTCAGTATTTTTTGAGATATGGGTATAGTTGACAGATATTTAAAGTCGGCTTAATTTTTAACACGATTTTATTAGCTTCGGTCGTATGTTTGTCTGTTAGCATGTAAGTGTGTAATGGAAACTTTAAACATGGATTTGAAGTACCTACTTTAAAACGTCGGATTAATTTGAAACTTAGCAGTCTTATCAAGGACCGACGAAAATACGATAATATAAATAGTCAATCCTGCTATCTTTACCAGGATCTTCAGGATTAGCGATTAGTTTTTCTTTAACCGCGGGGCTATCACGTATCTCGCAATGCGCAATTATCGTAATTGTTTAGATATCGCAAGACATATAATTGCCATATCACTACATAGTATAAAATAAAGTCACTTTCTCTGTCTGTCCCTATGTCCCTATGTATGCTTAAATCTTTAAAACCACGAAACGGATTTTGATGCGGTTTTTTTTAATAGATAGATTGATTCTTGAGGAAGGTTTTAATATATAAACCTTTCCAATATTCCCGCAGGAACAAAAGCTACGCGGGTGAAACCGCGGGCAGGTCGCTAGTAATAATATATTAGTTGCAGTCTAAGAAGCACGCTTTTGAATAAAATCGAAGTAAAAAATAAATAATAGTTTTAAAAAAACTAAAAACACGCTTTTATAAAAAAACAAGCTACACTAAATTAAAAAATTAGTAATAAACGACAGTTTAAAAAAACTAAAAAAACACGCTTTTACCGAAATTATTTAAATAAAAAATAAATTTAAATTAAGAATAGTATAAATATGAAAAAAATGTATTACATTTACAAAAGAGTCGGGTATTTTTAAGATACCTATCTATTAGCACCATACCCCCCAGGCTTTTTTAAAAATGCAATATATATTTTCCTTGCTTACACTATTCTTAATTTAAATTTATTTTTTATGTTTTAGTTGGGTAACAGCGTGTTTTTTAGTTTTTTAAACTGTTAATTATTTACTTACTTTAGGTTTTCTCTTTAAATCGCAATCGGGCTCTTATTTTAAAGATAGCTTTATGACAGAACGTTTAATTCTTATACTTACCAAAATCATGAATTTGTTTTAAACATTTAAATATCTTAGGTTTTAAATGTAATTTATATTAATTTTGTAATTCGTTTATCCTTCCAATTATTCCACGGAAAAAAATGTTAATATGCCACAATTCTTAAAACAGGCTCATGACCCGGCGTCTGTAACCAGTTATTTTGATTTTTATCTAAATTTGTTATCAGGTGACTCTAGCAATGTTGATTCTACAGTTAATTACATCTACTGATTCTACAATTATCTGTACGTCATTTTTGGTAGCCCCCGTGTTGGTTCCGGGCTCCTTTGAAGAATAGGCCAACTGCCGTGCTGCCAGGCAGGTCGTAAAAGGCGACCGATTGGCTATACGAGTCACTAACATCGTGACTACCAGGTGTTAGAGTTTTGCATTGTCTCACCCGGGTCGGGTACCATCGCCTTACCTATTCCTGCCGCAATAGCGTCAGTGCTTGTCACTGTCGTGTTCCGGTTTGGAGGGTAAGTTAGCCGGTAAAATTATGCATGTGGCATAAGACCTCGTCACAACATAGCAACGCACCATTAACACCTTTGGTGTCTATAGGCGATGGTTGACTCTTTCCATCAGGAGACCCATCTGCTTGTTTGCTATCTTATACTATAGAAAAAACACACTCTGGTAAAAGACATAAACCCTTCCATTGCTAATGCAGTCTAATAAAAAACTATATCCTTTAACAATCTTACAATAAAAAAGAATCTATTGTACCTCACTACACAATTTAAGACGACCGTTTGAATCGGAATGTTATAAAACTTTACTGATAAATCACGTTTTTAATAATAATATTATTATTACATAAACAAGTGCTACTATACATATCTGTAAACTCAGAATATCTTATACAGTTACATCCGTTTGCCTTTGAGGTTCGACTCGACATTATATGTACATTCGAACCGCAAGGAACTGTGTCTGCGTTCCCCAACGAGTACAATCTGGGGATCTTCAAGAAAAGAGTGAACCTTCTAGGGAAGCGCGTTCCATCTTAGGCCACATCTTAGCTTACCAGCAGGCGAGATCGTAGTCAAGCGCTTCCCTATAAAAAAAGGTATTTGTTTGTGGCATTCCAGCTGTTTTTAATATTAATAAATAGATTTAAAAAAACTTTTTGTATATGATAACTACATTTATGAAAAAGCGATAGGTTCTTCTTTTACTCGGCTGGACAAAAGGAAGTAATGTTTATGGGTCACGCAAATCACCGGTAATAGCTACCCAAGTAGCACGTTAAGCTGTATATAGGCTGCATTTAGGTTCATTTTTAAACTTAAAGCTGTATACGAAGCCGTACAAAGGCTGTAGAAGCGCTTCTACAGCCGATATAACACCAAAAAGGGCCCCAAGTTATACAGCTCATTGCGTTATATAGGCTGCACAATAGCTATACAAGCTGTTATAAACTGTACAATGGCTGTTATTTGGTGTATAAAGAAACTATAACACTAAAGATACTCTCTTGTAACTGTCTTGTACAGCTAAGAGTTAAATAGGCTGCACAATAGCTGTACAAGCTGGTATAGGCTGTACAAAGGCTGTTATTCGGTGTATAAAGAAACTATAATACTTAAGATACTCTCTTGTGCAGCTAAATGTTCTTAATAGGTGTTTGAAAATGATAAAAAGTAACTAATCTGTTTTTGATATTGTATAACATTATATCTGTAGACACCATAATTAAAAATATATTAATAAACGATAAATTCTTGGACTTGGAGCAGTATTCAAGGGTGTATTCAAAGTGCAAATTCTAAATGACTGTGAAGTCGTGTATGTTTTTCCTCAAAATATTCACGCGCCAACGAAATAATCAAGATAACACAAATAAAATCATTGCGAAATACGGTAAGTGTTTGTGTTTAAGGTTAGAATATACAAGTATTTATGGTACAATATTGTATATAAAGGCATAATGATCATAATATAAGTTGCTTGTCAAGATATAGCTTTAGCTATTGCTAAATATATCTTTTATTTAACAATATATTTCTTTAATGTTGTTTTTAATACACAATAATGGCGGCGTTTTGTTATACAGCCTAAAGTGTATTTGGAGGGTGATATACTGCAAATAGCTGTACTGAATCTCTTTTTTGTTCTATTATACGGCTATTGGCTTTTAATTACCGTCCAAATACACTTTAGGCTGTACTAAGTCCCTATATAAATCTATTGTACAGTAATTGGCTTTTAATCACTTAACTTATGTTTAGAGATGCGTACAAACATTGAAGAACACTAAATACAAAACATATGTTTGTCACTTGATTTCGCTATTGTGTTGTATTGACGTCGGTCGTTTGACTTAACAACTAAACCAACTTATTGTTAACTATAACTTATGAGACATGTATTTCAACCATGTTTTACTTTATTTTTCAGGGAAATATGCCTTATAAAATAATAAAAACAATTGAGAGAAGCCAAAACCGTATTTGTATCGTACCCAGTTTGTGGGAGAATAAAGGTGAATTATAATGACCAAGAAAACAACTTGATATAACTAAGTTGATCAAGAACGAAAAATCAAGCCCTTTAAATATTGGTCTATCACAAAAATATTTTTAAGAAGAATACGTTATTTCGTGCTTGTGATTTAATACTATTAGTTCTTCAAAGAGAAACACATACTCTTTTGCCTGTAATTGTATCTAAGTATATAATATTTTTAAAACGATTGTAAGTATACATATATACAGGGTGTTGCAAAAGTGGTACAGTAAGCCGCAAGGGGGTGGCTCAGGGGGTCATTCTTAACAACTTTTGTTTAACGACTTTTGGAAATTCGAGAAAAAAATTATGATTCTCCATAGAAACTTTGTTGGTCACGTGACTTTTCACAATGGAAAAACAAAATTGTTTTTCGGGAATTTTCACAAATAGTTGAACAAAAGTTGTTCAAAATGACCCTCTGAGTCACCCCCTTTCGACTTACTATACCGTTTTTGTAAAACTCCGTATAGTAGCAAGTTAAAAATAAAAAAATACATATTTTCTCAGTGTAATGATTTTTATTTCTCTTTTTAACTCTTTTTTATATATTCTTTGAAGAATAGACCAATTGTCTTTCTGCCAGGCAGGTCGTAAAAGACAACCGATGGGCTATGCGAGTCACTTCCATCGTGGTTACTAGGTGATAGAGCTCTGCATTGGCTCGACCGGGTCTGGTACTGTAACACCTTTATGGTGTTACGTAAGAACTGGCAGCTTTGTCTGTTTTCGAATGAAGAATGGAATTGTTTAGAAAATGTTATACAATAGAATGTAAGTCGAGTTTGTAATGTGACAAGGGACAGACGTCCCACGAAAATAAAAGAAGATACATTACGAAAGTCTATTTATTAGAGAATCCTGGAAAATCCTGCTTCTCATTAGTACCTCAAGCTGCCAAGCGAGTGTAAAGAAAGATTCCCTGAATAAAAAAGGGATATCGTCCCCAAAGTAACACGTCCGGCTGAATAGTCGTCGGGCGCCGTTACAATTTGGCGGAGGCGCCGTGCAGTCGCGGTGTGCAGTTGCTGTGTGCAGTTGCTGTGTGAAGTCGCTGCGGGAAGTCGCTGCGGGAAGTCGCTGTGTGAAGTGGCTACGGAAGTCACCACGTTCAGGCGCTACGCGCAATCACCACGCTAGAAAAACCAGGAGGGCTAAGTATTGGTGTCAGAGGGTAAGAGGTGTGATGGAGGCCATCAAGCGCTTCAACGGAACGCAAAACTTGGCGTTCGCTGAGTTTATTAAAGATTTCAGAACGGTCGCGGCGATAAACAAATGGGATATGGAGAGCCTACCGTTACTGCTGGGACTATATCTCGACGGTCCGGCATTAGCATTTTATAAAATGATATATACCGACACGGCCAATTTCGATGAATTATGTAGAAAAATTGAAAACGAATTCCCCGTTTCAATAAATCATGTGGAACGATTTTATGTATCTAAGCAAGGCCGTGATGAGGAACTATTAACCTATTTTTACAGGCTCAGCGACACCGCAACCAAAGCTGAAATTTCAGAAGTAATTTTCATAAAACAATTCCTTAAAACGATATTGCCCTCGTTCAAGGAAAAGTTGGGATTGCAATTATATAAGTCACGAGAGGAGCTACGTGACACGATAAGGCAGTATAACGAGTTATTTGGAGGAAAACCGCATTCCACGGTTGACCTTCCATTGCAGCCACCAGTTGGGTTGCCACAGAAATATTTGTATGGAAAGGAAACAAACGTTTTCCCTGGTGCGCCGGTGTGTTCACAACAAGAACATCAAAAACCGACGGAAGTTTTTCGTACGCCTCAATATAAAAAGACAGCCTTATGTACACAAAGTTCTTTCAGAAGCGGTCCGAAGTCACGACAACACACGGATGGCGTGGGCCATCGCGTCAATATGTGCGAAGCAGTTACGCCCGCACCACTTCAAGCCAAACAAGAGGATAAAATATCAGGTGTAAAAAATCCATGTATTCGTTTATGTGTTAGGGGACAAGAATGTCTCGCTTTAATAGACACGGGGGCAAGTGTCTCATGCATATCCGCGAGTTTAGCAAAAAAATTAAATCTGCCGTATGGAACCAGTGTTCCATATAGCAGAGATAAAATTCAATCTGTTACAGGGTCTACACTAAAAGTCGTTGGTGAGGCGAGAGTAAATCTCCTCATTAATGCAAGGGTCTTCCCCAACGACATGGTGATTGTAAATAATATTGGGTACGAAATGATCCTGGGGCAGGATTTCCTTAATAAATATGATGTAGTTATTTACTGTAAAAAGGGTTATTTGTGTATAGATAAAAAGTTTTTTGTAAATTTTAATTTAAATAGCTTTAGACAGTTTGCAAATAATAGAGATAGTTGCCATAACGACATGCGCAATATATGTAATATTATAAAACGAGACTGGTGTAGATTTGTGCCACTAGTATGTCATGCATATAACACTAGCAAACAATCAACCACTAAAGTTTCACCATATATGATAATGTACGCTAGGGAACCGATATTCCAAAGCGACATGGGGGTAAATAGGGATAGTAAAAACCGAGAAGTAAATTTTGCCGAGAGACATAATTTACAAAGTACGTTAGTCCGGAAGGCAATACAAAATATTAGAAGGGCACAGGTTAGGCAAAAGAGATATTTCGACAAAAGGGCTAAAGTAAAGGACTTTTCACCGGGACAATTAGTATTAGTTTATACACCAAGACGGGTGGACAATAGGAGTTTGAAATTATGTAGGTTATATAAAGGGCCGTTCAGAATAGTGGAAAGAATATCTAATGTAAATTATGTAATTACGAAGTTGAGCAATAGGAGATATAGAGATATTGTACATATAAATAGGTTGAAGGCATTTCATGTACGTATGTAAAAAAAAATGTATAGTGTACTTATAGTCATTCATTGTAATAAATAATTGTTACATGTTAGACCATTACTTTTGTTTGGGCTTATATATGAGAATACTAATACTTGTATTTGTTTCATGTAATATGATGGGGCTCAACCAATGCTGTGATGGTGGACCGAAGCCAAAAAGAAAAAAGATGACCAAAAGAATATTAAATGAAGAAATGTCCTATTTCCAATAGCAATGTATTCCTCTCAAGTTCTTCCGTTCAATAATAAAGTCTTATGGGGTATAATGTATATTAGGGACTGAGCCGCCTTAGTATGAGGTCGAAAGAGTCAGTATAGGTTAAGGAGTTGAAAGTCTTGTGAAGGAGAGTTCAACTTTGTAGTACGACATAGTCGACACAAAGGATATCTGTATAGGATATACATGAACTCAGATAGTCATGGGAGACAATATAATGATGGTATTAATATGGTTCAGAGTAAGGAATATTTATGATCGTGGTCTATATATTGGGGCGAGCTCGATGTTGAGAGGAAGTAATACTTCAATCTTTTTTCTTTTGGTCCACCAAAGAAAAGAAGTTTGAATTGTTATGCCTTTCCATCTCTTATTATCTCTTATACAGCTAGAGCCCTTCAGGCTAAAATGTAATAAAATAAAAAATGTTTGCGGTAGGATAGGTTAGGTGAGGGGACTGTGGTCTGTCTTTTACAGGGGTTTTGGGAGACCAAAGTTTGTGCCATGGTGTGGTGATGATGAACAGAACCACACATGGGGCAAACTATCTTTTAGGAAAAGACAGTCCCACCAAAATGTACCTTCCCCTCGTAGGTAGGGCAATCAGGTTAGGGATAGGTAGGCCATATGAAGGGAGACAAATGCCCCACCAGTTTCAGCTGCTCTCACCTTGGGGGGTAGCTGATGTAACACCTTTATGGTGTTACGTAAGAACTGGCAGCTTTGTCTGTTTTCGAATGAAGAATGGAATTGTTTAGAAAATGTTATACAATAGAATGTAAGTCGAGTTTGTAATGTGACAAGGGACAGACGTCCCACGAAAATAAAAGAAGATACATTACGAAAGTCTATTTATTAGAGAATCCTGGAAAATCCTGCTTCTCATTAGTACCTCAAGCTGCCAAGCGAGTGTAAAGAAAGATTCCCTGAATAAAAAAGGGATATCGTCCCCAAAGTAACACGTCCGGCTGAATAGTCGTCGGGCGCCGTTACAGTACCACCGCCTTATCTATTCCTGCTGCAAAGCGTCAGTGCTAGTCACTGTCATGTTCCGGTTTGGGGGGTAAGGTGGCCGGTAAACTTATGCATTGGGCATTATTCACCTTGCCACAAGAGAGCAACGCACCATTAACATTTTTGCTGTCTGTAGGCGATGGTTGATTCTTTTCATCAGGAGACCGATCTGCTTGTTTGCTATCTTATGACATTAAAAAAAAATCAGTTATTGTAAATTACCAACCAAGTAACCTTAATGAAGAAGATAAGCCTAAAAAATAATAAATCAGATAACCTACAATCACTTTTTAATGTTTTTGTTACGGAACCCTTTTCCTTGAACATTAATAAAAATGACGATTGTAGGTTTACCTGAATTAGTAATTTTTCAGCTTTATCTTCATCACGATTACTTGGTTGGTAATTTATAATATTTAAATATTCCTTTTCAATATTCCTCTTGATTTTTTCCACATGATATCAACTATGCAGATATTAAAACAGCAAACAACAATTTTCTCAGTAATACAGCCTTGAGCTGTACTATAGCTGTATATGCAGATTTTTTAACACCATTGGCTGCATAACAGTCTACAATTACGCCATAAATATTAGCTGTAGAACGGTGACTGCATATCCCATTTTACAGAAACAAGCGTTGAGTGATACTATAATAACACTTAAAGCTGTAATAAATTCCCGTGCTAAACAAAATACAGCTAATGTACAGCTTTAAGGATTAAAATCAGCCTAATGAGTTACAAATTGCTTAAAGCTGTACAGTAGTGTATTAATATTCAGATATAACGCCTAAAGCTTACGCGGAACTCTAAGAAAGCCCTTGTACAGCATTAGGCTGTATATAAACTCATAAAGGTCTCTTATACCGATAAAAGCATCTTTTTACACCATTGTACGGCTGCAATAGAACTTTAAGTTCTATATGAGCTGCTTTATGGGTATTAAACATGCTTGATTGCTGCTTGGGTAGCTATCTTTTTACCATCATATTATGGTAAAAATCTATAAAAAATTGTTATAATTCTATAAAAGCTATATATGAATTTTAACTTCTATTTTAAGTGAAGCATATATCACATATTCATCTGAATTTGTCAATGATGTGTTTGTCTTTCGATTTCTACAAACAATACAACATATTTCGCACTGTAAGTTTTTTGGCTTTCAATTAAATTGGAGATACTAAAAACCAATGTTGAGATGCATCAAGCCTAAATAAATACTGAAAAGTAAAAGGTATCATCACCTTATGAGGCAGGCTGGCAGAGTAAGCCGAACATCTATAGACATTCCAGTTTACCACGATTCACCAGTTTGTCGGTTGGCGAGATTTCTTTAATGCTAGCTGTTATATGTGTGGCAGGATAGTAATGCCACAACATACCGGCTACCTTACCCTCCAAACCGGAACACGACGACAAACTTTGACACTATTGCGGCAGGAACAGGCAAGACGGTGGTACTAAATTCCCGGTCGAAACGTTGCGGAACTCTACCATCTAGTAGTCACGATGGTAGTGACATGTATAACCAATTGGTCGCCTTTTGCGACCAGCCTGACAGAACGGCAGTTGATCTATTCTTCAATGGAGCCCGGACCAAATCGAAGAAATGTAAGCGTATATAATGTCTCTATCGATAATCTCCATCGCCGCATTTTACTAACCAGATAACATCTATCTATATGGATAATCGGGTCCGATGGCTTAACGTACCCATTCGAGGCACGGGATACCACTTGCCAGACTAAGACCTGCTACTTTTGGTTTTTCTAAATAAATCAAGATAAACCTCGAAAAAACCCCAATAACAGTTTTTGTCCAATCTGGAGATCAAACCCTGGACCTCATAATCTGAACCGAATAATCAGTCTTCTCATAGTCCTTCCATAACTACTGAGTTATCCCCTTTTAATAGGCCCAGGTGACCACACACGTTACTTTTTGTTTTTTTTTTCACTTTTAGATGTGAGTGTAGCACATGCTTTGATGTATTTTTAATCAGACTATATTTATTTTGTATCGTAAATGTTAGTTCACTAATAACTCATTTCTATTTTTTATTGCACTTAAAATATGCTATGTGAACGTTTCAAAAATAAAAGAAATGGCTACTTAGCACATTTTAAGTACAATGCTACAATAGCACTTAGGTGTGACTACTAACCAACCTTTGGCTGAACAAACTTGCTCCTATGCTAGCAAAGTTTATACCTATATATCACTGCTTAATGATTCTGTTAAGGATCGAGCACACTGAGACGAATCGCATCGCAAATCTCGTAGATAGCTATCATACATTTTATATGAATTATCGCTTACCACGGCGCAGCACATCCGGGGATTTCGGTGAATCCCCGATGCGCTCAGCCCCGCCTTGTCATCAGCGTGCGATGGTGAGCTACATTGGGCGCACGTATTTCTCCGTGCTTTGAGTAATAATTTATAAAATCACGTAATTATAGATAAAGAACGATCAATAATTTTAGTTCAATGCCACAATACACGATTATTATATTATATAAGGCTAAAATATATGATTATATGATTTCCAGGATCCACGTTATGATGATCAACAAAGGAGAATAACGTTTGGACAGAAATACGGAAATGCGCTGTGTTGAGATGCCCGCTCCGCCCCGCTGCATTTTTCGTCGCGATGCGGTCCTCCCCAACCCGTTTCGGCCCGACTGAGTGTGCTCGATCCTTTAAACTACAATGAACTACTGATATGTATTGTGAATAAAAAAGATGACAAAGCACAAAAGCGGCTTACAGTTAGGATTTCACGTAACCAGAAACTCCCACGTTAACATATTTCTGTTACGGTTTTTTATCGACGCATTAATTAGCGTTAGGTAAAAAATCGCGAGCTAATTATTCTAATAACGTTACACACTAGCACTGATTTGTCTATACATTCACATATTTGTGATTGCAAAAACTGTGTACCTACCCATTTCTAGAACTATTACGGGAACGGTGGAGTGTGAAATTTTGCAGTTATAGTTTATACTGCGGAAGAGCGCAAAAAACTTATTATTTAAATAATTTGCATAAAATATACAAAATAAATATTACATACACTATTTGACATACATAATAATATACACAAACATTTATACTATTCTTTTTACGACTAAAATCTGTTGTCAAGGTAGATTGATGAGGGTCTATAGAAAGTGAGCCTAAAAAGCAACGAAAATTGATAAATGCTTATACTATTGTAATACATTATTAATTTCTTCTGAAATGTAAATCGTATCACGGACACTTTTTATAATGCTAAAATTCACAAAAAACATTTAAAGATTAATATTACTTGAATTCACGATTATTACATATTATTTTAAGCCATTCACGTTGTAAGATATTGTCAACTTAGATATAATACGTTTTTGTATCTCTCATCATGAAGATTATCTGATTTTAACCAATTAAATGTTATAAAATGAAAAACGCGTGTTTACGATAACAAAACAAGATATTTATTGTCACTTGTTCACAGATTAAATAGACGACACTTGTAATTTTTTTTGTTACTTTAAGATGATACTAAGAGTAGTATGTTTATACAGCTTTCTTTTTATGTTGTAAGTTTCGACTGCAGTAATAAATACTTTCTAATTTACTGAATTTTATACATTGGTTTGTTTGACATTTTGCGTCTTATCTATCCGATATATTTTTATCTTAATTTGTTGGTCATGAATAAAAGAAAGTGTTAACTTTATGGCAGAAAAGAAAAATCTTTGCTTGATTAAAAAATAAGACATAACGTACAAGTTTGATTATAGTGCGCGCGGAACTAGTTGGCCGCGCCATACGTAATACGTAATACGTAAGGCGCGGCCAACTAGTTCCGTGCGCACTATAGTCAAAGAGTATATAATCACTACGTTTTAGATTAGTTTTGGGACCTCCAAGTTTATTTTACTTTGGTCGAAGCCTCCAAGTACATTACTTTTTAAAATTCACTTACTATTAAAAAGTGTCCGTTGAATTCTAATATGGGATTATTGTAAATAACATTAATTTGATAATTTCGGTTGACGTTATATTCTTGTAGCGCTTGAGGCCAATCTCATCGATCTCTTTTAGAAGAAATTCTATTCATTGCTATATTTTTTTATATCATAAAATAGCAAACAAGCGGACGGGTCTCCTGATGAAAAGAGTCAACCATCGCCTATAGACACCAAAGATGTTAATGGTGTGTTGCTATCATTGTGGCGAGGTCCTAATGCCACATGCATAAGTTTACCTGCTACCTTATCCTCCAGAACGGAACAGGACAGTGACAAGCAATGACGCCATTGTGGCAGGAATAGGTAAGGCGATGGTACCAGACCCGGGCAAGACAATGCAGAACTGTACTATCGAGTAGCCATAATGGTAGTGGCTCGCATAGCCAATCGTTCGCCTCTTACGAACTGCCTGGTAGAACGGCAGATGGTCTATTCTTCATAGGAAGTCCGGACCAACACGGAATAAAATTATGTATGTACTAGCTGTTGCCCACGATTTCGTCCGCGCGGACTTCGTTTACTCCGCACAGCTCCTTCCCCGTAGGTGATAGTGTGATAATATGTAGCCTATATGTTGACCCGACCTATTAGTAATATTCATGCAAAATTTGAAGTAAATCTATACAGTACTTTTTGAGTTTACCCCGGGCATACATAGCGACACACAGACAAAAATTCTAAAAACTATATTTTTAGCTTTGATATCGATTGTTCATCACGCCCCAAGTATTCTTTAAAAAAAAATATTTCATGTACAGTTTTGACTTTCCTACGATTTTATTATATGTATATATAGATATTGTGAGTGTATGAATTTATTATAAGGCGCTTCTTACTTGATACGTGAAATTTTATAAAGAATAAATTCTGTTAGTACCTATATCTAAAGTTGATTAACCACATATTTTCTGGGATATTGGAAAAAATCTGAAAAATGGCCTGTTTTATTTTCTTATAAATAAAATGTTTAGGTTTACGTTGTACACATATTTCACTAATTTTTAAACTAGCAAAATTGAGTTATAACGTTTTAATAAAACAGATATATTCTAGAACTAATATTCCCAGGTTCTATTTATTATACAAGCACTATGAAATGAGCCGTACGTTCAAAGGCTTCTATACGTTCCGGGTGTCACGTTTAACTGGATCCCCTAAATCTTTGAAACTTGTGATGTCTGTAACTTCTGAATTACAAAATTGATGACCTTGAAACTTTTAAAAGACAATCTTTATAGTGCCTACTTTTGAATAATAAAGGATTTCGGACGACAGGTTAATGAATTAAAGCTAAAGATTCGTTTTTACTTTCATCCCCTATCCCACGGGAACCGTACTGAATTTTGGGATAAAAAGATCCTATAACTAGAAGGTTGATCAGCATGATTTGAGTTTATTCTCTGAAGAATCAGAGAATAAACTCAAATCATGCTGAATCTCATTTGAATCCATTCAGTAGATTCGGCGTGATACGCGGCCTTGATACCTCATACAATGACGATATACAGACAAACAAAAATGAAAAAAAAAATACAGATTTCGCTTCAGTATCGAATAAAATGTCTCTTCTAATTTTTTTTTAAATATCTTCAATGTACAGAATTCGACCTCTTATAGTTTTATTATAATTGTTAGTATAGATTATTATGGTTGTTAATCCAAAATATTATAGCATCGATTTGGGAAATTCATGTGGCATTTGATAATATACAAGAACAGGAACTTATAATAAGTGTTGGGGAGAGCTCATCGAGTGACAGTGACAATTCATCAGATTTTGATTAAAATAAATATATAAAGATTACCTGTCGTTATAATTATTTCGTTTCATTGTCGAGTACCTACCTATACCTACTTATTTTACAACAGCACCGAAAATTTTAAAGAAGTAGGCATTATCAATCAAGAATTTATATTGTAATGAAATATTATACTTATACTTTATAGGTATATAATATAAAATTATAGTTCTATATATAGTTCTTATAGTTTTTCGCCGTGTTGGTCCCGGCCTCCTTTGAATAGGCCAACTGCCGTTCTGCCAGGCAGGTCGTAAAAGGCGACCGATTGGCTATCGTGGCTACTAGGTAGTAGAGTTCTGCATTGTCTCGCCCGGGTCTGATACCACCGCCTTACATATTCCTGCCGCAATAGCGTTAGTGCTTGCCACTGTCGTGTTCTGGTTTGTAGGGTAAGGTAGTCGGTTAATTTATGCATGTGGCATTAGACCTCGCCACAAGATAGCAACGCACCATTAACATTTTTGGTGTCTACAGGTGATGGTTGACTCTTTCCATCAGGTGACCCATTTGCTTGTTAGCTATCTTGATATAAAAAAAGTTCATAAATTTGTACAAAAGTATCCGGCAGTAGTTTAATTTTTATCCGGGTTTGTTATCGTGTTACGTTTATCGACATAGCTCCTATAGTAATCATTATGTGTAGCACCTCACTATCCGTCCATGAAGTACGGTATTTTTTGTGAGACATTTTAACGTAATTTTATATTTTTTTATAGGATGTATGTTTTTTAAATGTTTCTTTCCTCCATTCCATTCCGCATTTAATCCTATTATTTTTACACATTTTTACGGCATAACGTCCCCGCCATACAGATAACAAAGTATGATTAAATTCTTTATGGTTATCTTTCATCAGGAGATCAATCTGTTTGTTTGCAATCCCATAAGATAAAAAGGTATAATAAAAATGCATTATATTCTTTCTTAAAAATGTTTTATATTACAGTCGGCACTTCATCTTGTAACTGATAAATTGCAGTGAAATGACTCGTTAATAAAATGATTTAACGCTTTAAAAGTTTTAAACGCATCCGACTCAGTAGGTACGCAACGCCTGCTTTCCGACGAAGGTGAATAATTGTTCACAATCGTATAAGAATATCTTTATACAATCTTTTCGGTTACCAATTAAGAAGAGTGACCGTGCAGTCGATGCAATGACCTGATAATTTTTAATATATTATTTTTATGTGATCAGGCGTGCTTAATATTGATGACTCTCGCAATCTTAAATGTATTCAGTTGTTATCTATATCAGTGTAAATGATTAATTATAATAGACTTTAACTCCACATTTTTTATGTTTTAAAATAACTTTGTGTTATCAACTATTTTTCTTGTCAGGTGAGTATTATATACTAATCGTATATAAAACAAAGAATTAGATAATTTATTCGTCATTTATGCGCTGTCAAAGCGTATACCTATTTGCTCTGTGCGCGACTTCAGCGCCATGGTACGTTTGAACTACAGGGGGCTATTGTAATATATTTTACTAAGTATTGAATGGCTGTCAGTAATAATAATATCGAATGATAAATAAAAAAATGCTTTTTTAATTAAAGGGAATATTTATAATAAATATTTGTTAATCTAAGGTGTTCTTGCGCATTAAAAAATAAAATGTAAGTATAGTTAATACCGAAAAAGTAGCATAGAAGTTAGCACACATAAAGATACAGTACCCGGCGATAAATATTGCACATCGACATTTGGAAAGAGACAATCGGCTAATTTCGGCTTCGTAGAGCGTTATCTCTGTCGCACAAAATACAAACAGTCCGGTACCTATTAGGAGCTGTTAAAACAAGTATGATTTGCTTCTTTTGATATTTTTATTCTTTGTATAAAATACACTAATTTTTCTATAAGTGATGGCTTTAGGTTGGGGTAAAATAAAATAAAAAAACATTTTTACATTATGTTTACGTATTTAATTATTTTGGAACATTACAGCTTTAGTGTACATAATAAACACCATTATACCTATTGCTAAAATGAGACATTGCAATAAAAATAATAATAATTCTAATTCTCAATTACTTCCATTTCACTATCTGTGCTCTCAAAGAGGTCAATATCACTGTCACTATCAGCCGTATTTATTACTAATCTATCAGTGTAATTGTCTAAACTGTGTTGAATGCTTCTATATTCATTCTCACATTTGATTGCATGATCGCAAACCTTTTTCCACTCTTCAGCGCCGATCATGTTTACTTTTTCAGTCAATAATGTTTTTACTGTAGTTAAGTTCATACCCACATTTCTAGAGGCTACATAGCCTTTCAGTTGAGACCATATATTTTCAATTGGATTAAAATCCGGATGATATGGTGGCAATCGCAACACAGTGTGCCCATGTTCGGCAAGTATTTTGTCCACAGAAAACTCTGTATACCTCTCCTTGTGCTGACATATAATAGCGTAAATCTGGGCTTTTGTTAATTTTGGATCAACTGGAATTTCATGTCTGTTTAACCAGTTGATCATTTCCCGTTTAATGGTGTTTGAGTTGGGGGGTCTCTCAACATACTTGTTGTGATAGGGTGCGTTGTCGATAACTAGAACAGAATCACTGGGTATATTTGGGATTAATTGGTTAACCAGCCATTTCTCATAGTTATCGTTATTCATTTCATTGTGATAGTCACCTGTAGTGTCCGTGGATTTATACGTTAAAAAAGCACCGGGTACAAAGCCTTTTTCATTTCCCGCATGAACTATTATCAAACGTTGACCTTTTGAAATTGGCTTTTTTACTCCTTTTTTCTTATCGTCACTCCAAGATTTCCCTTTAGTGTGGGATGCATGTATATATGACTCATCCATGTAGACGATATTTTTTCCTGTTTCGCGAAATTTGCGTATTTTATCAAGGTATTCCATTCGTTTGAGACTAACGTCGTGCTTTTCCATTAGAATTTTTCGATTATCTTCCATTTTAGTGAACTGAAATCCCATGTCATGAAGTATTTTTCTCAACGTTTTTGCAGACCCATTGTAATTAATAGCTTCAGATAACTTAGCTTTTAATGATTTTATTGTTGGCAGTTCATTAAATCGTAAGTGAAAATCATACACCATTCTTCGAACAACATCGTAATCAAAATCGTCCATATCCAAACGAAATTGCTTTTTTGGTCTCCCTTTTTTTGGAGTGCTGAACTTAATTTCAGTCGAATGTGTTTCAGTACTGACTTCGTTTAATATATTGTTCAAAGTTCTTCTTGAAATTCCAGTGGCATTTGCAACTCGCTCTTGAATCTTCTTAAAATAACAACTTACATTTTCATCTACTTTTTTTTTAAATCTATCAGCTTTGCTTACAAAGTATTTATAAACATTTCACGTGACTGACCTCGTAAAGGTTTCCCTCTTTTTCCGAAAGATGCCATATTACAACTTTAAATTATTTAAATTTGTGGGTGTTATCAACTCTAAATATATATTTTTTTCGGGACGCGACTGCACTCTATCGTACTTGAACAACGACTGACTAAACGTCACATAGGTAGTGTGGGACAGAGATAACGCTTTACGAAGCCGAAATTATCCGATTGTCTCTTTCCAAAGTTCGATGTGCAATATTTATCGCCGGGTACTGTAGGTTAACTGAAATCAGACTGAATCGATTGACAAAAAATTGACATCAGACTCTGAATCGAAGTTAACATGACACTCTTGATCAATTCTCAAATGAGTTACTGTCGGCGGATCTTCAGTAATCATTTCTTGCAATTCATTAACTTCAGGCTTACGATTGGGTGCTGAAGATGCATTTTTGTTCTGCCAGCGGTCCATTAAGCGCTTAAATCTGAAAAATTTATTACACAAAAAAGTTCATATTAGTAGATTGTTGATAGTCACAAATTTTATTAGCGACAGTATTTGTTTATAAAATAATATCTAAAATTTATAGTAATACTCTCCTGTTTAGTTTTTAAATTATGTAAATTTCAATATATTATTACTCACCTATTCGTAACCATTAACTCATTGACTTTTCGAGATTTATAAGCTGTAGGAAATTTAGTAGGAATGTAGCTGGGACTCGATTCTATGTCAGACTTTTGGCCTCCAATAAAATGATCACTACAAATATAATCATGTGCCTTTGGAGTCCACAATGAGCCATCAATACTGCAAGGAAAATTGAAAATTTTTAATATTTATTATTTAAAATTTATGATCATTGATATGGATAATCTTTTTGTTTAATATAATAAGTGGCAAAGAGTAAATAAATCTTAAATAATTAATGAAAAGTTTATAATAAAAAAATTCAATCTTCTTTTTTAATATATAATTATGCTAAATTTAAAAATGTTTAAATTTTTTTTTTAATTAATAATAATATTTCCTAGCATTTTCTAAACTTACTATTTTTTTAAGTTTTACTTCTTTCAATATTTTTATTATTACGGATAGTAATGTTATGATTCTACTTACTTTTGTCTCCTAACAGCGGCTATCCATTTTTTCCTTTGATTTATTTTCCAACTTGCTGTTGGAAATTTATAAAAATGACAAGCACTTTTTCTACCTGTATTCTTACAACTTACAACACAACAACTTTTGTGACTCATTTTATGTTATTTTATTTAAATAAATTTTAAATAACAATTCACTTGTATATAGCTAACTCGAAACATAAAAACAGCCCCCCGTAGTACCGGATATAGCCACGGGTAGCGCTGACGGTAAATCAGTTTCTCCCCACCATGGCTTCGCACGGAGCGAATACAATGACGATAAAACTTTGTTCACTTATTAAAATTAAAATGCCTATTATATTATTATAATTAAGTACCTACTATTGTAACTGCTAGTGCGAAAGTTACAAGCATATTAATAAAAAATTTACAAGTATGATTTTTAACTTCCCACTACGTATGTAGATAAGGAAGTTACCGATTTTACCCCGATTTTCGAAAATCGAGTTTTCACCAGATGTCCACGTTTTGAGGCCCTAGGAACCTTTTCCGACTATTTTCACGATGACGTCAGTATGTATGAGTGTGTGTGTGTGTGTGTATGTGTGTATGTAAACATCTCATAACTTTGAACGACTGGACCGATCAAAACGCAATTGATGGCATTCGATTGGATTCCGCTCACCTTAGACTTCCTGAAAATTTTATCCGATTCGGTCCAGAAGATTTTAAGAAATTTTGAAAAAACACCAAAAAAAATTTTGGCGAAACAGTATTTTTTTAATATAACTTCCAGATTTATCTACAGATTGAGTACAAAAACTACTAATCAGCTCTATTCCTTAAATAACTACATCTAATACATAAATTGCATCAAAATCGGTTTATCCGTTTGGGAGTAATCGTTGACGAAAAATTTTGAAGTGTTTTTTCGAAATAGCTTCGAAATTTTTCAACCAATAATTTTTTGGTATTGTATGATATTTTAGTACAAAAAAACTACGTCAAATGCTGTTTCAAAAATCAAAATCGAATCTAATTTATAAAACTTATAGTAGCTTTTCAAATAATAAAATTACGTTTTTTTAGCAAACTTACTTAGTTTTTCTTAAATTACTTTCAAGCTAATTCACCGATTGACTTAAAAATATTATCAGCTTTTCTCCTTTAAAAACTGCGTCAAATACCGTTAATTTAATCAAAATCGGTCAATTTTTTTAGAATTTATCAATGAAGAAAATTAACAATAAAATGTTATTTGACATTGCATCGATCAACCTATCGATTATTTAGCTAAAGCAATATTTTAGATCTTAAAAATTGAGTTGAATGGCATCATCGTTTTCAAAATATACAGCTTTTTAAAAAATAATATACTGCCACTTAAATTTACCTTCTGAATACCTCTTAATACCTTAGGAACCTTATTAAATTTAGAACACGTTCTTGAACGCCTAAATAGATTATGATACTCAAATATATTCCAATTCATGTTGGATAAATACATACATACATGTATGGCCCGTAGGGTCAACCGTTTACATATTTTTTTTACTTATAGAAGGGGCAAACGAGCAGGAGGCTTACCTGATGTGGTGAGTGACAACGAATGTCAATAGACAGTTGTAAAACCAGACGTCTTGCAATTGCATTGCTCGCATTTATTTTTTTATTTTTTTTAATATCATAAGATAGCAAACAAGCCGATGGGTCTCCTGATGGAAAGTGTCATTCATCGCCTATAGACACCAAAGGTGTTAATGGTGCGTTGCTATCTTTTGGCGAGGTCTAATCTAATGTCACATGCAAAAGTTTACCGACTACCTTACCGTCCAAACCGGAACACGATAATGACAAGCACTGACGCTATTGCGACAAGATTAAATAATGCGGTGATATCAGACCCGGGCGAGACAATGCAGAGCTCTACCACCTAGTATAATATACCTACCTATCTACCTAGTATGAAGTCGCATTTTAAGAATTAGTAAGATTTTTTCTCAAAGATACCTTAAGTTTCCCTTAGATTTTACAAATGAGTATAATGATCTGAGCCATCGTTTTATTTGTCTTTGAAACGTCATCTATGATAAGTATGAGAGTAACACGATAAATAGACCTACTAATTTACTGCCCTAGTAATTTATAGATGGCGCAAATATACTGGCAAATGTACGCACAATTTGGCACATACGTAGGTGATAATAAGCACATAAGCTGCTTTTTTTCCTAAAAAAAATACGTGATCCCGCGGGATTCGCCAAAAACTTTTATAATGCAGCGGCTGCACGTTATAGCTAGTAATGAATAAGTGTGCTCGTTATATTTCGACGATCGTCGGGTTATATTATTAAATGCATGTTTTTATGTCTTGTTTTGATAGAAGATAGGGTAAACATATTAATTGTTGATATCGACTAATATCTCGTTTATCTTATCATGCATGTCACAATAAAGATTCTTTGTCGAAGAAATGAATTATTCGAGTGGACAAAGCAATCTTTCTCTTTGAAGACACTCATATCGAGATTTTTATACATTATAATGGTGCATTTCATTTGTTTCCTAAGCTGATGTTTTTTTATAATTTGTTTAGTCTGTATGACCGTTTCTACGATATCGGGATTTTTGGAGCAGAGTGCTGGTTTGGTTTGGTGCTTCCTGTGAGTTCCTGTGAGACGGAAATTCGGCTTAGAACAGTATTTTGATAAATGAGAAGGTATCAGGATCAGGATTTCGGCCCTTTATTGAATATTCGCCTTCTGGGCCTCAAGTGTTTGTGAACCAAAACATTAGGCTGCGTCATCGACTATCGTGTATATGTGTACTGTGAAGTGTGAACTATGATGGAATCATCAGGATTGGATAGGAACCTGGTCGTTTCCTCTCCGTTACAAAATCTCTAATACAGCGCTCTCAAAATAATAAAATTTTTGTTCTGAGACAGCGCTTTACATTTTTGTGACAACGCTTTACAACTTTGTTTGTTGGTCTGAGACAGCAGTATACACCTTTGTTTACATACGAGCAACGATAACGAAATAAAATATCGATGTATGACACGCTGTGGATGGGAGACGAAACAGCCACGGAGAAGTAAAAATGATTAGGTATTATCTCTACTTTCCACCTGTTAATTTGACTTAACAAACCAACCATGTTAGCTACAGTACACAAGTAGAGATTGTACTCATTGACAAGAAAATGAAGTGATTAAATTTTCTCGTCCTATTTTCATAATGAAAAAATGATAATTTTCATATCCTAAACGGGCCAATAATTAACTTAGATAAAATTATTCCATTTAATTTGTCCAGTGATATTTTTTAATATTAATTTTGAAATATTTATAAAATATACTTAGTAGTAAACAATTATACATACTTTTTCAAGACGTCTCTGTGGTTTTAGTGGTCCGTTGTCGGTGTTGACTACATGAGGTCCCAAAATTTGGTTGGGCAATTCAAATGTGATTTTTCAGTTTTCTAATAAAAACAACGTTGCCCAGGATTGGATAAGTGCCCGTTTAGCGAAAGGCTTGATACTTATCACATCGTCGCACTAAATATCTTTGGCTAATCATAGGTGCACTTGTACCGCTGCTATACTCTTCGGGAATACGGGCGTGAAGATACTTTTTACTTACTTTCTTCTGGACGTGAAATTAAAACATTTTTGAACTTGTGAACTAAATTAATCTTCTTGTTTGCTATCAATTTGTAAAGTTAACCTTAGCATATTCCCAAGCTAGAGATAACTTAACATTGTTTTTATTAAAACCAATTGTAATTTGAAATAGCAACTTTTATCATAAGCGCGGATGATGACACTCCAACATACGTAAAAATATATGTTGTAATGTTAACATTATTTTAACTTATAACTCATTTTAACCATTTCGAAGTGCGCTAAGTTCTACCTAAACTTCTTCTTAACAGAGCGATCGGGTGGCCGTAATAGGCCACAGAATACAGGAGAAGTATTCTATGACTAGGCGGCATTATACTGAAAACATTCACTAAATACTGCCTCGTGGTGCAGGGGACAGCTCAGGTTATTAGCTACCGGCATAGAATAATAACGCATAGAAACCGAGTCGACCCGCGCAATATTAAGCCATTTCAAAGAAGCCTGAAAAGGCCTCTTACGTTCGCCGGCCCCTCAGGCATGCGACACGTGCCACGCGGAGTACAGCTCTCGCAATTTCAAAAAATGTGAGTTACTGTGTGGTGAAATGCTGTCACCGTGCTTCACAAAAGCGTATTTAGGACTTGAAGATAACATTTCACCGATAAAAACTACTTGGCATCGGATATTTTTGTATAAAATCCAAACAAATAAATCATAAATATCTAAGTAGAACGATATTCAAAATGTTGCCAGCCAAAGGGAAAATATTCTACCACGTATTTGTTTTTACCTATTTTCATTATAATTAATAATATCTGTATTCCTATTTTATGTGCGATATTACATAGCCTGGACTTTGCTTTTGCATAAAAAATAGTTTTTAAGTGTTGAGACTCACCCATTATACTGACACAAATATTACAAATCCGTTTGTCAGACCAATATTATGAAGCATTTATTCGTATATAATGAGGACTTTTAGAAGACAAAAAAAATGTTCCAACTAGCATTTCCAACCAATTCCAATTCCAAAATTCCAAATAACATTCTAAATGCCACAGTGACCATCAGAAAAAAAACTCTGTCACTACCAAAGTCATTTTTTTTTAAATTTTCTTATTAAATAATATGCCATCTTACTGCATTATTTCGTATTGCTTAGTGTCAAGTAGTTTTATTAGCGATATTTCCGACTTTTGTCTACGAAAACATGTAGGGTAACGTGCCCTAAAATCGGTCTGCGCCTAATGTCGACTTCCTAATATGTTTATACTAATAATTAAGCTAATATTCCACATAACTTTTAATAACGCGGGCAAGACTTCATACATCGTTTTTTAATTATTATCTTAAAGTTTAATGTGTTTCTTAAGATTCTATATCAACTGCTTAATTTATCCGCATTTAATAAATATTTTTTTGACGTGACAACGTCTTATAATTCGATAGAGCTGGCTGCACGCACGAAAAAACATGACTCATGCGGCGTTACCTCGCTCTGAGGCGTTCCGTTTAAGGCTTGGAGTACAAGCGAGAGCTTAAGACGTTGTCACGTTCAACTATCGTCTGTAAACCAACTTTACAGACAACCGATTTTTTTTTTAACTTGGGGAATAGTAGTTAAATAAAGTTGGAATTTAGGTAAGGTTAACGTAAGCAATCAGTTCCCTCCTTAGTAGTCTGTGGTTAGATATTTATCTTGTCATTGGGTGTCTTCAGTACAACAGCTGTTAATCTCAGAAATCTAAGTTAGGTTGACAGAATTCTGAGCGAAGACACTTTATAGGTACTTAAAAGAACAAAAATAAATTAGCTTTAACTATTCTTTAATACAAAAACAGGGAGAATTTTTATTTGATACTTATAATGAAAATTATAATATATAAACTTATTGCTGTTTTAATGAAAATGTAAATTAAGTTTTATACAATGATAACACTTAAATTTGATGATAGAATTCAATCAAATTAAAGTCTCAATATTTTTTATATAATTGTTCCTAGCGATATATTTTATTTAATTGATTTAACAATCGTAGAAAATTATTCTAGTTTTATTCTAATAGTGAAAAATAAAACTTTGAATATCAAGTGCCTTTAAATTGTTTCCTTTCTTTGACTACAACTTAATAAAAATAAGTACCCTAAAATAGTTATATTGAAGATTATTTGATATAGACAAAAAATAATTTATATAAATCGTTTTATTTAAAAAAATATCACAATATTGAATATTTAATGCTCATTTCTCTTAATTTTGAGGACCAGCAAGTAACGAGCTAATGTAATTTTTACATATCAAATTTTTTCTGCGTAGTTTTAAAGAGACTAAAATATCAATTTATTTCATTTATTTTATGTCTCAAAGAAAGAGACTCGATCATTAAAATTGGTGACCATTTAGATTTTTTCTTTTACAGTTTTTATCAAATTAAAAAGATCATTTAAATACATACCATAAAAAATTGAGGGCATATTATGTTTACAAAAGTTATTTAATAAAATTAAAGTAAATTTTAATGCAAAGTCAATACCTTATTTCAATTTCAAACATCCTTTACTGGCTAACATTAGAGAAAAATGGGGCTGAAATTAGGGAAAAATTGACCGACAATAGAAAAGAAACCAGGATAGAGAGGTTCAATCATTTAAAACTTAACACGTTTACATATTTTTATTTCGTTGTTGAAATCAATTCGAAACATCAATAGTGTAAAATTTAAATATTGATTAACACGAAAAAGAAAATTAATATTTTCTTCCCGATAACGGTTTAAGCCTAATAGGGTCCGAAAGTTATGTATTTGGTTAGGCGGCCGAAATTTGGCTATTTTACCCTATAAATTTCTACATCACTGAGATTAATTTTAATTTTTAAAATTTTAAATAAATAATTTGATTATTAAGTATACATATTTTCGTGTCACAATTTGCACAAAAACGAAAAAATCCAAGGTGAAATAGCTTTGGAACGTAGAATTATAACACGTAGAAACCGAGTGGGCCGCGATGTTTTAAGCCATTTCAAAGTAGCCTTAAAAGGCTACGCATGCGCTTGCCGTCCGCTCAGAATCGCGATACATGTCATACGGAGTGCAGGTCTCGCAATTCGAAAAAAATATGACTTACTGTGTTGTTAAAGGCAAAAAAAGACAAATAAAATAAATGCTGAATTATCAAAAAGTACCCTTGAGCTAAATTATTTTCATAAGACTTAGTATAAATAATAGTTAAAGCAAATACAATAATTAATTTTCTTAACATTAAGGTCTAACTAAAAATATTGTGCGCAATTTTTTTTCCACAACTAGCAACTGTATAGTGATAAGTTATGTGTTTCAAATTATCTATTTTTAGTCGATTTACATAACAGAAAAATTATAAATTGTAAGTATTTACCTGTGAAATGTTCACTTTTTTGTTTTTCTAAGGTGTTAAAACACTTCTTTATAATGCAATAAGTCATTTCGAATTATTTTTCGTAAACTGTGTCCGATATAACCTGATCTTATTAAGCATTGACAACTCGCAAAACGAATTGAGCCGTTTCTGGTTCAGTTTTATTTACTCGTTTTTTGTGGTTTCTAGGCGTTATTATTCTAAGATCAGAACCAAAACAGTTGCGGACGCTAGGTGGTGCTCAAGTCGTGCACAGAGCCAATAGTAGCCAATATAGTACGTTTAGCTTAAAACATTTAAATTTTTTAAGTTGATTTAAATAAATACTTGATTAATAAGTATCTTATTAATTTTTACCTTAAAACGTTCGTCTATAACGTAAGTATTGTTTCTGCTTGCCCACCCATTTGCTAATTTTCAAGATAGTTTAAGGTTTAGAACCATGGCAAGATTTGTATGAAAGTTAAAATAAAAAAGGTTCCAAGGTAATAGCTTTGAACAAAAATACATACACATACACGCACACAGACATACACATAATAACACACAAGTATTTGCCAAGCAATGTATTTCAAACATTTGTATGATATAGGATAATATATTAGTAGATACATATCAATAAGGTTTTTTTTTTGTAAGAATTACTTAAATCACTGTTTTTATAACTTAAATAACGTAAATTCGTATTGACCATATTTTTTATTTACGCTCGGTGCCGGTTGGTTACCGTTGTTTAATTACTGAAATTTAAAAAAAAAAACTTGAGAACCTCTAAAACATTTTCCTGTAATTCTACTCATTTTACCTCACCAGAATAAAAATTGTAAGTTCTATATTTTCTATATAACTAATAATACTATTGGAAAGACAGACAATCTTTATTTCAGTGAGGTAAAAATATTTTAAATCACAAATAAAAGCACAAAAGCTAAAAAAATATAAGGTTAAATAGCTTTGGAATCATCTTGAGAACATCTAGAATATTTCCCCGCATTTAACATATTTTACCTAACCGAATAAAAAGTGTAAGTTTCAAGTTTATACTAAATGATTAATAATGTTATAGTATGAAAGATTATTTGTATACCGGTCAGGTAGATATATTTTAAATACCGTCTTGGGAAAATATTTATTTACTTGCAACACTATTCGAGTCTTTGGAGTCTTTGTGTGCGTGACGACGCTAGTGATCTTACACAAAGCTTACACGGACATTGACACGGTTTTGGCCTAAAATATGAACGAAGCGTTGAATGCAATTATCCCTCTAAGCGTTATTACTCTATGGCTACCGGCTTAGAAAATGAATATGACTTTCGCCCGGGTCGGACCAAAGTATTATTTAGGTTTATTCGAGGTTTTTCTTGTTAATCCAAAATCTCAGTTGCAGCTTAGAGTCTGACAGGCGGTGTGTTACTAATTATACGCTTTGGATGAGTATGTTAAGTCGTCAGTACCGGTTATCACTAGAAATAATCGATAATCGATGTCAGGTCAATAAAATGCGGCGATGGATATCACCACTCATCTCGCCAACTGACAAATTGGTGAATCATGGCAAAGTGGAAAGTCTATAGACGTTCAGTATACTCTACTTACCCCGCAAGAGAACCGGGCGTAATTATATTTTTTCGTTCACTAAATAACCTCCTGATGGCTAATCTAGTAAAAAAAATACCTATATCTTTGTCATATAAGAAAAACACATACCATTTACTATGCAATGATGAAAAACGGTACAAATTTTAACTGAAGAAAAATCTAAATTATTTTGACGTAACATTTTTATCACCTTGCTTTATGAAAGTCGCTTGGGATTCCTAATCAACGCGTTTACTGCTGCGAATGCCAAACTTTGTAATCTTATGCAAAAAGTTTATTCATTTGTGCCGCGAACACAAACAAAACAAATTCAAAAGTAAGACGATGAAAAGGCATTTCGTAAAAGATAACAAAGTGTAAGTTGGAATTTAAAAAGTTATCTGAAACAAAGTTTATTGTTTTTAATGATTTAGACAGCAAATATTACGATTATCAAATAATTAAAATAATCATTACACACTATTTTCTTTATGGGTAAAGTCTGAGTGCTAAGTGTGAGTTTTTCTTTTCGCATTCGATCGTGAGCGCGTTTGGAGTTTACTAGGAATTTGTATGTGATTTGTACAGCGCCACCTAGTGGTAAACGTGAGAAACCAGTTTACCACTAGGTGGCGCTGTACAAATCACATACAAATTCCTATTAAACTCGAAACGCGCTCACGATCGAATGCGAAAAGAAAAACTCACACTTAGCACTCTGTTGTCAAACTTCTTCTATTGTTTAGTCTATGTTCGAATTTCGACCACAGAGCGATCGCTAGTATGTATTAGCATTCATGTTTGGAAATTCAAAATATTAATGTGACGACGAAACATAACATTACGTACGTACGGTACGAGAAATCTTATTTAATTCGTTTTATGTTTTTTGGATCACTGTTTAGGTAATTTGCGTGACGGACAAAGATTAATACTGATAAGGAGAAATTAGCGTTTGCAAATATACTAATAATAATTATTTAGAGATAAAAATGGTTACTGTGAATCAACCTTAGGAGATAGATATATCCTATTACGACTTTTTTGTAGGCCTTTTTATGTTAAACATTTTTGTAGTATATTATTTTTATGTATCTCATACGGTTTAGCAACTACAAAAGGCGACGATAAAAGATCGACTTTCGAGCGCTTACATTGCATGCGCTACATGCAATACAAGTAAGCGCTCGAAAGTTGTTCTTTTTGACGGCTTCATCATAAAATATGAAATTTTCTCTATTATACAAATACTTATTTAAATTGTTTTGTATGTATAAAATGGTTTAAAAGAAGTAAACTTAGAAACAAACAGACAGAGACAGAGGGCGACTTTGTTTTATACTACGTAGTGATGAAAAATGGTTTATCTAATGTTACGGATGTAACGGAATTGCGAAGTGAATTTTGAATAATGGTGTACGATAAAGTGGCCTAAAGTCGGCCGTCGCCTAATGTCGGCCACCTTACATGGTAATAATTAAGTTTAAATTCCATTTAGGTTTAAATTTGTGTTGAGAATCACAACTTTACTCATATAACTGTGTATTAACACACGATTTAACGAATTTATGTCATACACTTCAATATTAGCACGTAGAAGCCAATGAGTCATCACACAGACCTGCCCCCCTAGACAAGTGGCAAACGCTCAATAACTATTCAAATATAACGCTTTGGCGATATTTAGGCCAAATTGGTAGCCAAGTAGATCATGGCTTGTTCAACGTTTGTTCCATACGAACTTTACGAAGTATATCGAATATTGTCTCTGAATTGACGGTAAACGTCAGTTTGAAGTATTATTTTCACCGAGATTATAAGTTTTATTTATATGAAAAGTGCATTAAAAGCAAAAAAGACTTACTTTCCAAGACGTGGCATCAACGCTAGTACAATAGAAAGAGAAATGTATGGATCTGTCATAAGCTGTTGACACGAGCGTAAACGGATTTGTAATTGGTAGCCAAGTGTCATTCGTGAAACGAAACGTTATATTGCATCGATCATTTTTGACAATTCTCGTACAAAACCGTAGCCAAGTGGCACTTTTGACAAGCAAAATAGTAGCGAATTATCCGATAATCAGCGAACGCTAGAACCCTGTAGATTACGCTTAAAATGGCGGTTGATCACTATTATTCAATCAGCTGTTCTAAAGCGTGGATAAAATCTGTGAGAATTTTTGATAATTGTAAAGTAAAATAAACGCAAATTTGAAGGCTTTTGGTGGCATATTATCAATGATGCTTTGATATCCTTGTGGCGCGGGCGGGGTATTAATGTCACATGCATACATTTACCGGCTACCTTACCCTCCAAACCGGAACACGACAGTAACAAGCACTGTTGCTATTACTGCAGGATTTATCATCAGCTTTCATAAATCTGAAACATAAGTTTTGACTATCGATAACATTTTGTACAATTCTACGTTCACTTGTAATGTAAAGTGGATTTACTTAAAATATGTTAACACAATCAAATTTGATAGCAACGAAGATAAATACATAAATCTTGGTGACAGTATTTAATTTTATAACTCTTTAAATTGGTAGTACTGACAGAGTTCAATTGATATGTTAGCTATATAGAAACTTACGGCATGACAGTAATCGAGAAGAAAAGATAGTATATTTTATCTTATCCGCACTTACGCGGTACATACAGTCAAAATTGAATCAGATATAGCGACTCTGTTCTTATTATTTATATATTCCATCCATGTATATTATTCATCCGAGATTGATTCACGTTGTAAAAATAACACTTCAAACTGACATCACCGTCAATTCACA
This sequence comes from Apodemia mormo, assembly GCA_036924255.1. NCBI lineage: Eukaryota > Metazoa > Arthropoda > Insecta > Lepidoptera > Riodinidae > Apodemia > Apodemia mormo. Next base: position 12,248,669 of record JAUPFN010000005.1, read on the forward strand.
GACAATATTCGATAGACCTCAATAGAATGAACGTTAAACAAGTCATGATCCACTTGGCTACCAATTTGGTCTAAATGACGCCAAAGCGTTATATTAGAATGGACAGAAAGCTCGGTTGGCGGTCAGAGCGTGCGCAGGACTTAGAAAAATTTTGATGGAAAATTTTAACCCTATATAACACCCCTTTTTATTGCACTATTGCGTGAAGGAGGTAAGGGACACCAACTTTTGTTAAGGTCACTTTACTCTGAGTTCATTCCCCGTGGAGTTAGGGAATGAAAACCGAAATCCATTACAAAGGCGTCTGCGGATTAGAAAAAAAAATGTATTGAAATCTCCTTAGTTAGGTTAGGGCTCTTAAATTATGGCAATTTGCGTTCATTTTACTTTAAAATTATCAAAAATTCTAACAGATAATATCCACGATTTAGAACAGCTGATTGAATAATAGTGATCATCCGCCATTTTTAGCGTAATTTACAGGGTTCTAGCGTTCGCTAATCATCGAATCACAATTTTGCTTGTCAAAAGTGCCACTTGGCTAAGGTTTTGTATGAAAATGATCAAAAATGATCGATGCAATATAACGTTTCGTTTCACGAAGGACACTTGGCTACCAATTACACATTCGTTTACGCTCGTATCAACAGCTTATGTCAAATCCATACATTTCCTTTTCTATTCTCCTAGCGTTGATGCCACTTGTCTTGAGGGGCTGTATTGTCTCCGATTTAGCTAAAAACGTTAGAGGAGACCATGCACGGGGATTGTGTTTTTGACCATAAAAATCTCCCAATAGCTTTTGTCTTCTGCAGAAAAATAAAATGGCATAGAACATTGTCTTGCAATATTGTTAAATATTTCCATTTGTTATTAAGAAATAACAGCAGCCGAGATAAGGGCACTTATTTTAATACAAAATCCTATGGTCGGCCCCTGGCCGATATTAAGCCGAAAGATACAAATTTAGAACTCTACAGAATTTCAAGATACAGTTATATTTTTGTTCAATAATTTGTTTTTAAGAGCGTTTTGAATCCGTTATTTTAATGACCAAAGTCCGGTCGCCTTTATCTACTACGTATATTGAAATAATAAACATTTAACATCACGGTCGACATTAGGGAATTCAAACAACCTAATGTCGGCCCGCTTTAAATATTCCATATATACACAGGATGTTTAAAAATTGATTATAAAATAATGTCACTATTTATATTTTTGTTTAATATATTAATTCATTGCGTCAAATTGACCGCCCCGTTGGTCGAGTGGTTAGCAAACCTAACAATAAATCGACGGGGCTGGATTCGATTCCCGGCAGGGACAAACATTTGTGTGATGAGCACATATGTTCGTATTTCTGGGCTATCCTATGAATAAAACTACTTGATTCTTTTTTGTTGTAACTTTCGATTTTATTCATTTTCGCATGACCTAAAACCATAACTTGCTTTTGCGTAGTCGAGTAAAAACATATCTTATGTCACTCCTGGATAATAATAATAACAATAATAATAATAATAATATAGCCTTTATTTAGATCAACTTAGCCTACTAACAAATAAAATTGAAAAAACTAATTATTTAAAACTTAGTCCAGTAATTGTATCTTGCTAACTTTTTGAAGATCTGTTTGCCAATCGGCAAAGGCCTCCTCCAACCGTTTCCATTCTCGTCTTTCTTGAGCCACTCTATTCCACGTTACTCCCGCAACTTCTTTAATATCGTCGTCCCATCTTTTCAGTGGCCTGCCTCTTTTCCTTTTACCTTCCTTAGGACACCAATTTGTCACTTTCTTACTCCATTTATCATAGCCTCTTACCATGTGCCCAGCCCATTTCCATTTGAGTCTTTTAATTTTTAATTTTACATCTATGAGTTTTGTTTTATTTCTAATGATGCAGTTTTTTAGTTTGTCTGATCTTTTGACGTTTAGCATACTTTTTTCCGTTGCGTGCTGGCAAGTTGCTAGTTTATTAATCATTTCGTGGGTTAAAATCCATGACTGGCAGCCATACATAAGTATGGAAAGAATGCATGTGTTGAACAGCTTACTTTTGATATTAATATGCAGTTTGTTGTCTTTCATAATTTCCTTTAAGCTCCAGTATCTTCTCCAACCGTTCATTATTCTTCTATTTACTTCCTCTCGCATAGGGTATTTTTAAGTTATGACTTGTCCTAGGTAGACATATTCATCATTATAGTCGATTATAGTACTTCCTAGATGCATCGTGTCTTTGTTTCCATTTGTCATCACTCTGGTCTTGTCTGGGTTGAGTTTTAACCCTACTTTCTCACTTTTTATGGCAAGGTCTTTTATCATTGTGTTGATCTCTTCAGATGTTCTAGCGAATAACACTATATCGTCAGCGAATCTCAAATGTGTCAATGATTTACCGTCTACATTTATCCCAAAGTTTATCCAATTAATTCGTCGAAATATTGATTCCAGAACAGCCGAAAAGAGTTTTGGAGATAAAGGATCTCCCTGTCTGACACCTTTTTCTATTTGGAATGGCTGACCTTTCTTTTCTAGTTGGATTCGAGCTGTACTATGACTGTAAACGTTCTTTATTAATCGAATGTACTTATTCTCTATCCCTTGTTCCACTAATGCTTTCCATATGCTTTCGTGTAATAAAGAGTCAAATGCCTTGCTGTAGTCAATGAATGCGATGTAGTATTTAAGCTGGTAGTAATTGTAGTTTGCTATAATTTGTCGAACTGTATGAATGTGGTCGATTGCTGAGTAAAACTTGCGAAATCCGGCTTGTTCTATAGGTTAGTGTTCGTCTAGTCATTTTTCAATGCGTTTCAAAATTATCTTAACAAATATTTTGTAAATGTTTGACATGAGGCTTATTGGGCGATAGTTTCCAATATCGTGTTTATCACCTTTTTATATAACAGGATGGTATTAGATTCTGCCCATTGTTCAGGTTTTATTTCTGTATCTAGAATAGTGTTGAACATATCTATAAGGACAGGTATTAGGACTTCTTTATTGTGTTTTAAGAGAGAAGAAGTCATTGGCTATACCATCAGGTCCCGGTGTTTTATCAACCTTTTGACTGGCTATCGCATTCTCTACTTCAACTTGAAGAATGCCAGGAATGCTTGAATTATCTACTAGCTCAATTTTGTCTTCTACTACGTTACTTTCGTGCAATGTCCTGTAATACGATGTTGCTAATCCCAGTATGTCTCCTCTGTGATGATTCCAGTTTCCATTGTCATTTTTCATTTTAACAATCTAATCTAATGAATTCCTTAGTTCTTTGTATGCTTTTTTGACTCCACCTGTTTTACTTATATACCTTTGTATGATTTCCATTCTACTTTGTTTCTTATCCTTTCTCATACTATCTTTAATTTCTTTGCTAATCTTCGCCAAGTGTTTTCTTCTGTCTGGTGTATTTTTTGCACTTATAATATAGTTTCTTTCCGTCAAAAGTTTTATGGTATTGCTTGACAGCCATTTTCTTGGTTCCTCTTTGACGCTGTTTGTAGTATTTGTGTTTTTATGGTATTTTCAACCCAGTTGTATTTACCTTGCGTATCTAAATCTCTTGTGATGTCTTGAAAATTGGTAAATTTATCCGACAGAGCAGATGCCATTTGTTCTAGCTGGTTACGTCCGAGTTTTATATTTCCTAGTTCTTGTCTTGGTCTGGACATTTTTGGTTGATTTGCTACTAATTCTGTTCTTATTAGTCTACAATTGGTGTTGAAGTTCAATTTGTTAATTACGGAAAAGTTGGTGAAGCAGCTGTTTCTATTGGTCATTATAAAATCAATTTGGTTTTTTGTTTTGCCATCTGGTGAGATCCACGTCCACATGTTTTTCTTGTTTTTGATATACATGGTGTTTAGGATAGTTAAGTTATTTTCAAGTGCAAATCTTATGATAAATTCTCCATTTCTACTTCCCTTTTTGTTGTAAGTTTAAGGGCCTAGTACTAGGCCTAGGTACTAGGTTCTTCTCCAGGAGTTCTATCTCCAATTTTTCCGTTATAGTCTCCCATTATTATTAGATTTTTATGACCGTGCTTTTGGATTTCTCTATTTAGATCAATGTAGAATTCCTTTATTGTTTCAAGATTCGGTTGTTCGGTCGGAGAATATACTTGAAAAATAGACCAAGATTTTTTATGGCCAGGTAGTTTCAAATTCAATATCGCAATACTTTCGGAAATACCCACGAATCTTCGATATTATTTGATAAATGTTTCTTAACAATAAATCCAACTCCATGGAGACCTGGGGTCTCGCCCATGTGATAGAATAGGTAGTCTGGACAAGATATAATACTTTCTCCCATTCTTCTTACTTCACTTATGCCTACAATGTCCCGTTTGATGAGTTGTAATGCATACAATAGTTCTATAAGATTTTCTTCATTTTTTAATGTAAGTACATTGAGGGCTGCTATGTAAATTTTGTGTTTATGATTTTTACTACCTTTACTTTTATTATCTTTGATGTTATTTATATTGCTTGTTGGAGGGTTGTCATGTCACTCCTAGATAGAGTAGTTTTTTAACAGTGAAAGATTTTTAAAATCGGTTGAGTAGGCTTTGAGTTTAACCGTAGCTAACAAACAAACAAAAAAGACGTGTGGCACTCGGAGACTGCCGCGGTAAAGCTATTACATAAGTTAAGTTTACTTTATATAGGTGCTGCAAGACTTATTTTTTACTATATATGTTTTACATAAAGTATGTAACACTATATATATTTTTAACACTTATTTATATTGTTTCATTCAGTTACTATCTTGCTGCAACTATTCGTCATTTTCTGGATGGATTTCTATTTGTATGTTTGGGTTTCTCTATGTTTGTTTTTCTATATGTTTATGTTTCTGTGTTTTATGTTCCTGTATGATTATGTTTCTATATATTTGTGTTCCTGAGTGTTTGTATATCCCAAGACTCCCCTAAAATTGTATATTTGTTTATTTAATTGTATATATTGATAGTATCTAAATAAAACTTTGTGATAATAAAAATAAAATAAAATTTTTTGATTGTTAAATTTCAATAGAACTATATTTATTCACTCTATAAAGACTAAAAGATTTAGTGATGTATGTATAATATATCCTTCTTATCCCTATAGGGATTTAAAATGAAGGTCTATTTATGCACCCTTATCAATAAATAATAAAGAGTCCACTAAGATATACTATATACAATAAAGTTTTTCAAAATTTTACAATAAAATAGCACCCCGTAAAAGAGTTGGCGTGAAGATATGTACGTCCAAAATATTTTACATATAATATTTAAATACCTCGTTCAAAAATTTGTTGATCAGCAAAGATACAAGTCTTATCGTTTTAATGTCGATCTAGAGTTTCTTATACTCTAAGTCTATTATTCTATATAAAAAGAAAAAGAAAAATATTTTTAGTCTAAGATTTTTGTTTCTATATTACACTATTTATAAGACACAATACTCTAAACAACTACAAAACAAAACAAGGTATAGAAATAAAAATAAAAAAAAGACTGTACTCAATAGAGTATATACACTACAATCTCTCTCCCGATCACTATATGGGTCTGGCGTAATGATATGTTGGTGTTAATATGCGCTCTTACTATTTAACCTTAAAGCTATTCGATTAGACTTATTTACATATAATTTTTTCTTAACTCTTAATACCCATAAAGGGTCTGGCGTGATAGTATTTGTAAGTGCTCTTTTTATTTATTATAATTGAACAGAAAGATCTGTTTACACTATCTAAAAGTTTTACTCTATTGTTTATATTACTCTTACTATGCCTCCAAAAATTTGGCGTGAAGATATTTTTCTATACTCGTTCTTTATATAATATAATTGGCAATAATTTGAGTTACACTTTCCTAAAATCTGACTTTACTATTAATGTTGCTCTTTCTGCCCCACAAGTGATTCGGCGTGAAGATACTGTTGTGTATACTATAATTTCTCGTAATAATGGATATAATAAGCCTACGGTTAGCCACGGTCGGTTTTGTCCTATGCTATTATCACTATATTATACACTGTACACCCCACTAGGCGTGATGATATATCTAAGCACTATATTTGTGTTTTAACTATGTTACAATTTTTACAGCTAATTTAATTTAATTAGATTACAGTTTAAAATTTATAATCAACACTGGTCACCCCTTTAAATTTGTCGTGCCGGGCGGAGTGGCGGGTGTTAGGTTTTTTCGTTACGGAATTTCTGGATTCGTACTCCACGCTCAAGACCCGCGATAGAAGCTATGCAATAGCTTAAAAATAAAATATTTCCTCATTATTTCATTATTTTATTAGCATAGATATATACATATATACATATATATATATATATATATATATATATATATATATATATATATATATATATATATATATTATATATATATATATATATATATATATATATATATATAGACCGGCGGAAGATTTTTATTGTCTTTAAACTGATAAAAAATGAAGTACATAGGTATTATGTTTATTAAAAATATTTGATTTAAATGTAATTAAAATTTTATGCAGTATTATTGCCTTGTTTTCAATGTACAACATCCTTTACTGGCGGCCGACATTAGGGAAAAACGAAGCCGAAATTAGGGAAACACTGGCCGAAAATAGGGAAATGACCCTTTAAAACTTAAAACGCTTATATATTTGTATTTCGTTATTAACTTGAATTCGAATCATCTATGCTGTAAAATATACGAAAAAGCAAATTGATATGTTTTAACGATAACGGTTTAAGCCTAGTAAGGTCCGAAAGTTGCGTTTTTCGTTAGGGGGCCGACATTTGGGTACTTAACCTTATTAGGCGAGAGTAGTAATCATGTGGTCTGTGGTTTTGGCAGTATATATAGCTGTGGAATAGAAAAAATGTGCTCGAAACATTGCTTATTTCTAGCATAAACAAAAGTATTCGGCTTACCTTAAAGGGTAAGTAAGCTAAAGTGCAAATACTCTGCGTATATGATGTGGGAAAGTGCACTCTGGTGGAAACAAAATTGGCCAAATTTTGCAAAATGATTATATTTTTAAAGATTGCTAAGAACGACAAATAAGTAATGATATATAACCTGTTAGTTACAAATTAAGTCTTCGTAATGAGCATTTTTGCATGAAAAGAGTTTGTATCAATATTGAGGAAGTAAGGCAAATGGATTGTAATGTATGAACCTCGATTTTGTCGGGCAATCGCTCGAATATATAAATGATTGTATAAATTCTTGATATTTAACGTATGTAATAGCAATTATCGAAACTCAAATTGTGCTTTTCTAAACACAAAACACATACAATCGCTTTCCTTTTGTTTTAACTTGATATTATTTTACTACTGAATTATTGTTGAAAAGATAAACAAAACATCGTTCCCACGTGTCCCACTAAAACAATAATCTTACCATGTGTTTTAGTTTGTTCCCTTGAACAAACAATCAGGGTCGACTTAAAAACACATGTGTCGTTCATTCTGTCACGGCCTTGCCTATAAATAATAAACTAGCCCGATATCTTACAAAATCGATTTTCAGTAATGATTTAACCTGCAAATGGTTTTCTTTTTCTATCTGAAGAGTCATCTGCTTCGTTTCTGTTGCATTATGTTAAAAAACTTAGAATGAGAATAGAATAGATGAAAAATAATAGTAATAGCCTTTATTCAGATAAATACATTATATAAAGTAAGATTTAGGGCGGCTTGCGCCAAAATGCTTAAATCATTTTAAGTCACTAAATACGTTTAAAGTGACAGCATTTTGACGGTAACCATTTTATATTATCTGTTTTCACATGTGTGCCTTTGGACAACGGTCTCCCCAGTCTGAAAAATACCATCATCTAAATCGAAGGTTTACGGATACTGGTGCAACCCGCAAAATAACCGCTAAATAACCATTTTTTGTATTTAATAATATTATATATATATATATATATATATATATATATATATATATATATATATATATATATATATATATATATATATATATATATATATATATATATATATATATATATATATATATATATATATATATATATATATATATATATATATATATATATATATATATATATATAATATTATATAATGTATTTAGAGGGTATTCCTCATGTAGTAAGGTAATGTAAAGTATTAGAAAATTTGTACAAAAGTACTTTTATTAATTTATGTCAAAATTATAAGCTATAGAACGTTTAATCCGCTCTCCTGCAAAGTTGTGTCATTGCACTAGACAGACAGTGAAATGTAAAGGACTAAATATGTCACTACTCATAATGAAATATATTGTCATCATCACGGATTAAATGGATACGCCTTTCAAGACAATTCTTAGTTTGTTAGTGTATTTGCAATTACACACAAAAAAAAACAGAGTTACACTACTTACCGATTAAATAAAATCACTTCAAGGGTATTTTTTAAGCTTTGTCATCTCATTCGGTACGATAAAACAGTACAACGTAGTTCATTTCTATTTTTTCACAATAAAATATATCTACAAATGTATGACATTTTTGACAGTAATAGGAGCGTTTGTTCATATGCGCGGCGACACATTTCCTTCCCAATGACGTGTATTCATATGGTATGTGGTAATCATAGTGTCACTGGACGAACTACACGATTTGATTAAACCTCAAAATATCAAATTAAAAAAAAGTATCTTCACGCCCATATCCGCGAAGGGGTAGGCAGAGATACAACTAGTGTACCCACGATTAGTCGAAGATACTTGGTCCCACAATGTGATAGGTGGCATGTAATGATATGGGGATTAGTCAACTATATTAATATGTAAAAATCATCGAGTAAACGGAACAAAAATTCATATGAATACTAAAATAAACTTATTAATATGTAAATTTGATGTGTGTGTGTATGTGTGTTTGTTCCCTAAAGACTCCAAAACGAGTACATCGATTTATATGAACATTTTAAAATATTCAAACTGGCCTAACGAGAGATCCTGTGAAGTTTGGTGGCTATCGGATTGTCTGTTGGAACTTGTTTATACTAAACTAGCTGACCCGGCAAACGTTGTTTTGCCATATAAATTATAGAATTAAAAAATAGAGGTTGATCGTAGAAGGTTGAAAATTAAGGGTTGTATAGGTATATTTTTAATACTGTATCATAAAAAAAATATATAAAAAATAAAATAAAAAATTTAGGGGTGGGCAACACTAATCACTAAGGGATATGAAAAATAGATGTTGGCCGATTCTCAGACCTACTCAATATGCTCACAAAATTTCATGAAAATTGTTCAAGCCGTTTCGGAGGAGTACGGGAACGAGCATTATGACACGAGAATTTTATATATAAGACTAGCTGACCCGGCAAACGTTGTTTTGCCATATAAATTACTTGTATTAAAAAACTGGTTTAATAGTAGTTTCAAACCGGTTTAATATCGGTTTAGAACCCGTAATATACCAGTTTAAACCCGTAAATATTGGTTCAAAACCGCTTCAATAGCGGTTTAAAACCGCTATTAATAGCGGTATGCCTGTATCTGGCTTATTTTAGAACCACTAATAGATAACATTTTAAATATAAAATACTGTGCAATGTACATATTCTATCTCATTCTCTCGTTGGCATTATGTTATACATTTATATTCGTTTGTATGCAGATAGCATCGATTAAACATGGTGGTTGCTCGCTTATGATATCTTCAGACTTGATTTACGAATAATTCCGATTGAATCGAGTTATAGAGTTCTAATTTAATCCATTTACCCCAGGCCCGTTCACCCCCAAATCAACTTACGAATACAGGATATTTGATAAATTGATTTCAGAACGAATGTATTCGAAATGGTTTTCTTTTTAATTGAATTATAACGGTAGTGTTATTTCTTTATAATATGAAAACCGGACAAGTGTGAGTCGGACTCGTCCACCGAGGGTTCCGTATAAAATTTGTAGGTACATAATATTTAAAATAGTTCAACAATTGAGTGTCACCGGTTTTTTCTGAGCTTGTCTCGAAAAATTTTCAAAACCTATGTACTCTAAATGAAGAATATACTTTTTATGATTTAATTCCAAAAGAATTTGATTACAAAGACGATATTATTTTCAAAATTTCATAGTTCGAGGTCATAGACTCTCCAGGTACCCTATTAAATTTGATTCCCTCAAGAGTCTTAAAATATACATTTTAAGTTACAGCTTTCAAGTTACCAACGCTAAACAATGAACTGCCATTTGATTAAAATGTCAGCTCAAAAGTGCATTTAAAAAAACACTACTAATTGTCGTTGTGCCCATAACGATAAAAACGAAAACAATGGCATTTGTAGTTATATACCTATAAGACCCTAGTAAATCTAATACAAAGTAAGTACTTAATGTGAAAGTGGTTATTAATCAGAAATCAGAAATCATAAATCAGAAATCAGAAGAACTTTATTCAGTAAAACTTTTTACAAGTTATTCTGAGACGTCAACACTCTTCAAAACTACCACCGGATCGGAACGCGGCCACACACTGAGAAGATCCGGCGGAAGAAACTCAGCGGGCTTGTATTTTTTTATTTAGTTATTATGCCTGCTAAAAACTCCGGAACGACTGAGCAGACTTTGACATAATATGTATTTTGGGTGTGTATTGTAAAACTATAACTATATTGTAAATTACCTGCAATCAACCTCGGAACGGCTAAGCGGATTTTGATAAAATATGTATGTTGGGTGTGTACTGTGTATTGTAAAACTAAAACTGTATTAAAAACTAAAAATGCGAAAGTATATAAGTTAGTATGCCTGCAATAAACCTCGAAACGGTTAAAAGGATTTTAGTAGAATATATATGCTGGATATGAATTATAAAATACAACTAGACAGCAAAATGTACTTCTAAACAAGAACTACTGCCGATAAACTACAATGCAGTTTGGCAGATAAAAAAATTATGTAAACTTTAGATTGAGTCTGTGAGGGCATAAATTACAAAAAGGGACTGTAGACTTGAGTTTGATTTCAACTCGATACATCCACGCGTTCCCGAGATAAAGGGTCTTGACACACAGATGGACAACAAAATGATCTTATAAAGAATAATGGCATGCATGTAAGTACGATAGCCTTACTTGATCTCCGAAGCAGTAAGTGTTGATATACTACCAATATCCATTATCCAGACTCCAAACTGCTATGGATAAATAGAAAAACCACCAGTAAGGGTCAACGTAGAACAAATGAGTGACGACAGAGAGCAGTTTATCGGACGGAAGACTGAGTGCTACTTTAAACGCCTAAGAGGCTCGTCCAGACTCTTCAATTCCTTTATGCTTCCCAGTGTGACATTATTTTGCTAATACTAATGACAGTCGTATGCTGAAGAAAATTAAGTTAAATTTAATTTGTAAGTTTGTAACTTCGCTTACACTCTGTTGGTAGGCATTGACCCTATTATTTTTGCTTGACCCAGGGATTGCAGGGAAGATTAATAACACTATAGGGGCATTTCACGCGAAGCGGACAACGAAAAAAATGTTAGGTCCCGGATTTTGTTCATACTTGGATTAATTATACTCCTTAATGTTCTGAATAAATATACATTATTAATTTTTTTACTAAGCTGTGCTACCAGTTTTTATGATCCTTTAAAAATTTACGAAATTTTAAAAATTGTTTTTTTGAAAGCTAAGATTTTAAAGATGAAAATTTAATTTAGGTTGTGTTATTTTAAGATAAATGTTCTAACTGGAAGTTATCACAAATTTGAATAAAATTTTTTTTCGTATAGAACACCGGAAGTAAATTTTGCAAACCTGATTTTACTTAACTTTAACATTTTTTTATTTTTTTGTTTATACCTCAAAATGTAGCTTAAGACTTACAAATTATATGTGAAAAGTTGTAGAGTGGGATCTCTATATGTTCTGGTGATGGAAGAAATAGAGTGCGGAGGTGCCACTCAGACTTCGTAGATTGGCCGTATCGAAAATTTCATAGATTGCCCGTTTTATTGTTAAAGGAGCGAATCATAAACAATAAATTAAAGGAAAGAACCTGAAGTCTATGTTATGAAATTATCCAATCAAAAATGTTAGCTTCTTCGTTTAGTTACCCTCAATTTATTCTTAAACATCATGCTCAATACATCAGATTACTACTAACGCATAGGCACTGATTACTGAACATTTTTTACAGTTTAAGACAAGTTGATTTCAATTTCGTTACATCGTTTATATAGTAGTATAGTAGTAGAGGTTGTTGTTAGGTTAGGTACTAACCTAAATTCCTTTTGTAGCATCTTAATCGATTAGACTACGGTTCAAATCCGGTTCATGTATAAATTAATCGGTGTCAAACTTTATCGAACCTTTTGTTACGCATCAGAAAATATCTTAAAATGAGTTTGTATATATAAATTAACTACTATCACCATGTAAGATATAAAATAATGATGTAATGCAAGAAGGCTACATTCATACATGCAAACTTAAAAAATCGAAAAAAGAATTAGGATTTATTTCTGTTGATTTCTCTGTCAGTCGTTTAGTCTCACTAACACCACTACAAGTACTTTATCAAAATAAGTTCAAATTTGACCGCAAGCACATTTTAAAAAGAACACCACGAAGTCATAAACTTATGTAAGTATAATTGTGGCTAGTGTGCAACAACAATGTTTTAACTGCGCTTCGACTATTCTAATGCCTTATACTTTAAACAATCAATTATTGTATATTTGAATGTAATTGGTATATTCTTGGATCCTGATGATATTATAGAAATTTTGTGTTCAGATAGTGTTTTAATTTTGAAATTGATCTAGGTAAGTGGCTTCTGTGTGATAATCCGTTTTCACATAAAAAAAATACCATCCGAAAGAAACTCGGTCGCCCAGTTTTTTATTTTCTATTAAAATTATTGATTGTATCCATTAGATATAATAAACTTCGAAAATTATATGATAAACTCATTAACATTAACGTGACAGCATTTTTATACTCTTGGCTTCTAAAACGTTCGCTCTACGAAATCCTCCGAACGGCAGTCAGAGTGGCACCTTCGCACTTTACTACTTCTTTCACCAAAACATATGCAGCTCCCACTCTACAACTTTCCACATATAATTTGCAAGCCTTAAGCTACATTTTGAGATAAAAACCAAAAGTTTAAAAAATGTCGAAGTTAAGTAAAACCAGGTTTGAAAAATTTACTTCCGGTTTTCTATACAAAAAAAATTCAAATTTGTGATAATTTCCAGATAGAACATTTATTTTTCTTAAAATAACACAACCTAAATTAAATTTTCATCTTTAAAATCTATACTAACAATAGCTTTCAAAAGATCAATTTTTAAAATTTCGTCAATATTTAAAGGTTCATAAAAACTGGCAACACAGCTTAATAAAAAAATTAATGACGTACATTTATTCAGAACATTTTGAAGTATAATTAATCCAAGTATGAACAAAATCCGGGACCTGACATTTTTTTCGTTGTCCGCTTCGCGTGAAATGCCCCTACACGAATAAATTAGTAAGGTAAGGGTTAGTGTTTCATAAAATGAATATTTTTTTATATCATATCTTATGCAAACAAGCAGATGGGTCTTCTAATGGAAAGAGTCAACCATCGCCTCGCCCAAGACACCAAAGAAGTTATCTTGTGGTGAGGTCTAATGCTACATGCTTAAGTTTACTGGCAAATCAGAACACGACAGTAATAAACACTGACGCTATTGCGGCAGGAATAGGTAAGGCGGTGGTACCAGATACGGGGGAGACAATGCAGAACTCTACCACCTAGTAGCCACGATGGTAGTGACTCGCGTAGCCAATCGGTTGCCTTTTATGACCTGCCTGGCAGAATCGCAGTTGGCCTATATTACAAAGGAGCCCAGGATCAACACGGGGAAAAGGTCAATGACGGATATATCCGCACCACAGGTTCACCGCCTATAAAAACTTGTCCAAGTACATTTTATAAGTTGGCCGACTAATACGCAAAAACTTCTAGTCTTGTAAGCCGTGATAGTTTTCCTTTTAACTTCATTATATTTTCAAAAATTCACTAGGTACTATCATGAATTTTTTCCCACCCCCAAAACCAGCCATTTATCTGAATAAGGGCTAACTCTTTACACTTGACTCTAACGTAAATTAGCACTTTAAAGCTTAATATTTTACAAACTAGTCCCTTCATTGAAAATTGTTTTCACAAACCTACAACATTTCTTCAAAATCTCTACAACAATACCCGACATTGTGTGATACACGAGAAAAAAATTAACATCCCCACTTTACTTTATAGAGGAGCTAATATATGTATATTCATGTTAACTTACAACTTTCTAGTACTAAGGAACTCTGAGAATTGAGATAGACTGCGTACGGACAGAAGGCCGGACATAGCAAGACTATAAGGGTTCCTAGCTTATGTCGGAACCCTAACAAAAAGTTATGCATGTAATGATTGCCGTTGTTTTTTACATTCGCAACATTAACTTTTGATTTTCACTCATAAAAAAGTTTAGTATTCCCAGATACCAAAGAATTGGTTGGAAAGGACTAGGGTTACAAAGGCATTTTAATTGGCGGCTTCATCAAAGTCTGTTTGGCGGGCACATGATATTCGGCGAATTTGAATCCACTAGCTCTAATATCTTCGCTCAGTCACAGCTCAGTATTTATCGCATTTTCTTAAAATTTACGTAACGAGGAGAACATATTCTAGTTCAGATTTAATTATCCAAGTTCCCTTGCAAGATACGCAAAGTAAATTAAATTTCATAAGGTATAACATTTTCGGTATAACGACACGTTTCATCGGTTTGTCTAGTTGGGGATCCTCAATGTCGAATTTGGTAACCATAATGACTTTTACTTCATATATGAAGTTGCCAAGATCGTCCCTTTTTAGGGTTCCGAAGTAAATTCCTTAGAAGCCAGCATAGCATTGCATAATACGCAACTATTATTTTAGGTGCTAAATTAATTTATTTAAACAAGACAATTCATGGTTATCTTTATTTTGTTTGATTATATTTTTTTCACCTGACTTAGCAAAATAATAACAGTACTTATTTATAATTTTCGCTAAATTAGTGGCTATACCTAATGGCTAATATAAACCATTTGGTACTTTATCAAACTTCGCAAGGCTTTATCTTTATGTATTAAATTAGACCTTCAGAGAGATACACAGATGCCGGCCTGACAACTATAAATTTTCATTAGTGTCACGATAGCTCGTTTTCTTTTTGGTGGACAAATCTTTTAGCCAATTAATTTGGCTGGAACACTTTCGATTCGTTGTCAAATTTTGGAATGTGGAACGCTGAGTCCTGGGAACGCCCTGTCCTACCCATGAGTAAATATATATTTACTTTCTATTTTTATTTCTGGGAATAAAGAACGACCATTTTTGATTTATTTTTATCGATAGAAATAATAAAGTGAAATAAAAGCTTTGTGCACATTTAACTAAATTTAAGTTTTCTTTTGTAAATATCTTGAGTTACCGAAGATATCCAGATGTTGATAGAGTTTTGTACAACAAGGAAATTGAATCGCAATAAAAATATGTTGTTTATAACAATATATTTCCTCCGTGTTTGTCCGGACTCCATTAAAGAATTCTGCCAACCATCTGAAAGAATTCCGAAAGACCAACTGCCGTTCTGCCAAGCAGGTCGCAAAAGACGACAGATTGGCTATACGTGTCACTACCATCGTGACTACTAGGCAGTAGAATTCCGCAACGTTTTCTGGCATATTTTGGTATCACCGTCATATCTATTCCTGCCGCGATAGCGTCAATGTTTGTTTGTTACTGTCGGTTTTGTCCATGTCCGGTTTTGATGTCACGTTCAGTTTGAAGAATAAGTTGGCCGGTAGACATGCTTGTGGCATTGCCATCCCGCCACACGAATAGCAACACACCATTAACGTATTTGGCGGAAAGCTATTTGCTTGTTTTCATCTTATGATATAAAAAAGAATACATAACTAGACATTGACGTTTTACATGGAGAGTTATATCATTCTCATTGACATAATTCAATAACAATTAAATGACATGATATTTTTCATCTTAGTTCAAAGGAAGACATTTATAATTAGTATTCCTCTAGGATTAAAACGCAGTGTATATATATTTGGTAACTGTAGTAAATCTCACACTCCACCGCATGTACAATAGTCTTAAATAGGACAAATTTTTGTTTGTGTATACCTATATATATCGTGTACGGTATCTTTGCCTAGGATTAATAAAAAACTTTGATAATGGAACGTGCGGCAGAGCACAACAAATATGTATGAATTCATTAAAAATATTATGTTTCCTTAGAAAATAATTAAAACTTATGTAATAAATCACTTGTAGAGGTATTTTAACAGATCTACCTATGATTTATATTTTATACTAATACTAATACACAGCGTTAATGATAGGAATAATGTATCCCATTTTTCATGTAACAACACATTATTTTACACGTAATGAACTACAATTAGAAAAGATGAAATAATAGACTCCAAAATATATAATCATGCCAGATACATAAATCTTCACAAATAAACATGACATCTTTATTGTCACCATTAGCATTAGGGGATTTTTCTGATTATTTTTTAGGGTTATGTAATTTTGTTAGTGAGATTTTTATTATATTTTTCAATGTCGGCACTTGGTGAAAGGTCATTTTTAATTAAATATTATATATTCTACACATTTTATCGTCGCACTTGGTGAAACTCCATTTTAACACAATATTTGCTAGCTGATAACACTTGTACTGTTTCACAATAAGATAATTATTGTATATACCCTGAGGATGCTTGTGTAAGCGAAACCGGTTGGATTCTTTATTATAATATTAATTAATTACATTAACTTAATTGTAAAACAGTACAAGTGTTATTATCAGCTAAATATTAGATACATTGAAGCCAGTGGCGGATTTACCTCTAGGCCCGTGAGGCCGGGCCTAGTGTGGCATAATTTTAGAGGCGACAAAATTTTCGAGACGTCAAAATTTTTAAGGCGAAAGGACAATGCGAGTTCAAAAATCGGCCAAAAGGACTTTAAAATTCCTTCATCTAATGGAAAACTACATTATTCCGGGGTAACTATTATACTACCTTTCTACCGGATTTAACAAAAAGAAGTGATGTTTTTGAGTCATATGAACGAAGTTGCAAGCAAAAGCTAGTATCTAGTAAATTAATAAAAATTATGAAATTGAAATTTAATAAAAATTATTTGTTTATTAAATTCCAATCATCATTCTTTCACAAATTAAAAAAAGCGCTGCATATCTGTCGGGCTTAGAGCGTATCAAGCATAAATCCGCCACTGATTAAAGCTTTGATGTAAAATGGTACAAAGGTATTATAATATAATACTAGCAGTCACTCGCGACTTCTTTCGCGTGACCAAATCCTCACTTTTGTTTCGGGCTTAGTCCTGTAAAAAAGTAGCCTGTGTCACTTCGGGATTATGTAGCTTTCTATAGGTGAAAGAATTTTAAAATCGGTCAAGTAGTTTTTGAGTTAAACCGTTACAAACACACAAACAATCAAATCTTTCTTCTTTTTAACATTAGCATAGACGTATAGATAAAATATTGCATTAAGAAATTTATATCAATCGTTTGGTCCATTTTTCCGTTGGTAAAATAACGTGTTTTAACTTAAAGTTTGTGCACGCTAATAATACCTAGCACGCTCGAGAACATACGAAATATTGCGTTGACAGTGGCCACTCACTCTATACTTAGCTGAAGTATGGCTGAAATGTACCTTGGCTATTTGTAACAAACGCAGGCATATATCATTAATATAAAATACGTTGTACGAAATCTAAAAAAAAATACTTTTCCTGGTCCCAGAGTTTTAAATGCATACTGGCTCAATGTGCAGATTAACAAACGTAAGTCTGATCAGCGCAGCGTTGCCAGAATGTTACTTTTGTAACATTTCGCGTTACTTTTGACCCTCTCATGTTACTTCCATGTTACACGACACAAAATTTTACTTTTACGTTATTTTTAGAACTTATTAAAATTATTTATATTTTCCATCAAATAAAATTGATGTGTATAAAGATGAGGTTCTTTTTTATAAACTGATTAATTATCTTTATTTATGTGGCAGTGAAATTGTCAATAGCCGTTAGATTATAATCTACCTAGGGATTTTATAATTTGGTTAGGTTAGGTTAGCAGTTAAATTATAATATCACTTAGGTAAATAATAATTAACGGTACTGACAATTTCACTGCGACATATATACGAATTAAATGGATTACCAGTACTTAATGGGATAGAAAACTTTTTTAGTCCATGTGTGTATAATAAAGTGTTAATTATTTTATATTGTCATTTTCCGTATAAAATGAGGAAATGTTACTTTTTTCGTGAAAATGTTACTTTTTGAGCTGTCTCATGTTATATTTGACTATCTGTCATTGGCAACACTGGATCAGCGGTCAATAATAGATTACCATACTTACACCATAGTTACATTACATAGAACTACGTATATTATTCTAAAATAGGGGACGAAAGTTTGTACGAAAAATAAAATTAATTTGTATGAAAAATAACACAATAATATGTTATATACCATAATAATATGTACAGTCAAATAACATAATAATATGTACAGTCTAACGGGTCTACAAATCACTTCATATATACCCGCCCTTTACTTACCTTTAAGTACTCATTTGCTCTCTGCTCTGGAGAATTTTTTAAGGTTTTCTTTTGAAATGAAGTTTACTGTTGGTCTAAGAGCCAGCGACGAGTTTGGGGAAGGTCCTTTTGGGACATTAAAATTGCTAAAATATATAATTTCGTCAATTGACGTAATCAGGCCTGCGACCCTGGTAGAGTGTTTATGGATATTAGGCTAGGGAGGATAATTTCTGAAAAAAAGAAAATAATAGTAGGATGAAACCCATTGAAAATGGAAGAAAATAAAGTCAAAATAAGAGGGAAAATAAATTACAGGCGATTTGAGTTCGGGAAGTGTGAGGGGAGTTCGAAGGGGGAAAAACGGTTTATCACTATTTTCGGTAAAACTACGAGTCCTTTCGAAAACACTTTATGACAAAGTTGTCGGCAATTAAGACCTACATTTTTTGTATTTGCACTTTTTTATATTACTTCAAAATTATGCGAAAAATTTGAAAACTGACTTTTTGGTTTTTTAATTTTATCTTCTATAAAAATAGATTAGTTTTACAAAAAATGGTAATAAGTTGTTTTTTTGTATCCCAAAAATACTTTTTTTTTTTATTTAAAATATTAATTTTTTCTCCTTATTTTTTGACTTAATATTAAAAAATAGGTCATAATTTTCAATCGGAAATTCACCCGTCAAAATATCTGATGTTTAAGAAAATCGATCTTTTTGGAATCTCTACTTTCTGATGGTATCAAAAAATATACAATTATGTGGAAATTTTTTGCAGAAAATGGATAATAATGAAAGAACTCTGATTTAAAAATTATTTTTATCATCATAATGTAAAATTTTAAGCTATTTATTAAAATTTACATTTTAATTACTTGAAAAATGTAAGTTCCCATGTTACAAATTAAAAAAAGTCCATAAAACATAGAAATTGCAAAATACATGCGAAAATAGTTAATATTTTAAATATCAAGCATAACATTTTAAGGGGTTAAAATACCTTATAAAAAAAAACCCACTCATTCTTAACTTCCACTCAGGACTCCACTCAAGCCGGCAACCCAACTGCACGACCCCTGATAGTAGTCTATGGGAGGCGATAATCACTTACCATCAGGTGATCCTCTTGTTCGTTTCAGGTAATTTTTCTTCTGTAAAAACAAACTATAATATTAAATTAAATTTGGTTTAAGGCATTTAGTTCGCCTTTTGTACGAAAATGTACGTTTTGGATGTACAATAAAGATAAAATAAATAAATAAAAAAAATTAAATCAATTAACATTTAAAAATATCAGTCAGCAAAAAATAAACTATCTTTCATATTGGCAAATCCTTCCCGTTGTGCCCGTACTAAACATTTTTATTGGAAAATTAGATCAAAATTTAAGTATCAATTTCTTTTTACATATTCAGTATCAGACTCGAGGACTGAACATCCTCCTTCAGTATGTACAATATCTTACCAGTCAAGCTGTATGTTATTCAGAGTGTGCAATAACTCAGATTCTGCTGTGCGTTGTCTTAACTATTTTTAAGTAATTCGTACGTTATAAAAATATAACCTTTAATAGTAGTATTAAGTTTACCTTCCTAACCTCGCGGCTACATACATCGGCCTATGGCGAAGTATCGCGCTAGCACGACGTTGTTACAAATTACATCGCGACAACTGCTTACACCATAATCACGTCATAATATCACTGGTCACATAAACCGCGGCCCGCAGGTTTTATTTTTGCGGCCTGCTGATGATATTGGTGCGGCCCACGACAAAGCAAACGAAAATGTTGTAACATTTCTTAAAATCTTTTCTTCTCAAACTCTTAAATCATTAACATTCGTTCCTTAAAAACTTTTAGTTTGATGCTAATGGTACTGTATTTCACTCACCCAAAAACTACGAACCTAGTATAACACTCCTCCATAAACATGAAAAATCATATCGTCGTACAAAGACCTACAAAAAAATAAAGACGTAGCCAAGCGCTCGTATCGTGAGTCACGAATGTGATGACGATGCAACAGTATGAAGCCGGCGGCTTACTAGTCGGCCGCGAGCTAGAGAGAGTGAGAAACGTTTTTTTTGTGACAATATTTATTTTGAAATCATGCCATCCTGTGTGATAAACAATTGTTAAAACAATTCATGTTTTGAAAAAAGTCTTCCGGGATCACTTTTCACAAGGAAGTATCCAAATTTCCATAAATTTAACAAAACTGAAATAATATTTGATATAATTTCTCAGAACACAAATTTGAAGCGGTATTGTGACAGTGTGGTAAGATAACATAGGAATAAATTTCCCCAAACATTTGGGAAACGTCCCTTTTATTTAGAAAATATATGTTAATGATAGACTTATTGTTTTAATTGGATTCACCGTACTATATATGTATATACTACATATATTTATAAAACATAGCTCGCCGTGTTTCATGCTGTTTCGTGATTGATTCGCCAACTAGCGCTAGAAGATAACGTCATAAAATCATATACCATAACCAATCACAATGACGCAAACATATCAATATTAAAATATTATAAATCCTTGTTAAAACACCCCTGTGTAACCATTAATATTAATTTTTGTAAAAAATTAAAACTTGTAAAGTTCGAATTTTTAAAGGTAAATTTTATGTTTTCATTTCATTGTGTGTAATTTTTTTAAATCATTTATTTTTTTGAATAATTAATAAAACTTTACTGTCTAACTATATCAATCCATTAAAACTACAAAAAATATGCATTATATATATATATATATATATATATATATATATATATATATATATATATATATATATATATATATATATATATATATATATATATATATATATATATAATATATATATATATATATATATATATATATATATATATAATATATATTATTTTGTTTATAGTAGTATTTTGTTTTCTTATAGATTTAATTATATTGCAATTAATTCATTGTATGCCAAGTCGAAAATTATCTTTGTTTTTAAGGGGCTGACAAGACCTAATTAGTTGAAATTGATGTTTTTAAGCAGTTTTTTAGAAAAAACTATTTGTTATAGCACATCAAAAAAAAATGTTAATATTCATCATATTTCAAAGACCGTGGCCGGTCTCGATACATAATTGAAAAAAATTGGCTTGATAGAAAATAATCGCGAAGATTGGTCTTAAAATCATCATTAACGGTTCTATATCTTTATTTCTTTGACGTATGGGTCTGCAATTGAAAACATGAAGTCAGCATATTATACCTAAACCGCTACCGAATCATATTTGACAAATAATCTACACTTTTTTTTAATTTCAATATTTATTCATTTTAAGACCCTGGCCGCCCAGTTACACTGATAGTGTGGTCTCGTTTACTCCGATAGAAATAGACAAAGTGAGTGATTTTGGTGTTGACAGCGTCTTAATATTTCCTTGTTACGGGTTGGCTGGAAGAAATCTCTATTACTAGAGATAATCTCGCCCATTGTACTTGTTTTCTATTATTATTGTTATGTTAGTGTTTTCTGTGTACAATAAAGAATTAAATAAAGAAATAAATAAGCTCGTATTTTATTTGTTAGTTTGCCAATTATCATTCTTGTGTGTACTTTCAGTTTAGAAAAGAAGTTATATATTACTATTAAAGATGAGTATTAAGAATGTATAATAAATAGTTAGCATTATAAGTAAAAAAAAATATTAAAAACCTATTGAATTATTAGTTGTAATTATTTAGAGTAAAAATGTAAAATGTGCTGAAAAGGTTCGTAAAAATATTATTCATATTGTAATTAGTGCATATTTACATGTGGAAATATGCATTAACATAATGGCATATGTACAGTAGATAAAATAAATAAATTTCAAGACCTTCTTTTGTTTGTTTTTGACGTAGGAAATAATAATACAAATAAAATATCAAATATAATTAATGTAAGTAAAACGCATTATAATTTATAAAATGTAGTAAAATATTAAACCAGTAAATGGAAATTTGAAAGCCAATGCTTGCAACACTAATCTCTAGCACACGTACGTAATGTTTTACGATGCTTGCAAGTGTTGACGCACACATGTACAAAAGTTATCTTCACCGATTTGTTTCTAATTGTTTACAATGGCTACGTCTATATTTTTTGTAGGTCTTTGTCGTCGTGTGGTTTTTTTTTTATATCATGGAACAAAATAAAAAAGCATACGTCGATACACTAAGTCTATATCAAAATAGGGCCAATACATGAAGTTACCTAAACATGTGTATGCGGGTAAATTAGTAATTATCATATTATATTATTGTTTCTTTGTCATAAGCCTATATATATACCATAACCAATCACAATGACGCAAACATATCAATATTAAAATATTATAAATCCTTGTTAAAACACCCCTGTGTAACCATTAATATTAATTTTTGTAAAAAATTAAAACTTGTAAAGTTCGAATTTTTAAAGGTAAATTTTATGTTTTCATTTCATTGTGTGTAATTTTTTTAAATCATTTATTTTTTTGAATAATTAATAAAACTTTACTGTCTAACTATATCAATCCATTAAAACTACAAAAAATATGCATTATATATATATATATATATATATATATATATATATATATATATATATATATATATATATATATATATATATATATATATATATATATATATATAATATATAATATATATATATATAATATATATATATATATATATATATATAATATATAATATATATATATTATATATATATATATATATATATATATATATATATATATATATATATATATATATATAATATATATTATTTTGTTTATAGTAGTATTTTGTTTTCTTATAGATTTAATTATATTGCAATTAATTCATTATATGCCAAGTCGAAAATTATCTTTGTTTTTAAGGGGCTGACAAGACCTAATTAGTTGAAATTGATGTTTTTAAGCAGTTTTTTAGAAAAAACTATTTGTTATAGCACATCAAAAAAAAATGTTAATATTCATCATATTTCAAAGACCGTGGCCGGTCTCGATACATAATTGAAAAAAATTGGCTTGATAGAAAATAATCGCGAAGATTGGTCTTAAAATCATCATTAACGGTTCTATATCTTTATTTCTTTGACGTATGGGTCTGCAATTGAAAACATGAAGTCAGCATATTATACCTAAACCGCTACCGAATCATATTTGACAAATAATCTACACATTTTTTTAATTTCAATATTTATTCATTTTAAGACCCTGGCCGCCCAGTTACACTGATAGTGTGGTCTCGTTTACTCCGATAGAAATAGACAAAGTGAGTGATTTTGGTGTTGACAGCGTCTTAATATTTCCTTGTTACGGGTTGGCTGGAAGAAATCTCTATTACTAGAGATAATCTCGCCCATTGTACTTGTTTTCTATTATTATTGTTATGTTAGTGTTTTCTGTGTACAATAAAGAATTAAATAAAGAAATAAATAAGCTCGTATTTTATTTGTTAGTTTGCCAATTATCATTCTTGTGTGTACTTTCAGTTTAGAAAAGAAGTTATATATTACTATTAAAGATGAGTATTAAGAATGTATAATAAATAGTTAGCATTATAAGTAAAAAAAAATATTAAAAACCTATTGAATTATTAGTTGTAATTATTTAGAGTAAAAATGTAAAATGTGCTGAAAAGGTTCGTAAAAATATTATTCATATTGTAATTAGTGCATATTTACATGTGGAAATATGCATTAACATAATGGCATATGTACAGTAGATAAAATAAATAAATTTCAAGACCTTCTTTTGTTTGTTTTTGACGTAGGAAATAATAATACAAATAAAATATCAAATATAATTAATGTAAGTAAAACGCATTATAATTTATAAAATGTAGTAAAATATTAAACCAGTAAATGGAAATTTGAAAGCCAATGCTTGCAACACTAATCTCTAGCACACGTACGTAATGTTTTACGATGCTTGCAAGTGTTGACGCACACATGTACAAAAGTTATCTTCACCGATTTGTTTCTAATTGTTTACAATGGCTACGTCTATATTTTTTGTAGGTCTTTGTCGTCGTGTGGTTTTTTTTTTATATCATGGAACAAAATAAAAAAGCATACGTCGATACACTAAGTCTATATCAAAATAGGGCTAATACATGAAGTTACCTAAACATGTGTATGCGGGTAAATTAGTAATTATCATATTATATTATTGTTTCTTTGTCATAAGCCTCACAAATATCACTTTCAGACCGCAGTTTGACATCCCCGGCAGTGGCGTGTCAAGCGCCTTCACGGTGCTGTTCCGCGATAACCCGATACATCGTGTATGTAATACTTCACCGTAGCCACCGAACAGACAGCCCACAGACACCTAATAACAGGCAAAAGGTTTCTGTCAACACATCTGATTTATAGATCCGATGTACAGAGGATCTGATTGATCGGCACTGATTGAATATTTTCACGCTGAAATACTCAATCAGAGTCGACCAATCAGATCCTCTGTACATCACCATCTTTCACTGTAGCCTTGAGTTAGCCGATTACAGCGTTGCAACCCCGCTTCGTCTTACCTCAGCTAGTTGCCAGAATGCATTAAATACGGAAAATCGAATATTAGGCGTCTATGGGCTGTGTGGTCGGTGGCCGTAGCCCAATATATGTGTAATAAAACTTTACAAACAACAAAACTGGCCAAGCAATACAATCGTTCAATAACAATAATAATGATATAACAAATGTAAAACTTTGTTAATATAATCATCTTATACCGCAATTTCATGCCTAATTTTAGTTTTGTGTTTCTTTTTTTATCGTAGGATAACAGTATTTCTGTTGCCGCTGTCACCACAAAATACTAAAAATAAAATAAATTAATTTAAAAGTGAGGGTGAAAAACAAACGTGATTTTTGCAATTATTTTCTCGATATTACTAACGAACGCCGATACCCGCTTGAAATATTAACATAGTATATATAGTTATATTATATTGACTTTAAAAATATATACCTAATTAAATTAAAATAAATAATCAAGAGGGGCTCCCATACAACAAACGTGATTTTTGTCGTTTTTATAGATGATGCTACGGAACCCTTCATGCACATATCCGACTCGCACTTGACCGTTTTTGTATGATCCCACAAAACCCTAGAGTTCCAAAGTCTTTACTTAACACGATCAATAATGAAAGTATTTTAAGCAAACATTCATTAACTAAAGTATGTTCAAATAACCTGATAGATTTATAATATGAATAAGTACCTACCAGTGAATAATTGCACAAAAATAATAACCATATGAAAAATACGTTCTCATTTTCACTTTCACTTTGTTCTTGATACAAAATGTCGATATACCAGTATATTTTTATTATTTCCTTGTTTTTTGGACACATCGAAAATGTGAAATCATATAATATGATATACAATACTGATATACAAAGCAAAACTGTATCACATAAACACCAATGTTTAATTGGCTTAATTTTAAAATTACCTTGCCATAATCTTATTACATTTATAGTAGCTGATAATGATTTCGACTACCTTATCAAATATTTAAGCAACAGTATATGTTATAACGTTATAATACGTACACTTCAACCAAAAGATGGATTTTTTAAATCTGATGTTTATGTGATATCTACTCTAAATTTAGAACATTTTTTAAAAACTTTAAAAGTAATATCAATTGATAGTATGTGGAACCCGCAAGCAAGTTTCATTATTTATATAAATACCATATCTGTAATAGAAGAAGTTTCCGTATTTCAAAAATGTTTTGAATTGAATATTTTTAATGTAATTTTATTAAAAAACTTCGATCAAAATATTTTTTTATCGACATACTTCACATACAATTGTAACAAGGAAGGTAGTAATGTAACAAATTTAGGGGCTTGTGAAAAACTGCAAATGTTACCTTTTCAACAACGCAAAGAAATAGAAGATAAAATTCTACAGAATTGTTCTATCAAGGTAGCTATTATAGAAGATGAACCCTTCGTCATATTTGAAAACAATAAAGAATTTGATTTTTTTGGTAAAAATATTGTAGGTATTGAACAGTACATATTAAACAATATTGGAATTAAAGAAAATATATTGATAGAGTACTTATATGTTAGCCCTACGGTAGAGTATGGAATTGTACTCCCTAATCGCAGCTTTACCGGGTCTTTATTGTATTTAGAAAATAACTCGGCTGTTGCGGTAGCAGGAGGTTTCTTTATGACTCTAAATCGTGCGCAAGTTCTTGATTTTATATGGGGTTATTATTACCCTGCTATTTATATATTAGCCTCAGATCAAGAGGAAACAATTTGGAGAAAGATTTCTAAGCAATTTGGCGCAACAACGTGGATCTTAATAGGTTTTGCTTACGTATACGTAACAGTTATAATGATAATTATACAAGATTTCTTTTTCGGACTTAAAGATCATCAACGCCTAGCATTGCAAATGTGGGGTTATTTGAACGGAAACACGAATCAAAAATTATTTAACCAGAAAAAAATGCGTATTATCATGATATTTTGGATCTTGTTTTCATTTTTCATTGGCAGCTTTTATAATACAGCACTTTATAGTATAATAACAAGACGTTACACAGAAGACGAAATTAAACCAAATACTTCGCTACTTAAGCCATGCATTAGCGATAATTTTAAAAACTTTTTCAAATTTAACTACAATGAAACTCTTCCTGGAAAACATATTAAAGAATGTCAATCAACCGACGAGGCTTTAGATTTAATAGCTGCAAATGATGACTTATATATGTACGAGACTGACTATGGCTACTTTTATAGGCAACACAAATATATAGATGATTATGGTGATAACAAAATAGAAGTAATGGATAAGAAAAGAAGTGTGGTACTTAACATACATTTTAAAAAAGGATTTCCTCTTTTGCATAAATTTCAAACATATGTCCTGTATATTTATGAGTCAGGACTAATCACTAGACAACTGGAAGAAATTTACTTTAAGCAATCCCTTTTAAAACAAATTTACTCAAAACGTTTTAAAAAAATAAAATTATCTGATTTTAGGGGTAATTTTCTTATCTTAGTAATTGGTTACTTGATATCATTACTTTGCTTTATAATCGAGATAAACAAAACAGTTCTCTAAAAACTATAGCTTTACTTTAAAATAAAGTTAAATATATTCCACTAAAACTTAACTTACCTATTTTTAAATAAAATAATTGTATAAATGTTTCAAAAATACCTATTACGTTTTTCTACTCGTATGTAACGGAGGACAAAAAGACAGGAGCCTCGCCTGATGGTAAGTGTTCACCACTGCCCGAGGACAGTTGTAACACCCCGGGTCTTGCAGGTGCTTTTGATGGACTTATTAAAATTTAACTATTGTACTTATAAGATGTTTCCTCAAAGGTCCTCAAGTCATATCAGTTTGAGAATACCCACGTTGGCCATTGATTCCACAAGTGAAGCAAAAATAGCTTGAGAATCTTACTTGAGTAGATTTTCAAACATAAACACAGCATAACATAGTTCGCCTTCCTTCGGGCACTCGTACGTTCTGGTCTCTCGCCAAGGCTGTGTTAGGGAATTTCTCCCAGCCTTCATTTCCATCCTTGCACAGAGACGATGACTCTCTGGCCCATACCGCAAAGGAGAGAACCAATCTTCGGGGCTCGTTCTTTGCGGCCAACTCGACAAGGGAACGCACCGCCTACCATCCCGCAGCGTGATAGTTCCAAGCCAGAACCACAATTTCGGCAGTCACCTGTGCGTAAAACACTACTTTCCTTGGACATCCACAAGTCAAGGGGCCTGATGGCATCCCTCCGATTGTTCTTAAAGCATGTGCTGCAGAGTTGGCGCCAGTATTGACGCACCTATTCCGGCGCTCTTATTCACTCGGCGTGGTACCGAATTCACGGAACACAGCTTTGGTGCATCCCATCTCTAAAAAAGGAGATCGTTCTAATCCGTGAAACTATCCGCCAATAGCCATAACCTCCTTGTTCTCCAAAATGATGGAGACACTTATTAACTGTTAGCGCCTGAAATATTAAGAAGAGCACCAGCTGATTAGCGACCGTCAGTACGGTTTCCGTCGTGACCGCTCAGCTGGTGATCTTCTAGTATACCTGACGCATCGTTGGGCGGAGGCAGTTGAGTCCAAAGGGGAAGCATTGGCAGTTAGTTTAGACATAGCGAAGGCCTTCGATCGGGTATGGCATAAAGCGCTTCTCTCGAAGCTGTCTTCCTATGGACTTTCCGAGAAATTATGCAAGTGGATCCCCAGTTTTTTGGTTGATTTGAGCATCAAAGTCGTAGTCGACGGTGCATGCTCCGACCTCAAACCTATCAATGCTGGTGTTCCCCAAGGCTGCGTGCTATCACCGACACTGTTTCTTCTACATATCAATGATATGTTGCGAATTAGTAACATACATTGCCATGCAGACCGTACTACTCCGGCCGTAGCGGTATTTCTCAGGAACACGTCGAAAAGGGCCGGAACAAGCTCTTGTCTGAATTCGAGAATCGACTAACCGATGTCTCAGAATGGGATCGACCTTGTTATATTTAACTCCAAAAAGACGCAGCTTTGTGCGTTCACCGCAAAAAAACCCCTTTGTCGTGTCACCTCAGTTCGAAAACACTCTCCTGACAAGCTGACAAGTGACAAGCCAGTATTGGAATTTTGGGAGTCGACATATCGAACAATGTTCAGTTCCGCAGTCATTTGGAAGGAGAGGCTACACTAGCCTCCAAGAAGCTTGATGTACTCAGCAGAGCAAAGCAGTACTTCATGCCAGCTCATCGCCTCCAACTTTACAAGGCCCAAATTCGACCTCACGTGGAGTATTGTTCTCACCTCTGGGCCGGAGCTCCTCAGTACCAGCTTCTTCCTCTTGATCGCATTCAACGTAGGGCGGTCCGAATCGTCAATGACCAGGCTATTTCTAATCGGTTTTACTCTTTGGCGTTACGCAAGATGTAGGTTCCCTCTGCATCTCTTACCATATTTATCATGGGGAGTGTTCCGATAAGTTGTTCGGATCGGTCATCTCGTCAAAATTTAAAGTTCTATCCTCACCACCTCGATGACTGGAAATCCACAACCGTGCACTTTTCCTTTTTGTTCGCACTACTCCTTTGTGGACTCAATTACCCGCGGGGGTATTTCCGAACAGGTGCGACTTGGGGACCTTCAAGAAACAAGCTTATTCATTCTTAAAAGGCCGGCATCGCAGCTGCAAGACCCCCGGTATTGCAGATGTACATGGGCTGCGATGATCACTTACCATCAGGTGCACCATCTGCTCGTTTGCCTCTTCTACTCTAAAAAAGAAGGTTTGACTTTCCTCTTCCAAGGCAAGGAAAGTGAAGATGACACTCTTGAATATGGTGTCGGTTTACTTCTTTCTGATGCTGCAAAGAAAAACCTTCTGGACAGGAAACCGATCTTGGACCGAATCATTTTGGCCCGTTTCAACTCAAGAGCCCTAAAAATGTCCTTTGTATAGTGCTACGCACCCACTAACCCACGTCTGGAGATGTTTTTTACAATGCAATCAATGCTACCTTGAAGTGCATAAAAAAACAAGATATAGTAATCGTCATAGAAGATTTAAATGCCAAAGTTGGGAGCGACAATACAAATTGTAAACCCTACGTGGGAACACAGGGACTTAGAGTGCGAAATGAGAATGGAGAACGATTTCTATATATACTTGAAGTGTATTACAAATATAACTTACGATAGATATTTGATCTAAGGCCATAAGTTCTAAATAGTTTGTTACGAACGCGTCGCTGCATATGTTGTGTGATGGTAAGTTGAAAAAAAAGATAGAGTTATTAGATTTTAATAACGCTATCTTTTCAGTTTTTTAGTGCAAGTGCAATAATTTCGGGTTGCTGTACTCGCAACTCTAAAAAGTCCTACAACTTAAGCAAATTACCGGGTAGTTGTACGTTTTTTATATTAAAAAGGCCTGTAATTATTGCCTTTTATCCTCATGCCTTATATATGTATCTTTTCTCATCAGGAAGGCATAAGGAAGTTTTATCATCATAGTAAATTAAGGTATTTATTATATTTTTTGACTTGGTATAAGGTTCTATATTCAAACATATTTCTTAATTTAATTTTCAAAATTGACTGTCAAGTTGGCGGGGAGGTTTTATTTTTTATTATTTCCTTTTCCTATTTCAGTTGTTCGTTAACTGTTCTTAACTGTGCGATCCAAAAATTTTTGTGCGTTTTTAGTTCTTTTTTATTTTCACAAATTAACTCTTAAGTTGGTGGGCGGAAATTGATTTATTATTATTATTATTTTGCTATCTCAATGGTTCATTAACTGCTTTTAACTGTGCGATCAAAAAAAATTTTTATACGTTTTTATTTTATTTTTTTTAATGGCAGGGGGAGCCAACTTAGACAGCCAAAATTTTGTATGATCCTGAAAGTGGCAGCCAGCTAAAAGCAAAATTTATTTAGGGATATCTCTGCGTTTAAACGTTTTTTATGACATGTAACAAACAGAAAATTATTTGTCGTAAAATTACCTGCATATGGTAATAAACGGAATATTTTTTTAATTCTGATTCTTTTTTAATCAAAAATAAAAATAAAACCAAAAATAATTTGGGAAGCTGTCACCAAGCCGCCCATCAATAGCAGTTTATGAAATTTTGTGATTGCACAATGTTTTTAGTTTCATAAATATGGTTTTTTTAACCTTAAAATTCTGGAGCTCATAACTACTGTCAAACTCATTTTTTGAAAAATTGAAAAAAAAACATCTTTGTTTTCAAAAAATCTAAAGATGGTAGGTATTTTTTACATTTTGAAATTATTCCTTAAATTATTAAATATCCGGATTTTTTAATTTTCTCAAAATATTTGATACAGAGTTCAAATTTTTTTTTATGGAATAGGTGGCGAGGCTCATTTGATGGTAAGTGATCACCGCCGCCCATGAACAGCTGCAACACCGGAGGTACTGCAGGTGCGTTGCCGGCATTCAATGACTCTTTTCTTGAAGGCCCCTAAGACGTATCGGTTTGGAAACACATCCGCTGGTAATTGATTCCACAGAGCAGTCGTGCGGGGCAAAAAATGCCTTGAAAATCACACTGTAGTGGAGGACTTGCAGACATCCAAATGGTGAGGGTGGAATTTAGAATTTTGGCGTGATGTCCGATGGTGGAAAATGAAGATTAATAATTTAATAAAATACTATATATTTATTTTTGAAATATCTAAAGATGGTATTTTTTGAATTTTGAAATTTTTCATTAATTTATAAAATATACGGATTTCTTGATTTTCTAAAAAAAATTTACTTGGGATACAAAGTTCAAAGTTGAAGAAAAATAGTAATAAAACATAAATAAAATAATTAGAAACATATTATATATTTATTTTTGAAAAATTTAAAGATAGTATTTTTTAGATTTTGAAATTTGATTCCAAACGTTCAATAAATTCACTCAATAAAGCTGATAAATCAGTCTCATAAATATTTTCATGCGAGCAACATGGCTGACGATAAAGATTTTTAAATATATTTGTTATACTGATAGTTGATCAATATGATAGTGAAAAAAAATCCACGGATATTGCTGAAGTGTTGGCGGCAACCATGCTGATGAATTTTTTAAATAAATCTCTATATAATTCTATACACTCAAGTAAAAACTCCAATTCTTTATCTTTTATAGCATTTTTGCTCGCCATTATGCTTAAATTTACGACACGACCATACATTAAACACGGTAACTGACCGAACGTAACCGCTCCAAACTCTGAAGTAGACATGAGCGTTATTTCACGTCACTGGTTACAGTAACTAGCTACGCGACATGTAACGAAGTCACTAGTTCCGAGTCAAATGACAAGTAGTGATTTTTGTAAATGCGTTTCTATACTGTGATTGGGGGTGATTAGTCGAACACAATGTGCGGACTGCGGTGCAAAAAAATGTGCTCGACCGGCCGAGAAGGCGAGACGGCTGATCAAGACATGAGGAGTGAACGAGACCGCATGATACCATTATTATCAATAGTTCTAAGCGCACACGTGCTGTGGAGTACCTACAGCCCAACAACCGATAACAAAACAGCCTATAAAGTATTAGCATACGTTTAATTTTCATACATAAACTTATAAACATAGAGAATAAAACAGGTTGAATTCTGTTTTTAAATAATTTTAGAAAATTAGCTCGGATTCCGGGAAGGAACAGGAACTTTCAAACAAATTATTTTCTATTGTTTGTTTCAATTCGACTTCATTGGTTGTTTTTGATGAAATTAATGAACACTTGTAATTTGCTTTATTTATGATATAAAAAATGGAAAGTTTTAAATAAAAGTCCACGACAAATGACAGCAAAAAATACTGCAAAATCTATAACTATTCTAATCCTCTATTATATCTTATTTATATCTTATATTATAAGCAATCTTGAATTTACTAATAATATATTTATTATATAATAAAAATAATAATATATTTATTAAATCTATCATTATTTTTTATTTAATTTTTTTATTAATTTAATTTAATAAGTATATTATAAAAAGTGTAAATGTAAAGGTGTAAATTTATCAAACCTGTATATAAAATTATTATATATATTTTTTATAGTTTTATTTGATTATATACACATAAAACTAAAAATATATGTATGTAATAAACTTAATAATTTTAATAAAATCAGTAATTAATAATCAGTAATCACTAATCAATTATAATTAATGCAAAAAGTAAGTAAATTTTAATTCTTAAAGTACGACGGGAAGCTAATTTGTGTCATTTAGTAAGACGTTATTCAAGTAACTATATAGCTATAAACACTTGTTAGTGATATAATCTAATTTCGTTTCATACGTAACTGTATAGTTCGTAAAATTATGTGCTCAAACAATCACAGTAGCAGAAGTAACTAGTTACAAAAATCACTACTTTTGAAACTAGTGACTTGGCCGGCGTCACTAGTTTCATTACGTTTCTTGAAAACGACGTAACGATCCATGTCTACTCTGAAGTGAAAAATATTGTGCAATATTAAGCCTACACAGTGCAAGAATAAAATATTGCGCAATAAAAATAATACCCGCTCAAACTTTCGTTCAATCATTGTTCAATCTTCAATATTAACCCTAAACGGTCAATATTATTGCACAATACGTAACATTGCGCAATATTATTGTAGGTCTATGGGGCGCCTTATAGCACTCATCCCGTGCTTGGGAAAACTTGAAAAACCTCCAAAACAACAAAGAAAAATATCGACACGCAAGGATTGAACCTGCGACCGAATCCCTAAAGCCAGGACGCTCTACCACTGAGCTAAATCGTTACAGATGACATTCACATTTATAATTTTGATCAGTACTTTCGTGTTTTTAGTTATTTCTGTGTTATAGAACTCACCCCGTGCTTGGGAAAACTTGAAAAACTTTAAAAACAACAAAGAAAAATATCAACACGCAGAGATTGAACCTGCGACCGTCTCCTTAAGGCCGGAACGCTCTACCGCTGAGCTAGCATCGCCAGGCTCGACGTTGCGAAATTCTTTTTTGCTAAATGATCGATTACGTCGATTGTGCTGATCGCTAAGTATACATACGTATAACTAGTTAAATAAGTTCATCGTTACACATTCACTATAGATTTAGTCTATACATAAAAATTTCTACAGCATAAATATATCTATAACTATGGTAACTCGAAAATACAAGTATCTTGGTTCTCTATGAGCCAGTTAATTCAAACGTTTTATTTTACTCGTGGTTTTCCTCGTTTAGATGAATTCCAAAAATACATTTTTTATTTTTTTGAATCAGGGATAATTAAGAAGTATATGGATGATATAAATCATCAAATCCAATTAAAACTAGTAGTGATAAAAAAATCAGAAGGATCAAACTTAGATACTAGAATAATTTTTTCTTTATATTTTATTGGTGTTTTAATATTATTTGTTTGCTTTGTTTTCGAATTAAATAAATCTAAAGCTAAAAAATAACCATTAAAAAGCTGACTTTTGTTAATAGCTTTTTAATGGTTATTTTGGTTTATATGGTTGTAAAGCTATACATTTTGAACTCAATGATTGATTCTGATTTTTTAAACGGCAGTTAATGCAGTTTTTAAATTCTAAATTGTTGTTTAAGTTATAAAATCAATTGGTTGAAAAATGTCGAATGACGTCAAAATCAATTTAAAAAAAAATGATTAATAAATCCCAAACGAATAGATCGATTCCGACCCAATTTACGGTATTTGACGTATATATAATAAACACTCATTAGGTTTTTAAATTATTTACTTAAAAGTCTATTCAATTAGTCAAATTTTATCCAAATCTGTTCACCAGTTTTTGTGTAATTGAGTAACAACATCCATCCAAACATCCAAATTTTCGCATTTATAATATAAAATATTAATATAGATTATAATATTGTAACGCCGTGTCAGCCAGCCAAGCCAGACCATCCAAGCCAGCCAAGCCAACCAAACCAAAATTATCCAAGATATTGATCTATAGCATGTAGTTGATCGATGCAATGTTACTTAGTGATCTGTCAATGTTATTTCTTTGCACTTGTAGGTACATCGGATGATTGCGCTCCGATCGTCACGTGATATGACGCGTCGTACGAGTACGCTCCACCCCTGGGTCGTGGAACGAAACTATAAGAAGGCCGCGTAGCCTATTTTGGATATAATTTTTCCGTAGTACAAGTTGCATAGAAGAAATTCTGCTGGACTAAAGATCGAATTATACCTAACTGTGAAGTATTCTGTCTTTGCTATCAACCTTCTGTAATAATATATGCAGATTATTCAGGAAACACATT
This sequence comes from Apodemia mormo, assembly GCA_036924255.1. Classification (NCBI taxonomy): domain Eukaryota; kingdom Metazoa; phylum Arthropoda; class Insecta; order Lepidoptera; family Riodinidae; genus Apodemia; species Apodemia mormo. Next base: position 12,284,213 of record JAUPFN010000005.1, read on the forward strand.
TTCAAAGTGGTGGTCACATGCCCTCGGGCTCCTTTGAAGAATAGACCAACTGCCGTTCTGTCAGGCAGGTCGTAAAAGACGACCGATTGGCTATGCGAGTCACTTCCATCATTACTACAATGTAGGTGGTACAGTTCTGCATTGTTTCGCCCGGGTCTGGTACCACCGCCTTACCTATTCCTGCCGCAATAGCGTTAGTGCTTGTCACTGTCGTGTTCTGGTTCGGAGGGTAAGATAGCCGGTAAACTTATGCATGTGGCATTAGACCTCGCCACAAGATAGCGACGCAAAATTAACATCTCGCCTATAACTGATGGTCGACTTTCTTTCAGTTGACTTTCCATCAGGAGACCCATCTGCTTGTTTGCTATCTTATGATATATAAATAAAATACAGGTGAAAGCCGATTTTGTAAGTCTGATTGGACGAGACCTGCAGCTGTTGAGAATAGTCGCAAAAATACAACAGAACTCGTTTGATAACTAAAACATAGAACTGCGCTCTAGCCCGCTGCATTATAAAATTTTTGGTGAATCTTGCGGGAACAACTTATTTATTTCAGGTCATTTATACTTGTGCCGAATTTCATTCAAATCTGTTCGGCCGTTTTTGCGTGAAAGAGTAACAAACATCCATCCATCCAAACATACTTCCGTTTTAATACTATTAGTAGGACTAGTAGGATTGCGCCGGAAAACGAGAGGATCTGCTTCTTTTCTCAAATATCTTTCTAGTTCAAGGTGTATTTATATATCGGCAAATTAATATCGCCGATTGCGATATATCGGAAAGTTCGCGATATCACCAATAAAACGTTATCTGATGGATGCATGTTTTATAATTTAAAGTAGAACAGTATTCGTCGGAAGTGCTCGTAAATTTTTGATTCAATTAATTATTACTGACACACTTCCCGATTCTATGACATAAAAGTATTGAAAAACTAAGTCAATTTTACTCATTTATCTTATGTTACATAAAAATAAATGTACAACAAAAAACAACTAATGATACGAGAACATAAGATATTACGATATATATATATATATATATATATATATATATATATATATATATATATATATATATATATATATATATATATATATATATTACATGTATATAACATTATAACATGTAGATATACTATTGATAAATGGACAAAAATTACCGGTAACATGCCTATAATAAACACTCGGCTGGGTCAATTGAGACTTATATTAGTAAAATACTTGTAGTAATACTTGTAAATAGTTTGGAAAATCCAAAAGTACACACCTTAAGAGGGCACCAAACGATTTGGAATTTTGTCATTTTATGCGCTCTGTATAACATTTGTGTGAGCCAGCTGCTACGCCACACTGCTTACGAGTAGGGCTGCCACCCCTCCAGGTTTGACTCGGAGTCTACGAGTTTAACATCAATGTGTACGAGTTTAACATCAATGTCTTAGACCAGGTGGTGAGTGATGACAGCAAAGCCGACTATCATGCCTCAAGGCGCGAGGCTCGTAACTGAGAGAAGCCGCACACATGCTACCTTTAGCATCCAAATCGCGCGTTTTATCTATTGCATCGATGCTGTATCGCGTTTAAGCGACTCTCTGCAATCGGTCGCGGTATCCATTTCACCCGTTTTAGCGACTGCATCGATGCTGGATCGCGTTTTAGAGAGAGGGCACACATGCTACTTTTAGCATCGGCGATTCAGTCGCTTTTAGTAGCTGGATGCAGCGATCGGTCCACCGCGCACACTTGCAAACGCCGATCGCGGCGATCGAGTTGCCACGACATTGCCACGACAGACGACTGATCACTACACCCAGCACAAATTATAAAGTATTATGACACCCAGCACATTAGCGGATGACGGTCGCGACGATTAGCTTCTGCAGTTCGAGAGTTAGTGTTGTACTTAATATCGACGAAGCTACACTTTTAATATATAAATATGAAGAATATTTATTTGTTAAAAATAATCTTCAGAACTAAATAATTTCTACCGCTTACCTATTATTAAATATTAAAATTTCAATGCTGCTGGGAAGAAATGTTATAAAACCCAAAATACAAACTTAACGAACTAAGTAAAAAAATAAGAAAAATTTATAAGTATTTTAGTTTTAAATTTGAAATTAATATCGAATAGTGAATAAAACTAATTAAAAAATTAAACCGACTTCAACTATCTATCAACTGTAGATTCCCCATATCTCAAAAAACTACTTAACCGATTTTGATAAAACTTGGGACAGTTCCCTAAATTTTAATATTGATTAAACTTGATTTAAATCAAAAAGAATTATCTCGATATGACTTTTAGTTCCCAACAAGTTTGTGGACAAACATATAAACATACAAAAATGTATGTACATACATTTGCGAAATTTAATGGACACCTAAATAGGATTCAAAAATATACTCAAGTATTATCCAATCCCAAAAATTACATACATTCATATGTTATGTCAAACTTATAACCTTCGCTTTTTTACCGGTTGAAAATAATTGTGTTTTAAGGTGTTTTAAAGCGGAAAACCCAACTACCTATTCCTGCCGTAATAGCGTCAATTCTTTTCATTGTCATGTTCCGGTTTGGAGAAAAAGTTAGCCTTATGCATGTTAGACTTATGCATGTGGCATTGCCATTCTGCCACACAGATTGTAATACACCATTAACATCTTAGGTGTCTGTAGGCAATGGTTGACTCTTTCCATCAGGAGACTCTTTCATCATCTGCTTGTTTGCTATCTTATGATATAAAAAAAATAATGAATCATGATGATGATGACCCGATGGAACAATCAAACATTTTATCGTAATTGTCTAAACTCTTACAGCCAAACTTTTTTGATTATTACATATCTTGGTAATCTTATTATCATCTTTGGTGTCTATGGACAATGGTTGTATATTTTCTAGAGGATATTTTATCTGCGTGTTTGCTGTTTTATGACATAAAAAAATCGATAACTTTTAACAAATATCGACATTATTATTTGTCTTAGGCTTAAATAGGACAATCGATAGTTATTAGTTAATAGTCGACTATTGATAGTTTGCCAATTTGCGGTACTATTCAGTATATTTTAACAGCAATGTAATTAGACAAAAACCATAAAGTTAGTTCAGTATATTTTTTAGATTACGGGTTACTGTTACTGTTTTATAAGAAAAAATAAAAATATCATATCAGTATAAAATTTATAATTTAATTTGTAAAAATAAACAATACTTTCACAGATCAGCAAATAATCGATAGTCTACTATCGAACGGCAACACTACAAGAACTGCCGACCCGGTCTAACATCGAAGCAGTCGCTGAAACGCGCGATTCTGCGTTCTTTTCTTTCTTTTTTTTTTATTTTTTCAAAAAATCTACATAAACTTACAAATATTTTCAACATCCTTAAATCTCGTTGTAGGTTTGTGTGGATGTTGCACACTTCACAGTTTAAGTATTGTTGATGTTTTAGCGAAGCTACATTACGCAACATAAAATTTTACATTACCATACACTCTTATCGGATGAAATAAACTAGTACCTATCTTTAATAACTTAACTCATAACTTGCTACTGGACATTCCACTCTGTGCCGTTTACGTACAGGCTAATATTCTATTGCTAACTGTAGTTAAAACCAGTTGAAACGCGCGATTCCGCGTTCGATCGCTAAAACGCGATGTAGTATCGATGCAGTCGCTGAAACGCGCGTTTTGGATGCTAAAAGTAGCATGTATGCCGCGTCTGTCATCCGAATCGCGCGTTTTAGCGACTGCATCAATGCTACTCAGCAAATTAGCAAATAATCAACTATCGTTTATTTGCTGATTTGTAACTGCCGTGCTAACTGATCTATAGGCTTTGGTGATTAGAATAAGTGAGTCTCTCTGACCCCTGAGCAGCGCACTATGGACCGAGTAAACCCCGAGTAAAAGATTATTTGCTGAGTTGAAAGTATTGTTTACTTTTACAAATTAAATTATAAATTTTTACTGATGTACATATGTATGAAGATGTCAATCCAATTGATTGGTCGTCTGTAACTGGTTGCTTAGATATTGATGGAAAAATTACCAACTTCAAAAATATTATTTTGTATCTTTATAGTAAACACGCTCCGATGAGGAAAGTTAGATTAAAACATGACCCGTCTCCGTAGATTACTGACGACATTAAACATTTTATGAGTAGAAGAGACAAGGCCAATCGCCATTACAGGAAGTTTCCGACGGTTGAAAACCTAGCTGCTTATAAAATGTTTCGTAATAGATGTAATCAGCTGTGTCGTTTTGATAAGCGTTGCTATATACACGAAACCATTGTATCATCTGACTCTGATTGTGGAAAGATCTGGAACCTTTTAAGATTTCTTGGCGTTGGTCGTCCATTACCTTATAGTGAGTGTAGTATTGATTTAAATGGTCTTAATGTTCATTTTTCTACTCCACCTGTAGTTCTTGACAACGTGTCTAAGGCGTTCACTATTGAAAGCTTAGCTTCCAATCCACTTCCCTCGTGCCCTATCTTTACTTTTAAACCAGTCAACGAATCGGATGTCAAAAAACATGTACTTTCCATTTCATTTGCAGCCATTGGTAGTGACGGTGTGTGTTTGCGTATGATTTTTCCTATTCTCTCTGAACTTCTTCCAATTCTCGTTTATATATTTATTAATTCCTTAACTTAGAGTTCCTTTCCAGTTGCTTGGAAAAGGGCATACAATAACCCACTTCCAAAGATTCCAAACGCTTCTTCTCCTTTGAATTTTCGCCCAATTTCAATTCCCTCATTTCTTTCTAAGATGCTAGAGCATATAGTTCATTCACAGCTGAGTGAGTTTTTTAGAAGGAATTGTCTTCTTCATCCTCATCAGTCAGGTTTTCGACCTGGAAATAGCACTGTCACTGTTCTGATCCGAGTAACCGATGATATCCGACAAGCTACTGATAATAAAAAGCTCACTTTACTCATTCTCTTAGATCAGCAATGCTTTCAATTCAGTTGACTTTGACGTGCTAACAAGAGTACTTGCTTCTCTTAACATATCATCACCAACTCTTGACTGGTTTAAATCTTATCTGCTAGGCCAGTCACAAAGCATTGTTTCTGGTGAACTCAGGTCTGACTGGGTTGATTCACAAGCAGGTGTACCACAAGGTGGAGTCACCGCTTCTATTTTCGGCATTCATCAACACTTTCTTCTATTATCAAATCAAATTTCCATATTTATGCTGACGACCTACAGGTATGTCGCCACTTTAGAGTCGGAAATGTAGCAGAAGCAGTCAGAGAAATGAATTAAGATTTGGATAAGATTTATGAGTGGGTCTATCAAAAAGTTTTAATTCAATCTATCAAAAGCTTTAATTCTTGGTAGTCGTCCTATGAAGAAATTGATTAATAACTGCGACATTCCAACTTTACGGTATTATTACACACCTATACCTTTCTCCTCTTCCGCTACTAATCTGGGAGTAACTTTTAATTCTGATTTTTCTTGGGACACTCATGTTAATAACTTAATCATGCGTTTCACTCACTTAAATCGCTTCAAAGTTTTTTTATCTATCAAAACAAAAATATTTTTAATGCATACCCTTATTCTCTCTATAATAGATTACGCCGATTCTTGTTACCTAGATGTTACAGAAAACCTATTAAACAAACTTGAAAGGTTGCAGATCCTTTGTATTCGTTTTATTTATGATATAAGAAAATATGACCACATTTCTGATTTCCGAGCTGAACTTAGGTGGGTTCCTATTAGACAGCGAAGAAACGCGCACATCCTTTGCTTACTATACAAGATTCTCTTCAATCCTGTAGCCCCTAAATATCTCCATAACTCTTTTAGTTTTTTGCACTCTCCTGATTCCCCGTGTCGGTCTTACGTTAGAACCATGTTGCGTTTTCCTCCTAGTAACTCTGCTGCCTTCTCGTACTCTTTTACGGCACATGCAGTAAATTTGTGGAACTCTCTGCCTAGTGAGATTCGCCTCTGCCAGACTTTTGATTCCTTGAAAAAACGCGTTAAAGAACATTTACTGGCTGAACTGTAAGATTCCCTTATATCGTATGTGTATTTTTTTACTTTTCTTTTTTTTATTATCACCAATATATATTTAGTTTATTTATGTAACCATAATATTCTTTTGTACACCAAGTCTACTAACCTGATTTTTTTTCTTATCTCCTTTTACGGGTTGGCTGGAAAAATCTATTTAAATAGAGATAAGCTCGCCCATTGTATTTATGTTACGTTTATTTTTGACCCTAATTGTGCTGTTCTCTGTGTACAATAAAGTACCTATTAAATAAATAAATGATATGATATCTTTCATTTTCTTATAAAGCAGTAATAGTAACCCAAGTTGGTAGCAATATGAAAAATATACTGATCAAACCCATAGACCTGCAATAATATTGCGTAATATTATTGACCGCCTAGGTTAATATTGAAGATTGCACAATGATTGAACGAAAGTTTGAGCAGGATTAATTTTTAGTGTGCAATATTTTTTTCTTGCACTGTGTAGGCTTAACATTACCACAATATTCACTTTAGAGTTTGGAGCGGTCGCGTTCGGTCAGTTACCATGTTAAATATATGGTCGCGTCATAAATTTAAGCAAAATGGCGAGCAAGAATGCTATAAAAGATAAAGAACGGGAGTTTTTACTTGAGTGTATAGAATTTGAAAGAGATATATTTAACAAAATTACCAGCACGTTTGCCGCCAAAACTTCGTCGTCAGACATGTTGCTAGCACGAAAATATTGATCAGACTGGTTTGTCAATTTTATTGAGTGAATTTATTGAACGTTTGGAATCAAGGGGGTATTCAATGTTATTTCGCAATAAAAGTATTGCGCAATATTATTGTAGGTCTATGGGGCAACTTACTGTTAAAATATGCTTAATAGTATCGCAAATTAACAAAATATCAATAGTCGACTACATATTGTCGACTATATATTGATTGGTCTGCCTTAGGCAAATATTAATATCGATATTTATTAAAAGTTATCGACTTTTTATTATGTCATAAGATAGCCTACACTTGTCTCTTGAAGCCCGGTATCTATACGCGATACGCGGACGATAGGACTGTCGTGGAGTATTCACACGCATCCAGCGTGCGAGCCGCTGTACGAGAGTACGGTACACTAGAAGCGGAGGTCAATCGTATGAACCTGTCCTTATAGGCAGTTCCGATTCGGGTGATACTAATCTGGTCAAGTTTAATTTCACTGGATCTCCATGCAGCAACTCTGTCCCACTCGTTTCGACTCATTGCGAACCACAGCGGAGCGCACTCGTCCCGACTCACCGAGGACCGCGCATATTCTGCTCGTCTCGCCGCACCGCAGACTCGAGTACTCAAGGCACATACGCTTCACTGGCACAATCAGATCGACCTTTAGTCTTGGGGGAGAGTACTTTAGCGGTTCTAACAATCTACAAAACGCTACCAGAAAAAAATTAATAAAATCCTGAATCGCGATGTCACAATTATTTATCTTCAACACACTATATACAAGTTTCAACGTCCCAGCCAGGCAGTACACCTTGCGTGGCTGGGAAGATCTTTCTTTTTCCCTTCCTTGTCCTTGTGTGACGTCGTCAACCTCCACAGTTATGACGTAATCTTGACAAAAGCTGGCCTGCTGGTTCCATCACTATTTGACCCTTCAGCGGTACCGACCAGCGGCGCCACAGGCGTTTTGGTTCTTCAGGCCCACACATATGTGGGCTTGAAGAAATTGTCACGGATGGGAGATCATATAATTAGAATTGGGTGACACAATCAGGAGTGTGGAACACACTGTTGTGTTAGGCGTAACTTTAAACTGTAGGAAGTGCTATGTCCAACACGCGATGAATATCGTCGAAAGGGCAGCTGCGTGCTACAGGAAGGTTTCGAGGATAACTTCTGCAACAGCAGGTATCAAATACCGTACACTCAAGACTGTATATAAGGGTTCGTTTGTTGCGACAATAACTTAAGCGGCTGCAATAAAGTACGCGCTGGTAGGGATTTACTCGGTCCATAGCGCGCTGCTGAGGGGACAGAGCGCCTCACTGATTCTAATCACCAAGAGCTATAGATCAGTTAGCATGGCAGCCTTGCCAGTACTCGCGGCCATGCTTCCGGCCGATCTGCAGGTCAGATTACCTGGGGAAGTATTTGGCGGGGGTAAGGATGTTGGCCAAACTGAGTTGAGCGCCCTGAAGCAGGATATCTTAAATCAAATGTTCTCTGACTCGCAGGAAATAGTGACGATGGTCGCACTCTGCATTGCTTTTTCCCTGATGTGCGGAGGAGAATGAGGGCAACTTGAATGAAACCTGACCACGTAGTATAGCAGATGCTGACGGTTCATGGGTGTTTCAGAGGCAATCTATGAGACATGGGGCTAAGTGAGATAGGCAGCTATTTCTGCGGAGCAGCAGATGAATATCACGATCATATTCTGTGGGACTGCGCCAGTCATGTTTGGGCTGACGAGCGTAAAGAGATGTTGGACGGTTTGAGGAGTGCGTGAGCGGGGCCGGTTCGCTTCGAGGAGCTTGTTGGGTTGCCGGCAAACTATGCTTTGCTGAAGGGATTTTCGCACAAATTCGAGATTGGCAATTAATTCAGAAGAAACAACAAATAAGTACAGCAAACTCAACAATGGCCTATAGGCGAACAAGAGCCGTGTTTGTGTGGTTGACTCCAATTGGGGAAGGCTATGACCGCCCCTTCAGTGGAGAGGCGTCCATAGGTACTCGGAATTAAATAACTTGTAGGGAGACAAGAAATGCACAGAGAATAGAGCCTTAGAGCAGACTCTGTGCATCTCCCGCGTTTATGCCCGTATTACCGATATCGGTTGACAGGACCATAGGTTGATGGTGTGAAATCAAAAGGAACGGCGACAGTGGTCAAAAGAACCATTTTGCCTTCAAGATCGAAGATATTAATACCCGTGAATTTACCAACCAATCACAAGGGCGGGGATAATAGGAGTGTGTTAATCGAGAATAATGGAGCAATTCCACGTTGCATTACAAGCCGAGTTTAGTTTGTGACAAGGGCTTGGCAACAGTGCACGTAGTCAACTTGAGTGACAGTGGTGTGGTGCTTAAAGCAGGTGATGTTGCGGGGCAAAGTAATAAAGTTATGACATTAAGAAAACTGACATTGACAAGATATACAACATCAAGTGACGTATCACGAGAACTCAAGGATTTGGTGAACGAGTTACAATACCTTACCCTGTCACAACAGCAGCAGGCTAAAGATCTACTTTCACGTCATGCCAAAATTATCTCTAAGACTGATAGAGATATAGGCAGAACATCTATAGCACAACATGCGATTGACACTGAAAACACACAGCTTATAAAGCAGAAAGCTAGACGTGTTCTTTTTTTTATGTTTTAAGATAGCAAACAAGCAAATGGGTCTCCTGATGGAAAGAGTCAATATGGTCGCCTATAGACACCAAAGGTGTTAATGGTGCGTTGCTATCTTGTGGCGAGGTCTAATGCCACATGCATAAGTTTACCGGCTACCTTACCCTCCAAACCGGAACACAACAGCGACAAGCACTGACGCTATTGCGGCAGGAACAGGTAATGCGGTGGTACCAGACCCGAGCGAGATAATGCAGAACTCTACCACCTAGTAGCCACGATGATAGTGACTGACATAGCCAATCGGTCGCCTTTTACGACCTGCCTGGCAGAACGGCAGTTGGTCTATTCTTCAAAGGAGTCCGGAACCAACATGGGGCAAAATTCCTTTAGTCAAAGAGAAGAAGGTACAGGATATGATAAATGAAATGAAAAGAAGCGGACTTATAGAGCAATCTTCTAGTCCATGGTACAGTCCTAAAATGTTGGTTAAGAAAAAAGATGGGCCCATACGTTTCGGTATCGATTATCGTCGACTCAGTGATGTCACCAAAAAAGGCCAGCTACCTAATTACCTCGAATAGATAATATTTTAGATACTCTGGCAGGCATGTCTTGGTTCTCTACTTTAGATTTGAAATCTAGGTACTGACAGGTTGAACTAAGTTGATAAAGAGAAGACAGTATTCTCCACAGGAAAAGGATTGTGGCAATTCAAAGTGACCTACCTAAAACCTAGCGAAACCTACGACACGTTTTTATCAGCATGCTTAAAATTTTTTCGTAAGAGGGAGTAATGTAACGGGCACGAAAGTACACGTTCATGCTCGGACACATTATCACACCACATTCAGTCACGCGGCGTAACTTATTAGTTTATAAGGTTAAGGAAAATTCCACTAAATTATAGTTTAATAAACACAATATGTACTGACTGAGGTGTGACTGTCATTTAACCGATGTAATAAAGATTGTTCATATTGATCGGAAAGTTTTTTTTTTTTTTTTTTTTATGTCATAAGATAGCAAACAAGCAGATGGGTCTCCTGATGGAAAGAGTCAACCATCGCCTACAGACACCAAAGATGTTAATGGTGCGTTGCTATCTTGTGGCGAGGTATAATGCCACATGCATAAGTTTACCGGCTACCTTACCCTCCAAACCGGAACACGACAGCAACAAGTACTGACGCTATTGCGGCAGGAATAGGTAAGGCGGTGGTACCAGACCCGGGCGAGACAATGCAGAACTCTACCACCTAGTAGCCACGATGGTAGTGACTCGATAGCCAATCGGTCGCCTTTTACGACCTGCCTGGCAGAACGGCAGTTGGCCTATTCTACAAAGGAGGCCGGGACCAACACGGCGAAAAAGATCGGAAAGTCATCTATAATGGAAGTAATGATGTTCGGGACGGAGGAGGGAGTACTGTTGCAAATAACCTAGAAAAGTGAAGAGTGAGAATACTGAAAAAATCAAGAAATAAAAGAAAGTGATAGCTGCTTTAATCGAGAAACAATAGCCGCCGTTACCCAAGCTATGCCAAAATTGACCGTCTCTGAGGGTGAAAATAGCGTGTACTATGACTTGTTTACAACTAAACTGTATACGCATAATATATTTATATTTCAGAACTTCAGAAGAACAGTGTTGGCGGATACCAAGTCAATTTTATAAAGCAATTCGGAAGCGATAGTTCTAACGATCAGTGTGAAGCGATATAGTACAGTCATTGAGCATATAACCTAATAGAGTAGCAATATGAGCTATCTAATTCCGAAACTGATCAGTGTTTTGCCATTGATAAATAGCAATTCATTCTCGCACTAAAGCAGTACCGCACCAACAAGTGACCTGTGTATACGTCCCTCGAAAATATTCAAAGTTTGATATATTATACCGCATAATGTCGTGTTATTCTATTAGATGGTATGGAAAAAGCAGCAAAACGTCGAATTATAAAACAGACGGAATTACGTTTTATCGGCATCAATAAACATTAATTTTATTTTAATTTACTGTTATTAGGGCGAGCGCAGCGAGCCCTACACTAGGCCACTTTCTGTGCACTTTTGTGGTACATTTTATTGAAAAAGTATCGCACTTTTTAGGTTTGAGCTTCGACCTGGTAGTTTATATTCATGTCTAGATTTGTTATCTACCATAAAATGTCATTTTATAAAAATAAAAAAAATAGAAGGTACAATTTATATTAGAATCTTATTACTACTAACGCCATCTCTTATTAAATTAACGAGTTAAAATTGATAAAAGATACATTTTGTATTAGAATTTTTGAACTTATTAAGAGACTACTTCACGAATTGTTTCTTCATATTTGACTAGCGGCGCGCGGTCATCGTGCCCTCGTATAAAGGCGAGGTTCAAGTATAAACTGCAATAGCTATAGGGCCATCAGTTTGATCAGTTTGGCATCGAAGGTGTATGATAAAATCATTGAAAGGAGAATGCAAGGGAAGTTCGAAGTAATGTTGTGGGAGGCACAAGGGGAATTTAGGTCTAGAGCAGGGATGTTTGCGGGGAACAGAGTAAATAGAGCGATAGAGAGTTTCACAATATGCTTATTTAGAAACAGTACAGATGTATTAATTAATTTATATTGTATTGAGATCAATTTCCAATCTTAGCCCGGGCGTAAAAAGCTAAAAAAAGTAAAAAGCTAAATATTCAAGCCCGTATCCCCGAAGAGGTAGGCAGAAGTACAACGTGTGCATCCACGGTTAGCCGAAGATACTTAAGTCCCATAATTTGATAGGTGGCCAGCCTATCGCCAGTAGGGCACTTTTCCAATCTCGGGCAAAGTTGGTTTTATCAGAAAACTGAAAAAACACATTTTTTCATTTGCCTCACTCTAATTTGCCGAACTCCGAGGGTTTCTCTGAGCGAAAAATTCGAAAAATGTATTCTCTGAGTGTCTACCTTCAATTCTTCATGCCTGCGTAGTCCAAAAATTTTGAAGGTTTATTTAAATAAAACATTTTTTTATTTTGATTTCGTAAATCGACGTAAAACCAGGAACTTGCTGATTTTAGAAAAAAAACAATTATTTCGGCAAAATGATAAAAATGTGTTTTTTTATAAGATCAACCTTCATTTTTAATACATATTTTTCCTTGAAAATACTAACATACAAAAACCAAATATTCCTAGTCCAAAGCCTGACGCCTGACGCGGGACTTTGATGCAAATGTAATGTTTAGGTGAAAATACGCTGTTTTTTAGGTTAGATAATTATAAACAAATTCCATACATTAAAAGATGTAATTCTCATAAAAATACTTCTCCAACAATATTACTAGATAGTATAACTTTGCGAGCCCTTACAAAGCTCTACTTTTTGCTAGTATAATATGGCTCAAGTAAAACTGGACAGATAACACGAAACACGTAGACACTTGTTTATGCGTCTTGCTCTTGCATAGGTGTAACCTGTATACAACTATCTCATTTTATTCAATACGCGTTTACTATTCTTGTGCCATTGTAACATTAACCTTGAGTCGGCCAATCACAGCATTACAACTGGCGTAGTACTTTGGCGGAATTTGTTTTCTAACAAAACAAACAACATAGCCACTCTTCTGGTTACATACTCGACGAGTACAGTGAAAAGTGATACGGAAAGTGTGTTAGTTTAGTGATTCGTTTTAGTCGGTTAATTCTAGTGTGAATCTAGTAAATATTATTAGTGTTCGTCAGCGTATTTACTTGTTGCATTGTGGTATACTGCACATTTGTGTTTTAAATACACGGATTTAATATAAGTGGTATTTTATTGCACAATACGAAATGCCGAACCTTTAGTCCCGACATGGAACTATCGCACTGCGCGAGGGTAGGCGGTGCGTTCTCTTGGTCATTCAGAGGCGAGTCGGCCGTAAGAACGAGCTCAGAAGATTGGCTGTCACCTTTGTGGTGTGGGCTAGAGGCTCATCGTCTCTGTGCAAGAATGGAAAACAAGGCTGGGGTAATTTTCTGGCTGAATTCCAAGGCTGAGAGTTGCCAACGATGGGTACCGCAGAAGCCGGAATGAAAAATTACAAAACTCACCAAAGAGAGAATAAATGTCAAAATCCGCATGTCACGAATAATTCAGTTTTATTATCATCTTCAACGAGAATATTACTACACAGATATTACCATCCTTAACTTTATCACGATTTCCATTTCAGAAAAGACAAATATATTATTCGGGTCGGTTGTTTTTTTTAAACCGTAAAGTATTCGGTTAGTAGTAGTAAATAAGAGCACGGAAAGAATGGGAATGTTACAATAATTTTTTTATACAGCGCAATTAATTCAAAAATCCTATATAAGTTTTAGAAGTACTTCAAATAATAACAGCGAAGTAATAAATGTTGAGTCATTGGTCAATAATAATAACAAACAATACTGACTGGTACTCTTTAATGTCTTGTGGGATATTTGACATAAAGTAAACATCGGTTATTTTGATAATACTAAAGGATTTCTAATTGGTTATCGATAAACTGTATTAAGTGACATAACTCTGTGAACATGCGTGTGTCACAGTTGCAATTCTTTAATTTCTTATATTGGTTACAAACTGTAAAATGTCTTAATTACAAAACTAAATTAAATATAACATTACCAGAGACTAGTAAATCAGATGCAGAAGAATGTCTAATCAATACCATAAAAACAAGTTTACCTTGTAATACATTTATTTTTATTGCTATAGACGACAGCGATTTAAATTTGTTCTTTAAAAGTATTAACTCTGGCAATTGTTATAACACCATATATAAAACAAAGGAAACAGAACATTGGGTTTTGAAGATAAACATACATATATATAATTTGGACCAAAAATATTAATAATTTTATTACAGTTTTAACAGAGTTAACAAAAAATGTTATATGGAACCCGAGATCCAAATTTATTTTATACATATATTACTTACCATATAATAAAATGGTCAGAGTGTTCAAAATATTACTATACTATAATATTTTTGATATCATAATCATTAGACAAAGTGATAAACAAAAAATACCTTATTTGTTTACCTATTTTCCCTTCAATAATAACACTTGTGTGTGTGTGTGTGCAGATGTCAGCAAAATCGTAATATTTCCAAACAAACTAGGAAATAGTCTTAGCAGCTGTAAATTTACTGTGGCAGTTACAGAAGATACACCATTCATTATATTTAGAAATAATTCTGAATTTCAGTTCCTTACACAAGAATTTCTAGGGGTTGAATATAATATATTAAGAAGTATTGGACAAAAAGAAAATTTTTATATAGAATATATCAATATGAATCCAGATTTGAGACATGGTACTGCATTGCCGAATCGCAAACTTACGGGTTCATTAAGTTATCTCCAAAACAGATCGGCTGATATAGCCGCCGGTGGTTTTCTTTTAATAAAAAATCGTGCCGATATTCTTGACTATTTTGGGGATATTATTATCCTTATTTTCATTTATACACTTCAGCTCAGGATAAACAAGATTGGAAAAAAGTAATACAGTTCAGCGACACCACATGGTTACTAATTATATAATATATATATATATATATATATATATATATATATATATATATATATATATATATATATATTAATATATACTAAAATATATATCAAAGTGTTTCAAACACTTTTCTTACCCGTAATAGGCTCTGAAGTATTGTGACATATCTATTTGAACAATTCTACCAACCTTCTCTCGAAGTTTGAAGGACGAGCAATTCGCTTTATAATTTGTTTTCTTAAGTTTGAACCAAACTTTTTTTACCATAACCAGCTACGTTGACTGATCACTGCTGAACGATGTTAACTTAATTATTTTTTCGATATATTTTATAAGTATATAAGTATATTATTTCATTCGTATATTTTCTTGAAATGAAAATATTTATTTGCAAGAATATGGGTGTTACAAGTTGTTAAAAATTAATTAAGTTATACGTACTAAGTATCTTACAATATTGTCCGTTAAATATTCGTTTGTTATAATAATAGCAGGTGATCTAGTCATGAAAGACAAGGTCCCTTTTTAAAATGGTAAGTGGTCAGGACTATAACGGTATAATATTTAAACAAGGAAAGTTATGGATATAAAAGAGGAAAGACAAATAACAAATAAAGGATTGTGATGCATGACATTCGGTTCTTTATATTGACCCCGATAGGGATTTAATAATCTGTTTAAGAATCTTCCGTAGAAGAAAGGTAGAAGATATACAACATCATTTTTACAAGCAAGTTGTCTGTTAAACAGAGTTTAATTGCTTGTTAAAAAATTATTTGCGTCTCAGAAACTGGCCGATAGTCTTATAAAATACGGCACACGCACTTTCTATTTTCTATTTATAAGGACAAATAAAATTTAAATAAGAAATGCTGATGAATTTATTAAATTTTTACAAGTGTAC
Organism: Apodemia mormo; assembly: GCA_036924255.1. Taxonomy (NCBI): domain Eukaryota; kingdom Metazoa; phylum Arthropoda; class Insecta; order Lepidoptera; family Riodinidae; genus Apodemia; species Apodemia mormo. The sequence goes on from JAUPFN010000005.1 coordinate 12,300,052, forward strand.
ATAAATGTATTACAAAAAACATCATTAAGGCTCTCTTGTAGGTAGTTAGGGTATACAAAACATAGTTTCTATTCACAATCATTAACAGGAATGTTGTTTGGCGACATGGGCAGTGATCATCTTCACTTGTTCCTTACAATAGCCAACTTCTTCATTCACATGAAGTATATTTATAATAATATCCCGAATATCAGCACACCGTCACCAAAACTCTAGTTACTATTGCGAATTTGTTGTGAAATCACTGTCTTATGCTTTGTATGTATATTTTATTTATATCACGTTTAATACAAATACAAATTGCAATTATTTAAATTATTTTTCACGTGTCAAAACTCAAATGTAAGCAAAGTGCCAGGCACGTTTTGTTAAACGCATACTTTTTTATTTTATTTTCATGATTTTTGTCAACATGTGGCTGTCTTACGACATAAATGAAAAACGGATCGTTGTTGATCATTTTACAGGCACGAAAACTACTTATGTTTAATTAAACTGACATTTGTAGCCCTTGGTGCAAGATTTAAAGAGATTAAAAATATTTAAACAAGAGATAAAGTAAATTTACTAATCAAAAATCAAAATAATATTAAATCATATTTAGTTAATTTTACTCAAAAAATATTTAAATAGAATTTGGTGCCGCCGCCCCTAAAATTGAATAATTTGTCAGAGCTAATAGAGTACAAATACAAAATCGAACATTGCCGTTAACCGTGACTCATTATTTATAAAGACATGAATCATTTATAAAAATTTTGAAGTCCTAATTAATGATAATTACAGGTAGAAGCATAGTATAATAATTACGAGTGTTGCTTATTTTCAACTATTTTTCATAAATCAACAGCAGAATCGGTGTAGTACTTACCGTGTTTATACATATTGAAATCTGTTATTTCTTGATAATGAAAGTAATAATTGTCAGTTTTTTTTTAGTTCTCTTCGTTAATATTTTTGCATTATATCCACCAACAGACCTAGAAAACAATGACTTCGAAAATTGTCTGGTAAAAATAGTACATTCAACAATCTCATTTAGAAGCTTGATAGCAATATTTACTTTAGAAAATGACTTTAGTTTTATAAAATACTTAAATAATATCGTTCATTATAACATTTTGATGGATATGTCGCAAACGGTTTACTACATGAATTCACCTAACGCATATATTATCTTCGTTAAAGACTATATGCAATTGTTGAAAATATTAACAAAATTAAGAAAAGACGGAAACTGGAATCCAAGAGCGAAATTTATAGTAAAAGTTACTCAATTAACTGAACAAGAAATAAATACTATTTTTAAGATATTCTTAAAAATTAATGTAGTAAAAATAATTTTATTACATCAAAACAACATACATAAATACATATCACTTAATAATAATATCTGTTTAAAAGACATCAATATTGTCGACGTAAATTTAGGCAACTGTGACATTGTTGATACAAGTAAGCTATTTGCTGATGATATTTTAAAGGACATTTTAAACAATTGTCCTATTACAATCGCAGCAGCGCAAGAAATGCCCTTTTTTGTTTTGGAATCCAATAAAAGTAATTTCTTGAAAATGCACGGAATAGAAGCAAATTTGCTCAGAGATATCGAAGAAAAGGCGAAGATTAAAATTAATTATCTCTATCTTGATGACAAATACAAGCATGGAATTATATTACAAAATGGAACAGGTACTGGTTCTTTTGAATATTTGCAAAATTATTCAGTCGATCTTATAACGTGTGGATTGAGCCTAACGTTTAATCGAGCAAAATTGTTTGAATTCATCTGGGGTTATTACTACCCAAAATATGGTATATTTACATCGGTTCAAGCCGAAGAAAAATGGAAAATAGTTTACAAAGAATTTAGTTTTTTTACATGGATATTGATTATGGCGTCGTTTTTAATAACAACCCTATATGTAACTCTATTTAATATGATTTTTATTCAAAAACCAAAACTTCAGAATATTTCTTTTAGAATTTGGGGATATTTTTACGGTACTGTCGATGGCATGTTAATAAAAATTAAAGATCTAAGGGTTGTTATGATGATCTGGATTTGGTTCACATTTTTCATTAGTAATTTTTACAATTCAGCTTATTATAGTTTACTTGTTAAACACAAAGATAATAAGATGGTAAATTATGTCGGTAACGTATTTTCATCAACATTAAAGCCTTGTTTTACAAATGAATATAGGAATTTTTATAAAATCACCTTAAATGTAACTCTACCAAAAGGTTATGAAGAATGTAATCAGTTAAACAGTCCAATTGATGTAGTCGCAAGAAAAGATGATGCTTTTACAATCGATACTGAACACAAATATCTTATGAATAAACGTAAATATGTTGATAAAGACGGTTATTCTACAGTAGGGATTAAGGTTTTATCGAATTTTGCCTTATCAGTTATGTATGCTAATAGAGGTTTTCCATTTTCAAATACATTTAAAAGATATGCAATGCATTTTTTCGAAGCTGGTCTAGTCCACAAAAGTCTAAGTAATATATTCAAGGAAACTGAAATTTCAAATAAACGGCCGAAAAAAGTTTATAAAAAATTGCAACTGGCAGATTTCAGGATTAGCTTTACCTCATTATTTTTAGGTTATTTTATCTCTATATTAAGGTTTATTTTCGAAACCAAAACAAAATTTAAACATATATAAGTGAGAAATATTTAAAAAATATAATGAAATCAAAGTATAAGGAGATATATAAAATACACACATAGATTTAATTTCTTACTTACTGATATATTTTTTTCTTTTACGTTTGTTTTTTCTTAATATATTAATATAAAGGCATAATAACGTTTTATTTATAAATTAAAGTAGAACAGTACTCGTATTCTTGCCGATTCTACGCAACAAAAGTATTGAAAAACTTAAATTATTTTTACTAATTTATCTTACGTTTCGTTAAAATATGTTGACCACAAAAACACTACAAAATTATCTGAAAAATTCTATGTTAATACGTACTATTTATTAATAAATGACGTGAGTTACAGGTAACATGGAAGTCTATCACTATCATAAAAACACTCGGATTGTTCAGAGATTGGTAGATTTAAAAATATATTTCTAAAATACTTGTAGTACTTAATACTTGTATATTGTTTGAAAAATCAAAAACAATCCGCCACAAGATATTAGTTTTTGTAATTATCTTAATATGTAGGATTCAATTTTATTTTGAAGTATGAAACTTAAACTTTTTGAAGTAAAGAAGAAAATAGGCCTAATTTAAGCCAATACAAATAAAATTCCAAACTAAAGAAAAACTAGTTTCATCGCATCAAAATTTAAAGCTCCATCATCACCACCTCGATGTCTGTAAATCCACAACAAATTTTCTCGACAGTTTCTGCCTCGCACTACTTCTTTGTGGAAGCAATTTTACATGCGAAGGTATTTCCGAACGGATACGACTGAGTAAGATATTTTCTTAAAGGTCCTCAACTTTCAAGAAAATATCGTGCTCAGTGTTAGAAGGATGGAAACGCAACCTTTAAGACCATTGATATTGCGAACGTTCATAGGCTACGGTAACCACTTACCATCAGGTACATCCCTTCCCATTTGCCTCCTCTACTATAAAAAAAAACTCTTGGAAATGCTTTAGTATACAAAAAATAAAACATTATTTGGTTAAATTACGTGGTACAGTCCACTTTAGGTACTAAAATTCTCCAAAAAAGAGTAAATGTCATATGAAATCCGCATGCCAGCAATTTGTTATTATTGCCCTCGATGATGCAGATGAAGAATTGGAATTAATGATTGCGTAAATCTGACCGCACTTAGCTTTATTACGACTTCCATTTTAAAAAAGATAAATTTCGATTTGGTTATATATTTTTTAAACCGAGCACTTAATAATAGTAATAATGATAATAATAATACGGTTAGATATTTCCTCATTACATGTATGGGGCAATGGAGTACAGTGCTTTATCTATCCGGAACATTGACTTAATGATCCGGAGAATGATCCGGAAGTTAATGGTGAAACCTGAAGACGGAATCTTAATAAAGAGAGGAATTTTCCAGAGCGATCGTCTGAGCCCGCTTTGGTTTTGCCCACAGACCACATGTTGATGCTGCCTATCTCTCAATCCATTAAGTCATTTATTGGATAAATCAGGGGTGGGTTTTCAGTTTCGAAAAGGTTGTTATATTTAACTCATCTCTTTGACATGGACGATTTTAAGCTTTTCACTAATTCTGCTAGGTTGATAAAACAGCTGAATATCATCTGTTACTTTAGCAGTTCTATAGACATAAAACTTAGGATCGACCAGTGTGCAACCGTCCATTTAAATAAAGGTAGGGTCCGCTAGAACTTACAACTTTGGAATCAATTAGTCTAAAGACGCTTACCGAGGCTGAGCCATACTGGTATCTGGCTTTGTCGCAAACTGTGGGAATTAAGGAGACAGAAATGAAACAGTCTATCTGCGATGTGTTTGAAAGCATCTGACGAAAGTACTGAAGAGTTACTTGTCCGGCGCTAACAAAACACGCGCATTTAACGGCTGGGTTATGCCTGTACTCATTTATATTTTCGGCGTACTTAGATGGACTCAGACCGAACTCGACGCCTTTGATCGAAAAGAGCGAACTGCTTTAACTTTAGACAGAATGCACCACCTACGCTCGTCAATGATTAGGCTGTACTTACCCCGAAAATTTGGTGGTCGAGGCTATCTCCCGCTACGTTAGTAGTAAAAGGAAGTTACTGATATTGACCCGATTTTCGAAAATCGAGTTTTCGCCTGATCTCCACATACTAATATTTTTCATTTAGTCTTTTAAAACGTATAATCATTAAAGTTTCGCAACTCCCAAGTAATGTCAAACCGGACCAAAGTAAGCTTTTTCGACGAACTCTTCTTTATTGAGAGATTCTGTCAAGGAAACGTTCGTAGTTGAAAGATTCAGGCATCAGTCCGCACAGGAATGAATCATTCTGTCGGCAAAACGTTCGTAGTTGGAAGGTTCTGTCGTTAAAAAACTAATAAACGAAACACTCTGTCGACGGCTCATTTGGCAGAGGAACGTTTGTCGGAGAAACATTTCAGAATCTTTTTTGCTTACGTAACCTATTATTTGGGGGGTATTGTTAGATAGGTTTTTAAAAAATATTGTAGGTTTGTGAAGACAAACTTCGATTAAGAGACTCATTTGTAAAATATTAAGCTTTTAAGTGCTTATTATAGTTAGTCAAGTTTTGTGTTTTTGAAAAATTTTACTTTTTTATACGGTGCAAATTCTACCCCCGTGCTAAGAATATATTTTTTTTGAACCACCCCAATATACAGTGTAGGAGGATGTTCAGTACTCGATTCTGGTACTGAATCTTTGCACAAAACTATTTAATATTTTACCAAGACCATCATAGGTTTTCTAATAAAACTGCTACATTTATTTCACTTCACGTCGTTGTGAATGAAAGTCGGTTGTGATGCACTTAAGTATTATTGAATTTAATCACAGAAAAATATTAATTTCGTGAATTTAATATTAACTTTTTTTATATTATAAATACCACAGATGCATCAAATATATCTACGTGTAGTTTTTATGTGTATTTTAAAATTGATTTATCTCGGCAATATTTAAAAAAATCAATAATATATACATAACAGTCTTAGCACATAGTCCTGGTATGTCACAGGGGCCATCATAGATATGTTAATAAACGTGCTACGTTTGCTACACAATTTTATTGTATGTACTTTGAGAATGTATTCATTGTACCTTTAGGGAGCAGATGCTTTTATTATTGTAATTAATTTATAAAAACTTTATATTTATAATCTAAGCACAACAAATATATCAAATGCCTTCACATGTTTTATTGTGTGTTTTAAAATTGATTTAAGTTGGCAACATTTAAAAAAAATCAGCAACGATATATAAGGTCGCGGCAAAAGTATTTTCGTATTGTTCATACAAAGGAAAATATTTTTGTAGGTAAAAATTTTTATTTATTTATAATATGTATGTGCCGTTTTGATCAATGACTTGTTGGCATCTTGTGGGTAGTGCCATGGTCCCATTCCTGTAGAAATTTTGAGATTTGTGATTAAAAAAATCTGACAGATAGTGTTCACAGTGTTCTTTTGAGGTTAGCTTTATGCTTCCTAAAGAGTTCTGCAATGACCGAAACAGGTGGAAATCTGATGGAGCAAGGTCAAGGCTATACGAAGGATGCATCAACACATCCCAGCCAAGTTCTCTCAACTTTTGCTGCATGGCTATAGATGAGTGCCGTTTGGTGTTGTCATGGTGGAAAACCACGCCCTTCCTATTCACCAGCTCCAGCTGCTTTTTCTTAATAGCTTTTTTAACTTCATCAGTTGCTGACAGTAGAGGTCAGAATCGATAGCTTTACCCGGTGACAAAAGCTCATAGTGGACGATTCCTTTCCAATCCCACCATACACATAGCATCACTTTGATCCGAGTCAGGCCGGGCTTTGCCACGGTCTGTGTGGCTTATCGATGCTTCGACCATGATCTTTTTCGCACATTCTTATCGTAAGTCACCCATTTTTCATCACCCGTAATCAACTGTTTAAGAAACGGTTCGAAATTGTTACGTTTCAACAAAGAATCGCAAGTGGAAACACGTTGTATTAGGTTTCTCTCAGTGAGATCATGTGGTACCCAAATGTCAAGTTTTTTCTTATAGCCAGACTTTCGTAAATGACGTAAAACTGTTTTATGATCAACATCTAATTCTTCAGCAATGTCGTAGCTACTAATATGTCGATCTTGCTCCACTTTCTCAAAGACAGCACTGATTTATATGTGACTGTCCAGAGCGAACCTCATCTTTCACACTAAAATTTCCAGACTTGAAGCGCTTGGACCACATTTGTGCTACTGTTATTGATACCGCATTAGGTCTGTAAACCGCAAAAAATTTATTCGCGGCGTTCATCGCATTTTTACCTTTTTTGTAATAAAACTTTAAAATGTACCGAACTTGCTTGAAAAACAATTGAAAAATGGCGGGAACGAGTTTTTTTTTATTTATTGCATCTTCAGAATGTCATATTTATTGGTATTAAAACCAGCCAGTTACATTCAGTACAGCCAAAGTGGTTTGATTATTTATAATTCATTCAAAATACGAAAATACTTTTGCCCCGACCTATTATGACAATCTTAGCACATACTCTTGGTATTTTACCTGGGTCATCATAGATATTTTAATAAAACTGCTACGTTTGTTACACAATTTTATTATATATAAGTTTAAGGATTTATTCATTGTATCTTTAGGGAGCAGATGATCTTATGATTGTAATTAAATTTTAATTTATATTCTACTCACCACAGATGTATTAAATAACTCTACATATAGTTTTGACGACTGTTTTAAAGTTGATTTATGTTGGCAACATTTAACAAAAATCAACAATGATATATCATAATCTATGCACAATGACTTGATATTTCACCTGGGTCATCATAGATATTTTAATAAAACTGATGGTTTTGTTACACAATTTTATTGTATATAAGTACAACAGCCAGTTTTCGAAACGCAAATCAATTTTTACAAGCAATTAATTGTGTTTAACATAATGTTTACAAGCAACTGATTTGTTAAACATAGATTAATTGCTTGTTAAAATTAATTTGCGTTTCAGAAACCGGCCGTAAGGGTTTTTCATGGTATCAATGTAGAGGAGATGCACTTATTATTGTATTTATATATTTCTTAAATTTAAAATTAATATATTTAGTACCACAGATGTATCACTTAAACAATAAAATGCGGTTTTGATGTGTGTTTCTGTGTTTCACGTGTGATGTGTGAAATTGATTCATGTCGGGGATTTCTTAAAAATCAATAAAATGATTCACTTATTACATAAGTCTATTTATTACATAAGAAATTCTTGCAGAGACATATATATATATATATATATATATATATATATATATATAGGCTAGCCAATCGTTTGCCTCTTACGAACTGCCTGGTAGAACGGAAAATGGTCTATTAGGAAGTCGGGACCAACACGGAATAAAATTATGTATGATCGAGCCGAAAAAGTGACATTGGAGTTCCAAAGTCACTTTTTCGGCTCGATCTTCAGAGCCTTATCATCATGAGAAAGAACCTACTATAACAAATAAAATGACTCCAAACTCCACTATATTAGAAATTTTTATCTGTGAGTTACAAAGACAAACTTACTGCTCCGATCTTTGACATTATATGTAATGGAAAGTACACGTCATCAAAAATCCATCGGGTCCGAACTTGACTATCTTATCTCTTTCTACATTCTACGCGTGAGTTTTGGTAGCACTTTTTCAGCTCCATCTTCAGATCCTCGTCAACATGAGCACTAATCAAACTTAGTATTTTAGCAACAAAACCAATGAGTACCAACAAGGTTATCTTGTTAAAACTCTGCGTCAAAGAGTTTCAGTCCCTACGTCCAGGCTACATCATGAGCCTTGTTGGATGGTACCACAGTATTGTATTGTGCCAAGTTTTTGAACAAACGATATCAGAAATTCGTTAAAAGTTACTTGCAATATTTAGAAAATCTGTTATTTACATTCTAAAATTGCCAATTAGATAGATGCTGATCTTCGATTGAGGATATCAAAGTATCACGTCAAGGTTACCATGTAATTGCCATATCAATAAAGTAAAAGAATACAAAATTTAGTATTGATAAAGCCATTACAAGTTGTTTAATTCCTTTCATCAATTAGAAAAGAGCTGGTGATCTTGAAACGGCTGAACAGATTCTATAGAAACGTAGATAAGAACCATCTCCTCTCCAAAACAGGGCATTCGGTTAAAAAAACCGCAACCAAATCGGGCCATCCGCCAGGGCGCTACGATGCCACGGACAGACACAGATATACACATACACACATACACACCTGAAACTTATAACACCCCTTTTTTGCGTCGGGAGTTAAAAAATATATATAAACTTTAATTGTATCGCAAAAACTACTGAACCGATTTCGATGAAACTAATACTCTTCCTTAAGTTGGGATATACCTGATTTAAGTCAAAAAGAAATTATCTCGATATGGCTTTTAGTTTCCGAGAAATTCATGGACAAAAATACAAACATGAAATTTAGTATACATGCTTGGACGCCGAAATAGATCATCACACTCAAATATTATATACACATAAATAAAACAGAGACCTCCTTTTTTCGTCGGTTGAAAATCGTGAATAACAATAATTCTATTATGTCAATTATTTTAAAAAAAAATCGACTTCAAATATAAACTTTACTCATATCTGATTTAAACCAAAAAGAATTATCTCGATATAGCTTTAAGTTTCCGAAAAAATATTATTCAATTCCAACAATATTACACACATACATATCAAACATATCAAAAAATTCAAACATCAAAAAATTATATATATTTGTCAAGAAATTACTTACAGATAGACACTACAATTTTAAATAGTAGTATAGATAGATTACAATGTGATTTTTTTCATCTCAATTCGTTATGTTTCGTCAATATAAATAACAGGGCAAGACATACAAAATATTATCTAGCTACCACCTACTTGTTGCGGGTTCTCACAGCACATCAATTATCATCAAGATTGAACAAGCGGTCTCGAATTATAACGAGACGTACAGACGAAAAATTTCAAAATGATAAAATAATTAATGTATCATAAAACTAATATTTGACATAAAAAATCAATCTACAGATAGATGCTACAATTTTTATAGTAGTAAAGATTATACAGTTTAAGTACGTAAAACGTTTGCGTGTTGTTTGTCAAATAATATTGAATCAAAAATTATACAGATAAATCAAAATACAAATATCCACTTGTTTTGTGTTAACAGTTTGACTTTTTGTGTTTCTTTTATATGCGTTTCGTTTTTAAGTGATATAATCCACAAAGATGCAAATATTAATGAAATGGCTAATATTAACAAGTTTACATTGGATACAATTTTGCTGTTTAGGTGATTATAATATAAAAGACTCGAATAATGTTATTTCAAACGAAGAAAAATATCTGGTCAGTTTATTAGAAGAAAATTTCCCTTGCAACACGTATTTGTTTGTAGCAGTGGTTGACGTCGACTCAAATATATTTTTAGAACAAATTTATTCGAGAGATTGCTTTAGTGTTGTAATGAGAACAAACAAAACATATAATTGGATATTAAAACTTAATGTGTATATAATTTTGACTAGGACTCTAAATAATTTTTTTAACCTTATGACAGAATTATCGAAAGATGCGATGTGGAATCCTAGGGCTAAATTTATTATCAATATATATAACTTACATCATAACGAAATGAAAAGGATATTTGAAAAGTTAAAATGTTTAAATATCTTAGATGTTATACTGATAGTAAAAACAAATCTATGCAGTAATAAGCCTACTTTATACACATATTTTCCTTTTCATAATAACAACTGTGGTCATAATTTAAAGAATATACGAGAAATAGGTAGTTGCACTAATGTCAGTAAAATAACATTATTTCCTAATAAACTACCAAAATATGAACTACGTAATTGTTCTATCGTAGTAGCCCTTACAGAAGATATTCCATTCATTGTATTCAAAAATAATTCTGAGTTTAAATTCCAAAGAACAAATTTTCTAGGAATTGAATATAACATATTAACAAGTATTGGGGACAGAGAAAATATTTCTATAGAATTTATCAACATGAGTCCAGATTTAAGACACGGCCAAGTATTACCAAATGGAAAGCTTACTGGTTCCTTAGCTTATCTTCAAAACAGATCCGCGGATATTGTTGCTGGAGGTTTTTTTTTATCGAAGAATCGAGCTGATATTCTAGACTTTATTTGGGGATATAATTACCCTTATTTACAACTATATACGTCTGCTCAGCCAAAAAAAGATTGGAAAAAAATAATTCAACCATTCAGTGACATAACCTGGCTTTTAATATTTATATCTTATTGTTTTGCTGCAACAGTTGTAATAATAGCACGCAACTGGTTTATTGAAACGAAAGATTATTACAAAATAGCTTTACAAGTATACGGATACCTTTGCGCAAATACTGACCAAAGAATGTTCAACATTTTAAAACTAAGAAAAATGCTGATATTTTGGATTTGGTTTTCCTTTTTTATAAATAGCTTCTATAATACTGCATACTACAGTTTAATCACAGGTAATGAAAAGAATACGTATGAATATACTAAAGAACAATATATTAAGCTCTATAAACCTTGTATAAGTGAAACTTTTAGATCATTTTTTTATTTTACGTATAACACAACCCTTCCTGGCCAAGATTTCACAGAATGTAAGTACGCAGAAGACGCACTAGATTTAGTAGCTAAAAAACATAATTTGTATACTATAGATGCAGACTATAAATACAAAATCCTACAGCATAAATATATCGATTATGATGGTAACTCAAAAATACAAGTATCTTCGTTCTCTGTAGACAGTTTAATTCAAACATTTTATTTTACTCGTGGTTTTCCTCTTTTAAATGAATTCCAAAAATATGTATTCTATTATTTTGAATCAGGGATAATCAAAAAGTATTTGGATGATTTAAATCATCTAAGCCACTTAAAACTAGTAGTTATAAAAAAATTCAGAAGAATCAAGCTTTCGGATACTAGAATAATTTTTTCTTTGTATTTTATTGGTGTTTTAATATCATTTATTTGCTTTATTGTTGAATTAAATAAATCTAAACCAAAAAAATAACCATAAATAAGTTCATTTTTGTCAAAAAAAAAGTTAATTGTAAAAGTATTTATCGTTTTACAATAATTTATAACTTTTTACGACTTCTACTAAACTTCTACCTGAAACTTCTCGCTAAATTGAAATACATGTTTTAAGGTCAGAGGAGTCAAAATATGCTTATACTTTGTAAAATATACTCTGAATAAGGAAACCTATGGAAATGTTACAATGTCATATAGATACTTACATTGATATAAAAAGGGAAGATATGTCACGCTCTAATATGTCAATTGCTAAACCTAAGCTCGATCAGTCGAACGCAAAGTAATGCGATGAACTACGTTTCTCTCGCTTACTTTTGTATTGTACTATCTCACTCTCGCGAACATAGCGAACTAAACAATAATTTAATGTTATTTTCAAACAAATTATTTTAACCGTACTCACAAATGGAAATTAATCCCGTGTGTCTTATTTTTTTTTCCTTGAGTGATTATAACACTGGCTGAATATACAAGAAGGTATTTTGATGCGTGTTTAATGGTAAAAACAGTCGGAAAATATAATTGTATATGAGGTCCCGCGCGTGATTGATTGTCACCAATTGTCACTGTGTCTACGGACCTAGTTTTTTAGGATCAGGTGCTGTGATTAGGTAACGTATCTTCCTTTTTTATATCAATGGGTATGTAATAGTTTAGAAGACGAAATAATAAACATAACGGCGTCTTTGTCTAACATATGCCATGAGAACAAGCCAATTCTATACGCAATAATTTTGCTTTATTGACAACATTTTACGTGACGTCACGAGTGTGCCGATCCGCCATTTTTCGTCACTATGTACTTTGTAAACCATAAATATACTGTGTGCACACTACTAAACAGGCAAAAATATAATCGTTTATAATTTTAATATAATTCAGTAGTAGTTGTAGTAGTACGATAGTATTGTCACAATTATCTACTGCTACGGAAACTGAGTCTTAGTAATATAGCCCTATTTTACCTTTTGAGTACGGAACCCTAAAAACCCATTTTAACTAGATAATATCAAAGTGGACTTTATTACGAAATCAATAAGCTTCAAGGATAATTTTATAGATAAGCATATACTGTGTATGGTAAAATACAAAAGCATAGAACAATAATATTCTCCTGATGGAGTACCACACGCAGTATGTAATCCGCCATGTTTCGTTGCGTAGGTATGTGTTTTTTTTCGTAGGTATGGCATCTCCATAGGTTCCCTTATTCAGAGAAAATATATCATGAATCCTATGACAGATGTCAATATAACTTTGCTAGGGATGTGCCAGTATAGAAATATTCGAAACGGGGGGTATCGATAATTTGGTTTGGATATTTAAAACTACACAAAAATAAGACACATTTATGATTATAGTATTTATTTAATATGAATCAAATAATAATGGAGTACATTCTAAGTCATCACTATCGCTCTCAGTTCCCGACCCACTAGAACAATCTTCTAGATTTATTATGATCTCGTTATTTTGTATATTATCAGAACAAACGTCAAGGTCCCAGTCATGATTTATAATTCTTTTTGTTCATTCCAGATGCTTGTTTATTTTGCCTTTCAAAAAAAAACACACCGCGAGAGAACAAATATCCGTCCGTCCCATTAATACTTTTTCTGCCTTTTGGCATCGAAAGCCCACTTCGTCTCTTAAGGCGAAAATATACGCCAAACCATAGAATAGAATTCTCTTTGAAAACCTACTACCACGGAGTATTCATATGGCATGTGCCTACTACGCATAAACGGTTAGTCCAGTAATTTTAAAAAAAATACGTTATACGTATAATTTTTTTTAACTTTTAAAATTTTAATTTTGTTTTTTAATTTTTATTGTTATTTTTCACGAAAAAACAACTACTGAAACGATTTTGGCGATTTTTTCATTTTATTACAGACAATTTGTTGCTTTATTAAATTTAAATTCAAAATTATTATAGTGCGCCATCAAATCAATAAAAACCTTATTGTTTAATTAGCGGACAACGCTCGCGCCTAAAGTCAGTCTCATAGTTAACAGTGTATATAGTAGGCACTAGGCTGTCAGTTTAGGGATGCACGATTTTGCTCTTTGATTCGATCTTTTTGTATCGTAACGGATCGTAGGCCTCTGAATCGATTCTTGGATCGGATCGTATGCTCTTGAATCGATCTCATAAAATTCGATTCAAAAATCGAATAAATAATTGCAATAATCTTAACAAATAAAACACTTCTTTTTACATATAAAATCAATTTTAATGAAAAATAAAAATGATGAATAAAAAAATAGTAAAAAAGACATTGACCAGACGATTGACTTTTTAATATAAAATAAAACAATCCTTAAATTATAAATGCCAATCCTCCACGCCCAAACTTTTTAAAAATAATAAAAAAAAGCCTTTTCAGCAGCAATCTATTGCGACTTTTCATCTAATGTTATATTAGTGAGAAAAAAAATCCGTTCTGATGGCGTAGAGGTAGCCACAATCGCTAAATATCTTAAAGCCATCGTACCGAAATGTTACCACACTATTTTTCTGGTCGTCCAGTAAAAAATTGGATTAGCCTTCATTATTTTTGCCTATCAACTTGCTTCGCTTCGTAACATAAACATTATGGACTAGTGATGTAAATATAGTGTCGGCATTAATTTCTAATCGATCTTTCTTAATTAAGAATGTTCTTATCAAAATCATAACAAATGAATACATTCAAATACGTTGTCTTGTCTGTGAATACGATTCACGTTACATATATATCGGATCGAATGAAGGTCGTATTGAAATGAATCTGAATCGATCTTCATAAAAATCGAATCGTAACGTGCATCCCTGTCAGTTCAGTCCATAGACTAGTATATAATATTATGCTTTGGTTCAGTCTCCCGGTAGCATTCGTAGGGGTGCTGTGTCGCACGTCAGCGTACTCCGCTCCTCACATTCAAGTCAAAGAGTAACAGTGCAGATAGAACCTTTGGCACAGTAGTATGGGTGTGCTGTCTGAAAATTGGACATTTCGTATACGCTCGAATGTTTTTTATAGTAGATAATGAGTTTGGAGCGTCAAGGCTGAATTTTCACAGAGGTAAAAATTCAGTCTTGCCGTTGTATGTGTGTTTTACATAAGAACATTATGATGTAGAGAAGGAATAAGTTCGGAGTTTTATCCCTTAAAGGAGTAAAAGTGGGTGCTACAATTTATATGAAAATTTAAACGTTTATGGTTGAAATAACTTAAAATTTGGCACTTATGTACTAAAACACAATTTAAGAATTAGGGAGTTTTTAAATTTAATTCCTTAAAGGGGTAAAAAAAGCATTGATGTTTGTATGAAAATTAGATTGTGTAGAAATTATTTAAAACTTAGTAATTTATGTTTTAAATGAATACGAGTTTAAGATTTTTTAAATGTCATTCCTTAAAAGGATCAAAAAAGTGGTAAAGTTTGTATAAAAAATAAAAAACGTGAGAGGTGTCAAGGGACACCCGGATGGAACGAAGTTCCTTTCGATTAATTAGTGAAGGAATTGTAATAAATTTTCATTTTTTTTAAGTTATAATATTTTTTTATTATTAACAAGTATAATGTAATATAAACATAATCAGTAGGCTCAATTTTCGTAATAATAATAGAAATGAAATTATCTGGCTTGCTTTCTATAAGAGAGAGAGAGAGAGAGAGAGAGTCAGACAGACAGAGAAATATGCGCACGCCGCACAGCTTACAATAGCTTACTATAGAAAAAAGTGTCGTGACAACTTTTTCCGTCTAGCCCCCTTTCACAACGCGCGATAAGAAACTTCGTTCCAAAATCTTTATTATTTATGCTCTTTAATTTAATTATATAAATGTGCATGTAAGGAATCTTTGAGTTTTAAAGAGGTACAAGAGGGTATTAAAGGGGCTGAAAGCTAGTACTTTATTAAAGTTTTGTTTGCGAGTGGACGCTGAATAATATTTTAAGACTATTCAGGTACTTACCTACGTTTACGCTTGAATGTTTTTAATAGCTACAGATAGACAAGTATTTTGTAAATATTTTTTATAAGTGTCTAAAAGTAAAAAAAAACATAAACAAAGAAGATAATTCAAGCAAGCGTCTAAAAAGCAAACCACTTAAGGGAAAAAGATGAAAAACCGGTAACTATTTGAAGGTGTTGAAGTCTTCGCAACTGGCGTATCTGTATGAAGAGAGTAATGAACGTGGAGGAAGCAATAAAAAACTGCAAGGATCGTGACATATTGCACTCGATTCTCTTTGCCTACCTCATAAGGGAACTGGCGTGAATATATATTGTTGCTGTTGTTTTAGCAATAACCAGGACCGATGGCTTTACGTGCTCATCCGAGCCACGATGGTGGTACCACACCACTCGTGAGACTCCTTACCTGATACGCCTTACCTGACAATTACTTAGTTTGGCAGCGCAGCTTGCAATTACATACAGTAATATGAGTTATACTATAACTTACCTACCATTTCGTGAGTAATTTTTAAACCTTGTCATCTCATTCGATACAATGAAACAGTACAACTTGGTTTATTTCTATTTTTTCACAATTTGATATAACCTAAACATGCATGAAATTTTTGACACGTTTCCTTCTGCTTCCCAATCTACTAGTATTCATGTTGTCTGTGATAACAATATCATATGGCAATTTTTGCACATAGATTGGGTATTTTACTGGATCTATCATAGATATTTAAAAAAACTGCTGCTTTTGTAACACATTTTATTGTATGTAAGTATAAGGATTTTTCGTTGTATCAATATAGAAGAGATGCACTTATTATTGTATTTATATGTATATTCACTTTGAAATTAATATATTAAGTACCACAGATATATCACATAAACAATAACATGTAGTTTTGATGTGTGTTTAAAATTAATTTTTGTCGGGGACATTTTAAAAATCAATAAAATGATTCACTAATTACATTAGTCTATTTACGAGTATTACATAAGAAATTCTTACAGATATATACAAATTAATCCAGTGACATTTTATTCTGGCTAGTGGTTTATTTTTGAACCAATATACCAATAAATACTGCAATTAAATATAACCTAAAAACAACGGCCCAATCATAACCTGTAAAAATAAAATATCTACCCTACATTTTTCTATAACCTATTGGCAGACTGTTTAGTAAATGTTTTATCAAACCTTGCAATCGAAACTATCATAATTAAAACTTTTAAAAATCATTTCCATGTTTTGATTGAACAAATTATAACAACGCACAAGCAGATGTAAGAATTATCGCTTATAAAAAAAACACTTTCTGTAATTGGTATACGGCATTCCTTAACGTGGCAAATAATTTGGGCACGTCAGTATTATTTTTAATAAATAGAAATTCGTAAACAACTTAAGTTTTTTGAAGAAAGATGAAAGGCACATTTTCGCTATCGTAATATAAGACAAGAAATAAGAACAAATTAATGCAACCTCTTGTCAGCCTCAGGCTGAGATTGTCTGAAAAAAATAAAACACTAGTCATTTATTGGACTTTCGGTATACTATCACAACAAAATTCTCGAAGAAATTATACAGTCTTATAAAATTAAATGTATAAGATGTTCGATATTTCTTTATTTTTATAATTTACCTATAGTCTATCTCAATGCCGAATTTTATCTTAATCAGTTAAGCCGATATTACGTGAAAGCGAAACAAACAAAGACGGATTTTATAATGAAAATAAACAAATACATCCGCGGTGGAATAATTGCACCTGATGCCTTTAAGGTTGCAACGCAGCAGCCAGACTAAAGCATCTTTTGCTTATTTAAATGCATCAGCTATAGAGTTATCCTTCTGCCTAATGCTATCTGATTTGTTTTTTTTTTTAAGTCATATCAGCTTACAAATTATTATCCAGGTGGAAATGTCGTATCTAAAATTATGCGACATTATACTTCATGATTTAGCTAAAAGATATAATGTTTTTATAATGTTATGATTAAATCCTGTAGATCCCGTGTTGGTTTAATTGATTCCATTGAAGAATAGACCATCTGCCAGGCAATTTGTAAAATACGAACGATTGACTACACGAGTTACTACTACCGTGACTACTAGGTTGTAGATTTCTACAACGTCTTGCCCAATGCCCGGGTATTTGGTACCTACTTAAATACCTTTGGTACCTACCTAATAAATACTATATTTGTATTGCAAAAAAGAGCTATTAGGGCAATTTACAATCTTAGCCCGACGGTTAACCTAAAAGAAAAATTCAAAGAAATCAATATTCTAACTATTATATCCCAATATACATATATTTGAGAACTTGATGTACGTTCGTAAAAATATTTGCATGTTAAAAAAAATGGTGACGTACAAAATACAAGGAACAAAAACAATCTTGTTGTGCATGCATCGCGTCTCCACAGAATAAGTAACTCTTTTATGGGGCAATACGCTTACCAGTCAATAAATTTAAAAAAATGTGTTAAAACAAAACTGTTTAAAAAGGATATTATAAAATCTCAGATTATTTAGGAGACAAAAAAGCCTGAGATTAATTGCTCCTCATACCGATCTCATATATGTTTTTGTAATATTGTGATATTTTAAAAAAATAGATGATATGAAAAAAAGACAAGCCCGCTGAGTTTCTTCCGCGGAATCTTCTCAGTGTGTGGCCGCGTTTCCGATCCGGTAGTAGTTTTTAAAAAATATGTTGACGTGTCAAAATAACTTGCCAGATCAAATCAGAAATCAGAAGTACTTATTCAATAAAACTTTTTTTTTATTGAATAAAGTACTTCTGATTTTTGATTAGTACCACCTATAAAATTTTTTTTTCAACGAGCGTGTGTGGCTAGCGCTGCTTAACCCACCCACCAAATCGCAGCTGACGTTCATGGAGCTTCATGATGCAGTTCTCTGAAGCAATTTACAAGTTTTCGACCGAGAGGAAATGATTGACCAAATTTATATCCTGGCTCACATTGGAACAAGATAAGGCACTAAGATTTACATTTAAATTACATTTAAATGCCACAGTAACACACAAAACGCAACAACAAAAATGAGACCTTGTTTTCAAACAGTGCAATAATTCTCAAAAAGCACATCTTAAATATATTTCAAATAATTCAAATCAAGTGTATTTTTGATTAAGTCGAATAAAATCAAATATTTGTCCTATCTTTAATCAACGTAATCAAATATTATGGCAGCTAAAGTAATAAATGTTAAGTAATTTATCAATAATCATACAAACAGAATACCGACAAACACGCTTCGACTTTCAGTGAAATATTTGACATTAAGTAAACATACTTTTTGATAAAATCGCCGTAATAACTGATTTTTCACTAATTGACCTTTGGATAAACTTTATTACCATAATTCTGTGAACATGCTTATACCACAGTTGCATTTTTTTAATTCGTATAATTGTTATAAGTTGTAAAATATATTGACCACAAAACGTAATTAATTAATATAACATTACCTGTCACTAACAAATCGGGCGCAGAAGAATGTCGAAATTTCAGCAATATTTTAAATATAAGTAGCTGTGCCAATTTGACAAACTACCAAATGGTCTACAAAATTGTGCAGTTGCTACGGCGGTTGCCGAAGATAAACCATTCATTATATTGAAAAACAATTCTGAACTTCAATTCCTTACAGGTGAATTCTTCTATGATAAAAAGTGTTGGATGAATGGAATTTTTTTTATATAGAATTCATTAACATTAGAAATACATTAAATTAGTAAAAATAAAAAACATTACACATACTACATTCATGTGATAACATGGTAATATAAACTAACATGAACCCAGGTTTGACAGTAGACAGTGTTACCAAATCGAAAACTAGCTGGTTCATTAAGTTTTCTCCAAAACAAATCTGCTGATATAGCTACTGAGGTTTTTTTCGACAAAATATCGTGCCGATGTTCTTGACTACGTTTGGGGATATTATTATCCTTATTTCTATTTATACACTTCAGCTCAGAATAAAAAATATTGGAAAAAGATTACACAACAGTTAATTCATATTTTTTTGCTATGATAGCTGTAGTGACAATATTGTTACGAACAATCTAGAAGCGTGTAGAATTGGAGCACACGCGCGCTAACTTTCTAGAAATAAAGGAAAGAGATAGCTACTCCTATTGACAATAAATAGTTGACCTGGGCTATGCCATAATGGACTTTGTGGGATATAGCATAAGGTTGAAATTAGCGTGTACTAGGATTTATGACTCATAACATGTTTACGATAAGAAGTGATTCATTGTTTCCCGATACATTTAGATTTTTCTGGATCCAGCTAGGGCTTTCGCCTGCCTATAAATACAGAGATGTTGACAAACACGAGGCAGTTTTTATCAAGCGATCGAGAGCGATACATCAAGTGAACAGTGCGAAGTGAGAAGTGTTTTATTGAGTAGTGTTCTAAGTTCAGTGATAGTACAGCAAGTGACTATTGTGTAAAGGGTATTTTAGTATAACGTTGTGTTGTGTTGTGTAAATACACGGATTTAATATAAGTGGTGTTTTCCTACAATAACGAACCCGAGTACGTAACAATATGTAACTCATTAATTAGAAGAGAAAGAGAATCAGAATTAATCGTTACAAGATAGCATTACAAATATTCGAATACCTTTGTGGAAATTTTGCCCAAAGAATAAACTTGGACGAATTTTTGTTTATAGCAGAGGAAGCAAACGAGCAGTTAGTGCACCTGAGTGCTAAGTGTGAGTTATTCTTTTCGCATTCGATCGTGAGGGCGTTTGGAGTTTACTAGGAATTTGTATGTGATTTGTACAGCGCCACCTAGTGGTGAACGTGAGAAACAAGTTTACCACTAGTGGCGCTGTACAAATCACATACAAATTCCTAGTAAACTCGAAACGCACTCACGATCGAATGCGAAAAGAAAAACTCACACTTAGCACTCTGATGGTAAGTGATCATCGCCGCCCATGGACAACTTTAAAACCGGGGGTCTTGCAGCTGCGTTGCCAGCCTTTTAAGAATGAATAAGCTCGTTTCTTGAAAACACCCACGAGGGTAATTGATTCCACAATGGAGTAGTGCGAGGATACTGATATTTTGGATTTGGATCTCATTTTTTATTAGCAGTTTTTATAATACAGCATACTTAACACAGCTTAATCACAGAACGTGATATAATTATGTACGGATACTACGGAACAATATACAAAGCTATTTAAACCTTGCATTAGTGATGACGTTAGATCCCGTGTTGGTCCCGGGCTCGTTTGAAGAATAGACCAACTGCCGTTCTGCCAGGCAGGTCGTAAAAGGCGACCGATTGGCTACACGAGTCACTAACATCGTGGCTACTAGGTGGTAGAGTTCTGCATTGTCTCGCCCGGGTCTGGTACCACCGCCTTGCCTATTCCTGCCGCAATAGCGTCAGTGCTTGTCGCTGTCGTGTTCCGGTTTGGAGGGTAAGGTAGCCGGTAAACTTATGCATGTGGCATTAGACCTCGCCACAAGATAGCAACGCACCATTAACACCTTTGGTGTTTATAGGTGATGGTTGACTCTTTCCATCAGGAGACCCACCTGCTTGTTTGCTATCTTATGACATAAAAAAGATCATTTTTTAAATTTACATAAAACACAACTGTACCTGGTAAACAGACAAAAGAATGTTAGTATGTTGAAAATGTTTTGGACTCAGTTACTAATTGTAACAACCTTTACGCTATAGATACGGACTAATCACTTTTAAAATGCTCGTACTTACCCTACTTATAATTTTTTGTATATCATAAGATAGCAAACAAGAAGTTGGGTCTCCTGATGGAAATAGTCAACCATCGTCTAGACACCAAAGATGTTAATGGTGCGTTGCTATCTTGTGGCTAGGTCTAATGCCACGTGCATAAGTTTACCAGCTACCTTACCCTACAAACCGGAACACGACAGCGACAAACACTGACGCTGTTGCGGCAGTAATAGGTAAAGCGATGGTACCAGACCCGAGCGAGACAATGCAGAATTCTACCTAGTACCTACTACTACTACTAGGCTACTATAGCCACAACGGTAGTGACTGTAGTGTGATATTATATGGTAGTGAAATATTACTTTAACTAATTTTCACAAAATTTAAGGGATATTTTAAACAGGACAACACCATGTTGTATCAGCGGTGTCTTTGATGGCTACCGACATTCTTTGACCCACATTTTTTGATGCAATACAACAATATGATTTTTACAAAGATGATCATTTCAATACTCATGGACCTACATATAAATATTTTTATATAGGTACCCCTTTGTCAGACAGGGTTTTTGTAGCTCACCGTATACAGATAATATTACTAAGATCTAATAAATCTTCTACGATTTTTTTCTTCTTGTAGCTTCATGGAGCATAAGCACTTGTTATTTCATTTAAAGGGGAATGACAAGGATCCATACAAACTTGGCCTTAAACGCAACGCATATTGGTAGATGCTTATCGTATTGTAATACATTATTAATTTCTTCTGAAATGTAAATGTTATCACGGACACTTTTTATAATGCTAGAATTCACGAAAAACCCTTCAAAGATTAATACTTTATACTAAGAGTAGCTTGTTTATACAGACTACTGGTTTGTAAGTTTCGACTATTTCTTTCATTTTTGTTTCTTTTTATAGACCACTTCATTTAACATTTGCATCGAATCAAATACAAAAATGTCGCTAAACATTTTTCTAATTTGTGAGATTGGTCATATAAAAAGAAATTGTTAGGTTTGTAGCGAAAAGCGCAGATTAGTCTGATTAGTTTCTTGACTTCCAAATATGTTCTTTTTGAAAATTTACGTGTTATTAAAAAGCGTCCGTTGAATTCCAATATGGGCTTATTGTACATTAAATTAATTTGATAATTTCGGCTAATGCTATAGTTTTTAGCACTTTGAGGCCGATCTCATCAATTTCTTTCAAATTACATTTAAATGCATATTCCAAGTGCAATGGATGCGATGTATCAAATTATCTCTACATATAGTTTTGTGTGTTTTAATTTGATATATTTCTTCAATATTTTAAAAATAAATGAAATTATGCATTAATTACACAATTTTATTTATTAAATAAATAAGTCTCACTAATATACAGTGTGTAAAAAAACTGTCCGATCGTCATAGGCATTATTTGGTAGCTTAATAAAAATATATCTGTTGTATTCGCTTGATTTAAGGGGAAGTTGCTCAATTTTAGTACTAAAATGGGGCACATTAAACTACGATATTTTTCTTATTTTAATAAAAAGAATTATTTTATTATTTTTTTGATATTACCATTGACCTACCTCTTTCGGATCGGACAGGTTTTTTTTACAACCTGTATACAAGCTATTTTAGTTACATTTCATTCTGACCACTGATTTATTTTCGAGCATATATACCAACAAATACTGCAATAAAAGAAAATCCAAACAATAGTGACGCAGTCAAAACCTGTAAAAAGAAAATACTCTATTATTTTTTACATTGCTCAAAGTTCATGGAATATATATATATATATATATATATATATATATATATATATATATATATATATATATATATATATATATATATATATATATATATATATATATATATATATATATATATATATATATATATATATATATATATATATATATATATATGATACAATTAGCATGCAGATGTATAAAAATACCAGGGAATCCAAAATTAGGTATCGTACACTGTTTGTCATTGATTGATAAATTTTAAATTATGTCACCTCATTCGGTAGGATAAAACAATACAACATTGTTTATTTCTATTTTTGACAGTAATAGAAGCGTTTGCTCATATGCGCGGCGACACTTTTCCTTCCCAATGGCGAGTCTATTAGTATTCATGTGGTCTGTGGATATTGTAAAGTTGAACAGCCAAACAATGGCCGGCAATTATACTCGAATATCTCTAGTATTGCAGAATGATTGCAGAGCTCCACGCCCCACGGTTGAAAGGTATTACTTGCCGTCAAAACAAATAACAAATACATAATTGTCATTTGTTTATCTCTTATCCTATGTTGGTCCGGGCCCCTTGGAAAATAGACCATTCTGCCAGACAGTTCGTAATATTTTGTATTAAAACACCGGATCAGCGGCGAAACCATATAACTAACACACGGTACGTAATGGTGGCCAGTCGACGGTGCAAAATCTGGAGCCAACTCTTAATCGTGCCTATTGCAAACACCGACTGCCAACACAATAATTTTATATAGATAATAATTCAATATAACTTGTGTTGCTAGCAACAGAGCGGAGTCTTCTGAAACCGGGATGTTGTTGCAAGTGGTCTCCAGCCTAACTTTGTTAATTTAAATGATGTATAATGGAAGTAAATAAATTTATCATTATTCAAAGATATGCAGCGTTTATGTAGTCAGTTATTATTATACAAAATACCTGTATATGCTTACCTTATTTTGCCATTGTCGATTTTTCACGCTTTTGCTGTATGGCATTGTTGTAAATGTTACCGAGTTATACAATGGTACCCATAATGATGGCAGCAACCAGTATAAAAAGTCATCTAATGCTTTACGTAAACGATAGGAGGGTCTCGTAACTAAATCTCGCATCTAAAACAAATTTTGAAGCATAAAATAGAACACATGGTGTAGTATGAACACATATAATTATATGAGATGGCTCTCCTGGTGAGATAGACGTTCATACTACCAGCTTAGCAGAGATGTGAGGCTACATGTACAAGACTATTGGCTATATTGTCTTCAAAGCCGAAACACGACTGTAAGATATGCTGACGACACACACAACAACAACAAAAAGATTCGGTAAAATATTCTTTAGCGAATTGATACAGAACACTAGCACCTAGTTGTCGTGTCACAATGGAAGTAAATCGGTGAATATTGAATTCACTGAAGCGAATAATCTAATTTTCGGGACATTTATATTCATATATCGAAATTTACAATGTTACTTTCGGTATTCTAAGCTGTACATTTAATGTATCGGAACTATGAAGACTAAATTTTTGCACAGAATTAATATAAATACTATTAGTACGAATTTATTGCAGTCCGTTAAAACCGTTAAAACTGCCACTAAAATATGTGTCCGTAGTCCATTGAAACTGCATACAGATAAAGCTAATCCGTGCATATTTTACGTGTTAAAATACTAATTCATTCGTCTATGTATTGTTGGGTATATTGATTTGTAATATGAATAATATTGTAAATAGTGCTTGAATGTAAATCGAATTCGAAATCGAAAAAAAATCGAAACTTGGAAGTGGTGCCATCTGATCTGATCTGGTTGAAGTTGACATTTTTCAATCTACCTTACTTTTAATTATTGTAATACTGTCATACTATAAAATACCTTGTACCGGCCTACTCGGGTCACAGAACACTTATACTCTCTACGAGAGACTCGGGTCTTTCTGCTGTAAGTCGTGAACGAATAAACTCTTCGTACGTCAAACTGTCTTTTCTTAAAAACGAACCTAACAGTATGCATTGTTGAGTAACGAATGTTAAATATTTATTTATTTTAATATTTTTACCTTCCAATATTGGAATCTGTTATAAAAAAAGATAGCCACCTCCGTTAGATATCAGAAATGTAACCGTCGTGATGATTCTTAAGTGGCTTAAATATAAAAACCTCGGGTGTAAATTTACCTTTTATCTTAATACTTACTTACTTAACTTTAAACCAATATGGTCAAAAACAAGTAACGCCAATGCGTTATGGTGGCAGTGGTTCATGTCCGAACCAACGGAGCATGTCCTTTCTCATTTTTACACCAATACTTTCTTTTAGGCCTAACTACTCTCTCACTTCAATTTTAAGGACTTGGTCCGCGAGTGTTATGCTACATATTTTCCATAGCGATCTCATCTCGACCGCGTTGAATCTACATTAATGCCCTTTTTGACATACCCAATTCTCACTTCCATACAATATCGTTGGGTTAAGCACATAACTATGCAAGACAAGAGGGGCCCTCCGCATAAAACTGTGCTTTTAAGTAATTTCCCGAACGCTCCATTCACTATGTTCCCTGAACACACTTTTCTTTTGACATCAGCTGCGGTGTACCTTCTATCCCTCCTAAAATCACATCCGAAATATACAAACTCATCTACTTGTTCCCTCTACATCTACTTTTCCATCGACCACAACTTGTTGATTTTGTTAAACACTTGTTGTAACATTTGTTTATATATGTTAGATGTGAAATAGTACAATAGTGTTTAACAAAATCAATATGATGCAGTTTCATCAAGTGCCGGCGATGGAAAGTACAAATTATATCGACCACAACTCTTACATCCGTTTAAAGATGGTAGTAAAAAAATAGTCTATACTCAGATTTTATGAGCTGTCTGGCAAAAAGGTAAACTCTTCATAAAAAAATCTGCCCTAATAGGGGGTAAACGAAACAAAAATCCTTGCAAGACTTGGAACCGAAGTAAACTCCTTTGCGACACGTATTTCATAGACCAATCGAAATAAGATTATGGACTTTGAAAAATAATAGATGTACCTGAAAAAACGAAAGGGCTTGGTAAATAGTGAAACTAGTACAAGTGTTTTGTAACTAAAATTAAAATGCAGTTTCACCAAGTGCCGACGACAACGGTACAAAACATAATGAATATTGAATCTAATTTCAATACCCATGGAATATTTTTTGTTGAAATTTTCTTCAAAGAATGTTAATTCTGCGCAAATTTATGTTACCTTATTTCGAGATAAAAAATGAAAAACTTTAATCCGGATCGGTTTGTGCATGAATTTCAAACCACTAAGGATGTGATGTCATAAAGTACATTCAAAAGTATTAACTTGCGCATTTACTCTATGGAATTTATGTAATAGAACTCACCTCTACATAATTATACATAGCCAGATCACTAATCGCGAATGTATCGTGCCACCTCGTTTCTGAGAATTCTTCTAGAATAGAGGCTAAATTTTCGTTATGTTTATTAAAGAGTTGATCGAGTATGGTGCAGTCTTCGAATCCTGCGTTCATTCCTTGGCCATAAAATGGTACTACTGCATGTGCTGCGTCTCCAATTATAAGAGCTTTATCAGTGACATGGTAAGGTCGGCACTAAAATTAATAATAATAATCATATATGAACATTGAACAGCTTCAATCTTTATATTGTCTTAATGATAATCACATATAAATAAATATCATTTTTATTATTGAATAAATAATAAATAAATATTCACGGGACAAATTACACTTACTGATCTAACCCCAAAGTAAGTAAATTATTTGTTTGCGTTATGGATGTTAGTCAACGATACTAATACATAGAAATACGTATATAAATAGAATATATTTAATAAACACCCAAACCCGGAAATACAAACATTTATGCTCATCAAGCAAATGCTTGTCCCCGTAGGGGATCGAACTCGAATCACTCGAACAACGGGGCGGTCAAATAATTACCCCGACTTCCGGTTCATCACTATTTACTGGTTGGCGAGATTTCCATCGCCACATTTTACAGAACTGATTTGTGCTAGACTATCAAAGCTTACGTAGATTAAAAATTGTGTCTTAAAAAATTACACTCAAAATTGTCTGTAGGTACTTTTTTATATCATAAGATAGCAAACAAGCAGATGGGTCTCCTGATGGAAATAGTCAACCATCGTCTATAGACACCAAAGATGTTAATAGTGCGTTGCTATCTTGTGGCTAGGTCTAATGCCACATGCATAAGTTTACCAGCTACCTTACCCTACAAACCGGAACACGACAGTGACAAGCACTGACGCTATTGCGGCAGTAATAGGTAAAGCGATGGTACCAGACCCGAGCGAGACAATGCAGAATTCAACTCGTACCTAGTAGCCACAATGGTAGTGACTGTAGTGTGATATTAGATGGTAGTGAAATATTACTTTAACTAATTTCCATTTATGGTTGGCGATGGTTGACTCTTTCCAATTTAACTAATTGGAAAGAGTCTACCATCGCCTATAGACACCAAAGGTGTTAACGGTGAGTTGCTATCTTGTGGCGAGGTCTAATGCCACATGCATAAGTTTACTGGCTACCTTACCCTCCAAACCGGAACACGACAGTGACAAGCACTGACGCCATTGCGGCAGTAATAGGTAAAGCGATGGTACCAGACCCGAGCGAGACAATGCAGAATTCTACCTCGGACCTAGTAGCCACAATGGTAGTGACTGTAGTGTGATATTAGATGGTAGTGAAATATTACTTTAACTAATTTCGATTTATGGTTGGCGATGGTTGACTCTTTCCAATTTAACTAATTGGAAAGAGTCTACCATCGCCTATAGACACCAAAGGTGTTAATGGTGAGTTGCTATCTTGTGGCGAGGTCTAATGCCACATGCATAAGTTTACCGGCTACCTTACCCTCCAAACCGGAACACGACAGTGACAAGCACTGACGCTATTGCGGCAGGAATAGGTAAGGCGGTGGTACCAAACCCGGGCGAGACAATGCAGAACTATACCACCTAGTGTACTTATCACTCGTTAAATATTAACAAATCAATTGGTGTAACTCACATACCATTACTATACTACCGATATACTATGACTATTGCAATACCATAGTAAAAGTAACAAAATATTTTTACTATGGTATTCCAATAGTCTTTCTTTCCGATCGCTCTTTCATTTTTCTACAAGTTAGTGTACCCCACAAAAAGTAATGAATAGTGTCAGAACCGCTTTTGCGATATTCAGGATTGATCATCTACACCTACTTGATTTGCTCGTACCTTTTTTATACGAACAGTGAATCTCTGAAACAATAACCTCAGACAGTTTTTACTTGAAAATCCCAATATCAAATAGCTTTGATATTGGGATTTTCAAGAGGAGAATCAACAAAATTCTAAGAGGGCAGCAACGCATTCGCAACTATTATTTTGTATTGCAAATGTTGAAATGTCTAAGAGCAATAGTGACATCTTACCATTAGGTTCATCTGCCCTCTTGTGAGTCTGCAAATACAATAAAAATATGTTTAGTAAAGATCAGTATTCATTCTAAAGAATAGAAGAATGTTATATTACCTTAACTGCAAGTAATGGTGAAGGTCTTCCGCCAAAAAAATCTTCAACTAATTTCTTTTCTCCAATCAAGGGTATAGAATCACGGAAATACTTTCTAAAGAATGATAATAGATCATCTTCGGTTTCAATCATTTTGAAATTCTTAAAAGGCATGAAGAGTGTAACGGTCCATGAACAGTCTTGATTAGGCAAGGCTATCATCATGAAATTTCCACGGGGCCAAATGTGTAAATAATTTGGTGGCATCTGAAACTAATGAAAATCTATTTTTAGCGGACATATGTAAAAACATTTAAAACAACTGCATAAATATATAATATATATATTATGTAAATAATATATACATAGTTTTAATCTCATACACTTTTAACTTCCCACTACGTTTGCAGAAAGGAAGTTACTGATGTTGCCCCGATTTTTGAAAATCGAATTTTCACCAGATCTCGAAGTTTTGAATTCCTAGGAACCTTTTCCGACTACTTTGACGATGACATCAGTACACAACATCAGTGTGTGTATGTGTGTATGTATACATCCCATAACTTTTGAACGGTTTGATCGATCGAAACGCGGTTGATGATATTCAATTGGATTCCGCTTAACTTAGACTTTCTGAAAATTTTAAATAGTTTGGTCCAGTCCAGTACAATCCAGTAGTTTTAAATAGGTTGGTACATAATTGGTAACATTTAAAAAAACCTCAACAAAATTTTTGTGAAACAGTATTTTTTTAATATAACTTCCAGATTAATATGCCGATTTAGTACAAAACCTAATCAGCTCTTTTCCTCAAAAAACTGCGTTCAATGCATAAATTGCATTAAAATCGGTTTATCTATTCGGAATATTTCGTTAATGAAAAATAGTTTTTTTTTACATAGAATCGAGATGTTTCCCACTCCTAATTCCACAAATCATTTCTCGACTTTCTTCAATATTTTAGTACTCAAAAAACTATTTGTTGTTGTTTATAACTAATTATAGTTTCTGCTCGTTTGAGCTACGTTGTGGCGAGTTCTAATGCCACATGCCACAAGTTTACCGACTACCTTACCCTCCAAACCGGAACCGCAATAGCGTCAGTGCATGTCAATGTCGTCAGTGACGAGCACTGGCGCTATTACGGTTAAATTGATGTTATTAAATCGTAAAACTAATATTTATCACGAAAATTGACAACATATGAAGTTAATAAGTTAAAGTATAAAATTAATTGTTACTTACTGTACCATCTTTATCAGCTGGTATGCATAATTCCAAATATCCGTGTTCAATATACTTCTGGGAATAATCAAATAAGGGTTGTTTCATCATTGCTTTCCTTACCGCCGAAAACGCGCCATCTGCTCCGATTACTAAATCTGCCTTTACTTGTAATTTTTCGTTATCTTTAGTTCTAAAATTAACATATTAA
Organism: Apodemia mormo; assembly: GCA_036924255.1. Taxonomy (NCBI): domain Eukaryota; kingdom Metazoa; phylum Arthropoda; class Insecta; order Lepidoptera; family Riodinidae; genus Apodemia; species Apodemia mormo. The sequence goes on from JAUPFN010000005.1 coordinate 12,330,337, forward strand.
CTATAGCTTTGTTCAGAAATATAACTCCATTTATATCTGTACCAGCTGATACGCACAGCTTCACCCGTAAGTAGATTAACATGTTGCCGAAATAGTTTTTCATACAAACTTTCATTCTACATTTCGTCGGGAGTTGATTTTGAAAAAACAAGTTAGCTAATGATTCTATGATTCCAAACTTCAATTATGATTCTAAATTTCATAAAAATTGATTTAGTGGTTTAGTTGTGAAAATGTAACAGGTAACGATTTTCAGTCATTATTTCTTTTATTTTTGCGATGATAACTTCAGTTAAAGACGTTGATAACCTACCAGAGCGAGGACAATCTTTCAATACATCGACCGCTTTTGAACGCTTATGATCATTCATAAGAACATGTTTTTAATAAATTAGATTCACCGTAAACCTTCTATAACATTTTCAGCTACTCCAACTATATTAGCGATGCAAAAGTTAAGAAATTCTTTGTTCGATATTTTTGTCCATTACGAAATTCGCAATACACACAAGAATATATGGTATAACTAAAAACAACGTAATCTAACTATGCTTACGTAATCTAACAGATGCAACTCAAACTCTGCGCCGAAATAGAAAAAGAGTTGTGCCAATCTAACAACAAATATTTTTTAAACGCAATAAAACTGCAGCACTCGCTTCCCATTTCCTGTATCATCGGAACCCTGCATCAGACGTCGGTTGAAAAAAAAATTGGAATCATAAACAAATCAATCATTCCCGATGCTTTTTTACTGAATTTTTCCCGTGTTGGTGCCGGGCTCTTTTGAAGAATAGGCTACCGTTCTGCCAGGCAGGTCGTAAAAGGCGACCGATTAGCTATACGAGTCACTATCATTGTGGCTACTACGTGGTAGAGTTCTGCATTGTCTCGCCCGGGTCTGGTACCACCGCCTTACTTATTCCTGCCGCAATAGCGTCAGAGCTTGTAACTGTCGTGTTCCAATTTGCAGGGTAAGTTAGCCGGTAACTTATGCATGTGGCATTAGACCTCGCCACAAGATAGCAACGCACCATTAACATCTTTGATGTCTATAAGCGATGGTTGAGTCTTTTCATTAGGAGTCCCATCTGCTTGTTGGCTATCCAATGACATAAAAAAAGAATAAAAAAGAATATATGTACTTCGCTTTATAAATTTAAATAAAATAAAATAACATCATCTCACCGTCTCACTTACGGGGTAGTCGTAATAAACGTTCCAGTTACTTATCCATCTCGCCACGGGTTCATCGGTTAGCAAAATGAAATGTTGATCCCTATCAGCACATTTTAGTTACTTTTGTATTAATAATCAGGACCGACAACTTTACGAGTCCATCCGAGGCAAGAGGGTGATACACATTACGACCAGACTTGGAGACGCTTTTTTATATCATAACAAAGCAAAAATAAGCAAACGGACAGAAAAGAGACAACCATCATCTATAGACACGTACACACACACGCACACATGCATATACAGACACATTGACGTCATTATAAAAATAGTCAGGATATCAAAACCTGGGAAACCTGTGTAAATTCAGTAACTTCCTTTATCGAGTACAAGTGAGGATAAGACCACCGCTAGTATAACGCAATTAGATACCATTAATTAATTCGGTAAAATTTTATCACTCATTTCTAAAATAATAAATTAACTTACTTAAGGAACGTCAAATTGCCCTTCTCTAAATTAGCTTCAATTAACTTGTGATTGAAGAATCTTTGAACGTTCTCGTATTTTTCGGATTCTGTAAGAAAGAAACAAAAAACAATATTTCAAAATTTTTCTTTTCATCAATTCCATCATTCTACCCTAGGATATAAAAAAATGTGACAAACTTGTATGACGGATAGCGCTTCGGGCAATAATTGCTAGCAATCGCCCTCTGATCGAAATTCGACCATAGATTAAACAATAAAATCTTTTCTAAGTTTGACTACAGACAGCATACAGACCGTTGTTTTTTTTTTCACAGACTTTTCCCCGTGTTGGTTCCGAGCTCCTTTGAAGAATAGACCATTTGCCGTTCTGCCAGGCAGGTCGTAAAAGGCGACCGATTGGCTATGCGAGTCACTAACATCGTGGCTACTAGGTGGTAGAGTTCTGCATTGTTTCGCCCGGGTCTGTTACCACCGCCTTACCTATTCCTGCCGCAATAGCGTCATTAGTAATAGTAATGAATAATTTATCCCGTAAAAATTAGGTGATCCCGCGAGATTCGCCAAAAACTTTTATAACGCAGCAGGCTGCACGCTGCAGCTAGTATAAATTACTGACTGATTCTTAAGTTCCCGATTCCTATTTTTTACCTCATTTATCTTATGTTTCCTTATTTTTTTTAAATATTTCAAAACTGTAAACGCAAAATATTTAGGGCAAGACTAGAAATACTATTTAATTCACGCTCAAACCCCATAAAAAAATATTGATGCTTATCACACAAATGCCTGTCACTGCCGGGAATCGAACCCGAACCGTATCGATTGGGTAATCAGGATCATCGACCACTCGACCAACGGGCGATGAAAACTGGAAATATTATATTATTCCCTATCATTCTTACCTTGTAATAAAATACTGTTCAAGTAATTTCTTCCCACAGAATAAATACACTGCAAAGATAAAACAAAAAAACGTTATAAAAACGTTTACACTTCAAATAGTCTTCTATAATATAGGTATACAATGAAATCAGATATCAGAAATACTTTATTCGATAAAACTTTTTACAAGTTATTTTGACGCGTCAACATTTTTTAAACTACTGCCGGATCGAAAACGAGGCCACACACTGAGAAGATCTTTTTTTTCACATTTTCACTCAAAGAGTTTTGTTTTAACCACATTTTTTGAATTTCGTAATTGGTAAAGCTCTAATGGCATCAGGCAGCTTATTGTAGAAGCGTATGCCTTGCCCCATAAAAGAGTTGCTTATTCTGTGGAGACGAGACACATGCACAGCAAGATTGTTTTTGTTCCTTGTATTTAGGGAGTGAATATTGTTTGCGCGGGAATCCTAGTCCCGTCCTCTCCGTCTCTTTCTTTCCTGCATTCATCATATGTCCCTCTCACTTAGAGCAAGATGGCGCCGCGGATTTTCCACACCGCATACTCTCATAGGCCAGTTCCTTGGTCGACCGCATCACGAGTGATCGCATGCCAGTACGCTCGCAACGTCTTGACAAAGGCCTAAACGGAACCGCTCGCGTCACGCCGCGTCGCATATGCTCCGCTCGCTCGCTCGTCTCGAGACGTAGCTGGAGCCAGCTAACCACAAGCCGCGATAAGTGCAATCCACCAGGTGAGTCCTTCATCATTCTTACCTTCCATCCTATCATACAGTCCATATTGCTACAACCCGCTAGTCCCGTCGCATTTTGGTATCGCCTACCTCCGCATACGGCGGGACCAAATATCACTATTCTTTTTATATAAGCAAATATTTTTACGTACATTCATCAAGGGTTCGAATATATACGGAGAAATTACAGTTAAAATATTGATTTCTTTGAATTTTTCTCTCAGGGAGGTCCTTGGGCTAAGATTGTAAATTGCCCTTATAGCCCTTTTCTGTAATACAAAAATTTTATTTATTTCAGCGGAATTCCCCAGAGAAGAATTCCATATGACATAACACTATGAAAGCAACTAAAGTAAACAAGGCGTGCAGTGTCAACATAGGTAAGCTGTCCCATTTTTTCACTGCAAATGCTGCTGAACTTAGTCTACTGGCCAATTTCTCGATATGTGGTGGTGTGGTGGTGTGATTTTTTATCTACAGTAACTCCTAAAAATGTTGTAGAGTCCACAAGATCCATTTTTTACGGTTAAATTGTACATTGGTATCTAGGTGGTGCCTTACATTAGGCGTTGAGAATTTAATACACTGTAAGAATTAGCCTTTTACAATGCAACTGTAACAGCTTATAGCGATCACTCTGTGATAGTAGTTCGACCATAATCTGCACAGGTTTACCTCTAAAACACCAGCAACCTCGCAGGACTAGGTAGCTAACATCATATACAACAACAGTTGTTATACAACTTTTAACAATTTGTTGGATTTTACTGTCGTACAAAAATTAATGTGAATTAAGTTTTTCGCTTAAACGTTCATAACTCTACGTGTATCGCAAAGATTTGGTAGGAGAGGAGCTACATAAACGCTCTCATGCTACCTAAAATTTCTAATAAGCTACAGACAAATTAAAACCGACTTCGCTTTTAAAGATGATTGAGGCCACAAAGGTAAACTTCAAAACAAGCAATTATTGATAAAGGACAATGTTAATTTTGTTTGAATTTGCTGGCAGTAAAATACAGATATGTCTAATTTTGGTCAAAAAAACTCTCTAGGTTTCTCCTTTCCAAAACATTAGTCTCTAAAAGTAGGCAACTAAAGTAGCAACCATAACTTCACTACAGGAAGGACTACCAACTGCTATAGTAAACGTTAACTTGATATGAAACTGCAAACTTCTATCATGCTTATCAAAGCATGACATAGGATTCTTTCACGTAACCAAGCTCAACAATTGCCAATAAAAGGGATTTGCATTGCAAAGGGATTGCAGATAAAAAGAGGGAAGAAGGAAAGAATTTTAGATTTAGACTAATGACGTTGGTCAGAAATATTTAGATGTAGATATATATCAACATCGTGATGATGATTTGATAATGACTGATAAAATATTCATCATGTTCATTACATGATTCGGCGAGCATATTAAGTCGTCGGTTTGTTTTAATGCTATTGTTGAACGAAAGAAGTCGGGTCATTAAACGTGACGTCACGACGTTAAAATGATCGCAATAACCATTCCTTAATAACATTAGGTACACAAGACTATTTAAGAATTACGAATTATCCGCAGACATTGACAGATAATAATTACCACAAAAATAAATAAACATAGATCTAACAAATAACGATCGATAACAAGTAATCGAATTAAATTATACAACATGTTTGACTCGTCAATACATCGATACATCCCTACCTTAAGGAAGCGGTACGATAAATGTGTACTTGAGAACATGCCGACAAAGATTCAGCGGCGACAAATTGGTGCGGTAAATGTCTTTGTAAACATGCCGACAAACAAAAGATTCAAGTGTGAATACGACTATTTTAAAATTCCATAGTATTTATTTTTGTAAATAGAATCATTTCATTACTTTTTTGGTAATGTCATTGACCTAGCTATATACCCCTTTCGGATCAGACAGGGTTTTCTTTACACACTGTATAGATGCAAATCATTTTCTTTTTCAGAGTCATACCTGTTTTGTCCTGGCATCATATGGTATGGCGTACGTGGTACCATCTGGACGATGAATCATTCTTGCCTTCATGGGTATTCCATGTTCATTAATAATGTGATCTTCCAAACCAACATCTTTAAGAGCTCTTCGCCCACGGATGGACAAGGCTAAGTTTATCGAGCGTCCTCTTACAGTCGGCGTTTTCCTTATATCTGAAAAAAATATGACTATGTGTGTAAATATTGTTGTGTGATGTAACACTGGGTGTGTTTACACCACACATTATTAGGAGATGAAAGTGGATTATGATATAAAAGGAGTTGTTGTAGTAAGAAAAGTCTTAAATATTTACTCTTTTTTTATATATCATTAGATAGCAAACAAGCAGATGGGTCTCCTGATGAAAAGAGTCAACCATCGCCTATAGACACCAAAGGTGTAAATGGTGCGTTGCTATCTTGTGGCGAGGTCTAATGCCACATGCATAAGTTTACCGGCTACCCTACCTTCCAAACCGGAACACGACAGCGACAAGCACTGACGCTATTGCGGCAGGAATAGGCAAGGCGGTGGTACCAGACCCGGGCGAGACAAAGCAGAACTCTACCACCTAGTAGCCACGATGGTAGTGACTCGCATAGTCAATCGGTCGCCTTTTACGACCTGCCTGGCCGAACGGCAGTTGATCTATTTTTCAAATGAGCCCGGAACCAACACGGGGAAGAGCCCAGAACCAACACAGGGAAATTTAAATCGTGTTATATATTTAAATATTTAGATGCTCATACTTTAACCCATTGATCGCAGCCGCGGCGGACTACGAGGCCGCAGCCGGCGCGGATGTGATACTCAGGCTCAGGAGGCCCCGCCACGTACTTTCCTATCCCAACGACGATCCCGACATATACACATACTCAACACGACACCGTCGTCGCCGATCTCGACGACGAAGACTTTTTTATCGCCCCGCACCTGACGCGGGGCGTAATGCCACGTCTCCACCCACCCCATTTAGTCCACACGCCGCACTAAGCCGAGGTCCGGTCCCACAGGAGACAACCCTTAGCGCGCGAGTGTATAGCCCCAATTTCAGTTTCAACTGGTTGAGCACTCAGCTCGGCCCAAAGGTCCGTTGACGCAGTAACGACCCATAAGGTCAACTGTAATAGCCATTTCGAAAAAAATGCACATGCACACACAGACATAGAATAATAGACTATTTGCCATTCCGCCAGGCCGTTTATAAAAGGCAAATGATTAGCTATAAATGTCAATACCATTGTGCCTGCTAGGTGGTAGAGTTCTCATCTCGCCCGGGTTCTGGTACCACCGCCTAACCTATTCCTATTGCAATAGCGTCAATGATTGTCATTGTCCAGGTTCGAGAGCAAGACGATAGTGGGCTCTTTCCACCAGGGGAACCATTTGCTTGTCTGTTATTTTATGATATAAAAAATCCATTAGTTCAAGTAATCTACAACCTTTTCCTCATCCTCGTCACGAGTGTGACGCCATCAACCCTCACAGATATGACACGTTATGACGTCACCCTGACATTAGTTGGCGCGCTGGTTCTACCGCTACGAGCGTATAGAGGTACCGACGGACCATCCGCGTGCTTAATATCCCAGGATTATAAAAAAATTATGAGGAGTGTAAACAATACTGCGGTTTACCTTCACGGTACTCGTACAATGCCACACGATGTCCTCTTTTAGCTAGGTAAAGGGCTTCCAGTGAACCAACCTGTCGAACAATTCATTGATAATAATATATTAATTACACAATAACGAACTTCGTGATAACTACTAAATCTTGGTTTTATTACTTTCTCACAAACGTTTTTTTTATGTCATAAGATAGCAAACACGCAGATGGGTCTCCTGATGAAAAGAGTCAACCATCGTCACTAGACATCAAAGATGTTAATGGTGCGTTGCTATCTTGTGGCGAGGTCTAATGCCACATGCATAAGTTTACCGACTACCTTACCCTCCAAACCGGAACACGGCAGAGAAAAACACTGACGCTATTGCGGCAGGAATAGATAAGGCAGTGGTACTAGAGCCGGGCAAGACGTTAAAGAACTCTACCACCTAGTCACGATGGTAGTGACAATCATTCACCTTTTACGAACTGCCTGGCCGAATGGCAGATAATCGATTCTTCAAAGGGAGCCCAACACGGGGAAAGCCCAAAGCAGTCAAAAATATACTATCTAATCAAGAAAGCTTGTTAAATGACATAATTTTAATTTTTGAAAACCTTTAAACGCAAAGTTTAATTTTGGTCTTTTAAACGGCATTCAACGCAGTTTTCTGAATTTTCATAATGGTGCCATGGTTACGAAACGGATTGATTGAAAAATATTGAAGTTGTTAAAATACACTGTTTTCAAAATTTTTCAATAACTCTCAAACAAATCAACTGGTTTTGTTCTAATTTGCCGCATACAAATGGTATGGGATCCGAAATATATTTTAAAAGTTTGAAATAAGTTTGGTGTAAACAACACGATTATTTGGAAAGAAAAAAAGGCAGCCAAGTGCGAGTCGGACTCGCGCACCGAGGGTTCCGTACAAACATACATTATAGCAACAATATATCAACCGCAAAATAACCTAAATATTTTTATTATATGATGTAACCAAAAATTTACGGTTTCCGTAATTTTTCCTTTATTTACGCTATAAGACGTTGCTTTGTACCGGCATAGCATAGCCGGATTAATATGGGAATTCTGCCCCCATGGCTTTTTTGACTCATACTTAGGGGGTCGATTTGGTGTCGAATGAAAATAATTCACACCAATTTTTAGCTCTTTAACTTAAACGGTATTCGAGAATTTCAAAAAAAACTGTTTTTTCAAATTTTTTTCAAAACTCGGTTTTTTATATGAGAATCATGATCATATGATTTTTTCATGTTTTGGACTCGTAAGAATTAGGAAAAAAAAACATCATTAATCAATTCCGAATTTTACTATAAAAATAAAAATAATTTTGAAAAAACAGGTTTTTTTTGAAATTCTCGAATACCGTTTGAGTTAAAGAGCTAAAAATTGGTGTGAATTATTTTCATTCGACACCAAATCGACCCCCTAAGTATGAGTCAAAAAAGCCATGGGGGCAGAATTCCCATATTAATCCGGCTATGCCCTTTCAAGATCCTGAGTTCACGGGAAGTACCCTGTAGATTTGATTCCTTTGCGAGATTCAACATTTTGCGGAAATTTTCGGCATAAACAGCTGTATCTTTTGATTGCGTTGACTTAGAAGTTTGATTATTTTGAACACCAAGGGACCCGAGTATTTGATTAAATTTCAGCTCCGAAATACCTCCATTTTTTCTTTTCGAGGTACGGAACCCTAAAAAGTAGCTTTTGCATATTTGATTCAATTTCTATCTTTTACGTGACATTCAACGTAGTGTTTTGAGCTAAATTAAAGTAAAAAATTGCGAAGATACGTCGAAAAAAAAATTTTTTTTTAATTTTTCAATATTTTTTCAAATAAACCATTGATCTCAATCCAACTTGCGGCCTACGATGTAATATTTCATGAAAAAAAATGATAAGATTTTGGAGCTTTGGGTAAACTAGTCGGCAATTACAAAACTTAAAAAAGGATTAAACGGCTCTTTTTTTGACTTTTTTAATTTTCCAAAACTTACTAAGCTGAATCGATTCAAATATTAACGAAGTCTGAATTTGGTGGGAACCAAACGAATTCGTTTAAAGCCATTCAAAATTTATGAGAGGTATAGGTTTTCCCGCCTACAGAAGTTGCTTTTTTCACCCCGATTTTCGAAAATCGAGATTTCTTCCAGATCTCCACACTGCGCGGTCCTAGGTATATTTTCTATTTAGACAATATGTCTGTACGTATATGTATGTGTTTGTGTGTGTGTGTGTGTGTAAATAGTTTAGAACTTTGATTATTCGAAAGTTTGAAATTCGAATTTGACTATTCGAAAGCGGCAACGGAAATACATAATTTGTGAAAATTTCAGCTTTCTAGCTGTTATGGCTTATGAGATACAGCCTGGTGACAGACAGAAAGTCGGACGGATAGACAGACAGCGGAGGCTTAGTAAAGTGGTCCCGTTTTACCTTTTAGGCACGGAACCCTAAAAATACCATCCGAGCGACGTTCGGTCATCTAGCTAGTGTTATAAGCACATTTTCACAAAATTAAAGTTTAAAAAATCCAAAAGTTCACGCCGCAGTGTTATTTTTGCTTCAAATTATTTTTAAAAAAAAAACAGATCCGAATGAAGTGATTTTCAAAAGGGATCTATTCTGAATGGATTAGATAATATCAATAATAAAATAAAGTGAATTCATAAAGCCAATCAATTTATTTCGTTTTTACAGACATAAATAAACCGAGGGCTATAAAAAAATTTTATAACATGATTTTTTAGAATAATTAACTCTCTTCAAAATTATACAAAATTTGAAGAATTAAGTTTTCTCTTTATAATCATATACTTTTTATATCAAATTAGTGTATAAATTTATTACTGAGTGTGATTGAAGTTGGTTGAGCCATACATTTTCCTGCAACCGATAACGCCACGGCGTTCAAAAATCTATAGGTGCCTAACATACATTCAAAACTTCGACCAGCTTTTGCTATTCTTTTAAACAGCTTGGCCGATTTAAATATATTTTTTTTAACTTTTATCGTATTTTATCCGATTTTAAATAATCTCACGGTATAGTTTATTATTCAGAATTTCGACATTGAACTTTAATAATAAAATTAAAAAAACACGCAAAACAAGATCCACTAGTCCATTAGTATGTTAAAAAGGAGTAATGGGTTTTAAGACGTCATAATTGAATTTCACAAAATCACACCCCAATGACAAAATTGGTTTAGACTAAGTTTCCGTGTACAGGAAATCTTATCCTAGATTATCAAATACTTTTATAACAAAAGAAAGTATTAATTTAAGTAATATTAAAAATATTTCTTATCCCTAATTGGGGAGCATTACTAATGGATTATATTACTATAAATCTTCATAAACAACATTTTTACGTTATTAATGAATGGGTGGATTGATTTGACTATTGTTGTTGTCAACCCTACTAATATTTAAATGCGAAAGTTTGTGAGTATGCATGTATGGATGTTTGTTATTCTTTCTCGCAAATACTACTAAAGCGATTACGATGAAATTTAGTATGTACATAGCTGAAGACCCAGAATAAAACATAGGCTATTTTTTATCCCGGAAAAGTTAGGTGATCCCGCGGGATTCACTAAAAACTTTTTGCAGCGGGCTGCACGCTGCAGTTAGTGTTTCATAAAAAGGTAAGGATTTGAAAAATAAGCTCAAAACTTTTTGAAGATTTCTCAAAAGTTGCCACCAAAATGCAATAATTGTTAAAGCTATTCTAAACAGGATATCGGCAAAATATAGCTTTAAGACTTATCCGGATGAGGAAGTATTTACTTTTGTGATTAAGTTTCAAAATACTAAAATACAACGTAACTTACGAGACCTCCTCCCACAATAGCAATATCCATTCGGTTTGCCTTAATTCCATTTTCTTGCACCATACTTTCGAAATATACTAATTTAAATTGATCACCAGCAAAGTTGTATAATGGGCGCCGTGTCAACCACAACTGAGTTAAACAACGGTAGCGTGACACGCATACCCGTTTCTGTATTATCAACCAGATCTGCCCATCAACACACTACTATACGAGTATAAGCGAAAACAATTTGAATATCAAGAGTAATCGAATAAATATATTTTTTAATTTTAAAACAATTTGGAAGGAGTTAGAAGCACTTAAAAAAGAGTATGCCCATACAGGAGAAATAGACCTCTGTGGTTTAGTAATAATAATAATAATTTCTTTATTTGCAATAAATAGGGTACATAATGAGATCTTATTTAACAATATGTTGTTCTTTATTCCTATTTTGCCCTTTTTGTGGCGTGCAAATGTTACAATATGTTACCCTCGCTAAGATGTAAGAAATACTAGGTAGGTATATGATGTCGGGAAGCCACTAGATTAATACCAAGTCCAATTAAAACATTTACTACTAGTCTGGAGAATATTTAAATTTAGTGAGCCGGTGTCGGCGTCGTCGGATGTCGGCGTTGACCATATGAGATCCTAAATTCGATTCCTGGGCCGGGCAATCAAAAAATGTGTTTTTACAGTTTTCTGATAAAAACAACTTTGCCTGCGTCGGGCAAAGTGCCCGGTTGGCGATAGGCCTGCCACCTATCACATTGTGAGACAGTATCTTCGGCTAATCGTGGGTGCACTGGTACCTCTGCCTACCTGTTCAGGGAAACAGGCGTGACACTAGGTTGAGGTACTACTTTCTTTTAAAGGCAGGTAGGTATACAGACAGGAGACCTTTCCTGTATCTGGACCCTTTACGACTATCTATCCCGCACAGTTTCGTCCGCGAGTAGAATGTCACTAATATCTATAGTATAATCTTTCATACAAACTTTAGATAACTTTTATACAATCTTTCATACAAAACATTACAGGCCTTTAGGGAATGTTATCTCATAAAGCTTCCCGGTAAATTAAGGTATTTTAAGCTCAAAAGAGTAAAAACTATAAACATAGATTTTTTTTTCAGTTCAAACATCAATTTTGTTAAAAATGGCAGTACATTGATTTTTGAAAAGCTTTATATTTTGGGAACGATGATCGATTTTAATCTTTCGAATGGCATTCAACTCAATTTTTGAGATCTAAAATATTGCTTTAGCTAAATAATCGACAGGTTAAAAAATTTCGAAGCAGTATCAAAAAACATTTTTTTTTCAAAAATTTTTAATCATTGTCGTCGGGTCGTCGGGTCGACCGCCCCGTTGGTCGAGTGGTTAGCGACCCTGATTATGCGATCAACGGGGCTCGGGTTCGATCCCCGACGGGGACAAGCATTTGTGTGATGAGCATAAATGTTTGTATTTCCGGGTTTGGGTGTTTATTTAATATATTCTTGTATTTATATATGTATTTCTATGTATTAGTATCGTTGACTAATACCCATAACACAAGTAAAATAATTTGCTTACTTTGGGGTTAGATCGGTCAGTGTAATTTGTCTCGTGAATATTTATTTATATTTATTATTTATTGATAAATCCCAAAAAAGTCGACAGTCGAAAGTATTTTTATTCAATTAACGACATTTGACGCAGTTTTTAAGGGATTCTCCTTTAAGCTAAGATTTTTAAGTCAATAGGTGTATTAGCCTGAAAGTTATTTCAAAAATTTTAAATAAGTTTGCTAAAAATAACGTAATTTTAATATTTGAAAAGCTGTAACTTTTGAAAATTACGTTTGGTTTTGATCTTTGAGACGCTATTCGACGAAGTTTTTAGAACTAAAATCTCATAGAATACCAAAAAATTACTGATTAAAAAATTTCGAAGTTATGTCAAAAAAACACTTTTTTCATAATTTTTCGTCAACGATTACTCTCAAACTGATTTTGATGCAATTTATGCATAAGACATAGTTTTTTGAGGAACAGAGCTGTTTAGTTTTTGTACTTAATCCATACTAATATTATAAATAAGTAACTCTGTCTGTCTGTTACGCTTTCACGGCTAAACCGCTGAACCGATTTGAATCAAATTTGGTACAAATATAGTTTGAGACCCAAGAAAGGACATAGGATAGTTCTTAACCCGGAAATCCCACGGGAACGGGAACCGTGCGGGTTTTTATTTTAGAAATGTTTCCACCCGAACGAAGTCGGGCACAGCTAGTCGGTAAATAAATCTAGAAGTTATATTAAAAAAATAGTGTTTCCAAAAAAAAAATATTTTGTTTGTTCAAAATTTCTCAAAATCTCCTGGGCCGACTTGGTTCAAATTTTCAGGAAGTCTAAGTTGAGTGGAGTCCATTCAAATGCCATCAACTGCGTTTTATCGGTCCGGCCATTCCAAAGTTATGAGATGTTTTAATAAACACACACACACACACACACACACACACACATACCTGTCTGTATGACAGACAGGTATGTGTGTGTGTGTGTGTGACAGACACCCCAGAAAAACACCCTTTGTCGTATCACCTCGTTTTGAAAATACTTCTCTGAAAGCCACATATGCGCTATAGCCCTGAGTCGACATATCAAGCGACGTTCAGTTCCACGGTCACTTGGAAGGCAAAGCTAAATTAGCCTCCAAAAAACTGGGAGTTCTCAGCAGGGCCAGGCAATAGGTACTTCACAACGGCCCATCGCTTACTGCATTATTAGGCGCAAATCCGGCTTCATACGGAGTAAAGTATCTTCACGCCTTTATCCCCGAAGGTGTAGGCAGAGGTAGGTAGGTAGGGATAGATAGGTAAGGGTAAGCAGTATTAAAGTCATTGTCATGTTCCAATTTAGAGGATTATGTAAATGGTAAACCTATAGACGTAGCATTACAATGCCGGCAACAAATAGCAACGAAAAATTAATATCTCTAATTATGTTATATGTTATTATGCATCTACAATTCATTATTAAGAGTGAATGATTGAAAATATGTAAAAAAAATATCGGATAACCAAAATGTACCTAATGAATTAAGATGTTCATCTTAATTAATTTGTTGTACATTCAAAAACGTCTAGCCATAATTCCGCACCGTACTATGTGTACCGTACAATAATATGTACTCGTACAAAAGGGTTAGGTTTTTTAGACAAAAAAGTTACATGTCATTACAAAATTACAGAAACTTTTCAAGAGTAATTATAGCCAATACAAACACCTAAGAATTGCTTGTCTATGTTGTTATATATACTATAAAAGTCCTCTCAAGTTATCTGTCTATCAATGAGTAACCATGACGTAAATTCAACGGCATCATTTCATACATTTAATAAATAATTATTACATAAAAGTAATCTAGTTATTACAAATGTTTGGTACCTATCTAACTAACCTTTGCCTCTTATCATTTGTTGACATAAATATTACAATCATAAACAGTAAGTTGATATAATGTTATATTACTTTATATATCAAATATCACTACATCATAAATAGTTGATATGATTTTATATTATACACTTTATATATGAATATTATCGCTAAAACAAATTTAAATACTTAAACATCTTTGATTACTGAATCTCCTAGTTACGTAAAATGCGGCATGATTGCCACAAAAGGTCTTTCAATATAAAACTAATAAGCAAAAAACTAAAATAGTGGTCGTGGTAACAATAAAGTAACTGTTATAATAAATCGTAATATGATATAATATCTATATAACCGGTGCTTGAGCTTTATAAACTAGTACTTTTTAATAGAGATGGCTCGAATATTCGGTTATTATTCGGTTTTTGGTCTATTAAGCCATTTCCATAGTATTCGAATTCTTTGGCCGAACTATTATGCCAAATATCAAAACCCTAATCAGTACAAATGAGTTTAAATAGGTATTATCACGCCTGGTTGGTTTCTTTACGGGGTAGGCAGACTAAGCCGAACGTCTATATTCTTATATTCTATACTTTCCATCGTCAGCACTTGGTGAAATTCCATTGTTATAAGACACTTTTACTATTGCACTTGTACATAAATTTCACTTTTACATATTTTTTAATATTTTACTCGACCGATTTCACTTTTTAAAGCATCTTCAGGATGTAATATACTTAACTGATTATTATTGACTGTTGAGGAATATAAACAAACGTAAATATTTATTTTAAAAGGGTAAGCTTAAATATCGCTCAAAGGTGTTGTCAGCTTTAACAATTCTTTATTCTTTCTTTATTCTTTATTCTATATTCTTTCCGATTCAGCACTTTTTACCGGGTTGACGGTTGGTGAGATGAGTGGTGATCACCCACTGCCGTATTTTAACGACCTGATTAAGGATTATCAACTCTTGCTATCGATAACCGAGACCGATGGCTTTACGTGCCCACCCGAAGCACGGGAGTAGTAAAACACCATCTGTCAGACTCCAAGATTGTGGATTTTAAGAAAAACCTCGGCAAAATCCCTATAACATTTTTGCCCGACTCGGAATCGAACCCTCATGATCTGTGCGAATAGGCTAAATCCTAGACCACGAGGCATTTACAATTAACACTTAAAAATTTTCAGAGGTAAGTTGTTATGAATGAAAAGATTCATTAAATGACAAGATTCAAGATATGTTGAAAACATTTTTTCAACATATCTTGAATCTTGATATGGATTATTTTTTGGACGATCAAATAGAGAATATTTTTAGCAATACAATACAGGAAGCCTTTCAGCAAGACTATAGTTTCTCAATCTACAAACAAACCGCAGAGCTGAACAAGACAACCAGTACACCAAGGAGGCTATTTAAATTATTACCTACTATGTATTTTCATTACATAACTACCTGTACTTCTTCGTAGACAAATTGCACTTATTAAATTTAAAGAATATAAGATTTCAGATGAAGAAAACTAGTTATTTTGCAATTTTCCGCGAAATTTAAGTATACCTTTGCGATGTAACCGAAAAGGAAAACATATAAAAGCGGTGTAAGAAATGGAACAAACTTACCTAGAGCCGCGGTAGTACTACCGCGTAAAGATGGGCGATTGTTACTGATTCCAATAATTGAATAGTTTGATACTACTAATCTTAATATTCGAATGCAAAAACAATCGATCGCTAGTTTGCAAATTCGAATAAAACCGCTAGTTCATTCATTCGCTGTTCCATTCAAAATTAGTCTGTATTCTCATACGTTACAGTCTACTTTTAATTGATATTCGTACTAGTAATAATTAAATAGTAGATTTATCAAATAACTAGATTTGCGAACAGCTAGTTTATTCATTCAGTTTGCAATACAAAATTGACCGTTTTTTCGTATTATATAGATTACTTTTAAGGTTTATTTAATAATAATATTTAGTTAAGTTAAGTTTTACAATTAAAATATATTTATATGGGTGCAATAAAAACTACGATATCCGAATACAAACTAGTAATTATCGTTAAGTTCGATGATTAGCCAATTGCCACAATAATGTGCCAATAATTGCCACATGAAAATAAGTTCAGTACATAGAGTTTAATTTTAGATCAGGTTACGGATATTCGAATATATAAACTAGTAGTAATGAAATTTGTTACGTAAGGAATGAGACGACGCTATACATACGTATTTACTTCCCGCTTCTTTTCAAATTCGAATGAGTCATAAGGTTATTCGAATAATTTGAATGACTGCTACAATCGAATTATTCAAATAATATCATTCACAATCGCCCATCTTTACTACCGCGGCTCTCGTTGAGTGTAGCAGTGCCCGTGTCTCCTGAAGATGCTTCGGTTGCGAAGTGAAACGTGCGTTGAGTGCGTCAATTGTGTGATTTTGTGTTTGGTGTTGTCGTGGTATAAAGTGAGGTGGAAGAGGGTGGATAACTGTGCCGCTAGGGTCTTCATTATTTTCAGACCTACGGTAAGTTTGTTCCATTTCTTACACCGCTTTTATATGTTTTCCTTTTCAGTAACATCGCAAAGGTACACTTAAAGTTTGCGGAAAATTGCAAAATACTAGTTTTCTTCGTCTGAACAATGGATTTCCGCAAAGTAACGCCTGAATCTATAAAATAATATAAGATTTGTTTTTCTGTCTAGCGGTTGCAAATACATACCGCTATAGCGCTTCTCCTGTCGTGCTTCGGTTTGGAGCGTAAACCGGCAGGTTAATACGTAAAGCACTGACACCACAGACCACTCAAATACTAAAAAACACATGACGTGACACGGTGTTGGGCGCAAAATGCGTAGTCCCTCATATGAGCAAATGTATGTAAATGTCAAACGTTTGTAGATATATTATATCGTAAAAAATAGAAATATGCCATATTGCGCTATTTTATCGTGTCGAATAAAAAGCAAAAGCTTAAGGGATACCTTTGGAGTTATTTTATTTCATCGATATGTATTATAACTCTGTATTTTTCTGTGTAAATGGAAGCGACGTTGACAACCTAAGAAATTATCTTGAAAGGCGTATCCAGTTTAATCTGTGACTGACACACACACCACACGAATGACAACCAAACATTACCATCTTTCGTGTTTATAAGCGATGGTTGTCTCTTTTTATCAGAAGGACCATCTGCTTATTACCTATCCAGTGATACAAAAACTTTGTACATTGTGGAGTATGCGTTTGAAAGAAAACCTAATCCAATAACTTTAATTGAGGACAATGTAATACTATCCCTGAGATATTTGAGCCATTATACCGAGTCGGATTACTATCTTATTATGTATACATCTATACAAATAGATAAAATTAAAGTGTATGTTTGTAATATTAAAATAACCGGTTTTAACTAAATGCACATGGATGTATACACGGTATATATACCAAAATAACATTTTTTACAATTTTTGTCTATCTGTGTCCGTCTGTCTGTCTGTCTGTCTCTCTGTTTGTTTCGGATAATCTCGGGAACGGCTGGACCGATTTTGACGGGACTTTCACTGATAAGTAGCTGATGTAATAAGGAGTAACTTAGGCTACTTTTTTTAGAATTTTTCCCACGTGGACGAAGTCGCGGGCACAGCTAGTATGTAATATATCGCCCTAATGCTCTAAAGATACTGGTTTCAGTATTGGTCCGCGGGATATCACACAAATTTTAAAATGATGAATACATATGTACATGAATACATATTCGTGGGTAGCGTAGCTCTTTTGACGAGTCAAACAAACTTTATACACAAAATACTTAAAGATTAACAGAAGTCAATGTTACATACAAGTAATTATTCGAGCACTGCTGACAGCACATATAGACACCTTTCACGGTCACGACATCTCAGACTGGTGCGGAACAAACTTTCCCGAACCATTCCGAGATATCGCGACCGTGTAATGTGTCTATGTGTGCGTTGCTCGAATATCACGTGTATGTAGATTTAATACTGTTAGTGTCCAGTATACTGTACTTTATATCTATAAAACGCTGTTTGAAACGAGCATAATCAGCCGAATTTGTAAGCTTTTCTTCCTTGATCGATACATATAGTTTTAATGCATTGACAAGATAATTTAATTGATCGCCTCCATGGACGTACTTAGGGAGTGAGAGAGAGGCATTCCTCTCTGCATCTCAAAAATACTGCATCGCTTGTTTACCACTGCAAAAATGCCACATTTAAACATTTGTGTTTGGAACACGATTCAATACATAAATAAGTAGTTCATTTTATCTGCATTTTATAATAATTATTTTAATGTTATAAAGTGGTTATATTGTCCCCAGTCCGATTAATTCGTTGCTGTGTTGTTTTAGACCGATAGTATTGTTGTAAGTATCGTTGACTTACTCTCATATCTAAAGCCTATAATTTGCTTATTATTTTTTTTATCATAAGATAGCAAACAAGCAGATAGGTCTCCTGATGGAAAGATTCACCCATCGCCTACAGACACCCAAGATGTCAATGGCGCGTTGCTACCTTGTGGCGAGGTCTATTACCACATGCATAAGTTTACCGGCTACCTTACTTTCCAAACCGGAACACGACAGTGACAAGCACTAACGCTATTGCGGCAGGAATAGATAAGGCGGTGGTACCAGACCCGGGCGAGATAATGCAGAACTCTATCACCTAGTAGCCACGATAGTAGTGACTCGAATAGCCAATCGGTCGCCTTTTACGATCTGCCTGACAGAACAGCAGTTGGCTTCAAAGGAGCCCGGGATCAACACGGGGAGAACTTACTTACTTACTTTGCAGTAACATCAATTAAGTATCTACCTAGTATAAGAAATGTAAATAAGTTAAACAAGTGCGTAACGGACCGCGAGCAATGTAGAGGTCCATAGTTACCCATCACAACATTTCAGACTAAGAAGAGGGCTTTTCATTGTCATATATATACATAACATTTAAGCTTTTTAACGCCAATTTTTTACCGTCACTGCTTGTTACTGTCATGTTATGGTTTGAATAATAAGGTAGCCGGTAAACATACGTATTTGACTTTCGCTACACAGTTTGCAACGCACCATTAACATCTTTTGTGTCCAAAGGCGACGGTTGACTTTTTCAATAAGGAGAGCTGGTTTTTGATATAAAAAAACGGAATTCTACAAAGTCAGCGTAATCTTCTTATATTAATTAGATTAAAATCAGTTTGCTAAAATCCAATATCTGCAATATATTGATGCATTAGTTACTCGTCCGCATTCGAACATTTTTACAACATTGCAATAAGTCCAAGTTAACGTGAATTATACTGGAGTCGAGCCAATTTTGGAAAAACTACAAGTTTATTTCTAAATGAGATTTGAAAATCCGATACATCGCGTTCCCGAAATGGCACATTCATCAATTACATTATACCTAGTTGGAAAGTCGAAAGCTTTTAAGGATGTAGAATGTAATTACCTATATATAAATATAACATAAACGTGATTTGGACAGACTACTGTTTTAAATAAATAAATCCCCGGATCTTTAATTTGCATTTATGAAAACAGATAATCATTACATATTAGAAATAGAACATAAATGGAATTTTGGCAAGTTTAAATAATGAATGCCTGGATATTTACGTGTGTTTCACGCAGTGATATATAAAAAAAATGTCATTGGTTTCACGTGTACTTTTCGAGTCTCCTACATGTGACAGTCGGAATGACAATAATACAGAGTCAGAGAGATATTTTATTAAAACCTGCTTTTTCCGAATTAATTGATAAGGATCAATAAACGCATATCTTACGAGAAAGCAGTGGCGTAACTGTCGTAGGTCTAGCCGGGGCAATGCACCGGGGCCCTCAACCTCAGGGGGCCCTCAGCCTCCAATCTCCGTGCTACATTCACAATAAATATATATTAGCAATCTAGTTGAGTACAAAACATTTAACTAGTTTTTTCTTAATTATGCTTTGTAGTGAACAATTAAAATCTAATGATGAAATAATTTTGCACCTTCAGAGTATTTAGTTATTTAGTGCCCAAGGCCCTTCTATAATTACGCCACTGCGAGCAAGAAAAATACAGTGTATTTAGAATAAAAAAAGCAACATTTTACAAAGTTTCGTGAAAAAAAATCCATTTTTGTAGGAGATAGAAATAGAAAACCAAAAAGTCAGTTTTTCAAACTTTTCGCATAATTTTGAGGTTATATGAAAAAAGTGCAAATACAAAAGTTGTAAATCTTCTTACTGCCGACAACTTTGCCATTAAACTTTTTTCACTCGTAGTTTTGCCGAAAATCGTGATAAACCGTTTTTCCCCCTTCAAAGTCCCCGCCCCCGACCCCACCTCTTCACACTTCCGGAACTCAAATCGCCCGTAATTTTTTTTCCCTCTTATTTTGACTTTATTTTCTTCCTTTGGGTTTTGGGTTTTCGCCGTGTTGGTCCCGACCTCCTTTGAAGAATAGGCCAACTGCCGTTCTGCCAGGCAGGTCGTAAAAGGCGACCGATTAGCTATCGAGTCACTACCATCGTGGCTACTAGGTGGTAGAGTTCTGCATTGTCTCACCCCTGTCTGGTACCACCGCCTTACTTATTCCTGCCGCAATAACGTCAGTGCTTGTCGCTGACGTGTTCCGGTTTGGAGGGTAAGGTAGCCTGTAAACTTATGCATGTGACATTAGTCCTCGCCACAAGATAGCAACGAACCATTAACATCTTTGGTTTTTTTTTAATTATATAAAGTGGAGGTACCGATTGTAGACGGGTCATACTAGGGTAGTTTTTATACAGATATACAGGCGCCTTTAGACAGGCGATGGTTGACTCTTTCCATCAGGAGACCCATCTGCTTGTTTGCTATCTTATAATATAAAAAAAACATCTTACTATTATTTTCTTTTGATTCAAAAACTACCCTAGTATGACCCGTCTACAATCGGTACCTCCACTTTATATAATTAAATACTTAACAAAAAAATTGACACGACTCGAGACAACGCTCAGACCTTTTGATCAATTGAGC
Organism: Apodemia mormo; assembly: GCA_036924255.1. Lineage (NCBI taxonomy): Eukaryota > Metazoa > Arthropoda > Insecta > Lepidoptera > Riodinidae > Apodemia > Apodemia mormo. Next base: position 12,351,583 of record JAUPFN010000005.1, read on the forward strand.
TACATATCGGTGGTGCAACGTGGCATAATTCTTCTTTATTTTGTGATCAATTCCATCGACTGTACTGATAGCTAGATATAGGTAGGTACATAAGTACACACTAGCTAAATAATATGTTAAATGAATTTCATCAAGTTTCTTATTCCTATACCCTATTTCTCATTCTAATTGCCTTTTCGCCCATTCGGTCCAACAGCTTATTAGACCATTGGATCAATAGCTTTTTTGCCCAGTGGCTCACTGGACCATTGCTCTATTAATTCCTAGACTTTTAAATTGACTAACAAATGTGATTATTTACTCATTGGACTATTGGTAAAATTATTTGTCTGACGGCTCAGTAGCTTCATTCATAGCAAACTGGCCCACTGGCTCATTCAATCCTGCGTCATTTTTCGCTCATTGACTTATCCACGCAAAAACTCATTCACCCCGCGTAGATCCGCACCCCGTTTGAAGAATAAATTAACTGCCAGCCATCTCGTAAGACAAGGAGATATTCAACGTGTCTCGGATATCGTGATTACTTACCAAATAGTAAAGTTTTGCATCGCCTTAGGCCCCGGTTACACTTTCATTAGTGCGAGTGTTTTAAGCAGGTGCTTAGTATTTAGCAAAAAATACGTGTAGATTGCCGTTGATAGTTCGAGTGAATAGTAATCAGCGTAGTTAAAGTAAATAGACGCTGATTACGAATCACTCGAAGTAATCAACGGCTGTCTACAAGTGTTTTTTGCTAAATACTAAGCATCTGCTTAAAACACTCGCACTCGCACTAATCAAAATGAAACCAGAGTCTTACATAATCTTGCAATAGCGTTGAAGCAAGTCGCTGTCATAAGCCGTTGAGTAGGAAAGGTTACCGACTTATTAATGCATGTAATATCTCATCCGTATCAATCGCAAAGCAACGTAATCTTATCACCTTTAATGACTACAGGCGATGATAATTTATTAATAACAGAACTATAACTTCATTGCTCCGATATAAAAAATTGGCTAATTGGCTTCTTGTCTTATCGGTTGCATTTGCTTAATAACCATTGACCCAACAGCTCATTGGCTTACAGGACCGTTGGCATACTGACTTATCATCTATCATTTATTTGTTAACTCTTTGACCCGTTGACTTACGAAAAAAAAACAATAAGTACCTAGGAATAATAAAAATGTATTTATTTATAATCTTATTAAACTCATTTTACAATCATTTATCCTAAGTTACGATTACCAACATTTTTAAAAACTCATATTGGTTGGCATCATCGATATATCTTCAGATGGACTTTGGCTCGAGCTGAAAGAGCTTAAAGTCTCTCTGGTTTCTTCTTTAATTTTCAAATGTTCTGTACTCGAGGGAGGTCTAGGGGGTAGCGACTTATCTTTGTGTTCCTTAGATTTGTCTTTACTACTGTGCTTGTGTTTGTGCTTATGTTTATGTTTCTTTTTATCTTTTTTCTTTTTCTTGGCCTGTAAAAGAATTAACATACATAAGTGTTAATACCCATTCTTCAAAATTTATTGAATACAAATCAAAAATTACAGTAAGAAATTAGTAAGTAGGTGTGATAAATTCAAAAGAAATGTACAAAAGTATGTTTTCAGAAATAGTATCGTTTCATAAGTAGATTGAAAAAATATATAGATAGGCGGTGTGATGTGGACGCGACTTAGGTGTGGGGTAGGTGGACGCGCAGGTCGGTTAGGTAAGTAGGTTGATAGACAAGAGAGCTAGTTAGGTGTTTAGGGTGGCAAGTGGATAAGTGGGCAGGTAGGTAGGTTAGAGAGAGTGTAGGTGGGCAGGTACATCGGTTAGGTAGGTAGATATGCTCTGCGCTGATTCATAAATTTGTCTCACTCGCTCGCCGCGTCCCGCACCGCGCGCCCGATTCGCTCGGCAAAAATCGTCCGTCGCCCCGCCGGTCACCGCGCGTTTAGTACTTCCCCATACATTTATTTCAGACGCCAGACACTTCGCCATTCACGCCGCGCGAAAAATTGAAAGCGCGAATTACCCGTGGCCAGGTCGTTAGGTGATTAGAGCGGCAAGTAGATGGGTAAGTAAATGTAGGTGGACCGGTAGGTAGGTAGGATGGCAGGCAACAAGATAACTAGTTCCGTAGTCAGGGTGGCAAGTAGTTAACATAGGTAGGTATATGAGAGAGTGTAGGTGAGCAGGTACGTCAGTTAAGTAAGGTTGGTAGGCAAAAAGAACGTTGGTTAGGGAGGCAAGTAGTACTTATCTACTTGCCTCCCTAACCAACGTTCTTTTTGCCTTTGGTAGGTGGGTGAAAGCGAGAGTAAATATGTCACCAAGCTGTGAAACTTTGTTCTCGATAGGGGTACCCCGACCGCACAAATTTTATTTTTTGCTTACATACATTTTATTTTATTAATAGGTGTATTATCAGAATCTTACATACACAAACAACAGCCTTTTTACCCAAATTTTAACCAGCATCTTTCAGGACTGTATTAAGAGAATATTGCTTTTTTATTTCAATTTCTATTTGGTTCAAAGTTAGTGTTACCGTATCTATCAATGGCAAAACTCTGACTCGTGCCCACAACCGTATTTAAAAGGTGAAGTAGCTATTAGAACCTAAATAAGTAAAATAATCGTAATTAGACGCAGTTCTTTGTTTAGTTTTATAGTATCTTTATACAAAACGGGCGGAATATTTAGTCATGAACAACTTTTGAAGTCAAGTACATATATAGATGTATTTGTCAAAAATAAAAAAAAGCGTCACAACGATTCTGTTGCGGATAGAACACTTTGTACTGAACATTAAAAAAACGCTCTTGGTTCACAACGATTCACCAATCTGTTGCCTGGAGAGAAAGGTGATGGTCAACGATTATCGACGATGGTTAAACGATTATCGCTTGCTTTATGTGATAACCCGGATTAACACCTTTACATAAATTTCGGAAGCACAGCAGTGGCATACTACCACAGACTTGGCGCTGCCTCTATTATAGTTTTAGATAGATAAAAAAGTATCATCACGCCTGGTTCCCTTGCGGGGTAGGCAGAAAAAAACCGAACGTCTATAGACTTTCCAGTTCACTATGATTCACCGGTTTGTCGATTGGCGAGAGGAGCGATGATACCCATCGCCGCATTTAACCGACTTTTTAATGATTACTGGCTATTTCTGTCGATAACCGGGACCGACGGCTTTAAGTGCTCATCGAGGCATAGGAGTGGTAATACTCCACCCGCCAGACTCCGAGCTGCTATTGAAATTTTGAATTTTCGAGAAAAATCTACATAAATCCTCAATAAAACTTTCGCCCGACGCGGGGATGGAACACGGGAGCTCACGTACTGCCCCCCCAATTCACGTAATTGAGTCAATACGCTTAGGGCTTTCACACGCATAAACACGATAGAACGTCGAAACGTGCAGCGACGCGTCATCCATACTCCATACTAATATTATAAATGCGAAAGTAACTGTCTGTCTGTCTGTCTGTCTGTTACGCTTTCACGGTCAAACCACTGAACCGATTTGGATAAAATTTGGTACAAATATAGTTTGAGACCCAAGAAAGGACATAGGATAGTTCTTATCTCGGAAATCCCACGGGAACGGGAACTATGCGGGTTTTTATTTTAGAATTTTTTCCACGTGAACGAAGTCGCGGGCACAGCTAGTAATATATAAGAAAATGTGTAAGTGTTTTAAAAGTTTCGACTCGATTGCCGCTTGATTACGTGAATTAGGCCTGAGCCGAATAGGCTAATCTCTAGAAAATGAAGTAGTTTCTTTAAGAGTAATAATAATTGTATAAATCTTGAATTATATACTAAAACAAAATAACATACCTTAGGAGCGCCTAAATCGTCCTTATCGTGTTTAAACATCCCCGGCTCGAATCCTATTGGACCCAGTGACCCAGTAAGGCCTGGTAATGGAACCGCGTTGTCTGATATACATTCTCGTTTTGACTCGTCCTGGACAAAATTATACCATTAACTTCTGTCTCTCTCACTCGAGACACCCATAGTTATTTTTTTATATATCATAAAATAGTAAACAAGCAGATGCCTCTCCTGAAAGAAAAATTATCGCCAACAAACACCAAAGATGTTTATGGTGCGTTGCTATCTTTGTGGCGGCGTCTTAATGTCACATGCAATAGTTTACCGGCTACCATATCCTCCAAACCGGATAACGACGGTGATAAGCTTTAACGCTATTGCGGAAGGAATAGGTAAAGCGGTGGTACCAGATTCGGGCTACACTATGTAGAACCCTACCACCTAGTAGCCACGATGGTAGTGACTCATATAGCCAATCGTTCACCTCTTACGAACTACCTGACAGAACAACACGACATAATATGGTATATTTTCCAAAGGATGCCCGGAACAACACTGGGTTCTAGAATCAATTTCTAGAAAGAACACAGGCGAGACTTCAAACATCGTTTATTTAGTTATTAGCTTAAAGTTTAATATATTCCGCAAGATTCTATATCAACTTATCTGCATTTAATAAATATTTTTAAACTTGGGGAATAACAGCTAAATATAGTTGGAATTTAGGTAAAGTTAACGTAAACATTCAGTTTAACCTTAACCTTAGTAGTTTGTGTTGAGGTATTTATCTTGTCATTGGGTGTCTAGTACATGGCGCACAACAAGTTTTGCACTTCTAGCTAATCGGAACTATTTGAATTTTGAATGTTATATTTTTAAAACGTCGCAACCTTCTTAGTAATAAAAAAAAAACAATTGGCGGGAAATGATTTTTCAATTGTTTTTTTATAACACATCAAAGTTCTACGTACGCAACGAAAATGGAATTAAGTCGAAAAGATTTTAGAGCGATGATTTTTTATTATTTTAAAAGTTCTCTTCCTCCGCAAGACTGCCGCTCGTCTTCAAAATGCTTTTGGGAGAGAAGCACCTTGTTTGAGCACCGTGAGGCGATGGTTTGCTGAATTTGAGAGAGGTCGAGTTTCTTTACATGACATGAATTTTGTGAAGGGCGGCCTTCAACTGCCGTCAACGAAAATAATGTGGCTACTGTTAAGCGTTTAATTGAAGAAAACCCTCGGATTACCTATGAGACAATTCGAGGAATATTGGGGATATATGGGTATGAGCCAAATTCAGAAAATTTTACACGAAGAATTGAAAGTTCGGAAAAAATGTTGTCGTTGGATCCCTCATGAACTGACAGCGGAGCAGAAGCGGGCTCGCGTGGAATGGTGCTCACAGATGCTTCTGAAGTACGACCATGGACATTCTAATGCTGTTTATGACATTGTCACAGGAGACGAAACGTGGATTTATTGTTTTGAACCCGAAAAAAACCTAGCAATCTTGTAAATGGGTGTTTGAAAATGAGAACAGGCCAACAAAAGTGAGACAGGCGAGAAACGTTGGTAAAAAAATGATCGCGTGTTTTTCTCAGCTACGGGTCCCATCTGTACAATTCCACTTGAAGATCAAAAGAGTGTTAATGCCGAGTGGTATTCTACCATTTAGAAAAAGTTCGCGAAAGACGACCCAAAAGCCGCATTCTCCTACACCATGATAATGCTTCTTCACACACGGCCAACAAAACAAAGTCATTTTTAGCTTCCGAAACAGTACATCTCGTCACTTATCCTGCGCATAGCCCCGACCTAGCACCCTGTGATTTCTGTATGATCCCCAAAATCAAAGATTTGATGAGAGGTTTTACTTTTACCAACTCCGAAGAGGCAGTGATAGCGTTCAATCAGCACGAAGAAAACATGCCTTCAGATCTGTGGTCTTCCTGTTTTAAAAAATGGTTCGATCGCATGAAAAAGTGTTTAAAATGTAAAGGAGATTATTTTGAAAAGCAATAAACATAATATTTTGGTTATAACATGTTGTTTTTTGAAGTTACGCAAAACTTATAATGTGACCTACGTACATCTGCTAATCTCAGAAATCTAAGATTGACAAAATTCTGAGCTAAGATTTTGCCACGACCATTGATATAAAAAACCTAAAATGCACAGGCCCGAACAAAACTGGCACTCAAAAGTGTCGCTAATTTCATTTATGTAGTTATAGATATGGCAAAAATATATGGCCTTGCATATCCAACCTTAAGCGCAAGGTTTATAGTTGTTTTTACAAAACAATGTACAAAAATATATAAAATTGACAGTGTCGCGACCGACGCGATTCTTTTTGAATTTATGCGCACAATTTCAAATTGTGCGCTAATTTTTGGAGGACGTTTATGAGACACTGATTGTGTATCTTGGATTTTTTACATCAATGGACACGACACTTTTTAGACACTTAAAATAACAGAAAAATAGCTTTAAACTATTCTTTAGTAAAAAAACAGGCAGAATTTTATTTGATAATTATAATGAAAATAATTATATTTAAACTTATTGCTGTTTTAATGCAAATGTAAAGTTTTATACAATATGATGATAGAAGTCAATCAAATTAAAATCTCAATATTTTTTATATGATTGTTCCTAGCGATATATTTTATTCAAGTAACTTAAAAATCGTAGAAAATTATTGATTATCTAATATTCGTCACTTCAAAAGACACACAAGGAATGTACAAAACGAAAACCGCTTGTGCTCTTTGATTTCTTCCATTTCCTACACTACTTTTGCTTCAGTGGCATTTTAGAAGTCACATATTATAAAATTTCACGGAAAAATTCAATATAATTACTTCGTCTTTTAATAACCTTGTTTATATGCGGCTATTATCTCTTACCAAGGTCGCCCGCTTGTTTGCTTTCCTGTGATATAAAAACATTAATACTCACACTAAAAACTCGAATAGGCATGTCGTGTACAGTAGTGATATCCACTTTGTCTTCTTCCTCTTTTATACTGGAAATTGGTACGGGCAATACGGAGTCGCGTGGGGTTTCCAAAGTACTGGCTAAAATCGGCATCTCAGTTAAAGGTCCAATATCTAAGTCGTTCTTAACAGGAACCTAAAAAGAATGAAAATCAAAGTCATATTAATTGCTTTATTATAGCACAATTTTAGTGCATGTAATTTCAATGCACATTATTATCATACATTTTCATGACGCTTTATGGGATCTGGTGTCAATGCATATATATGAGGTCGTGATTTCCAAATAAGATATGCACCACGAGAAGGTTATATCGACTCAGTCTGCGACGTAATCACACGTTAATTATCATAATTGTAAAATGTTTGACTTAATGAAGCCAGGCGATCAACACGTATAATAGTAATCATAGTCAAAGATTTTAACCAAAAACAATATACTACAGACAAAGTCTATATATATATATATATATATATATATATATATATATATATATATATATATATATATATATATATATATATATATATATATATATATATATATATACCTATATATGTATACGCTTATCACGCGTATATATTTAAAGCAGAAATTAAACGACAGCGTAGTTTAATTTGCTAAACATCTTGCTACGACCAGTAGGAGCGGAATAAACAAAGTCCGCGCGGACGAAGTCGCATATAAATACTGTTACATACATAATACACACCCAGACCCAGAAATATAAACATCTCTATGCTCATCACACAAATATTTGTCTCTGTTGGGATTGGGAACCTTGTTGGATTGGGCTGTTGGGAACCCAAGCCCCATCGATTCATACATCAATAGGTTCGCTAACCATTCGACCAATGAGGCAGTCAATTATAAATGTGTAAGCGTAATAAATTTCACTACGATCACGTTTACTTTGACCCTGTTTATCATAGACCGATACGGACAATGGTCAGAAATTGTTAGATATATGACATAATGTTGATGATAACAAAATGTTAACGTTCTTAAATTAGACCAACTATATTTAGTTAGACCTCCTTTTAACAATTTCAATGCGGTTGGCGTAATATTACGTAAAACTTAAATCCTTTTACCACACGATAGGCGTAATATTCTGTTGAAATTAAACCCTTGATAAAAAAAAGCCGAACAACGAGATGCATCACTCTGCTGTACAGTAGTTACAGAACATAACAACCCTCTGTGAAACGGAAAGAAATACTTACTTATTTTATATGTATGTAATATGCTACAAGTGTTCCAAGCTTCTAAATTATTTACGTATAAAACATGTAAAAAAATATGTATGTTGTTCTTTATTGTTTTTATTTTAAACTTTAAAAAAAATTACCTCAGGATATTTGCATTTTTAATTAATCAATTCAAAATAATTAATTTCAATTGACTTTAGTTCGGTTTTACAAAAAATATTGATAATATCTATGGCAACACCAATATATGTTGTCTATATAATTTGGAAAACGTTGTAATATGCCAACCACATCTAGCGATAGACTTTTATCAAACGTAATAAAACGCCTCCCGCACAGAATGCGTAATCGTTGGGACGTTATATCTCGTTCATTGTCTTAAAGAGAAGTAACTTGATAATATGTCTTCCGTAAACATTGAAAATATGGTCCCACATGGAAAGGGTTAAATTGCATGATGTCTATCGATGATACTAATCAGAGTTATCGGCATCATAGCCGATTGTCCTGTCGTGAATTCAGAATTATTTATTTATTTATCTATTCTTTTGTACACATAGAAATATAAAACAATACTTATTTAAAAAGAAAATACATGTACAAAGGCATGCTTATCTCTTTAAGAGATTTCTTCCAGCAAAACCAGCAATACAGGTTGTTGGAGAAATCACAAGATATAAATAGCAGGCATGGTGTACATCAGTTAAAAACTAACAATAACAAATTTTAACAACACAAACAAGGATAAATGTAAGGTAAAATTGTTTTTTTTTTATAATTTCAACAAAAGTGACAATGAGAACAAATCTAGGATAAAAAAAATTAAAAGTGAGAAAGTGAATGAAAAGAAAATACAAAGTCCAAAAATATTAAAATTATTCACTATCAAGCAACAAATAATGCTGCCTGACCTTAACTTTAAAACAGCTTATAGTCTGGATATCCTGAATATGCATTGGGAGATCATTCCATAAATTAGCTGTGTGAACAGTAAAGGACTTGCCAAAAAAATTTGTATTAAACTCGCAATGCAAGAGCACACCGGACGATCACTACAAGGAGCTAATGTGAATCTGTCCGATTTAATATTATATATAATTATCCTGCTCTGGTGATTATAATTTCTAATAGCTACAGTCGTGTTATTTCAGGCCACTTAAGGAAAATTAAAAATCCGACTTTGCCTTTGTCAACTTGTAATTAACGAGTAAAGGTCAAACATGTTCAAATATTATTGTATAATTCTGTGACGATTCGAGTCAAAATGACCCCTTAACGAATTTCTCCTGTAACATCATTACTGCGTTCCGGGTTGGATTGAAGAATTCTATGAGTTGTGATCATCTCTTATTACTAGAAGAACCACCAACTTGCTAGCTATCGTATGCTGTAGACACGAAAATGGGTTCTTCCTAGAGCCTGCAAATCCATTGCCCTATGTAATCTAATGTTTGGCTTTTAAAACTTACACGTATTTTTAGGCTCGAAATATGTACTTAGTTGCTTAAGGTCGATAAAGACGGTGAAATTTAAGAAAATTTATTCTTTACTTTCCATTCGGCACTTGGTGAAATTCCATTAATGTTAGACACAATTAACAATGCACACACACTGCAATGCACACACACATTAATTTCACTTCCCAACTTATACATTTTTGGTATATTACTCAACTGGTTTTAGTTTGTAAGCATCTTCAGGATATATACTTAAGAAGTATATTATACTGAAGATGCTTAAAAAGTGAAACTGTTTGAGTACTACACCAAAAACGTATAAGTTGGGAAGTGAAATTAATGTATAAATGCAATGTTGTGTCTATCAGTAAAGAAAATGTACCTTCAGGTCATCCCCGAAACATCCCACCCAGTTAAGGTATTTTAAGCTAAAATCATAGGTTTTTTAGTTCTCTGCACTGTCTGATTTTGATTACTCCTGAATGAACAAATTGCTTTTGGACGATTTATGGCATTCAACGCAGTTTATTAAAAAAAAAGCGCTAATTAGGTTCATAAGTCCGGAAGTTATATAAAAAAACATTGTTTCAAATTTCCAAAAAATCTTAAATTGGTGGAACGTAATCGAATACCATTGGCTGCGTTTTGATCGGTCAAAACTTTCATAACTTATAAGAGATTCACATACAAATTATATGCATACACACATTCCAAAATTGAGGTGATGTTGACATTTTCTAAGTTGTAAACTATAAGTACCTAGCAACAATGGGAAGCAAATTGTAGAACTGCACATAATTACAATTTAACATCTTAAAATTTAAAATCAATATCACGATACCTACTTCCATAAATTCTTGTTTAATCACTGGCTTTATATCCAACTCCCGCTGCTTCTCTTTCTCTTTTTCTAACCTCTCTCTTTCTCTATCTAGTCTTTCTCTCTCTTTGTGGTGGTGCATTTGCTTCATCATGGCCTGAATCTCCGGTAACGGTACACAAAGAGGGCGTTTTAGGCCATACAACGTGTAATAAAGGTCAACTAGATCACATCTCAACCTTGCATCATTTGATAATTGGCTGTTGATATTATTCCAGAGTCTAGAACAAAGTAATATTGATAAGAGAATTATGTCAAACGTTTAACCAATTGCAATATTTATATCAAAAATTTCTAACGATAACGTATTGTTACGAATAATCTAGAAACGTGTAGAGTTGGAACGCTGGAGAGATCTAGAAATAAAAGAAAGAGATAGCTACTCCTATTGACAAACAAATAGTTGACCTAAGCTATGCCATAATGGACTTTGTGTTATATGGCATAAGGTTGAAAGTAGCGTGTACTAGGATTTATGACTCATAACATGTTTACGATAAGAAGTAATTCATTGTTTCCCGATACATTTAGATTTTTCTGGATCCAGGTAGAACTTTACCCTGGCTATAAATACAGATGTGTTGACAAATACAGGGCAGTTTTTATCAAGCGATCGAGAGCGATACTTAAAGTGAACAGTGCGAAGCGAGAAGTATTTTATTGTGTAGTTCAGTGATAGTACAGTGAGTGACTAGTGTGTAAAGTATATTTTAGTATTACATTGTGTTGTCTTGTGTATTTGTATACTAAATACACGGATTTAATATAAGTGGTGTTTTCTTACAATTACGAACCCGAGTACGTAACAGTATTATAAACAATAATAATAGATTATAACATTTCTTTTTAATTTTACTTTTTTATATATTTTATTACTTGGCCGGCTCGGTCGAGTTGTTAGCGACCCTAACTATGCAATTAATGGGGTTCGGGTTCGATTCTTGACGGGGACAAGCATTTGTGTAATGAGCATAAATGTTTTTGTATTTCTGGGTTTGTGTGTTTATTAAATATCCCAGTATTTATATATGTAGTCGTACGTATTAGTTCCTATCGTTGACTAACACCCATAAAACAAGCAAATAATTTGCTTACTTTGGGGTTAGATCAATCAGTGTGATTTGTCCCGTTAATATTTATATGTATTTATATTATGTTATAATAACACTACCCCAGTCTGACTTGATCTAAATAAAAAGTAACTGCAAGACATCAATGGCTTATGAATATTAAAGCTGCATAGTAATGTAGTTTTCGCATTTTCCAGGGCCCTTTTTAAATAATATATTACCTGCCTTTCTGCCAAGCCACTCATAATGTATGAGACAAGGCTATATGTACCACCATTTTGATTACTAGTAGGCTGAACTGGGTGTATTATACTGTAAATACTTCTCCTATATACTTCCGATTACTTTCGTTGCGGGTTCAAAGACAGCTTAGCTTTTTCATCAGGAGGTTGCCACTGTTGATTTTGGTTTATAAAAGTTATGGTGATGGGAACGGGAGGCCCATTGCCCTACTAGGAGGCTGAAGACATATACCGTAGAAGTTGCTCATATACCGTAACAACGCCTACTTACTCCCGCCATCACAACATTAGCGCCTTACATGATGTGTTCAAAATTTAAAGAAAACTATAGTTGGTCTTAATTAAGCCTTTCACTTGCGGACGATGACAGTGACACATTTTATCAACTTTGATCTTTATCTACGATGTTATCTCTTACAATGCTACTTATTTTTTTAATACTATAAAAAGTTGTAGTATATTCAACTTAGTGTTAAAATTACTATGCGAAAATGTATCTAGCGAACTTGTAACATTAAACCTTTATTAAATAAACAATATCCACAGAGCATATAAATACTAACAGATATGTCATTTTTGGCAAAAAAAAGTGTATCCGTAAATATGTGCAAACGCTCATATCACTATCAAAAGTATAACAAATTTTTGACTCCGCTAATGCTACAGTATTGACATACATTACTTACTAGAAACTGCAGCCATTGAGGGCATTACGCGCGTGACATGCAATGAATTTTGCATCGATAAAATGCACTCTTTCCGTCGATGGATTTGCATGCAGTGGAATTTTACGGGATTCATAAGGCATGTACAGATAATTTAAACTTGTCGATTATTTGACATGCTACGCTTATACAATATAGTTTTTTACGTATAATACTTTATTATTTTATTTTTACTACATATTTTTATTTTTAGGTATTTTGATTTATTTTAATATTTTTGATTATACATATTTTCACATCAAGTTCATATAAAAAGTTAGAAAAACCATCAAAGGTAACTTTTTGCAATTAGGAAAGCACAAACAATATTAACAATTAGAAAAGCATAAACATAAAACAGTACATCTCAATTTATTAAAAAAACTTGTAGTTTGCTTACTTGTGTAGCTCTTTGATTTTGTATAGAACATCTTGAAGAATAAAAAAAATAAATCAACTTAAATTAGGTTATTTTTGAGAAATATGTTGTCTTTTTCTAAAAATAAAGTAAATGGTTAAAAATATTTAACATAGTATCTAATATATTATTATTGTTGAGTTTTAATCCATTGTGGGTTGTTGTGCTACCTGTGCACGAGCGCCTCGGTATCGAGGCGGTGGCGCTGTCCGCGCTCGAAGGGCGGCATGGCCACCAGCATGCGCGCCAGGTGGTGGCGCACGCGGGGCTCGGGGCCGCCTCGATAGTGTCAGTGTCAGTGTCAGTGTGGGTACAGTGCTACCTGTGCACGAGCGCCTCGGTGTCGAGGCGGTGGCGCTGTCCGCGCTCGAAGGGCGGCATGGCCACCAGCATGCGCGCCAGGTGGTGGCGCACGCGGGGCTCGGGGCCGCCTCGATAGTGTCAGTGTCAGTGTCAGTGTGGGTACAGTGCTACCTGTGCACGAGCGCCTCGGTATCGAGGCGGTGGCGCTGTCCGCGCTCGAAGGGCGGCATGGCCACCAGCATGCGCGCCAGGTGGTGGCGCACGCGGGGCTCGGGGCCGCCTCGATAGTGTCAGTGTCAGTGTCAGTGTGGGTACAGTGCTACCTGTGCACGAGCGCCTCGGTGTCGAGGCGGTGGCGCTGTCCGCGCTCGAAGGGCGGCATGGCCACCAGCATGCGCGCCAGGTGGTGGCGCACGCGGGGCTCGGGGCCGCCTCGATAGTGTCAGTGTCAGTGTCAGTGTGGGTACAGTGCTACCTGTGCACGAGCGCCTCGGTATCGAGGCGGTGGCGCTGTCCGCGCTCGAAGGGCGGCATGGCCACCAGCATGCGCGCCAGGTGGTGGCGCACGCGGGGCTCGGGGCCGCCTCGATAGTGTCAGTGTCAGTGTCAGTGTGGGTACAGTGCTACCTGTGCACGAGCGCCTCGGTGTCGAGGCGGTGGCGCTGTCCGCGCTCGAAGGGCGGCATGGCCACCAGCATGCGCGCCAGGTGGTGGCGCACGCGGGGCTCGGGGCCGCCTCGATAGTGTCAGTGTCAGTGTCAGTGTGGGTACAGTGCTACCTGTGCACGAGCGCCTCGGTGTCGAGGCGGTGGCGCTGTCCGCGCTCGAAGGGCGGCATGGCCACCAGCATGCGCGCCAGGTGGTGGCGCACGCCGGGCTCGGGGTCGGCCTCGCCCGCCGACAGCAGCGCCGACAGGTCCTCCGCGCGCCCGTCTACGCGCACGAAGTCCACCAGGCACTCGAACGCCGCCAGCCGGACGTCTGACGACATACATTTTCCAACTGAAAACTTTTATAGCCGCGTTACACGATTTCTGGGATTTTTTTATTCCCCGTTTTGCCGAGCCGTCCCGGGCTCCTTTAAAGAATAGGCCAACTGCCGTTCTGCCAGGCAAGTCGTAAAAGGCGACTGATTGGCAACGCGGGTCACTACCATCGTGGCTTCTAGGTAGTAGAGTTTTGAATTGGCTCGCCCCGGTCTGGTACCACCGCCTTACCTATTCCTGCCGTAATAGCGTCAGCGCTGGTCACTGTCGTATTCCAGTTTGGATAGGTAAGGTAGCCGATAAACTTATGCATGGGGCATTAGACCTCGCCACAAGATAGCAACGCGCCATTAACATGTTTGGTGTCTATAGGCGATGGTTGGCTCTTTCCATCAGGAGACGCATCTGCTTGTTTACTATCTTTTGATATAAAAAAATTAAATGAGTTCGCATCAGCGTCATCAACATACTAATATTTAAGGTATATCTATAATAGAGATGCCACGAATATTCGGCTATTATTTGGTATTCGCTAATCGGCCAAGTATTGGGAACTATTCGGCCGAATACCGAAAAAAAAATAGTATATTTGACCAAGAAACATAATAATATTTAATACCTAAAATTCATCTAGAGTAAGTATTCATAAATGGAAACATTATTTTCAGCATTTCTCGACGAGGATTATTCTCCGGACAAGCAGATAGACAATATTTTTAGCAATACTATCAGTTAGTCAATCTGTAAGAAACAGACTATTAGTTCGTCAATCTGTAAGAAACAAATAATACGGGTTGTGACCCGATCAACACGCTAATGAAACAAATACGCCGCCGAATATTAAGCCGCCGGATATTCGATATTCGGAAAAATCACGCTTCGTGGCATCTATAATCTATAACTATACAGTTAGTGCGTGCTCAGAGCCCACTTATTATGTTCGTAAAATATTATATAAACCTAGTAGATATGACTATAATGAATCTATGCGTGTAAATACAATACCAGGCCTCTGTCATTCGCCTATACCTACCGCGATAAGCACCTACAGCGCAGACAACTTGAAGTTGCAAATCATCATCATCAGTCATTTGTTGGCATAAGTACCTAAAGTAACAATAAAGTGGCGTGATTCCACAACTTTGAGTAATATCAGCCATGTTTCACTTCCCATGAAGGCATCGAATACCTAAATAGGTATGCGCAAATTTATTAGAATTACTATTAACACCTACCTGAGGTTTATTTGGAAAGTAAGTTGTTCACTAGAGTAACAGAAAAAAAGCGGTAATTAAATATTTAGATTAAATATTTTCTAAAATGAGACAACCCTGATTTCATAAGAAAGGATAAAAGTTACGCGATAGGAAGATACACAACTTCTAGGTAATTATAATCGTAGGTAATCAAGCGCTGGGCGATTTGAATTGAACTTAATCGTATCATAGCAAGAGTCTCTATTTCTTTAAATAACTTCGGGGTGAGTCTTCTGTACTTGTACAATTATCTATTCTGTGCTAACACGCCAAACCATCACTGAAGTCAGATAATGCCCAGGTTGCATTCTGTTAACTAATTGGGAAACTTCCTTAGAGCTTTAAGCATAAATGCAATCATTTTGTTTGTTAAAATAATTATTATTCTAAAAAAATTCTGATCCGTAAAAAATTTTCTGTGACTTCCCTTTGCGTACTGCTTAAATATATGTTTTTATTTTACCTTGTCTTGATTGCTAATGACCAGTGCGTCTCTTTGGGCTGCAAGTCCTAAGTTATCTTTTCGAACCGAATCGCTGTAATCTTCTGTTTGTTTGCTATCTTATGATATAAAAAAAATAGAAATACGCAACATGGTGCTTGGTGCTATCTTCATCTCCTGAGATAAAATCTTTTGCTTTCGGTTAGGATTTCTTCGAATTCTTTCCCTTATTGCTTTGATCGCCTTTTTGGTACGAACATTACGTGGACGGCCACATCTTTTTCTATCTCAAACAGAGGAGGTTTCATTGTACCTATCAATAGCCCGGTACACAAACATTTGACTAATACCAAGCGTATGGAGAGTTTTAAAAATTGTACTTGGCTCTATTTGTGTAATGCAATTACAGCGATTCGGTTCTCTTATCACCCCACTCCATTTTAATATCACAAAATATTTTACAGTACCCGGCGATAAATATTGCACATCGACCTTTGGAAAGAGACAATCGGCTAATTTCGGCTTCGTAGAGCGTTATCTCTGTCGCACAAAATACAAACAGTCCGGTACCTATTAGGAGCTGTTAAAACAAGTATGATTTGCTTCTTTTGATATTTTTATTCTTTGTATAAAATACACTAATTTTTCTATAAGTGATGGCTTTAGGTTGGGGTAAAATAAAATAAAAAAACATTTTTACATTATGTTTACGTATTTAATTATTTTGGAACATTACAGCTTTAGTGTACATAATAAACACCATTATACCTATTGCTAAAATGAGACATTGCAATAAAAATAATAATAATTCTAATTCTCAATTACTTCCATTTCACTATCTGTGCTCTCAAAGAGGTCAATATCACTGTCACTATCAGCCGTATTTATTACTAATCTATCAGTGTAATTGTCTAAACTGTGTTGAATGCTTCTATATTCATTCTCACATTTGATTGCATGATCGCAAACCTTTTTCCACTCTTCAGCGCCGATCATGTTTACTTTTTCAGTCAATAATGTTTTTACTGTAGTTAAGTTCATACCCACATTTCTAGAGGCTACATAGCCTTTCAGTTGAGACCATATATTTTCAATTGGATTAAAATCCGGATGATATGGTGGCAATCGCAACACAGTGTGCCCATGTTCGGCAAGTATTTTGTCCACAGAAAACTCTGTATACCTCTCCTTGTGCTGACATATAATAGCGTAAATCTGGGTTTTTGTTAATTTTGGATCAACTGGAATTTCATGTCTGTTTAACCAGTTGATCATTTCCCGTTTAATGGTGTTTGAGTTGGGGGTTCTCTCAACATACTTGTTGTGATAGGGTGCGTTGTCGATAACTAGAACAGAATCACTGGGTATATTTGGGATTAATTGGTTAACCAGCCATTTCTCATAGTTATCGTTATTCATTTCATTGTGATAGTCACCTGTAGTGTCCGTGGATTTATACGTTAAAAAAGCACCGGGTACAAAGCCTTTTTCATTTCCCGCATGAACTATTATCAAACGTTGACCTTTTGAAATTGGCTTTTTTACTCCTTTTTTCTTATCGTCACTCCAAGATTTCCCTTTAGTGTGGGATGCATGTATATATGACTCATCCATGTAGACGATATTTTTTCCTGTTTCGCGAAATTTGCGTATTTTATCAAGGTATTCCATTCGTTTGAGACTAACGTCGTGCTTTTCCATTAGAATTTTTCGATTATCTTCCATTTTAGTGAACTGAAATCCCATGTCATGAAGTATTTTTCTCAACGTTTTTTCAGACCCATTGTAATTAATAGCTTCAGATAACTTAGCTTTTAATGATTTTATTGTTGGCAGTTCCTTAAATCGTAAGTGAAAATCATACACCATTCTTCGAACAACATCGTAATCAAAATCGTCCATATCCAAACGAAATTGCTTTTTTGGTCTCCCTTTTTTTGGAGTGCTGAACTTAATTTCAGTCAAATGTGTTTCAGTACTGACTTCGTTTAATATATTGTTCAAAGTTCTTCTTGAAATTCCAGTGGCATTTGCAACTCGCTCTTGAATCTTCTTAAAATAACAACTTACATTTTCATCTACTTTTTTTTTAAATCTATCAGCTTCGCTTACAAAGTATTTATAAACATTGTAGATAATTTCACGTGACTGACCTCGTAAAGGTTTCCCTCTTTTTCCGAAAGATGCCATATTACAACTTTAAATTATTTAAATTTGTGGGTGTTATCAACTCTAAATATATATTTTTTTCGGGACGCGACTGCACTCTATCGTACTTGAACAACGACTGACTAAACGTCACATAGGTAGTGTGGGACAGAGATAACGCTTTACGAAGCCGAAATTATCCGATTGTCTCTTTCCAAAGTTCGATGTGCAATATTTATCGCCGGGTACTGTACAATGTATTGGCGCGAAAATGAGAAAACACATTGAACAACCATATAAAAATGACAGATTCCAAATGTAATATTTCTGTGGTTGCCGCTGGTTCGTACCGCTGAAGGGTCATAGTTATGTAACCAGCGGGCCAGCTTCTTATCAGGTGACGTCATAACTGTGGTGGTTGATGACGTCACACACGGACAAGGAAAAGGAAGATCTTCCCAGCCAGGCAAGGTACTGCCTGGGGACCAAAGTCCATTTGAGAAACGTTGAAACTTGTATATAGTGTTACAAGATAAATAATTGTTATATCGCGATTCAGGATTTTATTTTGAATTTCATTTCTTTCCATTTTTTATTATTTTTTTCTTGCAGCGTTTGTGATTGTTTGAGCCGCTACATTTCGTTTATTTTTAATTATGACAGTATTTACGGACAGACTATGTACATAAGCATATTTACCGATATAAAGTCCATATTGCGCATACGCCCGGAATACCGTAGGAGTGCTAGGCAAATGGCCACACTGCTGCAAGCGACGAATCGCCCGTAAACAACTCACTGTTATCGTGTTTTTATAACAAGGCAACACTTTTTCTAAGTTCAACACCCGAGTTATCTCTTCTAGAACTAATTTTGTGTCCGCGGAAAGAGAATCTGCCGTTATCGGAGCACCCTGAAAAAAAGTATTCGTGTTACTATTAAAAGAATTTTTGGAAAACTTTTTATTCGTAGCCTCTTGGTAGTTATTTTTGCCCACAAACGTCTACTTAATCGCACATATTTTTTCATGTCCTATTAAATACGTTGTGACATCCAAGCTAAGAATATAACTGCGAAATTACGGTTGTTCGTTTGTTATATTTTCACATCTAAATAGGTTTTTTTATCATAAGATAGCAAACAAATGGGTCTCCTGATGGTAAGAGTCAACCATGGCCTATAGACACCAAAGATGTTAATGGTGCGTTGCTATCTTGTGTCGAGGTCTAATGCCACATGCGTAAATTTACTGGCTGCCTTACCATTCCATTGGCCATTCATTTTTCCCCGTGTTGGTTCCGGGCTCCTTTGAAGGATAGGCCAACTGCTGTTCTGCCAGGCAGGTCGTAGAAGGCGACCGATTGGTTATACGAGTCACTAACATCGTGGCTACTAGGTGGTAGAGTTCCGCATTGCCTCGCTTGGGTCTGGTACCACCACCTTACCTATTCCTGCCGCAATAGCGTCCGTGCTTGTCACTTTCGTGTTCCGGTTTGGAGGGTGAGGTAGCCGGTGAACTTATGCATGAGGCATAAGACCTCGCCACAAGATAGCATCGCACCATTAACACCTTTGGTGTCTATAGGCCATGGTTGACTCTTTCCATCAGATCCATCTGCTTGTTTGCTATCTTATGATATAAAAAGTAACACCGCTTTAATAGGGTCTCGTAAAAAGCCTAAAAATACGGGATTTTTGATGCTGGTAACTCTTAAATCAAGAAGTGGCAGGTAGCCATCTTTTTCTTATTTTTTTATCGTGACAGTATATAAAAGGATATATTAGTGTACATTTCATTCAGATAAAAAATACTACTCCCAAGGGGTATAAAAATATTTTTAAAACGTGAACTAAGCCGCGTTCAAAATCTCTTGAAACATATAAAAAATATCAACATCGTTATTTGTTTATAAAAAGGATAAAATTGGTGTTTAAAATAAGATGAACAAAAATTTTTATTTAGTAGTGATGATTGATCACGTGTTCAGATCATAACAATTTATGTTAATAAATGTGTATCAAAGTTATATAACACTAGCTGCGACGTGCATCCCTTCGCATCATAAAAGTTTTTGGCAAATCACCTAATTTTTCCGGGATAAAAATTAGCCTATGTGCTATTCAAGGTCCTCAACTAAATGTGTGCCAAATTTCGTTTAAATCCATTTAGTAGTTTTCGCGTGGTTGAGTAACAAACGTCCACCCATCCAAACATCCAAACATTCACTTTATAATTTTATAATATAGATATCGATAAAACCATTGCCTGATTCTGCATCTCAAATGTTTACGCATGCCACTGTCTTATTCCGAACTGGAAAATAAGATATATAGTAAACTAACTTTACAGCGTAAAGTTTTTACTACACTGAGCATCAAGACATAATCGCAGTTGATGTTTTGTGAACAACCGTTAAATTTTCAGGAGAACAGACTTAATAAAAAGGTTCGAACATTTTTTTTTGGTATGAACGACAATCTTATCTAAATCGTATAACAGGTTTTATTATTATTATACTTACAGGTTGTAATACTGATATAACTGGTGTAATAGTTGCGGCCAAAGCGTCCACTAGCGCAGCCTTATAATAGTTATCGGAAAAATGATTCTTCGAGTTGTCATTATACTTAAAGAGATCCAATAAAAACCTCACTACTTCTGGTGGACATATTCCGTGTATATTACGTAGACCTAGTAAAAAAATAGCTAAAATTAAGGGTCATAAAATAAAAATAAAGTATCTTCACGCCCGTATCCCCGAAAGGGTAGGCAGAGGTACAACAAGTGCACCCACGATTGGCCGAAGATACTTGGTCCCACAATGTGATAGGTGGCCAGGCTATCGCCAACCGGGCACTTTCCAATCCCGGGCAATGTTGTTTTTATCGGAAAACTGAAAAAACACATTTTATAATTGCCCGACTCAGGAATCGAACCCGGGACCTCATGCGGTCAACTCTGACACCGGACCACTAGACCACAAAGGCGATAAGGGTCATTAGAATATTAAACAAGCACTAAAGAGGAGCGGGAGAGGGCTTATTTTTGATGACATTGGAGGGTGGTCGTGGTGGTGGATGGTGACTAATTCTGCAAAAAAAAATTTACTTTTTCGGATTTTCCACAAAATTTAATCGATTTTGATTCGCACACACATGGCAGCCTTGCAAATCTATGCTTGAAGGCGAAAAGTATTTTCTTGTTATCTTTTATATGTCATAAGATAGCAAACAAGCAGAGAGCCCAACACAGAGACAGAAACAAACAATATAGCAATGCACCATTAACACCAAAGATGTTAATGGTGCATTCGTCAACATCATCATTGCCATTAACTGAGGAATGTTAATTAGAATTTATATACCAACACTATAAAAGAATAAAACAAATGAACGTGTTGAATTAAATGAAGAGGCAACAAGTGTGGAACGCCCTCATTTAATTTTTCAACAATATTGCTGATGCATGCTGAAAGATTGCAGACTGCTTCTTTTATAGTATGAAAATGTTATTTTAATGTATTAAACAAACAATATACCAGCCATGGCCACAGGTATCGTCTTCTGCAAAAAATAATGTTGCAGATTGTCAAAATTATTCTGTTTGATGATATGCGGTGCTGCGAATGATCCGAACATTTTTCTGAATATCGTCAACATGGCCGGCGGGCCCGCCCAAGAACTAATCATCGCGTTGGCTACCTAAAACAGTTTTTATAATGATGAATAAAACAACATCAGTGCTATCTTTCCAAGAAATCAATCTTAAGCTTTTTCTTTTAGATTATCTGAATTTTCATTAGTCAACACGTCATTAAGAGACCATACAAAATTGACCGATGTTACATAAACAATAAAAAAATTAAAGCGGAAATGGGCAGGACACATTATGAGGGAGCCTGAAAAGTGGAGCAAAACCATTAAATCATGGTATACTAGAGGCTACAAAAGGAAAAGAGGCAGACAGTTTAGGCGATGGGAGGAATAGTAGAAATAGTAGAAACGCCAACTAGACCACAGAGGCGATTTATTTATGTATTTCTCTGTATAAGTATCGTTGGATAACGCCAATATCACAAGCACATAATTTGCTGACTTTGGGGGTTAAACAAATTCGTGTATAGCGATATTTATTCATTGGTACAATAAATTTAAAGTTATTCTCATTATGTACTGTCTGTGTAGTAAGCAATATTTACATTACCTTAGTTAAACAATGCGCTGCCCGACATCGTATTTTATAATACACCTGCTCATTCTCAATGGTATCGGTGAGGGCCTTCCTGGTAGCTGGTTCTGGGTAATTATGTAGAGCGTCTATAGCCTCACTTTGAGCTGTGACGTCACGCTCGTGACGTAACTGGTATTGCCATTGGTAGTCTGGTTGTGATATCACTGTACTACGAAGTAATGACATTTCAGGATCTAAACGAATCCATAATACTGGAGAGTCACTGAAATAGAATTATTCTAGTAAGAATTATTAAAAAATGAAAGAAATAACTTTGTATTCTAATAAACCGTGAAAAATCAACATACTAATAATATTAAAGGCTGCAAATTTTTCTGCGCCAGTACAATAAAAGAGGTCAGAATAAAAGCATCTAAAGTATTCTTTTTATATTGTTAGATAGCAAACAAGGAGATGGCTTTCCTAATAGAAAGAGAAACCATCGCCTATAGACATCAAAGATGCTAATGGTGAGTTGCTATCCAAAATGCTAGGCAATGCCACAAGCACAAATCTACTGTCTACCTTTAAACCAGAACACAATAATGACAAGTATTGACACAATTTCGACAGGAATACGTAAGGCAGTGGTACCAAATGCCCGAGCGAGACATTGTGGAACTCTACCACGTAATAGTCATGATGGTAATGACACGTATAGCCAATCGGTCGCCTTTTACGACCTGCTTGGCAGAACGGCAGTTGGTCTATTTTTTAAAGGGGCCCAGACGTACATGGAGGATTATGAATATTGAGTTCGTTAAGTATAAGAAAAGACCCGATCTTGTTGTGTAGGCATCTCTTATCTTCAGAATAAGTTACTTATTTATAGGACAATGGGTGTTTATTAAATATAATATATCAGTATTATATATGTATTAGTATCATTGACTAATACCCATATAACAATTGAATAATTTGCTTACATTTAAACTTTTTGCTACTAAAAAAATGTCTTATTTACTTTCCCTCCTTTTAAATAATATCCATAAAAACTGAATCGGATAAAAAAAAATCTAATGATGGTTTGCTGTGTTTATTTTCCTTAACTTCCTTCCTTCCTTCCTTCCTTACTAAACTAAATAATGTTAAAAACATGAATGCTGTGATGAAATATGATCACCTATTTTGGAAGAAACTTATACATCTAAATAAAAATATTGTCTAATGTATGATTTAAATATAAAACTTACTCCATAGCCGACAAATCCATATCGACCTCTTCACCAGTACATAGAGGAATTTTCTTTTTTTTGTTACGACGACTTTTACTATGACACGTGATGTCGGCTTTGACAACGGTGTTTTCAATCTGAAGAGTGTGTTTGAATGTGCCATCCAATTCTTGTAATTGTACTAGTAATGGTCCCACATACTTTCTTATTCCACGTTCATGTACTGAGTCCTGCCGAATTTCTAGTTCTACTGTGTTCCTGGTAAGGCAATATTATGAATATCAATTTACAATACCTTTAAAGCAACGCTTTGTATATATAGTACTAGAATCAGATTTAAAAAAATAAAATATTTGATAAAAATAGACTACAGAAAGAGACAAAAATGCTACCTTGGGGAACATTATTCATTGTTCAGAGTGAAAAAGGGGTTTTTGTTTTTTCATATTGTAAGATAGCAGACAAACCGATGGCTCTCCTGATAGAAAGAAATAAGCATCTCCTATAGACTCCAAAGATGTTAATGGTACATTGCAGTCAGTGCAGCAGGAATGTTCCCCGTGTTGGTCCTAGGCTCCTTTGAAGAATAGGCCAAATGCAGTTCTGCCAGGCAGGTCGTAAAAGGCGACCGATTGGCTGTACCAGTTACTACCATCGTGGCTACTAGGTGGTAAAGTTCTACATTGTCTCGCCCGGGTCTGGTACCACCGCCTTACCTATTTCTGCCGCAATAGCGTCAGTGCTTGTCACTGTCGTGTTCCGGTTTGGAGGGTAGGGTAGCCGGTAAAATTATGCATGTGGCATTAGAACTCGCCATAAGATAGCAACGCATCATTAACACCTTTGGTGTCTATAGGTGATGATTGACTCTTTCCATCAGGAGACCCATCTGCTTGTTTGCTATCTTATGATATAAAACAAAATTAAATGTCAAATGCATAAGTTTACCTACTACCATAACCTCAAAATCGAAACGCTACAATGACAAGCAATAACATTATTGCAAAAGGAATAGGTATAAGACGATGGTACCAAAACCCGGGTGAGACAATGCATAACTTTACCACCCAGTTAGAAGTCACAGTGTTAGTGACCTTTTAGCCTTGTACGAGATGCCTGGCAGCAAAGCAGTGGTCTCTTCGAAAGGATCCCATATCAACATGAAGAATAATAAAAAAAAATTTTTATAGAGTAAAGAAGAGAACAAAATGCTACCTTTAAGAACATTTTTCATCGTCCAGAAAAACAAAGGCGAATATTTTAACAACTATATACATATAATAAAATCGTAGGAAAGTCATGTATGTCCGGGGTAAACTCACAAAGTACTGCATGGATTTACTTCAAATTTTGCATGAATATTACTAACAGGTCGGGTCAACATATAGGCTACATATTATGACGCTGTCACCTACGGGGGAGGAACTGTGCGGAGTAAACGAAGTCCGCGCGGACTAAGTCGCGTTCAACAGCTAGTATAGAAATAAAAGTAATTCATACCTTTTTCTATTGAACACAGAAGTCAACTGAAATTTCGCATGACCTCCAGTTCTCACCCACTGATCAACAAACACGGCCATATCTTTACCCGTAACTGTGAATATGGCTTTCACAAAGAGATTCGTGGACAAAAGTAAATGACCCCATAAGCCACTACCAATTTTTGTGTTGGCGGCGTTGGTCGCCAGTGAAAGCTGTTTGTTAAACACTTGCAAAAGCAACTCTTGACCTATTCTTTGTTCCAACATTCGTAAAACTAAGTGAGACTTCTTACGCATAACCTGAAAAGAAAAAATATAAGAAAATTTATTTCTAACAAAATTGCATATTAGTAAAAATTGTTGCTTCTAAGCTAATTTGATTTTTAGAAATGTTAAGCAATTTCTTTCTTTTGTACTGTCACTATATCGCTTCTTTGTTTCAATAACATCTTATCTTAAAAACACAATTTTACAGAAGAGCATTTTTTAACTTACAAAAAATTAATTTACTTAATATTTTAATTTTTTTACCTTTACTATAGATTACGTATAAACTTTAACACCTTAGCTGTCCCAAATCATAAGAATGTTTTGATAATACAATAAATTTAGTACAAAACTGAGTTTTCAAACTTGTCACATTATTGAAGCAAAGAAGCGCTATGTCGTTGTCTATTCGCTCAGGACTCTACCGAAATTCTATCTCTCTATCGATTTTCTGCCAGGCTGTTCGTAAAACAGCAGCTTTTAGCCAAATATGTATATCTTACTTCAAACCCTAAGCAGATAGTAACAAGCATTGACTATAATGCGGCAGGAACTACATATTCCGAGGCAGTTGTATCAAAACCGAGCGAGACGTTGTGGAATTCTACCACCTATTAGTCACATTGTTATCATCGTGACTCCTAGGTAGTAACTTTGAGCCAATTGTTCGCTTTTTACGAAATTTTTACGACCCGGACAACATGTGAAAGCCTCTTGTCCGTTTGCACCCTCTTCTATACATATAAAATTAGTATTCTACATACCTCGATATATCGCGGCGACATAGTGTGCACATTCCGAACAGGAAAATAGTACATATCCTTGGGTTCTACCCTAGCCCCACTTGCTGGAGGCTGCCAAGGATCAAGTACCATTCCACCATATTGTTCTTCGTAAGTTACCACCTACAAACAAAATCAATTATTACAATAATAGAACCAATTACAAATTAAAAAAACAACAAATTTTACAGCCCCATTGCTCGAGTTATTAGTGCCCTGAATACGCAATCAATGGAACACAGGTGCAATTCCCGATAGAGACAGACATTTGTTTGATGAGCATAGATGTTTGTATTACAGGTTCTGGGGGTAATATATTTATTTCAGTATTTATAAATGTATTTATATGTATCAGTATCATTAACTAATCTCAATATTATGACAAGAAAATAATTTGCTTATATTGAGAATAGATCAATTTGTGTAGTTTGTCCACCAACATTATAAATGGCTGAAATCATGCAATGAAGCACTAACAATAACAAGCCCAATTTTTAACCAATTTTGATCAATAAAGGATCGAGAAAAACCAATGTTTGACCAATAAAGTAGGAAAATAGATAGTAAAAATAGCTTAGCACATTAGGAGAGGCCGCATTACATTACAATATACCGCAGAATGTGGAGACTAAACGTTATAGATAACTCCTTATAGCTTTGGATTAAAATTATTAATCGTTCTTCATACGTATTTACGTTTATCCGTACCTATTGGTTATACGAGTCACTACCATTGTGGCTACTAGGTGGTAGAGTTCTGCATTGTCTCGCCCTGGTCTGGTACCACCGCCTTACTTCCTGCCGCAATAGCGTCAGTGCTTACCCAAACCGACTGACTCTTTTCAAAGCGAGGTGCGGCCTTTAATACAGTTTACGACTCGTTTATGTTTTGCATTACAATGACGTTTTGACAATTGGTATTACAATGACGTTTTATAAATGAGTCATTATGTTTGTTACTGACGATTGTTACAGGTGTAATTCAACTATGTTCACAATTTTTATTACAGAAGATGCAAATAGACAGAAGGCTCACCTAATTGTCTCTGATTTGTCAACAGGTTTAGCCACCTCTCACATTGTGGGACCTAACACTGGAAAGGCCAATTACAGGTAAATCATAGCTAAGCCAGCTGTATTGCTGTCTACTTATCTAGAATCTTCATTAAGTCAAATGTTGATAACAAAAATGAATACACACCTCTTGCAATTCCTGATGTATCCAATATCTGTATTCATTATTCCCAAAACATTTCTTCGAGTACAATCCACACAAATATTCGGGTATCCCTTTAGCTAACCACAAGTCTGACCAGTTCTGCATAGTGATAAAACAGCCGAAAAATTGCTCAGCCACTGCTTGGGACATTGCCTTTCGGCTGATATATGTCTGGTCAATTATAGCTATAGAGTGGAGTAGATGGGTACTCAAAATTGACATTGTGGTGTAAGCTGTCGCGTCATTCTCTGTCTAAAATAAATTGTTATAATACATTTAAGATTTGAAAACTTTTATTTATCTACTATCTGTTGCCAGTGACTTCGTTTACTCCGTACTGCTCCTCCCCCGTAACTGTTAGTAATATTCATGCAAAATTTGAAGTTAATCCATGCAGTATTTTTTGAGTTTACCCCGGACATACATACAGACAAACAAACAAACAGACAAACAGACAACAATTCTAAATATATACTATATTTTTTTTGGCTTCGATATCGATTGTAGATCACGCCCCAAGTATTTTTGTTTTTAAATATTCAATGTACAGTTTTGACTTTCCTACGATTTTATTATATGTATAGATACAGGTTGATAGATAAGACTGTACATATTTAAGGACACGAGAGTTAATGAAGGCCACGAGAAATTAAAACAATAAAAATATAATTTAAAAAATATTGCTCACTGCATAGTCAACTTCAACGAAATTAGTGTAGTAATTAATAAAGTACGGTCACCGCGCAGGCGACAGCCGTGCTTACAAGTCTATGGTAGGTCCTAAATATGGTAGGTCATCTTTTAAGTTGATGAGATAGCTGAATCTGGAGAGTCAATTACCTCCTCTATATCTGTCATTAGCGTTGAAAATGTTATTTTTTCATAGTATAAAACTATTCTTTTTTTTAAATGAGTCTATACAAACATGGGAAAAATTAATGTGTACAATGTAAAACATATATGAGCAATGTAAAGAAGTCCAGCTGGTTTAGCAGAACCTTTAATATTGTTACGAATAATCTAGAAGCGTGTAGAGTTGGAGCGCGCGCGCTAACTATCTAGAAATAAAAGAAAGAGATAGCTACTCCTATTGACAAACAAAAAGTTGACCTGGGCTATGCCATAATGGACTTTGTGGGATATGGCATAAGGTTGAAAGTAGCATGTACTAGGATTTATTACATAACATGTTTACGATAAGAAGTGATTCATTGTTTCCCGATACATTTAGATTTTTCTGGATCCAGCTAGGACTTTACCCTGCCTATAAATACAACGGTGTAGACAAACACCAGGCAGTTTTTATCAAGCGATTGAGAGCGATACATCAAGTGACCAAGTGCGAAGCGAGAAGCGTTTTATTGTGTAGTGTTCTAAGTTCAGTGATAGTATAGCGAGTGACTAGGGTGTAAAGTGTATTTTAATATTACGTTGTGTTGTGTTGTGTAAATACACGGATTTAATATAAGTGGTGTTTTCTTACAATTGCGAACCCGAGTACGTAACAATATTGTTCCTACAAGACACATGATTCGACTTGAGAATGACGAAATTCTATTGTAAATTAATAAATATACAAACCTCATCTACAAACACCTGCTTGTAACATGGATATGGATACCTTGTTGACAATGTTTCTTCATAAAACTCAAATGCTTCATGAAGATATCGCACTGTGTTCTTGAGGATTTGCATCAAGTGAGGTAAACAGTAATGTGTTACTTCATTCATGTGTGGATCAACATATGTTTCAAATGGACTGAAAAAGATTTATATTTTTTATTTATAAACTCTTTTCTGATCATGTCTACATGCAATAACATCAATAACTATTAACACAGCAAATCGAGAATCAACACAAAAAACCTAACTTGATAGAGATATAAATACACATTTCTTTGTAGCCTTTCACATTTATAATACAAATATCACATTTATTTGTATTATAGATTAGAATAATATGTGTAATTTTATCAATTCAATAAAGCTGCCTAGAAAACAGCAAGTATGTCTGTACATTGGTCCATGTTAATTTGCATCTATGGATTGAGGTAAAATAACACAATGCATTAAAAAAATTGTGTTTTACTAAACTGATTTTTTGCAAAATTCGAAGAATTTTTTTCGTCGCAATTAACAAGTTGAAACAAAATGAAAATAAACTTTTCAATTCAATTTTGAAGACATGCCAATAGTTCTCAAACTAACCCACGAGTATATGACATCACAATGTTAATCTCTACTTACTTATGTATATAGTTAATAGTCATTTTGTTTGATTCAGGCATTACTTTGCAGAAATCCATTATTAACAAGGTGAAATTACATAGAACAGTTTGCAGATAATAGCAAATGTAATTATATTTGCTATTATCCGCAAGCTGTTCTATGTGTCTTCCGCGATGGCACCAAAAAGATAGACATTGGTTTAGTAAATGGAGAAAACTCATTGATGGTTCGGACAAAAAAAAAGACCCCAGGGGCACAATTATCTACCCTCATCCACCACACTTTTCCACCCATGTCCCACACCAGTACGAAGCACAAAAGCACACAATTTATGTACTTTGTCACTTCAAAACTGAAGTATCTTTAGGAGAAACGAACACTACCTCACTCTACACAAGTGTAATACTTATTATTACTATATCGCGAAAGACACTTTGAACAGTTCACGGATAATAGCAAATTTAATTACATTTCATCTTTTTAGCTGTCTTAACTTTTTATAAGTTAAATATGTTATTATAATCAATATACAAGTACTTGTATATTGATTATAATAACAATATTTAATTATATTTAAACAGTATTTAAACAGGAGTAAAAACTTTTGACTGTATACTCAGATCAAAGTTATTTTATAATTTAAAGGTTCTTTGGCAGAATTTTGAATTCTTGGTGTAAATTAATCCAAGCTTTATGATGTTACAATACAGGCTTGTATAACATGAAGCAATATTTTGAGTAATGTCAAAAGAACTTTGAAGGACAAACTTAACATTGTTCAATTCTCACCCAATAGCCAATGCAATATTTGGAGCACATGCAGGTGTGTTAACAACATAATGGAATGTTTTCCGTCTGTGGTCAGGCGTAAACACTACATCCAACAACTCCCCACAAGACACAGCCGTCAAACTCTCATCAACAGTGAATTCCAACTTCCAAGTACAAGGCTCAGCAAAACTGTCCACACAGGGAAACCACAGCCTTGCAGAGTGGCCATATGTAAACATGTGGGCTGATTTCTGAAACAAATAATGGCGAATTTTGAACCATAAATTGTAGTGAAATCAGAATGAGAACCGAAAAGTCAAAAGATAAGAAATGTTACATTCATGCAAAATGAATTTAGCTCATTTACTGAATTAAAAAATGAATTTGACCTGCCCTAGACTTTAAATAAACTATCTCTAACTTTAATAAACTATCTAAAAAGTGTTGACCACATGAAGTCCCGGGTTCAATTTCCAGGTTAAGCAATTCAAAAATGTGTTTTTTTTTCAGTTTTCTGATAAAAACAATGTTAACCAAGATTGGACAAGTGCCAGTTTCTCCGTGTTGGTTCCAACAATTCCAATATTCCAACTGCCGTTCTGCCAGGCAGGTCGTAAAAGGCGACCGATTGGCTATGTGAGTCACTACCATCATGGTTACTAGATGGTAGAGTTCTGCATTGTTTCGCCCGCGTCTGGTGCCACCGCCTTACCTATTCCTGTCGCAATGGCGTCAGTGCTTGTCGCTGTCGTGTTCCGGTTTGTAGGGTAAGGTAGCCGGTAATGTTATGCATGTGGCATTAGACCTCACCACAAGATAGCAACGCACCATTAACACCTTTGGTGTCTATAGGTGATGGTCGACTCTTTCCATCAGGAGACCCATCTGCTTGTTTGCTATCTTATGATATAAAAAAAAAAGATTGGCGATAAATTCTATCACAGTGTGAGACTAAGTATCTTCGGCTAATCATGGGTGCACTGGTTGTACCTCTGTCTCCCTCTTCAGGGATATGCATATGAATTCACAGATGATTTGTTTCTGTTGCCTCTATAACAACAAATACTAAAAAACTAAAATAAACATGTAAAGGGCTTCCATACGACAAACGTGATTTTTTTCAATTTTTTTCTTGATCTTAATAATGACAACTGAATTATTATTCACAGAATATTTAATTATATATTCATTTTAAATATAAATGATTAAAATAAACATTTAAGGGGGGCCTGATACAACCTCCTGATGATTTTTTGCTGTTTATTATAGATGATCGCATGGAACCCTTCATGCAAAATCAGTATTATTCAGATATTATACTTACTTCAACCAAAGTACCTTCACCCTCAGGAACGACAAAATGCATTCCTCCTTGAGGGGATTCAAGAGAAAACTCTATCCCAATTCGTAATCCTCTACCCTCCCCAACCAAATGTGCTGCATCTTCGGGTACTTGGATATGAAGTTCGCCAGCATTATGATCAGGATCAGTTTTCTGTGCAGCAGCCAAATGAAATTGTGAAAATATCTCTAGGGATCTCCTGAAATTCAAAGTACAAAATGATGTAACATACAAGGGTGTATGTAATATTTTAGGATTAGACATGTTTTTTCTTTTCTAGTAAAAATTAGAAGAACCCTAGTTCTTGTTAGGCAAGGTTTTCAAAAGTAACATATTGAGATCACGTAACTTAGCAAATATAGTAATAAGAATTTACCTCATATTCTCTCTTTGAAAAATATACCCATCATATTCTACCAGACACATTGTAAAATGCAACCGATTGGCTATATGTCACTACCATTATGACTAGTAGGTGTTTGTTTTTTTAAATATATTATAAGATAGCAGATGGGTCTCCTGATGGAAAGAGTTAGCCATCGCCTATAGACACCAAAGATGTAAACACCTAACACTAAGCTTTTTTGAGGATTAGCTTTTGCAAATTGACAAATTGCAAACTGTATTCAATGGGAATTTCTCACAATGGGTGCAGTGTTTGACAAAACTAAGTTAATAGTAATCTAAGTTAAATATTAGGAATAAACCAATTTTGCTTCTGAGTATCTAAGCACAGCATATACCAATAGTATGTATTGATTTGATATTCTGAAAATATCAGATTAATTTTATATATCAAGTGTATATTTAGCAATATTTAAAAAAATACTGATTAGTATCGGGCACTCCTACTCTACCTACTTCACAAGGGATTTAAGTAGATGACATTTTCTTAAAGATGGTACTGTTTTAAATTATAGCCAACCATTACAACTGCTAAAGGTCACAATAGTAGGATACTTTTCACTCTTGTTTTAAATTTACCGATCGGAACAGATTTACTTGACAGATTTGGTATTTCACAATTTATTATTAATTAGGTAATTCGTGAGTATATGATACTTACGTATTCGGATCACTCTGACAAATGTCCAAGAACGGATCAAAATATTGAAAGTTAGCTTCATATTGATCATTTAAGCATACACGGTAAATACGACATTGCTTTGCATTAAGCCGTATGTATCGTAAATTATCCTTTAATGGAACAATAGTTAACTCAACAAATCCCTGTAATATAGAAACGTTTAGTTTATAAATATTTACGTAATTAATGAAAGAACATTAGAAACTTGAAAAATAATTCTTACAATAACACTCCTTCGTTCAAAGCTTATCCCCGTTAAACTCAAAATTTGATGAGCTGTAAAACAAGAGTAATATTACTTATTTTTTATTCATTTTAATTATACTACATTGATTTAGTTTTTATTATTAAAAATACTTATAATTTAAAAGGGCGACAATTGTCTCCTGTTCTTTCTTTCTTCATAATTAAAAATTTTCAATTACGTTTCCACATAGCCATTACCATATAAATAACAATTTAACAAAACCTGGACATCCCATTATATTATATTACATCAACATCAATGTAAAATTATTCTCTTGTTTCAAAATGATTATATTTACCCTACTATTTAAAACAATAACATGATTTTTTAGCAACAGCCACATGTCACACTCGACCACAGAACATATACACTCGACACTCGAAAGCACAGAACAATATAAATATACTCCTAATGCTCGACAGGGTCACTGAATATGGCCCCACTTTTTTTGATTTTTGATTTTTTTAATTTTTTATTATTTGTTCGTCGTTTGTTCGTTAATGTAAGAGTATAAAAATTGTTTGTTCGTCTTTTATTTATTTATAATTAATTAAACAAATGTTTACCCTTAAGTTGGCCCCCCTTGCTAGATATCTTTATTTTATCGCTCAGATTTATTAATTTTGATCAATTATCGTTTGTTCGACCACGTTGTTTGTTGACTATTGATGATTGTTCGACCATAAGAACAATTTAATCTTTAATTATTTTTTATCTAATAAGCTAGCCATCATTATTTTTAAACAGGGTTAGCACATAGTTATGATACTTGTATATTGTAATGAAATTAATAATTCCTAAATTCATTACGTAGTTGAAAAAATGTAAATATAATGCACAAAAAATCTGTTTTTGTTGAAATGATATTTATTTATAAGTTTAAGAAATATATTGCAGGGATATTAGAAATAGAAATTCGTTTAATATGGAAGAATAAACTCAGTATATGTATATATAAATACTCAATAAACAGGATTTTATTAAAAATTAATTATTGTACAATTTTTGTCTATTTATTTAATTATTATTACAGCAAACAATTAAAATTATATCGATGTAGTGAATGTATCACATGTCGGTATAGTAAAATTTGATTTTATCGTGAAAAAATTTGACATATTTGAAAAAAAAAATGGTTTTTTCAAAATTGAAAAAATTGAAAAAATTTGAAAAAACATGACGCATAAAAAAATCTGCACGTTTGAGGTTAACTAACAGTTTGTCAACAATCATATACTTATATGGGTGATTCTCTGTAAGGGCGTCTCAAATCTATATAAAATCGTCCGACTAAATTAATTTGAGTTTACTAGAAAAAAAATAAACAAGAGCTACAAAACTATAAGGTTAATAAATGAATTTAGGAATTATTAATTTCATTACAATATACAAGTATCATAAGATTATAACTATCTGCTAACCCTGTCTAAATATATTGATGGCTAGCTTATTAGATAAAAAATAATTAATAATTAAGAAATTAATTGTTTTTATGTTCGAACAATCATCAATAGTGGTCGAACAAAGGATAATTGATCAAAATTAATAAATCTGAGCGATAAAAACAAAGATATCTAGCAAGGGGGGCCAACTTAAGGGTGAATATTTGTTTAATTAATTATAAATAAATAAAAGACGAACATACAATTTTTACATTTGAACATTAACGAACAAACGGCGAACAAATAATAAAAAATTTAAAAAAATAAAAATCAAAACAAGTGGGGCCAAATTCAGTGACCCTGCTCGACAGCTTCCTGAAATTTAACAGACCACAGATAAGAGAGAAATACTACGTATGACAGGACAACCACGGGCAACAGTGAAAACATGCAAAGCTCCGTTAGGAGTATGATGTTCTGTCGTGAATAGTGAAAACTGAGCTATAATCACAGACTACTTAGAGATGCAAGCATGCTATAATTATGATTAGGATCAGAGGATATATACATGCGTATGTATATATCCTCTGATCCTGTGGTGTGGATAGATATGTCACATAGATACATGCGTAATAGTTTAGAAGACGAAATAATAAAAATAATGGCGTCTTTGTCTAAAGTATGCAGTGAAAACAGGCCAGTTCTATAGGCAATAGTTTTGCTTTGTTGATAACATTTTACGTGACGTCACGATTGTGCCGAGCCACCATATTTCGTCGCTACCTATGTACTTATGTTGTAAACAAGGAATGTTCACACGCGCTTCAAAATCGTTCCGAAGAGTACCACGACATGGGTGGAGACTGGAGTGTGTGTTTTTCTACTAAATAAAGCGCCAATAGCCATATATTGCGGCCATGCGTAGTTTGCAAATTACTACTACTAAGTAATTCTATTAAATTGAGAAACAGTTCTTGCATTGCATAAGTAATTACTTAATTATTAAAATAAGCACATTTTAGAATTCATTGTGTTAATTACAATACATTTTATGCTAATGTACTTATCCACGTGTATGAATAAAAAAAGGATTTAACGATTACCGAATATATTAAAATCTACCTTCAGATAGTTTTATTTATACCGGCAACTGCAAGAAAGGGACAACATCCACACTTGTCGTTGTCTCGCTCAGAACGTTTTTCCCCTTTGTTAAGTAAGAAACAAATCTCAACTTTATTAGTAACGAAATAAAGTACATGTTTATTTTTCAAATATTGCTTCGTAATAATTCCAGTTTTTGTATATTGGTATAGTTCCTTGGTTGTAAACCATAGATATACTCCGTGGACACTACTCAACAGGTTAAAATATAACCGTTTTGTAATTTTAATATAATTTAGAACCTAGTAGTTGTAGTAGTAC
Organism: Apodemia mormo; assembly: GCA_036924255.1. Classification (NCBI taxonomy): domain Eukaryota; kingdom Metazoa; phylum Arthropoda; class Insecta; order Lepidoptera; family Riodinidae; genus Apodemia; species Apodemia mormo. Next base: position 12,387,169 of record JAUPFN010000005.1, read on the forward strand.
GATAGTATTGTCACAATTATGTACTGCTACTGAAACTGAGTTTAAGTAACAGGGTCCCATTTTACCTTTTGAGTATGGAACCCTAAAAACCCATTTTAACTAAGATAATGTCAAAGTGTACTTTATTACGAAATCAATAAGCTTTAAGGATAGTTTTGTAGATAAGCGTATACTGTTTATGGTAAAAACAAAAACATAGATGTATGTACAAACAAAAACACAAAACAAAAAAATATGTAATCCGCCATGTTTTGTTGAGTAGGAATGCACGTTTTTTTGTAGATATGGCTGTTCCAAGGTTTCCTTATTCAGAGGAACTGAGAAGCAGCGTGACCACGTTTTAAAGAGGGAATCTACTTAAGACACTTCTAAAATCTACTAAATTCTACTAGGTTGCATTTTTCAAATGTAATTATTTTTAGAGTAATATTTAAGCCGTATTGGGTAGATACGATTAGAATTAAAACATGTTTGTTAATGAACCGTACATTTAATCAATTATTTTTGATATCATTATAGTTGCTCCAACTAAAGAATTATCTAAGTTTAAGACCTATTTGGACAATAAAGTTCAATTTACTATGACCGTAATGCATTCAATAATATGGTTATCCCCGAATCACTTTCGTGGAATGCCAACAGTAAAATTAAATCTGTTGGACATGAATGCTTGATTTTGAGCCAAATATTCTTTGATGGCGAATTAAAACTAAAATCTACCGAATTCTTTCTCATTTCTATTTGATTCTACTGAAAATGTTATCCTACTAGATAAACCACAGTAATCTAATCTCATTTGGGCTGTCTTGAGTTGGCTGGGAGGCTTTTGATTTTTTATTATTTTTTTTGCTATTTCTATTGTTCTTTAACTGTTCTTAACTGTGCGAGCAAAATTTTTTTGTACGTTTTTAGTTTTTTTTTTATTTTCAATAATTGATTTTTAGGCGCCCCATAGACCTTCAGTAATATTGCGCAATACTTTTATTGTGCAATAATATTTAATGCCCCTTTGATTCCAAACATTCAATAAATTCACTCAATAAAATTGACAAACCAGTCTGATCAATATTTTCGTACGAGCAACATTTCGTACGACAATGAAATTTGGCGGCAACCATGCTGGTGATTTTGTTAAATAAATCTCTTTCAATTCTATACACTCAAGTAAAAACTCCCGTTCTTTATCTTTTATAGCATTCTTGCTCGTATGTTGGCATAAATATACGATATAACCATACATTAAACACCGTGAGTGCTCGAACGTGACCGCTCCAAGCTCTGAAGTGAAAAATATTGTGCAATATTAAGCCTACATGGTGCAGGAAAAAAAATTTGCACAATAAAAATTAAACCCGCTCAAACATTCGTTCAATCTTTGTGCAATCTTCAATATTATCCCTAAAAAGTCAATAATATTGCACAATACGTAATGTTGCGCAATATTATTGTAGGTCTATTGGGTACCCAAGGAAGTTACATTCTACACGAAATGTTCACACGCGCTTCGAATACGTTCCGAAGAGTACCATGACATGGGTGGAGTGTGTCTCTTTCTACTAAATAAAGCGCCAATCGCCATATATAAGTGCGGCCATGCGTACTTTGCAAATTACTACTAAGTAATTCTACTAATTTGAGAAACAGATTTTTTAAATTGCATAAGTAATTACGTAATAATTAAAGCACATTTTAGAACTCATTGTTAATTACAATACCTTTTATGCTAATGTATTTATTGACGTGTATGAATAAAAGGGATTTAACAATTACCGAATATATAAAAATCTACCATCAGATAGTTTTATTTACACTAGCAATTGCAAGAAAGGGACATCATCCACTCTTGTCGTTGTCTCGCTCAGAACATTTATTCCCTCTGTTAAGTAAGAAACAAATGTCAACTTTATAAGTAATGAAATAAAGTACATTTTTATTTTTCAAATATTGCTTCGTAATAATTCCAGTTATCGTATATAAGTTCCTTGGGGGCACCTTAAGTTGGCGGGGAAGAAATTGATTTTTATCATTTTTTTTTTTGCTTTTTCAACTGTTCGTTAACTTTTCTTAACAATGCGAGGCCGGATTAATAAATTTTCCTCTGATTGAAAGCTTCTTTACTTTGAATAAATAATTTCTAAAGTAGGTATGTATTTGTTACTAAAATAATACTTGTTTTGGAACCTATACTTGTATATCAGGTTTTGGTAAGTTTCAGATTTTCTTCAGTTCACTCATTAGAATCTCCATGCAATTGAATAAGATTGTGTTTCCGTAATATTCTACTTTTCTTATTGCACCAGAAATCTTTGAAATATAAAGTAATATTAAAATACAATTGTATTGCCTCATACAAATTATTCAAAATATGTTTAATTAGTTTGTTGCCATAATCCGAATTATTCACCCTACTCTTAAATCATCACGCTTAATAATTGCATTATAATTATTAGGCAAAACAAAACATCGATACTCATCTGCTAAAATCGAATCGTAATGCCATCCCTATTCAATTCTGTCCTCATGCGTAAAATGACAATTGAGAAATGAGAATTGTCAATTGTCATTTTAATCCATTGACCTCTAAATATATGGACATGAAATAGCTACAGAAAAAACGTGTCATTTATAGACACAATATGGCTGCCGTGTTAACATTATTAAGGATGTCCAGAAAGTAACATTTATGTTTTATCGATAAACGTTGTTTCCTGATTTACGTATTTTCAACAAAAAAATATGTTATTGTATTAGAGGTGATCTTTGACGTGTAAGAACAAAATCTAAACATAATTTACTAGTACCTATATTGATAACGCTTAAAACGTTCCCAAAAATATTGAAACGCAAAGTAGGTCCGTACTAAAACGTTTATAGTAAATAAAATTTTGTATTAATCAAGCTAGACAATAAAATAAATTAAAGTATTTTCACTAATAAGCCTAATGGCTTTAGATTTACTTCTTTAGTAATTTTCTTCTTTAGTCTCCAGTATTCTGTGCTTTAGTTGACTAATTCTGAGGTTCTAGGACACTTCCGACAATTTCATACGTCAGTATATATGACGTCTTTGTTGTGTGATTATATTCGTATTAGTACCTGCAAAACGATCCCTGGACTCACTCAAACAAATAGTAAATTGATAAAGAGAGATCGAGTTGACAAATCAAAATGTCAACGTAAATTCGTTATTTTGCGACATTCGATCACAAATAAACAGATTCAAGATTACGACTTTAAAAGTGCTAATAAGATAAGAATAGAAATGAATATGTGGTCTTATTTTGGTTACTTACTATTTCTTACCGTGGTCACAAAAATGTTTTATGAGTTGCTTGGATTGAATCAGATACTGTAAAGCGTATATTTTTTAAGAGGTCTTGAGCACTGCAATAAACTGGTATGAGAATTGTTTAATTTAAATGGCTTAAGCTACGAAATAATTCAGGTGTAACACGACACTTTGAGAAAAATATGTATTTGTTAGTCGAGGATTTTTAATTCAAAAATTATATAAAAAAAATATAAAAAGCATAGGTCATCGCTTATGCTTTTTATATTTTTTTATATAATTGGTAAACATATACATACGGAAAAAAATAAACAACATATATTATAGTATAAAAATATTTATTTACATAAATATTAATATATTTTTTTTCATAAGTAATACGTAGTTTTTTTCGAAATTTTTAAATAATTTATTTCTTTTTCAAATTTACAGCTATGTTAATTTTTTTTTAAATATTGTTTAGGATATTTCACATTCACATCATATGATTTATTTTGAGATCATAGATATCAACACTAAAATTTACGAAAATAAATAAAAATGATACCAGCGCTTTGAGTATGCCCAAAGCGCTGGTATCATGAGTTGGTCGTTAACGAAAAATATGTTTTATTAATTGATATTTACGTTTTTTTTTTAAATTATTATCTAAACTGTTAGATCTTGAACTAATCTTGATTACAAATAAAGTTTATTTGTTGATTAATACGCCAAAACACTTTTAAATTAACCTGTAGAGATGGGTTAATACCGATATTTCTCAAGATTAGGTGATACTAATATATTCACTTTCAAATATTATAATGTCTTAACTAATATGTCATTATTAACTAATATTTCACTGTAATTTGGACCTTAAAGTAACAATAATAAGATCTGATACTGATACGGCAGGAAAATATCTTAACTAATATATCAGTATTAACTAATATTTCACTGTAATTTGAACCTTAAAACAACAGCATACTGCAGGAAATACGTCTGTCTCATTCGTACGTACGACGCGGCGTATCGTGAAAATATTTTAATATTTTCACGAATCCGAACGGGCGCCAATCTAGTGAATCCGAACTATTCCGAAGATCGAATGATATTATCCGATTCATTTTGGATACCCGTTACAGATATTAGGCGAATATGAAATATTAGCATATTACAGTTCGCCGGATTACTAATCCACGAATCCTTTCAATATTACTAATATCTTAGCGAATACTAATATATCAGTCACACCATTATTAACCAGTATCATAAACTGCAACCAACACATAACACACACAGCACGAATCAAAATGGCGGACTAAGTTCTTTTATTTTTCCCTAAGAGCGTATTTGAAAAAAGAATGCCAATTTGATATTATTCTGTACAATGTTTCGTTCGAAAACGATAAAATACCATAGAGTATTGTAGTAAAACTGGTAAATAGTGAAAATATTGTTTTTTTGGATGAAATTAGCGTTGGTTTATATCCAGTAGAGCTTGTAACTTTATTTTGGTCGAAGTTTTTGTTACTGTGATAGCGTCTTTCGATGGATAGCATTCTTGTTTCGCATGTTGAACTTGATAATAGGTTGGAAATATAATTGCATTATTTTTCTTAACACTTTCCTTTAAAGTATTGTATTGCCATTTGTTTAGCTTAAGTGATAAAAATATCCCCAAAGCCTCATCCGGAGAAAAAGCAGGTTTGGTTTCTTTAACAGATATGCACCTTTTTACTTTTTTCACACCATGTGGATTCTTAATTAAATGTTCTAATATTTCAGCAATTTCCTCATTCCTATCTACTTTTAACTGCGCAAAATATGCATATTATATTTCGTTCGATGTTAAATGAAAGTTTTCTGCTCGTATTTTTTTCTGTTTAGGACCTATTTCACAAAAAGGTAGTCTAGGGCTTTGTTCGATGGAGACACTTGGACTGATAGAAACTTTTAATGGTGACACAAAATTGATAAAATACAAATGATATTTTTTTTCAAATCATAAGATAGCAAACAAGCAGATGGGTCTCCTGATGAAAAGAGTCAACCATCGCCTATAGACACCAAAGATGTTGATGGTGCGTTGCTATCTTGTGGCGAGGTCTAATGCCACATGCATAAGTTTACCGGCTATCTTACCCTCCAAACCGGAACACGACAGTGACAAACACTGACGCTATTGCGGCAGGAATAGGCGGTGGTACCAGAGCCGGGCGAGATAATACAGAACTCTACCACCTAGTAGTCACGATGGCAGTGACTTGCATGGCCAATCGGTCGCCCTTTATGATCTGCCTGGCAGAACAGCAGTTGGTCTATTCTTCAAAGGAGCCCGGAACCAACACGAGGATAAACAAACAAATAGAACAAACATTTACTTGTTTACAAAAAGTTAAGGCACCTCTGCTAGACCTGCACAAACTATGAATGACTGGTATTCTTTAGAAATGAATAAAATATATCTTACTAAACTAGCAAAAAGCAGAGCTTTGTAAGGGCTCGTAAAGTTATATTATCTAGTAATATTGTTAGGAAAGTATTTTTATGAGAATTACATATTTTAATGTATGGACTTTATCTAACCTAAAAAATCCAGCGTGTTTCGCCCAAACATTATATTCGCATCAAAGGCGTCGTCAGGTTGCCAAGCTGATCAAACTGATGCTCTATAGCTATTGCAGTCTATACGTCGTGAACCCTTGCCTTTATACAAGAGCACAATGCCCGTGCGCCGCCAGTCAAATATAAACATTTTGTGAAATAATCTCTTAATAAGTTCAAAAATTCTAATAAAAAATGTATCTTCTATAGATTTTAACTCGTTAGTTTTATAATAGATGGCGTTAGTAGTAATAAGATTCTCATAAAAATTGTATTTTCTATTTTTTTAATGTTTATAAAATGGTATTTTTATGGTAGATAACATATCTAGACATGAATTTAAAGTACCACGTCGAAGCTCAAACCTAAAAGTGCGACACTTTTTCAGTAAAATGTTCCACAAAAGTGCATAGTTCGTCGCCTAGTGTATAATAATAAAATCTATTTCATTTACATTCTAAACAATACCAGTTTATTAAAATATTTACTGTGTGACACCTTATCATTAACTCGACGTCCATGATATCTATATCTTAAATCAATAAAAACTTTGATTACACTTTTAATAAGTAATAGTTTATGTGTAGAATTATGATCAGGCTGAGAAGCTAACCAAAATATTTTTCCACATCATAAAAATCACACATAAATTTAAATATATGTAGATAATAATGTAGTAAAATATTTAGGAATCATGCTAGACCAAAGATTATCGTGGCATCCTCAAATTGAATTGATATCTGGGAGGATCAGAAAACTTATTTGGATTTTTCGAAAATTAAGAGACGTTGCATCCAATACACTTCTAAATAGAATCTATTTTGCGCTAGCTCAATCAATTATTTGCTATTGTATACCTGTATGGGGTGGTGCCACTAAAATTAAAATGTTGCAAGTAGAACGAGCCCAAAGAGCATTATTAAAAGTAATGCATTTCAAAACCAGTAGATTTTCCACAACTGAACTATACTCACTGTGCGAGTTACTATCAGTTAGAAAACTATATATACTTTATGCCATACAAAAAAGACATAGGTTGATTACATATGATAATAACCAAAAAGTTAAAACAAGGAAGGATGCTATTTTACAAAACTCAACGGTAAAAATACTTTTTGCCAATAGACAGTTCTTAAATCAGTCTACTATAATATATAACAAACTTAATAAGAAGTTAAATATTTATCCACTAACCATCTACAACCTTAAAGAGGTTTTAGTGGGCTGGCTTAAGTCACTGTCTTATGACAATGTTGAATCAATTATTTTTAGCAAGATAATATAAGAAAACTCTATTAACTGATGTATCTGTCTGTTAGAAACTGCTAGTCCTAAGATTAATGTAACACATGTACTTACAATTACCCATGCTGACATAACATACTCGTACACGCATACACACTCATATACACGTACAGACTCATACACATACATAAATACACACACGCAATAGGCACGTATATTACTTAATTTACACAAATGCTAATGATGTTCTGGAAGAGCGGTGTATCCTGACACAAGCATTTCTGCTTAAAAGGATGCGCCGGACAATGTAATATTATATAATCAGTGTAAAATAAGTTGAGAAATAAACATTTAAACATTTGTAAAAATATATTATCTAAGTCTTGCAAACACTTACCTGTATTAAAATCACCTAATATTACTGCCATAAGTCATAACATCTACTATATGGTTAAAGAATTTATTGAATTTTATTAGAATTAATATAATAATTTACACATTTCAATATTAATTTACATTCCAAATTTTAGGTATGAACATATTTAAAAAAAACGTAGTATTTAAACTATTCATTTACAACGTTGCGGCCAACAAAGTCCGCATGCATCATGACACCTATACATAAAATGAATCATCATCGATGTTGCAATTAGTTGTATGACGTAACCACTACTTATTTATTAATTTGCAAATATTATACAACAATCAGATGTAATTTAACATGTTGAACTTATTTTTACATACATTTTCCTTTATCACGGGAACATGAATGGATGCTAGTACTGATGATGTTAAAGTCCGAGTTGATTCATGTATATTCTGCCTTTCACACAAAACATTTATTTTCTGCTTATTAACGGGCTAAAAATATTTAGGTCGGCATTATTGTCTAAAAACTGAAAGTGTAGTTTAGTTAACTTATGATCAATTTGAATAATTCTTAAATCTTTTAATTAAGGCTCTTAGCAATAAAAATAAACAAAAAACCGAAGCCATCAGCAGAACTTAAAGGTACAATTATGCATGGAAATTATTGTTAAATTTGATAACTTGTATGTTGTTAAATCAAATTTATATTTAATAGTTATTTATTTTTGATATATTATATCAGTAGCTTAGGCAGAAGATGTGAAGCTATCAAGGTAGCGACCAAAAAAAACATCGACAACAACAAACACAAAATAACACTTACACAAACAGACAAACAGATGTCACTATTCTTAATGACGATTCCATTTTTTATTAACATTTAATACCTATTTAATTATATTATTACTGAAACTTATTAAAAATATACAAAAGGAATAAATACTGAAATTATTCATTATACAAATACTAGTCCCTATTATACTCTTTAGTGGCAATAAAAACAACTTTTAACAGTATTTGATAATATAAATAACAATTGTTAATTGTTAAAAAATTTAATACGAATTTTAATATGTTAATTATTGTCAAATGATCCATACCTAGGTACAATCAGTATTGTGTGTTAGGGTTATACAGGTGACAGACATCATATCATATTTTATGTGGTAGAAGGAAATCGAGCTTTCTGATGACTGCAGATAGGTAAAAGACACAGGATATCATACTATGAAAACTTAAGAAATTACCATTACCTACTTACCAGAGAAATTGAAGGAATGACATTGTCACGCAATCTGACTACATCCAGTGTTTTATTAAAATTACTTTCCTTGAAATGAAGTGAGCAGACCAACCAGTTCTTATGTCGGGGATTGATATTTTCAATGCCAATGGCATCTAGTCATTTTCTGTGTAAATCTTCATTTCTGGGGAACCTAAAATTTAATGAAATTAAATATCGACAAATCTAATACCCCAACACTAGTCGTATTTTGTAGGAATCAAAAAAATGATGTTTACAAAGAAATCGTAAAATACACGAACATCTTTTATAAGTCAATATAATAATACAACAATTTAGAATGGATATTATTTAAAATCAGCACGCTTTATCATAGGAGTTTGCGACATACCTGTGAAGCGTTATTAAAGGTGCATTTTTGTCCTTTTTTGCTCCACATTGCAAAATACAACACGAAGGCATGTTGACTAATAGTCTATTAACTTCCACGGAGAATATGGCACTTAATAAACTGATATCTACTTGGTAAATCGTATTTATCCGAAACTAAATTAATATTTTGACAAATCATGTACCACTTATTTATATACATAATATGGCGTCGATGACACGTTTATAGAATTGCCAATTACTTAACTTTTAATTTATACGAAAGTGAGCAAGACACAATATCGTTGTCTCTTTTTGCATATGCAAATTACCATTTGTTAAAAAGAGATAAAGAAATGTCGCTTAGTTCAATGTCGATTCTACCGATATTTGTATAACTAAAGTAGCTATAGAATGTTATTGCGCTTCTATATATTATTCATATTTCTATGTTTTAATCAAAGAGTATGTGTTTTGACAGTTCCAAGGAAGTTATATTCTAGGAATGCTCACACGCGCTTCAAAATCGTTCCGAAGAGTACCACGACATGGGTGGAGTGTGTCTCTTTCAACTAAATAAAGCGCCAATCGCCATATATAAGTGCGGCCATTCGTTGTTTGCAAATTATTACTAAGTAATTCTACTAATTTGAGAAACAGTTTTTGCATTGCATAATTAATAACGTAATAATTAAAATAAGCACATTTTAGAACTCACTATGTTAATTACAATACATTTTATGCTAATTTATTTATCGACGTGTATGAATAAAAAGTTTTAACGATTACCGAATGTGTAAAAATCTACCATCTAGATAGATTTCTTTACACTGGCAATTACAAGAAAGAGACAACATCCACTCTTGTCGTTGTCTTGCTCGGAACGTTTTCCCCCTCTGTTATGTAAGAAACAAATGTCAACTTTATTTATTACGAAATAAAGTACATTTTTATTTTTCAAATATTGCTTAGTAACAATTCCAGTTATAGTATATAAGTTCCTTGGATAGTTCTTACTTCATATTCTAATTCTTGTCTATTGCATATAAATGGTAGCCACAGTGGTAGCTTAAGTAATTACTTTGACTTAAGTATTTACTTTCTCGTCTATAGATACAACATACAACTGTTAGACCGTATCTCTTGTAGACTGAAGACTCTTATAGCTCCGTTAGGTGTTTATTATTCTGTGCTCACCAGCTTGCTACAATTTCTGATCTGTGATACTCACTAGTCACTAGGGACTTCATTGAGAGAAAAGATTATTATTTTTTCAGAATAAATCGATTTGTCAAGAATCGATTTTATAAGAAAATTTTAGAATTTCGATTTTTTCTGTTTGAACATCTGCATGGTTTTCTACTTACTAATAATAAAACTAAGAGATTGTTTATTATAACAATCCATCCAAATACGAGGGTGGATCAAGTATTTGGAATTGCTTTAAAGAAAATACAAACATTAAAAATATTTTATTTCTCTACATAGTCTCCTAATTAAATACATTTCGTCTAACACTTCCTAAACTTTCTTATTCCCCGTTGGTCGAGTGGTTAGCGACCCTGACTACGCAATCGACGGGGTTGGGGTTCGATCCACGACGGGGACGGGGATAAATGTTTGTATTTCCAGACTTGGGTTTTTATTAAATACATTGCAGTATTTATACATGTATTTCTACGTATTAGTATCGTTGACTAACACCCGTAACTCAAGCAAATTATTTTCTTACTTTAGGGTTAGATCAGTAAGTGTAATTTTTCTCGTGAATATTTATTATTATTATTATACGATTCTCAAAAACTCTATAGTGGCTGCCACAACTGCGTCATCATTGTTTAGTTCCATGAATATACTCCTTCAGTTTCGGAAATAAGTGAAAATCACTAGGGTCTAAGTCCGGAGAATATGGTGATTGGTGAAAGATTTCAAAGCTAGCTTTACCTATTGCCTTTATCGCTACTTCTGATCGAATTGCAGAATGAAACTTACATAATAAGGTCCAGTAATGTCCAGTACCATTTTACGTTTGAATAAATGTATGAATGAAAATATAATAAAACGATAAGTGTAAATCTAAACTACAACCTTATGGTCTTAAAACCTACAATAAAAACTAATCTTTAAGTTAAGGTGGGAGTTTAAAAATAATGATGTTCATTAGGGTGGAGTGAAAAATTTTTTTTTTCATTTTCGTTTTGTAATACCTGTAAAAAGTTGCCATTATTGCTCACAAATATACATGCAAAATTTTATTTGGCACATGATACATTTAGAGGTGCCCCCAACATTTAGAGAAATTCAAAGGTTTTTGTCGAAAAACACTAGCCTAATATCGACTAATTAACGCTAAATCATATTCTGTGTCTTCCCGTTGGCAACAATTTGACCTTGAATAGTGCGCGGATAGGTGAGGGAGGGGGATGAGGTAGGAGAGGTGATTTCTCTGTAGTCTGTACTTGTCAATCGTTGTTCAAACGCCATTAATTAAGCACGTCGCGCGTTTTATTGTTTCTACTTGTGGATCGTTGGAACGTTGATTTTAAACACTGCCGTTAAGGAAATAACACTCATGTAAGTAATATTTTTAAATTACTGGTTACAGTTAAATACAATTTAGATTACAATTAAATATTTTTGATGTGAGTTACACCTATTATTTCTCTTTGTTACAGTAAAATGTCGCAAGTCAAAACACGACAAACGACATGTTGTCCTGTGTTTGGTTTGCCAGAGAAGTTACCAGTGTCTCAATTACCAACTTATAATGACGTTATGAAGTATTACTTAGTTATTAGATATGAATTAAAACCCGACAAAACAACAAAAGAGCCGACAGTTCATGATATATCTAAAAGATTGGCTACGGAAATTTTAGATATCTGGCGAAAAGCGTCGCTTCCCACTGTCAGCTTTCAGAGAGTACTACAACTTATTCGATCTTACCATGAAAAATATAGACGCTTACTAAAACCTTATCAAGGCCGTCAAATGAACAAGAAATATCAAGAAAAGATAACTGAATTTGTTACTGAGTCCCAAAGGTTATTTGATATTTGCAGTTGCAAATGCAAACTTATTAACTCAGAGTGTACTTGCTCAAAAGACAGCCGTGTTCCCAAGGAAGAAGTATCTTTTTTAATTGATCAAAGAACTACAAGAAAAATGATGATAGGTGGTGTAGATTTGGTTGCAACTGTAAAAAATATGAAAAGAATAAAAAGACAAGAAAAAAAATTACTGAGTAACATAGAGATCGTGCATCCTAACCAACCGTCTTGTTCTCGTTCTTTGCCTGATGACTTAACGACCGAAAGTACCAGTTCAAGTAATAATAGCGTAGCTTCTAGTCCTTATGAATCGCCAAAACGAATAGATGCTCCGCCATTAAAGAAAAAGAGATTTAATTTACCATCATTAGCTCTCGTCTGTGATCGTACTGGAGTCTCTGACAGAGCAGCTGCTATTATAGCTTCTTCTGTGTTAAAAGATGTTGGTATTATTACATCAAAGGATCCAAGTGCTGTCATTGATCGTTCAAAGTTGCGCCGTGAAAGAACGAAAGTCAGATCATCATTACACAATGCAGATTGCAATAAAAGTATACGCGGTATTTATTTTGATGGCAGAAAAGATAAAACTTTGGTAAGCATTCGGAAGGAAGGCAAATTTTATAGAAAAAGAATAACAGAAGACCATTATGTGATTTTATCAGAACCAGGATGTAATTATTTCGGACATGTTACGTGTGAGTTGGGAACTGCTAAAGCTATTCAAAGTACTATAATAAATTATTTGAGAAAAAAATCGGTGAAATTGGATGAAATAGTTGTTGTTGGTTGCGATGGTACAGTCGTGAATACAGGTTTCAAAGGAGGTGTTGTTCGGTTTATGGAAGAAGAACTTAATAAACCATTACAATGGTTTATCTGTCAGTTACATTCGAATGAGTTACCATTGCGACATCTTTTATTGCATTTGGATGGAAAAACTACGGGGCCTAAATGCTTTTCAGGTCCTATTGGATCTGAATTACAAAAATGTGAATCAATGCCAATTGCCCAATTTACCATCATTCCCTCCATATTACCTGAAGTCACTAAAAATGAGTTGAGTACTGACCAAAAATATCTTTTCGATGTGATGACAGCTATCAGCACTGGCATATTTTCTCCCAATTTAGTTAATATTACACCTGGACCTCTTAACCATTCTAGATGGCTTACAACAGCAAATAGAATCTTAAGATTATATGCTACTAAAACAGACCCCGAAGAAAACTTAGTGATATTAGCCACGTTCGTAATGAGAGTTTATGGTCCAATGTGGTTCACAATAAAATGTAATCCCTTGTGTACAAACGGAGCTAAGCACCTGTGGCAAACAATAAGCCTAACTCGATATTTGAACGAGCCTTTAAAGAAAATCATTGATAAGGTAATCCAACGAAATGGATATTTTGGTCATCCAGAAAATATTCTCATTGCTATGCTTGCAGACGATAGAGAAATTATACGTAAGCTAGCTTATCAGCGAATTTTAAAAGGAAGAGCAGAGGATACTCCAGAGCTTCGTACATTTAAAGTGCCTGCTTTAAATTTCGATGCCAAAAATTATACCGACTTAATTAAATGGCAAGACTGTAAGATAACTGAGCCACCTCTGACTTCTAATTTATCGGATGAAACTTTGAAAGAGATTGTCAAAAGCGGTTTGACTACGTGTCAGAATATCAAAGATTTTCCATGCCATACCCAAGCTGTAGAGCGAGTTATCAAATTGGTGACAGAAGCTTCAAGTGCAGTTTGTGGACAAATAAAACGAGACGGTTTCATAAGGGCAAGACTATTATCACGACAGCAAATGCCTAAATTTGAAACAAAAAAACAATTTAATACTAAATAATACACATAATTCTGATTTATTTTATTCCTTTATAAAATAATTTTTGTAATTTTTCTCAATAAAAAACATTAAAACAACTAATCAAGCTTTTATTTAACGTATCAAAAAATAGTTTGTTTCATAATAGACTTGAAAGTCATAAAAATACTGTCATTAAAAAATAAATTAAAGTTTGTAAAAAAATAATATTTTTCTAATTTTCAATTGGGTTGGGGCACCTCAAAACATCAATACAAGTAAACAATCTTTTGTATCCTGAATTCATTCATTAAAAGGCAACTTTGTATTGCTATTACATTTAAAGAAAACGAAAAAAATTTTTTTTCATACATTATCACTCCACCCTAATGTTCATCTCTTCCCTAAAATGCAGTTATGTTTCACGATTACCTATATACAGACTGGACTGTTTTTTAATCGAATTGTTTATGTGATGAGCTTTAAGGTTTTTGATCTATCGCATAGATAGCACCATGCTTTCATCTCTAAGCAAAATAGTACGTGAATAGCACTTTTAATAAAAATCGATTAAAATGTGTAATTTTATAATCGATTTAGTAACAATCGAGTAATATGAATTTGATAATCGATCCTAATTTTTAAGGATCGATCGGTTATTTGAATCCCTACTAGTCACTAGCAAAATAAAAATCAAAAAATTGTTAACCAGCTGTCAAAATATCTATACCAATACCAGTGAGATATAGGGATTCGCAGATATTTTTCATCAATAATAATATCTCTTGCCTGAACAGTCTTGTGTGAAACACTAATTTTTGAAACAATAATAAAACATTTTTCATGTTTACTTTCGACTTTACAAGTCAAAATGGGCGATTCACCATACTTGACCTGTTTGGTTCTGTATATATTTTCTTTCCAAATAATTGTCACTAATTCTCGTACATCAAATATATGGAAATTAGATGCTGAAGGTGGACAAATTATTGATGGCTCTACTCTTTCCCAGGTAGATTCATAAATTTGCTATTATTTATATAACGAGACTGGTTCTTTTGAATGGTGATGAGTGTATGATTTGATTCTCAAATCACTTGTTTACCTTGAACATTCGTGTTATAACTTAACATTTTTCTCTAAGATGTTTAATAAAAATATCTGCATCTTTTATTATACATTTTATTACTAAATGCTGTGGTATTTTATAGTACGTAATTATTGTTTTATCTTAATTGTTTTAGGATGAAACAGATAAATCTAAAATAAGTCAAGAAGATATGATATTTAATATAATAACATCTACAGTGTATTATGGTGATACATGGACAAAACATGGATTTGATATGTTTTGTACTGATTGCCAAATGTATGAACGACAAAGGTAAATTAACAATTTAACTACCCTATTATAGAGAGCCATAGAACATTAAGACATGGTAATTTATTGTATAAACTTAGTTAATGAGCACACACTTATTGATGGTTTCATACTATGTGATATGCCTTTTATTTATAGATATCAAAATTGCTGATCTCCAGATGTAGACAGGGACAGTTGTTTGGGTAAAGAGTATAAATATTTGTATTCCTGGGTTCATTGTTATATTATTGGTATTTGTACAAATTTTTTTATAACATGGGCATTAGACGCTCAAAGCATTGGTGCCACTTTTATATTTTTTCTATAAAGCACGGACTGTTAGGTGCACACGTTCCGAGTCCATTCTGGATTTCAATGATTGAATCTGATACTGCAAAGCGTTATTGCGTTGTTTATTTTAAGTGATTTAAACTACAAAATAAATCAGGTGTAACGTAATACTTTGAAAAATATGACGACTTGTTAGTTGAGGATTTTTAATTCAAAAAGTAAATGTATATAAATACTTATATGAAGAAAATCAACGTACCATAGTACAAAAATATTTGATTACATAAATATTAATATTATTTTCTTTTTTTATAATCTACTAGCTTTTGCCCGCGACTTTGTCCGCGCAGACTTCGTTTACTCCGCACAGCTCCTCCCGCTTGGGTGATAGCATGATAATATGTAGCCTATATGTTAACCCAACCTGTTAGTAATATTCATTCCAAATTTGAAGTATATCCATGCAATACTTTTTGAGTTTACCCCGGACATACATTGACTTTCCTACGATTTTATTATATGTATATATATGTAATTTTTTTCATGTTTCAATTTTTTTTGACTGACATTATCAGGCATCAGTGCCTACTGCTTTTCTTGAACAGTCTGACAATAATATTGATTGTTTATTATTTTTAACACTGTCTTTTATAAAAAATAGACTATTGAAGTTCTTGACTAATCTCCTTGTTAGTCTAGAATTCCAATTGTCTATTTTCTACAAAAGGTGGTCTTGAGATTAATAAACTATCAATATTATTGTCAGACAGTTAAAAAAATGCAGCTTTGTTGGGGGAGGGGAATCCACATTATCCAACATGTCCTGCAACAAGGAGAACAAATTGTAACTTGGAAATGTGTTTATAGCATTTTATTTCTCTGTAATGTTATTTTATCATTCTGGAGAGGCGTAGTGTTGCATGATGTACTTTTATTTTTATATCATAGAGTAACAAACAAACATATTAAGGAGAACAAATTGTAACTTGGAAATGTGTTTATAGCATTCCAGGTAGGGGCAGCTGACCCCCCCCCCCCCTCGGAATTCGTTTACCTCTCTACTAACTATAGACTGTTGTAGATAAATATATAATAAAATAAAAATATAGTCTTAAAATGTTACGGTTGCCCACGTATGAATTATTATCGATGTAATTTTCGGGAGGGAAAAAAAAGGTTTATATGAATTGACCATTTGACTATAGGGAACGCGAAATATACGCGTTACAAGTTGCTGATTTGGCAACTCTGAATTTTGTTATTTTTTTATCAAAGGTCTGAAAATATTTATTTGTACATTTCACCCCTATACTTAAACATACATACTTATTTATGTTGTAACAGAGCCAATGGTGAAAACAGTGATGACACAGTCACATCTGAAACAATCAACAATGATGTAGAAGATGAATACTTAGATTGTGGTAAAGCTGTTAACTTTACTTATTACGACAATCTTGTTGGAGTAGCACGGAGACATAGACACCCTAATGTACCCGAACCACAGGTATTACATATTCTTTTCTATATATGTATCTATAAGTAAAGATGATGCAGGATAAATGTGTCTGTTCAATGGTTAGATACCTATATTAAAAGAAATATTATGGGTAGTTTCAGAAAAGTTAAAATAAAAAAATAAGTTTTTCCCAAAGTTGCTTACTATTTACAAAAATATAGAGTGATATGTTACAAGAATAGTAAAAATTGGAGTATAACAGACTAGACTTATTCTGATTAAATTATAAATAATACACCCTGCAAAGTCTAATTACCACTGCTACACTGCACATGGCGTGTAATAGGGGGTCTTCATCGCCCGTGAGGATAGTGTGAATTAAGATTTGCGATGACTGCTGCCGCAATGGGATTGTCGGATTTTGGTAATACACGGCGGGGTCTTCTGAACCTAGGATCTGCAACTACTTTGTAGTTATCCTCGGCTATCACCAAAAAGTTGGGCGGTTTTTTAAATGTTCTAGGTCTCTTTGGATATCTAGATTGAATTTATTAATCTATAGAAAAAGTATTAAAAATCTAATGATGTTTTATTGCACCAGCACAAATTTAATAAAAAAACAGCTATATGCTACGACTGCACTTTCTTCATCCTCAGGTGGCTTTAATATTTACTAAAAAGAAGTCCTACAAAAATGGTGTTACCGAATTAGACATAAATGCACTAGAAAGGCGACTGAAAAAAGCAAAACGTGAAAAACCTAAATCAGTTCAACTCTACAACCAAATTGGAAACTTCTGGAGGATCAAGGGTGATACACGACAATCTATTGAATGTTTTCGCCGTGCTCTTGCTGTTTCTCCTTACAATGCAGAGGTAAGTTTTTTAAATAAATGTCACTATTTTCATACATAATTTACATTGCAAGCATTATTGGAAATTTCGTTCATGGATTTTTTTGTAATATTTATTTATTTATTCATAACTTCCCCTTGAGTGCTAATACCAATAGACTTCCCCTTGAATGTATGTTTTATGATATTTTAAAAATAATGAACTATAACCTCATCATCTTGACTTTCTTTCCACTTTGAATTGCCATCACTACACATATACATATAATTCGTTAATGGGTTGTGTCAATTAGTTGAAGTATGATGATGATTGTTGATGATGTTCAAGAAAATCAAGCCGACTGGGAGCTTTCATAAAAAATGCTGCCTAATCCCTTTGATATACTACAAAACAATGTATGGTTAGAAATTCTTTTATAGGCCTACAGAAAAGTCCACAAATGTATATTATGTCTATATCTTGAGGATAATTTCTCCCAATACCTATTCTAGTTTTTAATTGTGTGTCACATATAAAGTGTTAATTAGAAAGCCATATATATGGACTACCTTATGGTCTAGGGCAGTGTTTTTCAATCTTTTTCTAGACGCGACCCACTTAGCATGTTACAAAAAATTGCGAACTTGTTCCTACCCACTGCTGCCTAACTTACATTAACAAAATCAATTTCTTTTAACATTTTCCTTCTTCTTTATTATCAGGTATGTTTTTTAGTGACACTAAACTATCGTACGCGACCCCCTTGCAAAGGGTCGGGACACACACTTTGAAAAACTCTGATCTAGGAGATAGCCTATTCGGCTCAGATCATGAGGTCCCGGGTCGAAAACAAAAAAAAAATGTCAGTAGCAGTTTGGAGTCCGATGGGGGATGTGTTACCACTTCCGTGCTTCGGATGAGCACATAAAACCGACAGTCTCGGTTATCGCTATAACTAGTCGATAGTTGTTATCAGATCAGTAAAATGCAGGGATAGGGATCACCACTCATCTCACCAAGTGACAAACCCATAAATCGTTTTGAACTGGAAAATCTATAGCTGTTCAATTTACTCTGCCTATCCCGCAAGAGAACTGGGAATGGTGATAATACTATTTATATCGATATAGTATGTTATACGCATCAAATTAAATACATTAGTGACCTTGAGCATATAATGAACATTATGACATATGCCTATATCATACAATTTAAATGAATGTCTTAGGCAAAATAAAATCTAACATGTGAGAAAATAGATTCACAGATAAAGCGGATATTATATTTTAATCAATGTAAATGATTTTTTTATCTGTCTCAACAAGTCGATGAAATAGTTCGACAGAAAAAGTCATAGTCAAGTCATATATGCTCTACTAGCCATGCGAAGCCAGGACGGGCTGCTCATAAAAACAAACGATGTGTCTGGTCAGTATTTAAAATTTCTGTGGTGAAAAACATTCAGGACCTAATTGACTATTGTAGTCATCATGTGGCCCCTAAAACTGCATTTGTAGAACTTCTATGTCCGAATAAAAATATTCTACATTCAATAACACTGTATATAGGTTCTAGTGGCTATTCAGTTACGTCAAATCCTAACACTTCCTATTTACAAATTTTCATTAATACTAAGAATTCAAAGTCAAAATTATGTATACTTAAAATAATAGCTTTAAAAGATATGTATATAAAATTGCTTAGACAGAAGACGTAAATGTCTTGGCAAGCCAAGCATATCGTATAGCAATTTTATTATCATTCTATCTGTGTGCTTGTTATTTTTATTACAATTATTTTATATTAATAATGTATTCAACGCGAAGCATTTAGAGTTAATAAATATTTAAAGAGTCATAAAAACATAAAATACAATTATTAGTATTTTGGGAGCTAATTTGAGAGTGCATTTTTATTTAGTTTTTTATACATAAGATACCAACAAATATTTATGATTAATAAATAATCAAGAAAACTGACAATATCTACAAATAAAAATTCTAAATTAAAAATAAATATTACTGGGGTTAACTTTGGTGAACTCGACCAGTCATACACATCCTCTATAGATCCATCCAATCGGAATCGAATTATAAACTGCCATAAACAATATTTATAGGCAATAATATTTTTAGTTTTTAAAAGAAAAGCTAAATGCCTAAAGCTGAATAAGAAAGAATTTCTTATTCCCTTTATCATAAAAAAGTTACACAATTCTATTTCAAACAATTGGATCGTATTTTGAGGCATTTTATGAAAAACAAAACTGTGTAATATTTATTTTATTAAATCAAGATACATGTATAATTTTGGAAACCACAAGAATGTGGCTATTATTTTAATTAGCTACACCATTGTTTACATTTTTGATCTCGTATTGCATTTCCGATATTATTTTAATTTTTTAAAAATTGCAATTTTTGGACGCGATAATTGTTTTTGAACCTCGGAAAGGCATTTAATGCAGTTTTTTAAATCTTAAAACGAACGATAACTCCTGAACAATTCAACCGATTTTCCGATCTGATTCGTTTCCCCAACTCCAGTTTGGCACATTTTTATGAGATAGATTTTGAAATCAATTAGTTATCAGTCACAAAATATTTTTGGAAAAAAACATTATTTTGCATTTTTTGAGTCTTTTTGAAATTCTTAAAAATCCGAATCGGTTTGGCGTTTCGATCGGTCAAGCCTTTCACAAGTTATAAGAGGTTTACATACACACAATTGCACTCACGTGCACATACACACACACACACACACACACACACACACACACACACACACACACACACACACACACACACACACACACACATGAATAAATTCATATTGTCATCAACGTCAAAATAGAAAAGGTCCCAGGATGTCTAAGCGTAGGGAACTAATGAAAACTCAACTTCCGAAAATCAATAACTTTAATAACGGAAATTCAAAAATGAAAACTATTATTTTTATATAATTCAAAATATACAAACAATAACGCAAATAAAAGGCTTGAAGAATTTTTTCGGTAAGATAAATGTATATTGCCTTTGCAGGTGCTGCTAAATCTAGCGCGTGTTTTATTCACGCTGCAATATTTAGACGACGCCATCTATCTGACGCGGCGGTCGCTGGAAGTCCAGCCGCCAGACCGCAGCGCGTGGCAACAGTACTTTACACTCGGAGAAATATTTAAGGCATATGGACATTACCAAGTAAGCTAAAACTCAATGTTAAAGACATATACATATACAGTGTGTCAGCTTAATACAAACATATTTGTGTCATTATTTTATGGATATTGATACATAAATTTTCAAAACATTTGCTTGATTTTAGGGGAAGTTGTTCAATTTCAGTACAAAAATGAGGCACTTTAAACTACGATATTTTTCTTATTTTAATAAATTTTTTTTAAATGTCATGGATCTACATATATACCTTTTTTGGATCTGACAGGGTTTTCTTTACAATCTGTATACAATATACATGTAGTATAGAGGTAAGAAGAACCAACTCTTTGGACAGAAATGTCCATCAAAAAGTATCATATCGTAGTCGCGCCAGCGTCGCAAAAATAATTTTTACAAAGAAAGCAGTAAAAGCGCTTTTAAATACGTTCCAGTAAACTGTTAAAAGAGCGCTACAAACGCTGTTAAATACTAATGCTCAGCATACTTTACTCGGTCTACAACAACTAACTTTATATCGCAGTTTATCCCACTCCATCGCCATTGTGGTAGATATTTGAAACTTTATTTTCAGTATACAGCTGGAAACTTACAGTCCTTTCTCCTATATCTGTTGGTCCTCCTTACTTCTACTACTATTACTTACTACTAATATACTAATACTACTTACGTAGAGCATGGATAATATCCATGCTCTTTGACCGTCAAATAATATGATCGTCAGGGTAAGGGCTTTATGGCGGTTGTCACTTTACCTTCAGGTTCGGTTGTCGCAGTTAGGTAGTGATTAAATTATTGAATTTATTAATCAGTGCATATTCTATATTGCGTCACATGAATTATAATTTATGTACCCTGGTAAATCGGGTGAGGACGTGCGGATCAGTAGTGTTTTACAATGTCTTCACTTGTAAATTGTAAGGCCTGTGTCAGCGCATATCGCCACACTTGTATATATAAAAACCGGGCAGATAAAGAAATTATTTGTAAATGGCAGTGACTCAATCAAGTGTCAAAAGTGGTAACCAAAATTGTAATTTGTTTAAAAAATAATATAGCGTCGATAGCGACTGTTTAGTCGAATAACATATAAGGTACATATGTGTCATTAGATAATTTTTAGATCCGTCAGTTTATCTAGTCAGATTGAATGTTAATCAACTCTGATTATATTTTAATGTAACATCCTTCCCTTCGCTTTCCTGCAATCTATGGGAGTGATTTTGTAAAATGCAATGGAAGTGTGTCACAGAAAGCCAAGAAATCGCGTGTTATTTGAATTGAACGATTAGCGCACGCTATTTGAGATGACCAAAGATCGCGTGCTTTTTAAATTGACCAATGAGCGCGCCCTATTTGAATTGACCAAAGATCGCGTGCGATACCCATCAGATTGTATCTTTTTTTATTATCAATAGGGAAGCGCTTAATCTCGCCTGATGGTAAGCTAAGATGCGGCCTAAGATGGAACGCGCTTCCCTACAAGGTATCTGTTCACTCTTCTCTTGAAGATCCCTAGGATTGTACTCGTCGGGGAACACAGACTCAGGAAGCATGTTCCAGTCCCTTGCGGTTCTAATGAAGAATGTCTAGTCGAACCGCTTTGTCCGGGTACGTGGAATTTCCAACATATGGCGATGCCTAGAATCTGTGCGCCTCGACGATCGATAGAAAAACGGGGATGGCGGAATCAAGCCGTGCAATTCCGCAGCGCACTCTTCAAAGTGTATCCGATAAAAGACCGATAAACTAGCCACTCTGCGGCGATGAGCGAGGCTCTGGAGTTTTTCGCCTACCAAATTATCATCGTTTATGAGCCTCTTAGCATGCCTCTCTATCGCCTCAAGTGTCTCCAGCTGGTATTTGGCGGATCCATCCCAGAGGTGAGAGCAGTATTCCATGCACGAACGGACTTGTGCTTGATAAAGGTTGAGCAACTCTCCCGGGCTGAAATACTGTCTTACCTTTGCCAGAATACCAAGCTTTTTTGAGGCAACTTGGGCTTTAGATTTAATGTACGAACCAAAGTTTTTCCCCGTGTTGGTTCCGGGCTCTTTTGAAGAATAGACAGTTGATCTATTCACAAGATAGCAACGCACCATTAACCTCTTTGGTGTCTATAGGCGATGGTTGACTCTTTACATCAGGAGACCCATCTGCTTGTTTGCTATCTTATGATATAAAAAAAAGTTGGGAGTAGGCGTTAAGGTGATACCAAGGATCTCGAGGTGGTCAATTATCGGCACGGACGCATCCTGGATAAACGGAGATAGGTGAAATTGACTCCATTTAGCAGAGAATAGACACGCCTGGGTCTTGGTCGCATTAAACTTGACCAGATTTGCATCGCCCCAATCGGAGTCTGCCTGTAAGGACAGGTTCAAACGATCGACCATCGCCTCCCTGAGAGACCGGATTGGAAAGTCGGAAAGACGTAGTAGCCATTTGATCGTAATGAATTTACTAAGTATTTTTGGATTTTTTTTATAAACTTGGGGGATTTAAGACAGTATCCTTGTAAAAATGATAAAGGGCATGCTCCGAGGGTTCGGACACGTTAAAAGTGTGGCATATGAACGATTAACAAAACAGATATACAATGCCAATTTGGATGGATATAGAAACCAAGACTGAGACACCATGATTGAATTACTCGGGTGTTATCTGAAAGTGGTGGTCGAGTATCTCCGAAACCGTTGTGTTTGCATGAAGAAAATTATGAATGTAGAAGAAGCAAGGCAAGTCCGTCTGGATCGTGATGTATGACACTAAATACTCTCCGCCTACCCTATAGGGAATTCGACGTGAAGATATATAAGGCTTAAGTGTGTAATAAGGCTTCACCATTTTTCAGGAAGCAGCGGTACATCTGAGGCACGCTATAGACTTGAGGCCGGATTTTGAACCAGCGCTGACCGCGCTCAAAGATATCGAGAACATACCGGAGGCCTCGGTACATGTGTACACACTTCTTATCATCGTTTGCTTGGTAAGTTTTTTTATATCATAAGATAGCAAATAATCAGATAGGTCTCCTGATGGAAAGAATCGACCATCGCCTATAGACACCAAAGGTGTTAATGGTTCGTTGCTACTTGTGACGAGGTCTAATGCCACATGCATAAGTTTACCGGCTACCTTACCCTCCAGACCGGAACACAACATTGACAAGCATTGAAGCTATAGCGGCAGGAATAGGTAAGGCGGTGGTACCATACCCGGGCGAGACAATGCGGAACACTTCCACATAGCAGTCCCGATGGTAGTTACATACATGTATTTTTAACTGCTGCAGCGTGCAGTATTTGGCGAATCCCCCGGGATCACCTAATGTTTCCGGGATAAAACTACTTTTGATGCGCTATTCTAGGTCATCATCTACCTGTGTGCCAAATTTCATTCATATCTGTTCAGTAGTTGCGTGATTGAGTAACATCATCCATCTATCCAAGCAAATATCCAAAGTTTCGCATTTATAATATTAATCTATACATATAAAATCGTAGGAAAGTCAAAACTGTACATTGTATATTTTTTTGATGTGGTCTACAATCGATATCGAAGCCAAAAATATAGTTTATAGAATTTTTGTCTGTTTGTCTGTATGTCCGGGGTAAACTCAAAAAGTACTGCATGGACTTACTTCAAATTTTGCATGAATATTACTAATAGGTCGGGTCAACATATAGGCTACATATTATCACGCTATCACCTACGGGGGAGGTGCTGTGCGGAGTAAACGAAGTCCGCGCGAACGAAGTCGTGGGCATGGCAAAGTATTTGTCA
Source organism: Apodemia mormo (assembly GCA_036924255.1). NCBI lineage: Eukaryota > Metazoa > Arthropoda > Insecta > Lepidoptera > Riodinidae > Apodemia > Apodemia mormo. The sequence continues at coordinate 12,412,042 of JAUPFN010000005.1, forward strand.
TGGGCCTGCAACAGTATCATTGTTCCACAGGCAAACTAAGGCAAGATACGTTTTAATGCAGTCAGTATACATTTATGATTATAAAGATATCTACAACTTATCACTTATGTAATATTGCGTATTTATGTTATCTTTATTGTTCTTAATGAATCGAAAATGCTACGGTCTGTTTTATAAATAAATAAACACTGATAACCTTTGTATGGTATCAATGTCGTTTAATATACATCGTGTTAATTTGACGAAAGTCGAAACCATGATTCCACCATGATTCTGAGGTTAAAACCGTCGGAAATTTGCGTGGGATTGTTTTTATTTTTTTTACGATTTTCTTACCTTAATTCATGCTAATATTATAAATGCGAAAATAACTCTGTCTGTCTCTTCTTCACGCCTAAACCACAACTGATTTGGATGAAATTCGGTAAAAAGGTAGTTTGAGACCAGAGAATTAGGGAAATACCAAAGTAAGCGCATACTGCGCAAAAAATACGACTGCTTCGAGAGCTCAACGGGCGCAACAAATCCGAGTAAAGTAAATTTTCGCATTTATGATACTAGCTGCAGCATGTTTTTCCCCGTGTTGGTCCTGGGCTCCTTTGAAGAATAGATCAACTGCCGTTCTGCCAGGCAGGTCTTAAAAGGCGACCGATTGGCTATGCGAGTCACTACCATCGTGGCTACTAGGTGGTAGAGTTCTGCATTGTCTCGCCCGGGTCTGGTACCACCGCCTTACTTATTCCTGCCGCAATAGCGTCAGTATTTGTCACTGTCGTGTTCCTATTGGGAGGCCGGTAAACTTGTGCATGTGGCATTAGACCTCGCCACAAGACAGCGACGCACCATTAACACCTTTGGTGTCTATAGGCGACGGTCGACTCTTTCCATCAAGAGACCCATCTGCTATTTTATGACATAAATATTATAATTTTTTTGGCGAATCCCGCGAAATCACCTTACTTTTCCGGGATAAAAAGTAGCCGATGTGCTATTCCAGGTTATCATCTAATTGTGTGCCAAATTTAATTCGTATCCGTTCAGTAGTATTGGCATGATTGAGTAACAAACATCCATCCAAACATCTATCCACCCAAACATCCAAACTTTCGCATTTATAATGTATAAATTATAATAAATTACCCGAACTAATAAAAAATTAATCGAAATTTAATCAATTTGTAATAAAATTAAAAAATCTATTAATAAATAAATGCTATTATGACATAAATGAATATTTGAGTGATAAATTTATATAAAACTAGCTTTGCCCGCGACTTCGTTCGCGTGAAAAAAATTCTAAAATAAAAACCCGCATAGTCCCGTTCCCGTGGGATTTCCGGGATATGAACTATCCTATGTCCTTTCTTGGGTCTCAAGTTATATTTGTACCAAATTTTATCCAAATCGGTTCAGTGGTTTGGCTGTGAAAGCGTAACAGACAGACAGACAGACAGAGTTACTTTCGCATTTATAATATTAGTATGGATTATAAATGTAAATAATAAATCTAATTCAATTCTAATTAAACATTTCTTATAAATAATTACATTTGTTATAATGATAATTAAATAAGATATATAAGTATATTCCTCTTTTCTACCTTGCCATTGCTATACCCGACAGGGTCCACGATGATCTAAGCATTATTTTAATCTAACATCTTGTTAACATTGTGGAATTTAAATAAATAATATAGATTATTATAGATATAGACTAGCTGCAGCGTGCAGCCCGCTGCATTATAAAAGTTTTTGGTGAATCCCACGGGATTACCTAATTTTTCTGGGATAAAAAGTAGCCTGTGTGCTGTTCCAGATCATCATCTACCTGTGTGCCAAATTTCATTCAAATCCGTTCAGTAGTTTTTGCTTGATAGTTTTTGAGTAACAAACATCCATCCATCCATCCAAACATCCATCTATCCAAACATCCAAACTTTCGAATTTATAATATTAATATAGATAGTAAAATCGAGTGTAACTTTACAGGTAATGGGTGTATTACTTGTAATATTATCGTCTGTTGACAACGGCAACGAAGTAGAAGAGCACAGAACACAAAGACACTTCAACCGTGCGATGGCGATGCGATCGTTGCGCGGCGTTTCATTTCCCGGCTCACGGGGAAGGAAAAAAGGTAGTTCGTAAACAAAACGTCAGTGTATAAAAACCTGAGTTTACAACCTCTTCGTGTTTTTCTAGTTCCTACATACTATATTCGTCAAAATTGACTGTTAAAGTACTTATGAATGCTCAAAAAATTAGTTAACAAATTAAGTTGTCTCAAGCACTGATTTATAGCTTGTTGCACTAAGCCGCGTACTGGACATTGTTTGATACGATGACCTTGAATAAATAAAAAATGCAGCCGATTTCAAAGTAATAATAAGATTTAACACGATCGGATTAAACCACCAAGCAAGGGCACCTTGGTTGAGTTGAAATCATAATCAACTTGTGTAGACATTGTTTCATGTCAATCGGATCAAACTACCAAGGAAGGGCACCTTGGTTGAGTTGAAATCATAATCAACTGTCTAAACATTGTTTCATGTCAAACGGATCTAACTACCAAGAAAGGGCGCCTTGGTTGAGTTGAAATCAAAATCAACCGTGTAGACATTGTTTCATGTCAGTCAGATCTAACTATCAAGCTAGGGCACCTTGGTTGAGCTGAAATCAGCGTAGACATTGCTTCGTGTCAATCGGATCTAACCACCAAGCAAGGGCACCTTGATTGAATTGAAATCTATATCAACTGTGTAGACAATGTTTAATGTCAATCGGATCTAACCACCAAGCAAGAGCACCTTGATTGAATTGAAATCTAAATCAACCGTGTAGAAATTGTTTCACGTCAATATTTGGTTGGCCAACTAAATTACGTTCTAACCAGTTCGGTTGTGAACGCATCTTCATCACAAGTATCATGATAGCGTAGAACGAATAGTTTTGTCGGTGGTTGGATCTGATCGTGTGGAAAGGTTTTTGCTGTTTACACGAATATAATTTAAACGACAAAATTATCTGCCTACTTTTAGTTATTTTTTATTTCTCTATTCCGTGCTAGACACGACGAAATTATAATCTCTTATACCAAATTAAATTTTTACATGAAGAAAGATATAATTAATTGCCAAATCCACTCCATATTTATAATCCCCAAAGATTCAACAATTACAAGATGCGTTTTCCGTTGTATGTAATTTATTTCACAGTGTAATAATCTTACAGTTATTGGTACCATAGCAATAAATACCATAGATGTATTTTAATGAACCCGGAATATATCTTACTATACGAAATTTTAAGATGGTTATTAGAATTAATTTTAGTTCAAGTTTTTAATAAACGTTTGATTTATACTATGATAATGTACAATGAGTTCATTTTCTTCTAAATCCAACATGGCGCAAAAGATGGCGGATCAATGATTTTATTTTAATGTATCTTCATAAATGCACACCGCATGACCCTCTCATTTGCTGGGAAAAATCCTAGAAAACTTTGAGTTTGATTAAAAAAATATTATTTAGTTTGAAATCGGTTGTAAATTAAAATATTTCAGACATTTTTAGAGTTTGATTTAAAAAAAAATAATATCTAGTTTGAAATCGGTTGCAAATTAAAATAATTCAGACATTTTTAGAGTTTGATTTAAAAAAAATAATATCTAGTTTGAAATCGGTTGTAAATTAAAATATTCCAGACATTTTTAGAGTTTGATTAAAAAAATAATATCTAGTTTGAAATCGGTTGTAATTAAAATATTTCAGACATTTTTATTAGAAATCCAATTACATTTGTGTAATGTCTGTGATTTTCATAGTCTGTGAATTGTGGACTTGTATATAAAAACTTGTGTGCTTATAATTGAAGTACAAATAATTGTAAGTGTATTAATACAAATTATACACATGATTTAAAGTATAATCAGCCTCTTTGGTAACTGTTTGAGCTGGTATACTGTTTAGTGCCATTTAAATAAACGACTTATTTTCGTCATTTGGTGTTTGCTAACAATTATATATTGACAAATTGGCACGTAAAATAATAAGAGTCCTGTAACTCATTATTTTAGCGGACAAGTCATCACCTTTGTTGTGTTTATACATTTGTTTTTTGTTTATTTTTAATTATTTTCAAAATAAGTTGTGTTAAAAGTACACTAAAATATAGTTGCGCTATAGAAAATGTGTCGATGATATATTTTTTGTCTAACGCGACAAAACTATACCAAACCAAATAATTTGTTTTAAGTTTGTTATGAATTTTTTTGTGACCGACCAGACTTATTTTGTTTTTAATGAATCATTTACATGTTTTCCGTGTAAATTTGTTCTTCGTGTGTAATTTATATATATAGTACTTTGTTGAGAAATTATAAATTAATTAACAAAATTGATTGAAAACATGATTGTTATCATTATCAATACAATAAGGAGATTAGGATTAAAAGGTAAACTGCAAAATGTTGGTGTGACGCTTTTTCATTTATTTATTGAGATATTAAAATAAAATAAATGATTGTCAGTTAAACTGATCAATAAAAACACAAAAAATGTTTGACCGTTGTTACCCCTTGACCGGTGATATACCGGTCTTTAAATCAATGTGCTGTATGTTGTCAAGTGTGCCGCTGTAAACGTGTAAAAGGGCAGGAAGTTAATTTCAATATAAATCGATTTTAATGATAATAATATTTAATTCATGTGGTCAACGCCAACGCTGTACCACTAGACCACAGAGGCGACTATACCAATATGTGATTTTAAGTGCAGTTCTATCTCTACTATAATATAATTGCAGAATTGTCTACCTACTCAATTTATGATATTAAATGCAAGTAAACATGCCAACTTTATCGACCTTTTGATCCTGAACTCGTAAATATTCGCAATGTCAAAACAAATTACGACTCTGAACATTACATTTATGGTTAAAACTAAAGGCATTATTAAAGAGACAGTTCGAGTGTGAGGAACATATAATTATTAAGGACTCTGATAGGTAAAAAGATCGTATAGTATGTATTATACATGATATACTTTACAAATAACACGTTTCGAGTTACCATACAAATAATTTTTGGTTAAGTTTTGAAACTTTTTTCTGGCTAAAGTTTTTTCAGCGTAAGCGTTTGATGTAGGTACTTAACTAAATAAGCGTTAACAAAATGTGCTATATACAGATATACAAGTGCCGTTGAGACTATTAGTGCATCCATCCATATAAATACTTCGTAATAATAAAATAATAGTTATTATTAAATATGAAAAAAAATAATTGATTGTTATGTCATACAAAACTTGGAACAACCTTTGCAATATTTGTTTACTAACATTAGTGCAGTGTCGTAACTCACGTTTCCTTATCATTTACTATACCATTTTTTCGCTCGACGTAGTATTAGATTGTTATTGAAAAAAATTACAACGGAAAGTTAATTTTTAGAATATAAAAAGTGTCTAAAAATTATCCTGTGTCTAATCATTGAGTTTCTTAGGTAATATTTTTTGTGTACAGTCTAAAAAATATCCCAAAGCGCTGTATCAATGAAGTGGATGCTATTTCCAGAGTGCCGGAATTTTTTATAATTTGTCTGCTCTAGAAAAAAGATAGGCAAAGAAGTACTAGCAGAGTCCATTAATTAAAAATAATCAAAAATGTCATAAAAAATTATATAATCTTTTATAGAATTGTCTTCATTGTTGAAACTTAATTTAATTTGTATTTCCTCTATGCCGTTTCAAAAACCGTTGAAGATAATAAAACTATTACTAATAAAATTTCCAAAAAGTAAACTTTAAATGTTATATTTTTTTTATTAAGAGATTTTAAACTCAGGCTAACGATTAAGCAACATACATTTAATCGCTTGCTAAGCGCAAATTAAAATAACGTCTATGGCTACAATGTTATTTATTACTTGTGTATATCGTTTTAAGGGCGAGAAGACATCATTGAGCTAGTACTGTTCTGTTTTCAACCGACTTCCCAAAAGAAGGAGGTTTTCGATAACTTTAATTATGTATATTCTGCACTTTCCATCGTCGGCACTTGGTGAAATACCATTATTGTTACACATTTGACTAAGCACTTGTACAATTCATGCAAAATTACATCCTGAAGATGCTTAAAATGTGAAACCGGTTGAGTGGAATACTAAAAATAAAGTTGTGAAGTGAATTTAAAGTCAATCGTGTAACTTTAATTATGTATAATAAAAAAATATTGGAAGTTAAATTTTATAATGTTTTTTTGCCTAGCGTATCCTAAATAGCAACCTGACATTTATGTATAAATTATGTTCATTTTAGGACATAATAGGGACGGATAAAGATAAGTCTTGTACCTATTTAAGATACAACATAATTATATCGCCAATCGCGCACATTATCGCCGTGTTCCTATAATCAACGATCTTCCATTCGTAGCAATAACCATTAGCGACCACTTTATTTAATATTAACGACGAATTCCACAAATTGTTTGGACGTTTAATATTTTGGCATTTATAAGAAGTTTTAGCTTACGCCTCGTAAAAAATGTTATCACTCGTAACTAAAACGAGTCGTTTTACTAATATACAAACCGAGCAGATGTGACAGAAATTGGGTGAAAACATTTTTATTTTCAAAATTGAATTTTAGTAGACTAATAAAACTGGCTGAATAGTGCACGGATACCCTTAATGTTTCAAACATTAAGGGTATATATATTTGCAAACGCAAACGCGACTCTGCGTTTGCGTTTGCAAATTTTTGTTCCTGTGTTGTGATTACATTGATTTTTAATATTACAGGTTGTGTTTTATTAGCCTTGTTGTAAAGGACAGTACTAGTTACTTAATGGTTTATGTAAAATATTGAGGATTGACCACTGCGGTCTTGCCATGTATGATTTGATCTCTGTTTTGTAGTCTTCACCACCTAAAAATAGCTGTATGTATGAAGTGAGTTCCTTAGCAGTTTGAACGAAGTATTCCCTCTGATAAAAATTAAGTTTACGAATAAAAACTTCTGTGTTCTCATTGAAATATTTATAATGTAATTGTTTATGGTAAATGCTTTTAGTAAGGAATAGTAGATTAAGATACTCTGTAGGGAGTGCGTATGAACAGGCTTGAATTACATATATAGATTTATTTCAGAGGTAATTAAGGAAAACTGCTGAACGTAAGCCTCTTGCATTCTAGTAAAATAGGTTTTATCTAATTTAATATTACTTTGTACAAATTCTAATATAAAGGCATTGATATAAAAATCCAAGATGCACAGTCCTGAACAAAACTGATACCAAAAATTTTCCATAATTTCACACAAGTAGTTATAGACATGGCAAAAATGCATGTTTTGCATATCCAACTTTAAGCGCAAGATTTATAGCTGTTTTTAGAAAGCAATTTACTAAAAGTAATAAAATTGACAGTGTCGCGACCGATGCGATTCTATTTGAAATGAGCGCACAATTTAAATCTTGCACTCATTTTTAGGGGACGTTTTTGAGACACTGATTGTGTATCTTGGGTTTTTTATATCAATGTGTAAAGGCAAACATTTTGAAATGGGATAATACTGCGTCACGCCATGATCTTCATGTAGTATTATATTTTGCATTTTCGGAACTCATATTTTTTTCTTCTAAAAAATTCTAATAAATTACACGCTTTTTAGCAAGAAAGGTTTTACTAAGCAAAAGATAAAGATGTCTTAAAGAGCATTATGCATATCAAAATATTCTTAAAATTAGTTTGTATTTTTTTCCGTATAGAAACTCATATTTCTAATTGTACGCTGCTTTAGAAATGTAATTTACGTGTGTTGGATATTGGCGCAGAATCCCTTCTTCAAACGTCCTTTTAATGCAAAAAATAGCAGTTGATATAAATATTAAATTGTACTTATAGACAAAAAATAATTTTTATCCCGTTAATTGAACTTATTTTGGGGACCATATCCATAAATTACATCACTAATTTTTTGACATTTTGACACCTCTCCCGTTCTTGTCACATGTGGTAACACTTGTCAAACCGTAGGTCTCCCTGATGTGACGTGGCATATTTTTTAAGTTTATATTTAGAAATAATTATATTAAAACATCATGTTTTCCAAACGTTTTTATTTAAATTAAAATAAGTTTTTAATGAAATTAACATAAAATCAAACATTTTATATAATGGCCAAAACAGAAGAACAATTAATAGATGATAAACGATCACTAATGTTGATGATATTAATCGAATAGTATTAGGTTTTTGGTTTAGGTACATATAAATTTTGTGTTTTAGTATTTTAGATTTTAACTTATGACAACAGACTTTGACTCAATGTTCCTTGTCACACTATGTCACATACCGTTGGTCGCCCCCACTCCCTTTACGTGTAACGTAATTTATGGATACCCCCTTAGTATTTACATTGTAAATTACATATCGCTCATTTGTGATCACGTTGAAATTTCTCTTTTTACAGGAGAGCCATTTTCTGTCGCAAGTCGTCAAAAAGAAAGCTGTAATGCTTTAATGCCATAACTATGAAATTATTTTCTCTTTCACTCATTATAGAGACTAAAGAAATAACGTTTTTACAGTAAATGGAGCACTATTTAATTCAGCATGACTGCATCATTACCTCAAAAATCGTAAAATTTGATATATGTCGATCTTGTAGCAAATGAGCGATGTTATAAAAATATTTTTAATTCAATTTTTCTGTTTCCATGATTCGAGCAAGAGTTATAGTTTGTAAGAGGCATTTAAGGAATTGACACAAAACTTATGAATAGGAAGACACAGTTTGTAATCGCCATCAGAACGTAATACTTGCAACCTAGTCATACACTTAGACAAGTTTCGCTGCCGGATGGACCCGGTGTGTATTTCGTATTAGTGCATGCAAATAACTTGTTAAGTGTTCGTAGTGTCTAAGGTTTAAAGAAAAATCTTAAATTCGGAGATTGGTAAAAATGTACCTGTTTTCAATGGTTCTTTTGTTAATTTTTGACTATTTATTAAATACATGATTGTCTTAGCATCTATATTTTGTTTTATTTTAAAATTGTATTCGGAAATATGGCCGAACCTGCTAAGTGCAACACAATAATAATAATAAATCAATAAATATTACTGGACAAATTACACGAATGGAGCTAACCTCAAAGTAAGCAAATTATTTGTTTATGTTATGGTTGTTAATCAACGATACTAATACATAAAAATACATATTATATAAATACACAAATACAAATATCTATGCTTATCACACAAATGTATCTATGTTTTTAAATAACAATTTTTACCCTGTTTGAAAGAATCTGAGCCCTATAGATTCGTTAGGTTCGCTAAACGATAGACCCTTCTACAGTCTATATATATTGTTACGAGCTAATAGTTCGCTATTATTTAATAAAATACCACTATACAAATTCATTAAAACTGGTGATAACAAAATTGGAGGATATAGTTTGGTGTTATAGCTACATAACTATCACCTACATCTAAAATCTAATTATACCACTGGATAGCTAAAGAATCAAAAAATTTGTTAAGCTAGGTGTGGCCTACTAACAATGCTTTACGGGGGATGAAGGAGGAAGTGTCGCCATTTTTAGGTAATTTCGCTGCGTTACAGAATTCACATATAGTATATCTTTTTACTCTGAGCAGTTGTGATGTTTAAGTTTATGTATTCGACAGCTTTTGTAAAGATTTATCAATTGTGTAAATAAAAAAATAATAATTTTAAATGCTTATAGTAAATATAAATGGCGTTTTAGTGAAAAAATAGAATAGAAAATAAATGATTTCGGTCAAAAAAACCTTTCATTAGCCAAATCAAAATAGAAGATACATATACCATCTAAAAAAAATTTTAAATGGCAATGCCATATGCATAAGTCTAACTTCTAGGCTACCTTCCCTTCAAACCGGAACGCGACAATGACAAGCATTGACGCTATTGCGACAGGAATTAATAAAGCAGCGGTACAATATATTATACCCGGGAGAGAAGTTGCGGAACTCAACCACCTGTTTTAATAATCACAATGGTAGTGATTCATATAGCCAAACTTTCGCCTTTCACGAATTGATACGGTAACATTGTTCTGAGGTTGCAGGATTTCTAGTCGAAGATCATCAGCTCTACGTATTTTGTTCTGCAAATAATACACATGAGGCAGTAAGGTGGTCTTATGATAAAGAATGTTTTATGTTAATGTTTTTGCTTTCCAACGGAAACGGAAAAATATGCACACTTTCCCCGCGAGGGTGAAGTGGAGTACCTGCTGCCATTTCTCATCAAGAATTGGCGTCGCACGCCACGTATATGAAAATTAATGCACTAAATTTTGTTGATCTGGTGACACTGGTGCCCCGCCACGATAAGCCAAGCGATGCGCATCGAGAACACTAATTAATGTGTCATTGCCCATTATTATCGTAACGTTGAGAAATTTTGTTGATCTGGTGACACTGGTGCCCCGCCACGATAAGCCAAGCGATGCGCATCACACTAATTAATGTGTCATTGCCCATTATGATCGTAACGTTGAGACTCATGCACTCTTCTCACGTGCTGTTTAAGATTGTTAAGACTCGATGTATGAGCTTTTATTTTTATTTGTTTATATAGGTAAGCATCGTTTACACTCAAAAAATATTTGTTTTCCCGATCTGGGTACAAAATTAACATAGTTACCCAAATGTGGCCACGGATTTTCGTCCGTAGTGGAACTGGAATCAGTTTTAATTTGCGCGGAACACTGTTTAATAAATACACTGTACAGACACAAGACAATACATAAAATCCAAAAAGTACGTAGTACTTATTTGTATACAAAAAAACAAACAAAACACTCGCCACTTTAAGTGCCATGCCGCGCCGGGGCGCTAGAAGGAAACGATGAAACGCATCATACCATACCTACCTACCAGAGTTGTTACGGATGCAAGAATTTTGATATTCGCGGATGCAGATTATTAAAAACTCACATCCGCGGATGCGGATTTGATGCAGATGCGATACGGATGCGGATTTTAAAGGGATAATTATTACAATGTTTAGTGCATAAATAACTGAATATCAATTTAAACTTAATGCTTTATTTATTTAATCCTATTTCTAAAACATCGTCAGTTACCGAATGAATGCAATAATAGCAATTACCAAAACAAACGCACGTGCCACTCTAGCTCCGACCACTTTCTTTACATGTTGTCACTTGTTAATTTGAATCTGCATCCGTAAAAACTCCGCATTGATTGATGCGGATGTGAATGCGGATGCAGATGTCTGAATTGATGCGAATATTCCGCATTTGCGGATGCGGATGCGAATATTCGTAACATCCCTGCTACCTACCCTTAACCCTAGATATGAATCAAATTTCTTCGTGGTTTTTAGGGTTAGGGCAATATTAAATAACAGTACTATCGATACTTTTGATAGTTTATTTTTTTAATCATGAATATTATCGATTGTATTGCTGTTTATTGATAGTATTGTACTTACTGAGGTAATGAAACCCTGATAATGAACTAACAAGCGGCAACACGATAAATCAAAGGTTTCACCGCCCCTGCCGGTTCGCGTGACCGGGCGGTAAAACAGGAAATTTCTACAAGCTACGCCCACATCCGCGTACCGCAACCGCGAACTTTAAAGTTACCTGGGCCACATTTTACCAGCAGCTTTGTTTCGCTCGTTCCGACTTACTGACGACATATCATGCTGATCATCTCGATTAATCGCAGACTTAAGCACTCCGGGTATAATCGCTTCGAACTTTCATAGTAGTAGTGTAGCTATCAAGTAAATGGATACTAAAAAATTTAAATCCTTAATCGTTTTCCCCGTGTTGGTCTGGCAGATGGCCCATTCTGTAAAAGTGAGGTCCCGTTTGTTGAATGGACCATCTTCAATATGGACCATCCCATTTAGCCAGGCGGTTCGTACAAGTGAAACGAGTGGCCAAACATATCACTATCATCGTGATATCTACGTAGTAGAATTCTGTAACGTCTCGTCCAGGTTTGGTACCACAGTCTTACTTATTCTTGCCACAATAGTGTACGGTCTCGTCTACGGTGTCTATTGGCAATACCATCTTTTTTTCATCAGAAGTTATCTCCTTATGTTCTATGATAAAAAAAAACGCTATAAGAATTATCTTATAACCATTTATATTATTAAAGTTACCAAGGTTCTTAGACTGCCCCATTGGTTGAGTGGTTAGTGAACTTGACTAATTATCAATGTGGCCCGGTTTCGATTCCCGACAGAGGCAAACATTTATCTGATGAGCATGTTTGTGATGTCTGGGTTTGGGAGTTTATAAAATATATTTAAGTATTTATATGTGTATTTCTATATATAAGTATCGTTGACTGACACTCATATTACAAGCAAATAAATTGCTTACTTTGGAATTCAAGCAATTCGTGTAATTTGTTGTGATATTTACTTATATTTATTTGTAGACTTCGTTCCCCTGACAGTGTATTTTTTCTGTCTGTAAAAATCTTCCCTGGTTTACATTCACATGACATCACCAACCTCTACAAAAACTTCACAACATTTTTTTAATATTGCACGATAGGAATTTAACAATAAAGGTTTTCTATTACAAAAGTATTAATAGATTTATTAATAATAAAACGGTTATTACAAAATTATACTGTATTTAATATAAAATGTAAACATAACTGAAGAATCCATTTTGACTAAAGCTTCGTTTTCTTCGTTAAGACTTAGAAGCCAATGCGCCAAAAGATTGTGAATACAACTTGGATAAAAGGCAATGATCTTACTATCTTATACCTAGATAACCGAAACGCATGTTGATAACCATATGCTAGTAATTAATTGTTCGCAACTAATTAAAAACATTATTGTGGTTAAGCGATGTCGTGGATTCCGAGGCGGAATATATCATGCTGAACGTAGAATGAATCTCCGAGAGGCTTAAGAATAAATGTCTGCATATACGGGTGTGGAGGATCGTCGTCACACTGTAACAAAAGAGTATAAATATAATTTTACAAATATTTTGATTTCACTTTTTATTTTTCTGTTTTTAATGTCATTTATTTACCGCCTCTGTGGTCTAGAGATCCAGTGTCGGAGTTGACCACATGAGGTCCCGGGTTCGATTCCTGGGTCGGGCAATTCAAAAAAATGCGTTTTTTCAGTTTTCTGATAAAAACAACATATGTCCGGGATTGGAAAGTGCCCGATTGGCGATAGGCTTGCCACCTATCACTTTGTGGGACCAAGTATCTTCGGCTAATCGTGGGTGCACTTGTTGTACCCTCTCTACGGGGATCTTCTATCTATTTAAATGTATCAAAACCAACCAGAACCTACAGTATTAACAAACAGACCATGCTGGAACTTTTTACTTAAAAAAAAGAAAATATTTGTTTCCCAACCCGTTAATTTTTAATCCCCATTATTAACGATTTGTTTTCATATTTGTTTTGGTATTTTTAACCCTCCTCCCCCTTGGTGATACATAGTGATGTTTAAGACTAACCCCCCCCCCCTCTATATCACGTGTATTTTTAGTACCTACAAAGAATCTTCATTTTTTTATCCAGTTGGTAAAGTATCATCTTATTCTATTGTAGAAAATTAAAGACTACAATAATAACATCTAGAGGTAGACAGAAAGGTTACAGGTTGTTTTTGGCTGATATAAAAGTAATAAAAGGAATGTGCAAAAGTTATTTATTTATTTATAAAACACTTTATTGTACACAAAAACAGTTACAGTAACTAATAATATTTTGTACTAATACCTCAACATCATTTAATGTACAGTGTCCTCGGACCACGGATTAGCAAGACTCTTCAACACCAATAACTGGATAAATATCTTGCAAATAAATATATGTGATATATTACTACACCCCCCATCCCCCCGTGATATTTCGGGTTTTTTTTATGGAACCGCCCCCCTTTCGAGCCTCACGTGATTAATGAACTGCTCTAAACCTCACAGCTACACATATCGGCCTACGGCGAAGTTTCGCGCTAGCACAATGTATCGGGTTATCGCATGGTTATCGTGGAACTGCATTGCGAAGGGGCTTGACGCGTCACTGTAGAGGGCGTCAAACTGCGGTCCGCAGGTGTTATTTTATACGGCTCATGACAATGAAACTATAATAAATAAAATTACGGTAAACAATAATAATAATAGCGAACTATAATTTACCTGCATACATATATTTAGGCAACTTCATGTATTAACCGTATTTTGATATTGACCAAGTAAGTGTATCAACGTTTACTACTATTGTTTTACACTAGCGACCTGCCCGCGGTTTCACCCGCGCAGCTTTTGTTCCCGTGAGAATATCGGAAAGGTTTATACACTTAAACCTTCCTCAAGAATCAATCTATCTATTAAAAAAACCGCATCAAAATCCGTTGTGTAGTTTTAAAGATTTAAGCATACATAGGGACATAGGGACAGACAGAGAAAGCGACTTTGTTTTATACTATGTAATGATTATTCCATGATAGAAAAAAATAACATATGACGATAAGACCTTTCATGTCTATGAAGAAGTATCATAGGTTCTGCAATCTTTGGGTGAATGAAATACAGAAAACAGTAGAATACAATAAAAGAATTTAAGGAGCGAATGTAAATGAATTGAGAATTTGAGTAGAAAAGAATTCAAAGAATGTTACAATATTCTTGTTTGCTTTGTCGTGGGCCGCACAAATATTATCAGCAGGCTGCACAAATATAACCCGCGGGCCGCGGTTTGACGGCCAGTGATATTATGACGTAGGCAGTTGTTACGATGTAGTTCGTGACAACACCGTGCTAGGGTGATACCTTTCCTTAGAGCGATATAATAAATTTAAAGGCTAAAAATGTAATTACGAGCTAGATAGATAACCTTTCATGGCCTTATTATAAAGTAATCAACAGCTTTACAACTCTAGGTTGTATATGTGGTGTAATCTATATTATTTATACATATAATAAAATCGTAGGAAAGTCAATGTATGTCCGGGGTAAACTCAAAAAGTACTGCATGGATTTACTTCAAATTTTGCATGAAAATTACTAACAGGTCGGGTCAACATATAGGCTACATATTGTTACGTACTCGGGTTCGTACTTGTAAGAAAACACCACTTATATTAAATCCGTGTATTTACACAACACAACGTAATACTAAAATACACTTTACACCCCAGTCACTCGCTATACTATCACTGAACTTAGAACACTACACAAAAACACTTCTCGCTTTGCACTTGGTCACTTGATGTATCGCTCTCGATCGCTTGATAAAAACTGCCTTGTGTTTGTCAACATCTCTGTATTTATAGGCAGGGGAAAATCCTAGCTGGATCCAGAAAAATCTAAATGTATCGGGAAACAATGAATCACTTCTTATCGTAAACATGTTATGAGTCATAAATCCTAGTACACGCTACTTTCAACCTTATGCCATATCTCACAAAGTCCATTATAGCATAGCCCAGGTCAACTATTTGTTTGTCAATAGGAGTAGCTATCTCTTTCTTTTATTTCTAGATAGTTACCGCGCAGCGCGCTCTAATTCTACACGCTTCTAGATTATTCGTAACACTACCCCCCTCTTAGTTATGTTCGTC
Source organism: Apodemia mormo (assembly GCA_036924255.1). NCBI lineage: Eukaryota > Metazoa > Arthropoda > Insecta > Lepidoptera > Riodinidae > Apodemia > Apodemia mormo. Next base: position 12,427,688 of record JAUPFN010000005.1, read on the forward strand.
CCGAACATCATTACTTCCATTATGGCTAATCGATCAACATGAACAATCTTCATGGTCCCTCTTGGTTGCTTCTGCACTCGGTAGGTTACGTCATTGATCCGTGTGATTACTTGGTATGGCCCATCCCAACGTCGTTGTAACTTAGGTGATTTTCCTTTTCGTCGAACCGGATTATGTAGCCAAACAAGAGATCCTTCCTGAAAACCTCGATGATTGGCATTTCGGTCGTATCTGGTCTTCATCCGCTGACTTAATTCCAATGCGTTTTCACTTATTAACGAGTGTATATCGCGTAACCTCTCACGAATGTCTTTAACATGTTCCGGTATACTTAATTGGGTCTCTGCATTCGGTGGCGGGCCTCCAGTCATTAAGTCTGCTGGTATACGTAACTGTCTGCCGAAGTTGGCATAGGCTGGCGTCACTTTTATGCTTTCGTGTTCCGCTGTTCGGTAAGCCAGTAAGAACAGAGGTATGTATTTATCCCAGTCTTTTTGGTGATCTTCTACCAGCTTGGCTAAGTGTCTTTCTAAAGTTTGGTTAAATCGTTCGACCATTCCATCAGATTGCGGGTAATAAGGTGTAGTTCTTGTTTTGTACACTCCTAATAATTTACACATTTCCTGGAATACATTAGATTCAAAATTTCTGCCTTGGTCTGAATAAATCTCCAGCGGAACGCCAAATCTGCATATCACCTCATTGACTAATTTCTCAGCAACCGTCGTGGCTTCCTGATTAGGGGTTGCGAACACCTCCGGCCATTTCGTGAAGTAATCCATCACGACCATAAAATACTTGTTTCCGTTATCTGTCTTAGGAAATGGCCCAGCCACGTCAATCGCTATCCTTTCCCAGGGGGCTCCCACGTTGTATAGTCTAAGGTTGCCTCGGCTTCTAACCTGCGGACCTTTCACTGCTGAGCATGACGTACATTTTCGGCACCAATTCTCGACATCTTCTCGGCAATTCAACCAATAAAAATGCTCTCGCACCTTTACCAACGTTCGTCGTACTCCAAGATGTCCCCCAGAAACCCCATCATGCAACTCACGTAGTACGTCCTTGATAAGTTTTCTTGGCACAACCAACTGTAGATGATGTTCTCTTCCTGAAGGTTTTTCCCATTTGCGTTACAGTAGGCCGTTTTGCAACAAAAGACTTTCCCACTGCGCCCAATAACTTTTCGTAATAGCGCTGAAAGGAGCCAGCTCCTACCATTCGGGCTTTCCCGTGTCTTGCTTCATCCAATCTATTAGAGGCCGCAAATCTCTATCTTCATACGGGGCCTCACGCATCTCATCAGTTTCCCAACTGTCATCCGTAGGCTTAGCTCGCAGTACTTGAATCCTTTCCTTCGTCTCCATCCTTACACAAGGTTTGCCATCATCCGAACATGGTCGTCGTGATAATGCATCTGCATTTGGGTGAGACTTTCCATTACGCTGTACTGTATCACTTGATCTCAGTTTTCCATTGTTAGCCGCTTCTGATCGCCCTACAGTTCGTGTGACTCCGGTGTCTCGCGTTGAGCTGCAGTTCTTGACATTAACCAATCCTTTAATGGATAAACTGTTGCGTTCGCTCACCTGAGGTACGACAGCTTTTGGGGTTGTTTCTCGTCCAGCTAGCACCTGCCGGTTGCTCCTGGCTGTCACTCGCTTCCCTGCTGGTTCAACAGGCTGTTTGACGTGCCTGCTCTCTTCAGCTGCTGAGTTTCCTTCCGCTTGCTGTCGCCAATTCATGGAACCTGTAGCCATAGGTTTGGCTGGGCAGCTAACTCTAATGTGCCGACGTCCACCGCAGGCGTAGCACATGGGGCCCAGTCTCCTAGGTTCCACTACCTTTGATCGAGCCACAACTTCTGTAACCTCGCGTCCCTTATATGCGCGCTGTTCGTGGCGAACGGCTTCTACCTCTAGCGCATGAGCCAAAGCCTCCTTCATTGTTACGTGGTGCTGAAGGCGAACAGCAGCACGCACTTCCAGGTCTCTAATTCCATCAATAAACGCCTGGACGATGGTGTTATTAACTGTGTTAGCGTCGGCTGAAGGACACGCCTTCCTCACAAGCTTCTCAATTTCCACGGCCCATTGTTGAAGTCCCTCGCCGCTTCTCTGTACACGGTCCTTTAATTGGGCACGGAACACATGCTCCAAGTGACGCTCACCGTAGCGAGCTTCCAACGCCTCCATCAAATCAGCGAACTGATACTCTTTAGGCATTGCATCCAACACAGAGAGCGCCTGTCCCCGTAACGCCGTGCTCAGAGCTGTTAGGCAATGTTCATCTGTCCAACCACTAGCCTTCGCTGCTATTTCAAACTGAGTGCGGTACGCACTCCATGACGTAAGACCGTCATAAGTGGGTACCTTTACCCGAGGACCTACCTGGTGAGAACAACTATTAATGGCAACACCTGATTTAACACCAGTGATCTTCATTTTCATAAATTCCTTCTTAAGATGGTCCATATTCACACTTATTTTATCGCAGTTAGCCTCAAACTGGTCAACCCTCTTCTTAACACCCTTCACATCGCGGTTGACGAGGCCCACGTCGCTTTTTAATTGGTCTTGCTGCGCCAAGATAACTGACAATTTATCATCAAAACCAGTTAAATGTTCCTTGATCTGTTCCCGTAGCGTTTGTTGTTGCTGTTCCTGTAGCTTTAGTTGTCGCTCTTCCTGTAGCTGTTGATGTTGCTGAAATTGTTGCTGAATAGCGGCCAGTACGACAGAAATATCAGTAGGCGCTGCGCTCGACGATAGTGACGTGCTGGCAACACTTGCGGATTCCTCGGCTGCACGCATCTCAGTGTCCTCTGACACCTTCTGTGTCTCAGCTTGAGACCTGGTGGTAACACCTTCCTTCGGAATAAGTGGCATTTCACAATTTCACTTCCGACACCAGTTGTTACGTACTCGGGTTCGTACTTGTAAGAAAACACCACTTATATTAAATCCGTGTATTTACACAACACAACGTAATACTAAAATACACTTTACACCCCAGTCACTCGCTACACTCACTGAACTTAGAACACTACACAAAAACACTTCTCGCTTCGGAATAGTCACTTGATGTATCGCTCTCGATCGCTTGTCAAAAACTGCCTTGTGTTTGTCAACACTTCTGTATTTATAGGCAGGGGAAAATCCTAGCTGGATCCAGAAAAATCTAAATGTATCGGGAAACAATGAATCACTTCTTATCGTAAACATGTTGAGTCATAAATCCCAGTACACGCTACTTTCAACCTTATGCCATATCCCACAGTCCATTATGGCATAGCCCAGGTCAACTATTTGTTTGTCAATAGGAGTAGCTATCTCTTTCTTTTATTTCTAGATAGTTACCGCGCGCGCGCTCTAATTCTACACGCTTCTAGATTATTCGTAACAATATTATCACGCTATCACCTACGGGAGAGGAGCTATGCGGAGTAAACGAAGTCCGCGCGAACGAATTCGCGGGCAACAGCTAGTATTCTAAATATAATGCTAGGGCCATACTTGCGTCTATCGTTACAAAGCTTCACGCAATGACACAACACATGCAGATGTGACCTGTTTTTATCGGCTATCGTCAAACATTCGGGCTGCGCGTATCTTATTGCACTGCATGGTCGGACTAACTTCTCATCTATCATATCTCATGCGTTGTTTAGGATCAGTTCAAACGTATGCGGATTGCAGTGTAAAAATGGAGTTAAAGGACAAAATGGTACTGGAATTCTTCCTTAATTATGAAGCTGAGACCCTCATATGGGATTCAAAATATGTGAATTACAAAAAAATCTTTTTAGTAATTAATTGTTAGCACACATGTAGAAGTAACGAAAATCGTCATCTATAGTTATATGTTTGAAAAATATTTCTGTCATCTTGGATTATTGCACGATAGTTCGTGCAAAATATCGTTGTCGCTAATGTGACCACAGCTCTTATTGCGATAATTTTTTAGTGTCAAAACATACAAAGTTTCGGGACGATAGACACAAGTGCGGGCCGAACATTTTTTTTTATATCATAAGATAGCAAACAAGCAGATGGGTCTCCTGATGGAAAGAGTCAACCATCGCCCATAGACACCAAAGATGTTAATGGTGCGTTGCTATCTTGTGGCGAGGTCTAATACCACATGCATAAGTTTACCGGCTTCCTTAGCCTCCAAACCGAAACACGACTACGACAAGCACTGACGCTATTGCGGCAGGAATAGGTAAAGTGGTGGTACCAGACCCGGGTGAGACAATGCAGAACTCTACCACCTAGTAGCCACGATGGTAGTGACTCGCATAGCCAATCGGTCGCCTTTTACGACCTGCCCGGCAGAACGGCAGTTGGTCTATTCTTCAAAGGAGCCCAGGACCAACACGGGGGATAAATATTATACCAAAAAACTGTTGCCACACAGTTATTGCCAGACTTATCATTTTTTCTATAAAATGAACCCTTTAAATCAGGTGTGTATAAAGCATCGATTTAAGAGTGGCAAAAAGTTAAAAGAGAATTACAGGCTTAAATATATATTAATGAGGTTTATTTACTGTGCACTTGCTGACTGGAAACAGCAAATGTGCCAAACCTATTCTCTATCTACCAATATGCAAAGGATAAAATATTACTGCGCATTCAGATCCAGAAATAGCACAAAAATAGACGAAAGTTTAATTGGCATCTACAAATAGACAAAATTTATAACAAATTAAGAGCATTATTAGCTAAATTTTACCTATTAGCTCATGTGACACTAAAAAATGTAAGTATTTGTGCTCTACTACAAGCAACTCCTGGTGTTTTATATGTTATATGCTGAAATATAATAAAGCTAAAGCCAAAATATATTGCAATTTTAAAGAAAAATAAAAATATAATAAAGCTAAAGCCAAAATATATTGCAATTTTAAAGAAAAATAAGACTAGTTCTTTGCCATTCATGCAACATTAGTTGTATGGTAGACTAGTTGCCAGCGACTTCGTCCGCGCGGACTTCGTTTACTCCGCACAGTCGGTCGGGCCAGGTCAGGTCGGGTCAACACATGTAGCCTATATGTTGACCCGACCTGTTAGTAATATTCATGCAAAATTTGAAGTAAATCCATGCAGTACTTTTTGAGTTTACCCCGGACATACATACAGACAAACTGACCAATAGACAAAAATTCTAAAAACTATATTTTTGGCTTCGATATCGATTGTAGATCACGCCCCAAGTATTCTTTTAAAAAATATTCAATGTACAGTTTTGACTTTCCTATGATTTTATTATATATAAAGATAAAGATGTTATAAACATAATTTAACCAAACCATTGTATACAGCAAGTAAGGGACAGTGTACCAAAAAATAAAGAAAACATGCCATTTTTACGTGCTAGTCATGATAGTAATTCCTTTTCTTGTGGGAAATGCACAATTTGCGATTTATAATTTTTTAAATTTTAACGCCACACAATGTAAAGCGTTCATTTTTTTATATCATAAGATAGCAATATAGCAGATAGCTCTCCTGATGGAAAGAGAAATACCTATAGATACCAAAGATGTTAATGGTGCGCTGCTATCCATGTGGCGGGATGGCAATGCTACATGCATAAATCTATCAGCTAACTTAACCTCCAAACCGAAACACAATGATGACAAGCATTAATGCTATTGCGGCAAGAATGGGTAATGCGTTGGTACCAAATATCCGGGCAAGTTGTTGCAGAACTCTACCACCTAGTAGTCACAATGGTAGTGACACGTATAGCCAGTCGGTCGCAAAAGGCGACCGACTGGCTGCCCAGCAGAACAGCAGTTGGTCTATTCCCAGCCCAGACCAATATGGCGAACATTCCCAGCCTTATCGCGCGCGCATTACTCTTGGACCAGCCGTTAAGGTGTCCGGAATAATACATTGCTTATTTTGTGTATTTTTTAAATTTTCTTGTGTTTAGAAAAACACCATAGATAATTAGAATAAATCAAATTATACAAAGTTAAACAAATCATCAAAAAGAATTAAAAAATCCCACACAAATTTCTAACAATTTCCGACTCAGAGTCATGGTTTAAATCTATGGTTTTGATTTTCGATAGACCGTCCCTTACACCCTGCATTATATTATAATAAAATATGAATTAAATAAAAATTAATTAACACAAACCTGCAATCTTCCAAGGACATTAATTAAAACACCACCGTCAAACATTGGTTGTGAATCCACAGAAGTGATTAATCTACCAATTTTTTGAAATGTCAGACTCTGTAAATAAAAGAAATTGAATTAAATAAAATTCATAGATTTTTCTTTGCATGAATTTAATTTTTATTTTGCCTTACAATTAAGTCTTGCTATCAAGTTTAAATCACAGATTTAACTTTAAATCACTGTTATGCAAGAATTTTCCTATGAGGTGCAAAAAAGGCAAGTAACCCAAAATTTCTTAGTTTTAATGTTAACTTTGATTCCCCAGTTTAATAGCTGGCAAGATGTGTGGGCTCATTGCAGCTTTGTTGATTACAATAACTGGTATTAACAGCTTTACACCATTACAAATCATTGAAAAGGACATCAAAAGAGCTACTACAGAGATTTTTCAGTAGAAAAACTCTAACATGTTTTTTAAAATTTATGATTTAATTAATCGTGTTATAGCAGGATTTTAGACAAATTAAATCAAAATGGATGCTAAACAAATTAATTAACATTATAATATAACAAGACTAATTAATGATTTAAAATTGAAACCTTATGTCCTACAGCAGGATAGGTGAAAAGGTAGAACAACAATTTATTTAAACATAGTTTGAACCCACAATAGTTTTAAAACGTAAAAATAAAAAATAACTGCAAGACCAATCAATTCACATCATTGCTATCCATCCCTGTTGCAGAGCATATGCATAAGTGCCTTTTATACAGAAACAAAATTACACTGCAGCAGACATTCTTACAGCAGGAATAAGTAAACTATTTGCAACTGAATCTAGACAGAATTTTCCAAAACTCACCAACTCGTAATTTTTTTTTTACAAAATGTTTTAATAGCACAACACAAGTGAAATATTTAACTTGTGTTGTGTGTGTGAAGTGAAATATTTAAACATTTAAGAAAAAAAGAAAATATTTAACCATAGTACAGATACTTATCTTTAATTATATATTATATAATAAGTATCTAACTTGGGAAATCTGCTTTAATATCTAGTCTAGTCACTCCAGTCACCAATGTGTAGTACAAATGTGCATACTGCATACACAATATAATTATACGGTTGACAAGATTATAAGTGTGTATATTATGTGAGCAAGGAGCAAGCACAAGAGTAAAATTATTACTATTTGTTCGCAGATAATGGTATTACAAAAAAATTCAATTACAATTTATAATCAATCTGCTATGAGTATGCAGACAAAAAACTTAGAAGATCTCTGACAAGATTATAGCTGTGATCTTACAACTATACTTAACCACTTAACCTTGGCCTATTAAAGAGATACAATCATATTTACATAAGCCCAAGACTTGCCGTAAAAAAGCAATGTAAACTCCATTTAATAATAATAAAATTTAAAAACAATCTCCTAATACATCAAAATTATTTGACTTTGGTTGATTAACTTTCTAATACATAAAATGATATTATTCTATGTAGCATTACACCCGCTCAAAATAACAATGTCATTATAACCACTCCAACATCTATGAATAAAAATATAGCCTATGAATAAAAAATATGTCCTATCTTTTCTTAAAAATAATTTTATTATAGTTATTGTAGTTTAGCAATCAAAATGGTTTTAGTTGGGAATGGTATATGACACGCAGACAAGAAAATACTAGCATGCAAATCGGTGGAAATGACAATTTCCCATTAGAGTGCACACAACTTTTATTGTCCCTTCTGATGAGTTGTGTAAGACATCATGCAACTCATCATAATTTAAAATCCATATCATACATACAAAAGATCCTAAAAAAGTTTTTTTTTTGTTTTCAGTTTACCTAGACTGCAGCTAGACTGTTGTCAAATTTACACATGCTTGAATTTGTTAAAATTACAGCCTATATGTAATTAGCTCTACTATTTCCATTAATATCATGCATTGTAAGTTTTTGGCGAATCCCACTGGGTCACCTAATTTTTCCGGTATAAAAAGTTGCCTATGTGCTATTCCAGGTCAACATCTACCTGTGTGCCAAATTTCATTCAAATCTGTTCAGTAGTTTTTGTGAGATTGAGTAACAAACATCCATCCAAACATTCACATTTATAATATTAATAATATAGATTAGAAAATATGTATTAAATAATCTATAATCTATACATCTATACATATAATAAAATCGTAGGAAAGTCAAAACTGTACATTGAATATTTTTTTAAAAGAATACTTGGGGCGTGATCTACAATCAATATCAAAGCCAAAAATATAGTTTTTAGAATTTTTGCCTGTTTGTCTGTATGTATGTCTGGGGTAAACTCATAAAGTACTGCATGGATTTACTTCAAATTTTGCATGAATATTATGAACAGGTCGGGTCAACATAAAGGCTACATATTATCACGCTATCACCTAAAGGGGATGAACTTTGCGGAGTAAACAAAGTCCGAGCAGACGAAGTTGCGGGCAACAGCTAGTGGTAAAATAACATTGATTATTCTTTTATCCATTTAACAACAAAAAGTTTATATTAAATGGATAAAATAATAAGAATATTTAGAGAAACCTATACATATAATAAAATTGTAGGAAAGTCAAAACTGTACATTGAATATCTTTTTAAAAGAATACTTGGGGCGTGATCTACAGTCGATATTGAAGCCAAAAATATAGTTTTTAGAATTTTTTCTGTTTGTCTGTATGTATGTCCGGGGAAAACTCAAAAAGTAGTGAACTGATTTACTTCAGATTTAGTATGTATATTACTAATAGGTTGGGTCAACATATAGGCTACATATTTTCATGCTATCACCTACGGGGGAGGAGCTGTGCAGAGTAAACAAAGTCCGTGCAGACGAAGCCATGGCCAACAGGTAGTAACACCATAAAAATATGCAACCCTTTAAATGGCACTTTAATATAAGATCAAATAATCTTTACATGAAATACAATACTGTTCATTACTAATTACTAATATTCATACAATTGAATCCAAATGATCTTACATTTCACAAATCACACACACAATGTGGCCCATTGTTATGGTTTGCAAACACTCGAGGCTCTGGTAAAGAGTTTTTAACATTTTGATGCCTCTTATTCTCTTATCTTATTGTAACTGTATCTTTAAGATACAGGTGACACCCTTAGGGTCGGCATTTACTATTTATATGAAACTCTGGCTGAGAATTTTGCTCACTCAAAAAGCTTGGTTTCACAGTAACATCATGCAGACCAGGTAGTTATTTTAAAACAAAAACTTACATTCAATTTTTCCATAATTTTAACAGCACCTTGTAGTTGTACACCTTCAAATGTCATAAATGATGTCTCAACCTATAAAATACAACTATTATTAAAATTTTGTTCTAGAAATAAAGTATATTATTAAATCAATCAAGATCAATATCTGACCATAATATATTGTTTTATTTCATATTGCTGCATTTTCTGCTTGATTGTACTGATTCTTCATTTCCCTATAGAATATTTGGCAATGTAGATTTTTTTAAAAGCAATACTAAAACTAACTGGTCATCACTCAATCAAATAAACAAACCTCCTTACAGTATAATTGACTACACACAGTAATATCTATCCAACTTAAATCACTGTTGGTGAATAGTACAAAATTAAAGTCTTGATATATGGTTTCAGACTACAGGTAAACACAAAGGAACTGCATATGGCTTCTGGATAATTTGACTCATTAGTTAGTGCCAACATATAGGATATCTTTTTATAATCTTTATTGCAACAGAATGAGAACCCTACCTCATTAAGATGCCATGGTGGTGTTACTAGTTACATGCACAAGCAGTTAATATTGAAATGTATGGTATTTAACAGTCGGTTGCCGAAATGCAAATGAATTTATCAAGCAATAAATCTGTGTTCAACATAACTTTAAGAGCAAATCGAATCCTTCGCCAATATTCCGGTAATAGAAAAACACAAATTGTTCAGGAAAAATAAGTGTTTTTTAAATATTTACTTTTCGAATAGTTTTGCATCTCAAAAGAAAGCTAACTTTTTAAGTTGTCTTCATATCGAGACAAAATACACTTGCTCACAAAAGTGCGATATGTTTTTCGTCAATGAATAGTATAAATTAGATTAAAACCGTATTATTCGTTTATATAAAGATAAATAGTATTTTCATATCTTTGTAAATTTTGATAGAAAAATTGTGAAAAAATTGGCAAGGTGAATCATGACCACTAAATGCTAAAAAACACATAACATGAAAAACTCAGTAATAGCTTGTGATCGGAATATTCACAGGGGGTGCTGAAATGATTTGTTAAATACAGATTAATTGCTTGTTAAAATTAATTTGTGTTTGGGAAACCAGCAGTAACTCAATTAATTTACTAAATAACTCTATCAATTTTATTATTTAGCTCCTGGGGTACATAGCCCCCGACATTGCCATGACATTTTATAATGACAGAACTCTAATTAAAGAGTGGCAGGTATACTTCCATATTTATCAATGTCAGTTCCAGTTGGAAGAGAAAGATAGCCAATAAACTTATGCATGTAGTATTACATACCACACAGATGGCACTGATAACTGATGACATTCATATCTCATTGTAAATAGAAGAGAGTTGTGTCATTCTATCAAGAGAATCATCTGCTTGCTAGCTATCTCATAAAAAATAGTGACCTCAAAATATTAACAATAACATTAGTGTCACAGATACTTATGTAAAAAATTATGACCCTGAAGTTAGCGGACAGCAGACAAAATAAAATTTCAGATAGGGATATCTACAAGCGAAATTAAGTTTTTCGAGTTTACCAAATTATAAATGGTTTGTCGTTGACTTACCTACAGATGATAATAAACAATTTTTTTTTTCCTAATAAAAAATTTTTTACATTAAAAATTAAATTTTGGGAAACTCTCACCGTGTTTCCTATCGTTTCATAAATATGAAATTTTCAAATTTAGTTTATTTTTAGATCCAAAAAAGATGATTTCAGTTAGTTTTTTAAATTTTGGCTTAGGTCATTCTGGGACGTATATCTGCGAGTAAAATGATTATTTTTTAAAAAAAAGTCACCTTTTCGTTTTTGAAAAATCTAAAGATGATATTCTTTTAATTTTAAATTTGTTAGTCGGATCGTTAGATATCCTTAATTTTTTATTTTTTTGAAAATTTTGGTGCCGGATATCAAAGTAAAAAATAATCAAAATCAAAATTAAAAAACTGTCATGTTTTCATTTTTCACGAATCTAAAGATGATTGATCTCGGATTTTTTATTTTCTTATTTATTTCTTGAATATTCTTATTTTTTGTTTTTTTTTTTTAAATTTTGGTCCGGAATATTAAAATCAAAAATGATGAGAAACACAAAAAAAAAACTTGAACATAGTTACGTATTTACAACTAAAAAATATTTATGTTTTTTGATTCTGATTTGTTTAAATAATTCAAAAGAAAAAATAACGCCACCTGTCAGAAAGAAAATTTTTTGGCGCGACATTTAATCAGCTTACCTTAGCTTACCTCAGTCAGCTAATTATTTTCAGTTAAATTGTCTTCGTCATGTTTTTTAAATTAAAAAAAAAAATTTTTATTCATCCTTTACCTGATATTTTCCGTCAAAATAATTGTAAAAAATTGAAAAATATAAATATTTAATGAACAAATGAAAAAAAAAAGATCTGAAAAGAATCATCTTCAGATTTTTAAAAAATGAAAATGAAAAACTTTTTTGGTGTTTCTCATAATTTTTGACTTTAATATTCCGGACCAAAATTTAAAAAAAAATCAAAAAATAAGAATATTCAAGAAATAAATAAGAAAATAAAAAATCCGAGATCAATCATCTTTAGATTCGTGAAAAATGAAAACATGACAGTTTATTTAATTTTGATTTTGATTATTTTTTACTTTGATATCCGGCACCAAAATTTTCAAAAAAATAAAAAATTAAGGATATCTAACGATCCGACTAACAAATTTAAAATCAAAAAAATAACATCTTTAGATTTTTCAAAGACGAAAAGGTGACTTTTTTTTTAATAATAATCATTTTACTCGCAGATATACGTCCCAGAATGACCTAAGCCAAAATTTAAAAAAATAACTGAAATCATCTTTTTTGGATCTAAAAATAAACTAAATTTGAAAATTTCATATTTATGAAACGATAGGAAACACGGTGAGAGTTTCCCAAAATTTAATTTTTTATGTAAAAATTTTTTTATTAGCAAAAAAAAAAAATTGTTTATTATCATCTGTAGGTAAGTCAACGACAAACCATTTATAATTTGGTAAACTCGAAAAACTTAATTTCACTTGTAGATATCCCTACCTGAAATTTTATTTTGTCTGCTATCCGCTAACTTCAGGGTCATAAAAAATTAACATTATGAGACATTACATACTTTATTTCTAAATTAAAAATATCAAAGAAAGACTGCTATCTTACTAAACTTTCAAATGTATAAAACACCTATTTCAAATGTCATTCATTTAATTCAATATTTGTTGTCATAATAAAGCAATATAACAATGACTCATAGGTGGTCAAAAAAAGGCAGTGGATTTCTTTTATTAAGAAATTATTTAATATAAATGGCATTTCATTTTTAGATAAGTAGGGTCAGATATAATTTGTCTATCATTACTTATTGAGCAAAATAATATTTGAAATGTGAAGTTCAAAATAAAAAATTAACTAACCTAAAACAAAATATAAGCCTACATATCATATGGAAGTCAATCACTATTTTCACAAATTAACATTCAACTGAAAGCATAAAACATACTCACATTATACATATTAGCTAAATTTGGTCGCTGTGCCGGGTCATCGAATAGTGTGTAATATTGCTGTACAAATCCTTTCCCGATAGCGTCATATTGCATATTTAGCGCCATTATGGCGTTCTGTATATAATTGCTAAAACGAATTAAATAATTCAATAGATATTCTACTATAACACATTTTAAATAGCACCGTAATATATTTCCACCAACTTACCAAGTGCTGACCGATTTATAAAATTGTGCTTTTTTTTCAAGAAAATTACTGCGGTCTTTTAGTGTTGCCAAAAGCAATAAATCTGGAGTAAGGTGTGCGAACAAATTCTAACAAAGAAAAACTTTAAAAAAATTAATTTCATTCTATTTAGTATATATTTTATTTAAATTCCCATCAGATTATGTCACCATGTATTAAAAATACATATAAAAGACGTATATTTAGATTAACGGCTAGACGGATATATTTTACTGTTTTTTATTGATGAATATTATATTTTAATACTTTTTAGCCTATTCTGGACAAAGACAGCCCAAACCCTGGAGTAATAGTGTTATGTGGCCCAAACCCACAAAAATCGCAACAAAATTGGCCCCGTCGTTTTTGACTTAAGTGGCGTAAATAACACGACTTATTTATATAATACACAGATGAACAGCTAGACTGATGTTTTTTACTCATTTTTTTATTGATGAAAATAATATTATCAAAACGTTATTTTGTATACAATAAACCAGCAATATTTTTTGAACAAATATTTTTTTGCTGACATTACTAATTTCACTTTTGTGGTATGAAGTTGATAACAAGCGGGATCCTATTCTTAATTGGAACGCATAGTATTAAAAATTACTTCGGGATTGTAGGGTGATTTTAAAATAAATTTGGGCCTTTTTGGAAATTCTGCAGGGGTTGGCAGCACGTCATGTTTGTCAGTTGACAAATTAATAGGGATGGGATTTATAGCTACTTTTATTTCACTATCACGTTGTGAAGTTAATTGTTTTTTGTCACAGCTATACCGCGCGTGATAAATCATGACCGATATATTTTATTAGTAACGATTATTGTCACAGTGGGTGCATTTTATTCCGTCTGTTACATCGCCGCGCAGTGATTACAATTTATAAGTGATTAGTAACGTGAAATAACATATTAAAACTAGCAAAAAGCAGAGCTTTGTAACGGCTGGCAAAGTTATACTATCTAGTAATATTGTTAGAAAAGTATTTTTATGAGAATTATATCTTTTAATGTATGGACTTTATTTATAATTATCTAACCTAAAAAACCCAGCGCATTTTCATCTAAACATTACATTCGCATCAAAGGCGTCGTCAGGCTTTGGACTAGGAATATTTGGTTTTTGTTTGTTGGTATTTTCAAGGAAAAATGAGTATTAAAAATGAAGGTTGATCTTATAAAAAAACACATTTTTAACATTTTGCTGAAACAATTGTTTTTTCTAAAATCAGGAAGTTTCTGGTTTTACATCGATTTACGAAATCAAAATCAAAAAAACGTTTTATTTAAATAAACCTTGAAAATTTTTGGACTTAATATTGGATTAAGTCCAATATTAAGTCCAAAAATTTTCAAGTTAACATTTTGCTGAAACAATTGTTTTTTCTAAAATCAGGAAGTTTCTGGTTTTACATCGATTTACGAAATCAAAATCAAAAAAATGTTTTATTTAAATAAACCTTGAAAGTTTTTGGACTTAATATTGGACTTAACGCAGGCACGAAGAATTGACGGTAGACACTCAGCGAATACATTTTTCAAATTTTTCTCTAAGAGAAACCATCGGACTTCGGAGTTCGATTCCAGAGTCAGGCAAATGAAAAAATGTGTTTTTTCAGTTTTCTGAGAAAAACAACTTTGCCCGGGTTTAGAAAAGTGCCCTACTGGCAATAGGCTGGCCACCTATCACATTGTGGGACTTAAGTATCTTCGGCTAACCGTGGATGCACACGTTGTACCTCTACCTACTTTCGGGGATACGGGCCTGAATATACCTTTTTTTAGCTTTTTACCCTTGAGCTAAGATTGGGAATTGATCTCAATACAATATAAATCAATTAATGCATTTGTACTGTTTCACAATAAGCATATTGTGAAACTCTCTAACGCTCTATTTACTCTGTTCCCCGCAAACATCCCTGCTCTAGACCTAAATTCCCTTTGTGCCTCCCACAACATTCCTTCGAACTTCTCTTGCATTCCCCTTTCAATGATTTTATCATACACCTTCGATGCCAAGCTGATCAAATTGATGGCTCTATACCTATTGCAGTTTATACGTGAACCTCGCCTTCATACGAGGGCACGATGACCGCGCGTCGTCAGTCAAATATGACGAAACAATTCATGAAGTAGTTTCTTAATAACAAAACACTAAAAAATATTAAATAAAAATAACTACGTTAAAAAAAACCGACTTCAAAATTTAAAAAGTAAAAAATGATAAATATTTAATATTAATTAAATACTACCTATTATTTATATGTGCTATTTACTAATAGGTTTGAAGTCGGTGCCAAGCCTTAAGCAAATAATAATGTTTTAATTACTTAAACGAATACGAGCAAATTAATACAATGAAATTCCTACTTTGAAAATTAAGATACGTAAATAAACCTCCTAAAGAGCAATTAAGTCTTAATATTTAAGGCAAAAATTCTAACATAAAATGTATCTTCTATCAATTTTAACTCGTTACTTTAATAAGAGATGGCGTTAATAGTAATAAAATTCTAATAGAAATTGTAACTCCTATTTTTTAATGTTTATAAAATGGTATTTTTATGATAGATCACAAATCTCCGCATGAATATAAGCTACCACGTCGAAGCTCAAACCTAAAAAATGCGATAGTTTTTCAGTAAAATGTACCACAAAAGTGCATAGATCGTCGCCTAATGTAGGGCTCGCTGCGCTTGCCGTAATAAATCTCTCTTCTACCTGGTGGTACAGTGTCTCCATCCTTGTTGCTTTGTCTCCTTTCGCACGATGGAATTCTGCGACTTATATACAAGCTTAAGTAGTAGCTTGGCTCGCTTGAAATTAAATCATGCTCGCGTTATAATATGTAACAGACGGTTTCGATGCATATAACTGGTGTGACACGTGAATTATTTTATAACCACATTACCAGTATTGTATACTCTTTGGTGTATCCAATTAGACATGCGCAAAACGGTACTTTGAAGTGTAATGCAACATCACACATCACCTTTGAAAAGGTAATATCACCCGCAAACATCACTCATCACTCATTACTCATCACATCACCTTAAGGAAATACCATCTCGAGTAGCGTTTAGTGTCTTGCGTTGCATGTGATGTATGCATCGCTTTTTTGTGCGAACTAAGAGTCATTACACTAAGCATATATTTATTTCCGAACCAGAATACCATAATAATTGATGATTAAACTGACTAATAATTTTAGTCTCATTGAAAGTTTTATTATAACATTACGATTATATTAATCGTAATTACATTTTCAATTCGTCATGTAGGTATCTGATTTAAAAGTATCATCACGCCGGTATGTAGGGTAAGCAGAATAAACCAAACGTCTATAGACTTTCAGTTCTTCACGATTCACCAGTTTCTTGGTTGGCACACCATTCCGCCAGACTCCGAGCTACGACTGAGATTTTAGATTTTCGAGTAAAGTATCTTCACGTCCGTATCCCCGAAGGGATAGGCAGAGGTACAACAAGTGCACCCACGATTAGCCGAAGATACTTGGTCCCACAAATGTGATTGGTGGCAAGCCTATCGCCAACCGGGCACTTTCCAATCTCGGGCAACTTTGTGTTTATCAGAAAACTGAAAAAAACACTTTTTTATGTGCCCGACCCGGGAATCGAACCCGCGACCTCATGTAGTCAACGTTAACGCTGGACCACTAGACCACAGAGGCGATTTTCGAGTAAATCCTCAATAATACTTTTGCTCGATTGGGACTTCATGGTCTAAGTATGGCCAACCCCTAGACCACGATGCACAAAACAAATGACGCAACATGCTACACACAGAACAATTAAAATGTCTTAACTCAAACAGTTATTGCATAATACCTAAGGGTACTCATTTTTATTATTAGTAAGATTGCACATCTTACTAATAACAAATATGAACCGAATTGTTATCACCAAACGTTTCCAATTCAAATCATTCTAACATACTTAACATATTCGTATACCCGTTCTCCCAGCTCGAGCCAACGATCTCGGTATTATTCGATTTATTTGAATTGTACTGCCAGTTGCATATCTCTCGCACGTTGCGCACCACACTTTTTTTTGGTAGTATAATATCATATGTGATACGGCCAGAAACGACACTAACCGAACTGTACCGAGTGATGAATGGAGTAATGTGTGATGGTTGAAACGCTAGTGTAATGTGTGATGTTGCATCACCTTTCCGAGTGATATTACTTTTGTGATATTACACGCATCACCTACCCATGTCTAGTATCCATCCATACTTTGAAAATAATCTGTGAAAAGTAGTATTTTGTTCTGAGCTGTGAAATTAATAATATTATTTATTTTCCCGTTTCCTGTTTCGTATAATTCGTACAAAAAGTAAATTAATAATTCGCATATAAGAGCAAATAATCTGTGTATAAGAGTATATATATAATGTATATAATCACTACGTTTTAATTCGTATTTCGTATTGTACTAATTCGTATTGTATGTTTCTACAAGAACTCTTAATTTATTTAAAAGTTTCTACTTCTATACTGTGCTACTATCCATATTTACATACAATACTTTTTGGCTACTATATTAGTTTCCAATTAGTAATTTAGTAGTTTCCATAATCGCATAGGTATCCTACTTTGAAACAGTTTGTTGAAATCACTTTTCATTAACACTAATCAATGGAATAATTGCTGCAAATATCTACGAGAACAGCGTGTATCGAAGTTTTTATTACAATTTCTTTGAGTTAAAAAATGTCTTTAGCTGACGAACTTTTGGCTGATTTAGAAGAAAATGATGATGGAGAACTTGAAGCAGCTATCGAAAGCAAAACCATGGATGCCCATGAGTTTGCTGTGCCTTTCCCGGTTATACCTAAAGAAGAAGATATCAAAAATGTCTCTATACGAGAGCTTGCGAAGTTACGAGATTCGGATCGATTAAAAAGGGTAAAATTTATCTTTTACAATTACCTCATTAATGAGAAAATATATTCCTCCGTCCAATGGCAATTATTGGTGTATGGATAAATGGGAATGTGCAAAGGGAATAGGAATTTTGTCCAGAAATCCAAACTATTATATTTAATGTTCTTAGCATAATAAAAATGTAAAAAAGTGGTAATTTTATTAAGAAATCTCTACACTAGCTTAGTAATTCAGAGTTATCTATAAACTGATCGAGGCGATCCTATAATTGTGGCAAATCTAATCCTACAAACACACATAAAATACTGATTACTACATCACTTGTAACTCATATTTCAGGAATAGTAAGAAATTATATGTGCCTATCCAAAAATTATATATTTTTACAAAAAATGTGTAATGTATGTCTATTAATATATACAATCATATTCTTTATATTCTTAAATTATTTCTATAAATAAATTTCACAAAAAATTGTTTGATTTGCTATTAGATAAAAGTTATTAATATAATATTAAAGAATTTTTAGATGATAAAATTGAATATTATAAGATAGAAATATAAGTTTGTTGAATTCACCTTTAAAAGATTTCAATGAAATAAAATTTTGTAAATGGTGAAATAACTTTGTAAATTAAAAAAAATTTGATTACACAAAAAATGAAACTTGTGAAACTTGTGATTATAAAAATAACTTTTGTGATATGAAATTATTCCTGTACATTAGTAATAAGTACATAAAATAAAGATAAAAAGACAAGTCCACTGAGTTTCTTCCGCCAGATCTTCTCAGTGTGTGGCCGCATTCTGATCTGGTAGTAATTCTTAAAAATCAATACAAAGTTTTAAGTGTAATATAATATAATAATTTTTAACTATTTGCACACTATATAATGGTATATTCTACCATTATATGGTGCATACCATAATTTTTAACAACTTGTAATACCCTTATTCTTGCAAATAAATATTTTCATTTCATTTCATTATGTCATCGCTGCCGGTCTCAACAGTGCCAAAGACTTACACCGTCCCGCTGCTAGAGCAATGCCACTACCCCCACCTTCATAATTAGTCAAAACATTGCACTAAACAGTGGCACAGATTAAATAATTATTATTGTAACCGATTGATCACACAAAATTTGCTATACCTTATCTCAAAATATAGTTTGAGTTATCATTACTATGCACATAATCATTATTATGCCAATACTAAATTTTAGAAACAAACAAAATTCGAAATTTTTCACAGACGTGTTTAATAAATGTTTTCACAGACGTGTTTAATAAATGTAGAGCTTCTACAAAAAAGTTGAACTTTTGTGTTGCTATAGTAGAGTTAAGTGTTGATTTGGATGAGTTATTATTTTTGAATTATTTAGATTTCAATATAACTTTGACATTCTTTCAACTTATCAGTTTTTTACTACTAACTACTATAACAACATTTTTGGAGCTCAAAAGAATGCAAAATCTATTACAAAGGCGAAAATCTATCATTGCATTAAAAAACATACTGATTTTTTAATTACATCTTATAATGTATTAAAATACAGAAATTAAAATAATGTCATTTTAAATATATTTTCAACATATTTAACTTCCAGAGTTCAAAAATTATAATTTTTTATTACTGTTACAGGTCATCACAGAAATTGAACAAAATTGTGGCAATAATCGTAAAAAGATTGAAGTCATGGGCCTTATGGAGTCTGATCCTGAGTATCAACTAATTGTTGAAGCAAATAATATAGCCGTAGAAATTGATAGTGAAATTGGTATGTATATATAATCTTTCTAAGTATCTTTAAGTTAGTTTCCTTGTGGAGTAGGTAGATTGAACCAAACATCGAACTTGAAATACTGTGAAATGCCATAAATCATGACATTTATAAATACATGTGCTAACCGATCATTATTTTGGTTTTTATTGTTTTTTTTTTTTATAAAAAATGACTCCATATTACACAACCATTTGCAATAGGAAACTGTGTGCTGTAATCCTAAAGCTAATAAAAAACTTATCTCAATATGTAAAATTTTGTGAGTGTGATTGTGCCAGATCCATACATATTGATATCCGGACAGGCTCATCTTTTTTAAATCAGTGTTTTTACAGTAAATACAATAAATGTCTTTTAAAAATATCAAGTATATCAAAGAAGGGTGTTTTTATACTGATCTAAAACAGCAATATAATTAAGATAGATACTTTTACTTAAAAGAACTTTGCTTGACTTTAGTATGGCAAAAGTAGTATACTACTTTGCCTCTTAGAGACCGTGGCCCCCACAATTAACTGTTTTTTGATTAATAACAAGCTGAATGAAATGAAAAACTATGAGATTTTTAAATTAAAATTAATCAATATAAAACCAACCTAATTTTCTCACAACAGCTTGTTTATTATTATTGTAATTTAAGACTAACTTTGTCCTACATGTAAAGTGGAAAATTTTCTTAGTCCGACACTCTAAAGTTTTCTTTTTATCTATCATTATTAGTTACCCGATTCGAGATTTTTCAAAGATAGAAAAAATGGCATATCGTCAAAACAAAGCTGTTCACAAAAATTCCGCTTGTTATTAATCAAAATAAGTTTGTTTGTTTGTTATAATAATATAGTTTGTGTTTGTTTGTTATAATAATATAGTTTTACTAATATAGGTATAAGAACTGCTTATTATTTTTCAGCTACTATTCACAGGTTTGTTCGAGACAAATATCAGAAAAGATTCCCAGAATTAGAGTCACTTATAATTATGCCACTGGAATATATTCGCACAGTGAAAGAACTGGGAAATGATTTAGACAGAGCCAAGAACAATGAAACTCTTCAAAGCTTCTTAACACAAGCTACTATAATGATAGTATCAGTCACAGCTTCTACGACACAAGGGTAAGTATTGTTTTATAGTAAAGAAGCAAATCTCTCCCTGTACAGCAAAAACTTACTGCCTCCATATGATATATTGTGATGTGCTGCTAGGTTACAAAGCATTTTTTTTTAGCAATACCAACTAACCGAGGAACAGCTTAATACTCCAATGTAGAAAACCACTTCAATAAGAATGTGATACCAGTTCCCTGTGCTTTGGATTAAACAACACAACAGAACATTGTCAATGAATTAGAAAATAAAAATCAAAGGAAAAGGAAATAGATTCTGAAACAAATTACTGCCTAATTTTCTTAGTTTGATGATTCACAAACTAAACAAAATAAAACATAAAGAATATTGAGAAGTTATAAAATGCTATACGTATGTATTTCTTGATTTAAACCCTAAATTAATAAGACAATGTCTAAGACTCCCTGGTATGGAATTGAGTAAAAGCTGGGGAACTGTGATGAATAAATAAGTTTAATACTTGGGTCTACTCTTTTAAGAGGTTGTGCTGAACTTAAAAGGAAACTTCACTTTCATACTGTTCGGGCTAAGGTATCAGAGCTCGGCTCTCACAAGATGTGAGGTATAAGTTGATGTACCGTCCTGAATCTCTGTAGTGAGCTGGCTTAGCAGGGATAGCTATATACATATATGACATGTACTCAATAGCGAAAAGTCTAGAGCATAGGTGCTTTATGTTCATATCCCCCATTAATAAAATGGAATTGGTGTGATACATGTTATACGTAGGTTACACTATAAGTTTTGTGTAACTTAAAAAAACAACATGTTATAACCAAAATATTATGTTTATTGCTTTTTAAAATAACCTCCTTTACATTTTAAACATTTTTTAAAACAGGAGGACCACAGATCTGAAGGCATGTTTTCTACGTGCTGATTGAACGCTATCACAGCCTCTTCGGAGTTGGCAAAAGTAAAACCTCTTATCAAATCTTTGATTTTGGGGAAAATACAGAAATCACAGGGTGCTAGGTCGGGGCTATGCGCAGGATGAGTGACGAGATGTACTTTTTCGGAAGCTAAAAATGACTATTTTGTTGGCCGTGTGTGAAGAAGCGTTATCATGGTGTAGGAGAATGCGGCTTTTGGGTCTTCTTTCGCGATTTTTTTCTAACACCCTGGGTAAACAAATGGTAGAATACCACTCAGCATTAACACTCATTTGATCTTCAAGTGGAATTGTACAGATGGGACCCGTAGCTGAGAAAAAAAACGCGATCATTTTTTTACCAACGTTTCTCGCCTGTCTCACTTTTGTTGGCCTGTTCTCATTTTCAAACACCCATTCACAAGATTGCTGTTTTTTTTTCGGGTTCAAAACAATAAATCCACATTTCGTCTCCTGTGACAATGTTATAAACAGCATTAGAATGTCCGTGGTCGTACTTCAGTAGCATCTGTGAGCACCATTCCACGCGAGCCCGTTTCTGCTCTGCTGTCAGTTCATGAGGGATCCAACGACAACAAAGTTTCCGAACTTTCAATTCTTCGCGTAAAATTTTCTGAATTTGGCTCATACCAATCCCTAATAGTCCTTGAATTGTCTCATAGGTAATCCGGGGGTTTTCTTCAATTAACCGCTTAACAGTAGCCATATAATTTTCGTTGACGGCAGTTGAAGGCCGCCCTTCACAAATTTCGTCATGTAAAGAAACTCGACCTCTCTCAAATTCAGCAAAACATCGCCTCACGGTGCTCAAACAAGGTGCTTCTCTCCCAAAAGCATTTTGAAGATGAGTGGCACAGTCTTGTGGAGAAAGAGAACTTTTATAATCATAAAAAATCATCGCTCTAAAGTCTTTTCGACTTAACTCCATTTTCGTTGCGTACGTAGAACTTCGATGTGTGATAAAAAAACAATTGATAAATCATTTCCTGCTAATTGTCTTTTTTATTACTAAGAAGGTTGCAACGTTTTAAAAATATAACATTCGAAATTCAAACAGTTCCAATTAGCTAGAAGTGCAAAACTTTTAGTGTGCCCCATGTATTATAACATCACAATTTATTAATAACTTAGTTAACAAGAACTTAAGAATTTTTCGAAACAGTAAATAATGGTAATGAAGATAGAATCTTAAATGTAGGGAAAGGTATTGGGAAATACAAACTATTAATACTTTGCTCTATTGCTTTAAAATGATGCATGTTGATCTGACCCTTTTTGGCAAATAGATCAACTGCTTTACTGCTGGGATTTCAGTCACAGAATACTGGAGACTAACAGAAGTCAATCTACATATAAGTAATATTCGAGCAATGCACACATAGACACCTCTCACGGACGCGATATCTCGGAATGGTTCAGGACAGTTTGGTGTTTCAGTCTTGAGGCTAGCATATGTCACTAACATAGTGATCACAAATTAGGTGGTAAGATCTGCGGAATATTGCCCGGTTCTAGTAACCTAGTACCACAGCTTTACCTATTCTTGTCACATTACCATCAATGTTTGTCATTGTAATGTTCCAGTTTGGAGGGAAAGATAGTCAATCATCGCCTATAGACACCAAAGATGTTAATGGTGCGTTGCTATCTTGTGACGAGGTCTAATGCCACATGCATTAGTTACCGGCTACCTTACCCTCCAAACCGGAACACAACAGTGACTAGCACTGATGATGGTAAGGCGGTGGTACCAGACCCGGTCGAGCCTATGCAGAACTCTACCACTTAGTAGTCAGGAGGACTGACGCGCATAGCCACTCGGTAGCCTTTTACTACCTGCCTGGCAGAACGGAAGTTGGCCTATTAAAGGAGCCCGGGACCAACAAGAGTAAAGCATACTACATGAATAGTAATACACCATCACCTTTGGTGTCTATGGGTGATTGTTATTCTGTTCCATGACAAGCACCATCAGCTTATTTACTATCTTATAAAAACTTATTATTGCACATGTGTGAGTTCTTTTGATTCTAATGTTTTTCTTATATTTCAGAAAATTGCTGTCAGATAATGAACTTGGTGAGATATTTGAAGCTTGTGACATGGCTGTTGAGTTGAACAACTTTAAATCAAATATCTATGAATATGTGGAGAGTAGAATGACTTTCATTGCTCCTAATATAACTGCTATTGTTGGTAAGTTTTTAGCTAATAATACATTTTTTTTGTCTCTTGAAGGATGTATTTTTTTGGAAAGAGGTAAGATATTGATAGAAAAAACCATCCTAAAATAAATGTGACATTTACTAGCATTTTTGAATAAGGTAGAAATATTCAACGCCAAGGTGTTACCGAAAATCTATCACACTCAAGAGTATATTACTCCCGTGTTCGTCTTGGGCTTCTTTGAAGAATAGGCCAACTGCCGTTCTGCCAGGCAGGTCATAAAGGTGACCGATTGGTTATGTGAGTCACTACCATTGTGGCGACTAGATGGTAGAGTTCCGCATTGACTTGCCTAAGTCTGGTGCTAACCCCTTACCTATTTCTGACGTAATAGCATTAGCGCAAGTCACTGTCATGTTCCCGTGTGGAGGGTAAGGTAGCCGGTAACTTATGCATGTGGCATTAGACCTCGTCACAAGATAGCAATGCACCATTAACATCTTTGGTGTCTATAGGCGATGATTGACTATCTTTCCCTCCAAACTGGAGGGAAAGATAGTCAATCAAGGTAGCTGGTAAATTTAAGCATGTGGCATTGGAACTCGCCATAAGGAAGCAACGCACCATTAACATCTTCGGTGTCTATTGGAGATGGTTGATTCGTTTCATCAGGAGACCCATCTGCTTGTTTGTTATCTTATAATATATAAAAAAAATAATGTACTAGATTGGCAAGTCCTTGCTTCTCTTAAACTAAATAGTAAGCTTATTTGGATTCTACACAAAATATAATAATAATAATAATATATTCACGGGACAAATTACACTTACTGATCTAACCCCAAAAGTAAGCAAATTATTTGCTTGTGTTATGGGTGTTAGTCAACCATACCTATACATAGAAATACATATATAAATACTGAAATATATTTAATAAACACCCAAACCCAGAAATACAAACAGTTATGCTCATCACATAAATGCTTGTCCCTGTCGGGAATCCAACCCGAGCCCCGCCGATTGCGTAATCAGGGTCGCTAACCACTCGACCAACGGGGCGGTGTTAGAGAGAATATGTACGTTCTGATGATTTTTTTGGGAAAAATCGTCAGTCATCAACACGCTAATATTAAAGCATATCTATAGCTATACAAAGTTGGTGAAACAAAAATTAAACATTTTTACATCAAACAAGCTACTACACTTTAATTACTCTTTTAAAGCAGTAAAGCACCTTATTTTAATTACTCTTGTTACTTACATTGACAAAGACTTACAGTTTTTAATTTATTATGTTTTCAAATTAATGATTCAATTTTATCTTGATATTTAACCCTTTTATTTTATAATGTGAATCAATTATTATAATTCTATTTATTATTGTACTCGTCCTTTATTGTATGAAATTCTTTTATTTTTAATTAATTACGGTATCCCAAAATACAGGCTTTGCCTAGTTTGGGAACCCCTGGTAATTCTAAAAATATAAAATTATTATTCTTAATTAGCGCAGGTCAATGTTAATTTTTTGTAATTTTTGTAATCCTTGTTTTTTAAATAAATATATTATTATTATTATTTTAGTAACAGAGCATATAAACCACTTGAAATAACAGTCTATATGTATGTATATAATATGTATGTATATGTAATACAGGTGCCTCGACTGCTGCAAAGATTCTAGGGATAGCTGGTGGCTTATCCAAACTATCTAATATGCCAGCATGCAATGTGCTGCTATTAGGGCAACAGAAGAAAACATTGTCGGGATTTTCTCAAGCTGCTGCTCTTCCTCATACTGGATTCATATATTTCTCCCAAATTGTTCAAGACACACCACCGGTAAGTTTAAAATCATGACATCCAATATTAAAAACATAAAGTCCAATTATATTATAATGAATGTGATAGTTTGTATATTTTTTTATTACGGTCATTCGAAAAATACTGGATAGATTTAGATCAAACTATGCATATAGATAGATTATGACCGGAATCATTTTCTTGGGGTGCATAAAAAATTATATGATTAATTATTATAATTCATAATTTTTTTTACCCCCGTATTGGTCCGGGCTCCCTTTGAAGAATAAACCATCTGCCGTTCTACCAAAAAGTTCGTAAGAGGTGACCGATTGGCTAAGCGAGTCACTTCCATCGTGGCTAGGTAGTGAGTTCTGCATTGTCTCACCCGGGTCTGGACCACCGCCTTCCCTATTCCTGCTGCAATAGTGTCAGTGCTTGTCGCTGTCGTGTTCCGGTTTGGAGGGTAAGGTAGCCGGTAAACTTATGTATATGTGCTTGTTTGCTAACTTATGATCTAAAAAATGTGTAAGCGGTTAACCCTACATGCCATCCCTGAAACTTCCCGCTAAATTAAGGTATTTTAAGCTCAAAAGAGTAAAAACTATAAACATAGATTTTTTCAGTTCAAACAACTATTTTGTTAAAATGGCAGTATATTGATTTTTGAAAAGTTGTATATTTTGGAAACGCTGATTGAATTTGATCTTTCGAATGACATTCAACTCAGTTTGAGATGTAAAATATTGCTTTAGCTAAATAATGGATAGGTTAAAAAATTTCGTAGCAATGTCAAAAAGACATTTTTTTCAAATCTTTTCATCATAAATAAATCCTAAATTAATTGGCCGATTTTGATCCAGTTAACGGAATTTGACGCAGTTTTTAAAGGAGAAAAGCTGATAAGATTTTGAAGTCCATCAGTGTATTAGCCTGAAAATTATTTTAAAAATATAAAGTAAATGTGCTAAAAATGACGCAATTTTAATATTTGTAATATTTGTAATTAGATTCGATTTTGATTCTTGAAATGCCATCTGACGTAATTTTTTTAGTACTAAAATATCGTAGAATACCAAAAAATGATTGGTTGAAAAATTTCGAAGTTATGTCGAAAAAACACTTTTAATTTTTCGTCAACGATTTCTCCCAAACGGATAAACCAATTTTGATGCAATTTATGCATTAGATGTAGTTTTTTGAGGAATAGAGCTGATTAGTTTTTGTACTCAATCGGTACATTAATCTGGAAGTTATGTTAAAAAATACTGTTTCGCTCAAATTTTTTTTGGTGTTTTTTTCAAAATTTCTCATAATCTCTTAGGCCGACTTGGTTCAAATTTTCAGGAAGTCTAAGTTAAACAGAATCCACTCGAATGCCACCATCCGCGTTTCGATCGGTCCAGCCGTTCAAAAGTTATGCAATGTTTACATACACACATACACACACACACACACACACACACACACACACACACACACACACATGCATACACACATACATACAGACATACCGACGTCATCGCGAAAATAGTCGGAAAAGATTCCTAGGACCTCAAAACGTGGACATTTGGTGAAAACTCGATTTTCGAAAATCGGGGAAAATTCAGTAACTTCCTATCTACGTACACTACGTACTACGTAGCGGGAAGTTAAAAATAGCAGATGGTATATATGGTCTTTCCTCAATAATTGTTAATGTATTTTTTTTAGGAACTACGGTATAAAGCTGCAAAACTCGTGTCTACTAAATTGACATTGGCGGCGAGGGTGGACGCATGCCACGAGAGTTCCGATGGTTTGATCGGTCGGCAACTACGCGAGGGTATTGAGAAAAAATTGGACAAATTACAAGTAAGACAAATTAAAATATATAACATAGCCAGCCGGCCATAAGCCAGGCGAAAAATAGACATAATTTCTGACTACACTAAGGAAGTTGATCCATTTTTCGTGTGACAAATAGTTTGCTTTATAGATATGAAAGTTGGGATAAATTTGTATGATTAAAATAGATGTTTTAGTGTTATAACAAAATATAACATATAATATATGTTATAACAAATATATATATATATATATATATATATATATATATATATATATATATATATATATATATATATATTCCTCAATATTATTATAACGGTATATATTATAACGGTAACAGGCAGACACTTAAAATGTTCACAGAATATTTAGTTGTCCATTATCTTTCAAAATAAAAATAAAGTAAATATTCCCATACAACAATCGTAATTCCCATATCCCAAACAACAATCGTAATTTTTAAGCAATTTTTTGCTAGATCTTAATAAACAGGTAGAAACTTGAATAGGAGTAATACGGAACCCTTTGTGCGGGAGTCCGACTCGCACTTGGCCGTTTTTTCTGTTAATTAAAAAGTAATATTGTATATATATTTTATTCTGAGTAGGAACCGCCTCCTGTGAAATTCGTCAAACCTTTGCCGAAACCAATTGAGCAGAGTCGCAAGAAACGAGGAGGGAAGCGAGTTCGGAAGATGAAGGAGCGATACGCGATGACGGAGTTCCGGAAAAACGCCAACCGACTCAACTTCGCTGACGTGAGTGTAACGTTTATATTTTTTATTATAACATTCGTTTTGATCGCCCCGTTGGTCAAGTGGTTAGCGACCCTGACTACGCAATCGACGGGGCTTGGGTTCGATTCCCGACGGAGACAAGCATTTGTGTGATGAGCATAAATGTTTGTATTTCCGGGTTTGGGTGTTTATTAAATATATTCTAGTATTTCTATGTATTAGTATCGTTGACTAACTAATAAATATAAATTGTAGTTTAAGTTGTAGGTTATATTATATAGTGAAAAATAGAAATAAACCATGTTGTACTGTTTCATCGTACGGAATGAGATGACAAGGTTTAAAAATTACTCTTGAAGTGATTTTTAAAAATTAGACTTGAGTTATTCCATTGGTAAGTATTATGTAATCGCAAGCTACACTGATAATAATCTGAGAAATTGTCTTGAAAGGCGTATCCATTTAATCCGTGGTTGGAACCATTAATTAAATGATATTTTAAATATGAAGTACTGTGTAATGTAGGTATTCTGTTTCATTCATGAGAATGTATGAGCCCGGTTTCACTCTATACATTTATGTGTTTGGTTTTTTATCGTGGCGCATTTTCTTTTTTTTTCGAGTGCAAATCGCAACTATAATAAAGATTGCATCAAAATCGGTTTATCTGTTCGGCGCTTATCAATGGCGGAAATTTTCAAAACAAATTTTTACTCCATTAGATATATCGATATTTTCAAGTAATCAATTTAAAACAATTTAAAAATAAAAATCTTTTTAAATCCTTGGTCTTAACCTCAAAGCTTAAGACCAAGGATTTAAAAAGTTGTAATTTCTATATGTTTGCTGTTTCGTGATTGGTCCGCCGCGTTTCATCTTGTTTCGCGATTGGTTCGCTAACTAGTGCTAGAAGACAACGTCATAATGTCATTATACCATAACCAATCACTACGACGCAAACATATCGAAATTATAACGTTATAAATCCTTGTGTAGACAATAGGAAGGAATCGTAGTTATAAACGACGTGCGCTTAGCGTATGTGTCCGGGTGCCACGTGCCATTAGCTAGTGCGCGTTCACTGGTCCGCGAGAGGGCCCGCCCCCCGCAAGCCCTACCCCTCTCTCGCACTTATATATATCCTTAACACCTTGGTTAAGACAACATTTTACAGCTCAAAAAATGAATCATCGTGCTTAAAAATACATCTTTTCATAAATTAACATAAAAAAGAACAAAAATCTACGCTTAGGTATATTTTTTACTCCTTTAAGCAAAAAAAAAAAATATCGGAAAATTTCGGGAATAGCTTGCAAGTTAACAGATTTTTATATTTTGCTGCTGCTGTAGTATATGCTCTTCAATAAATTCTTATTACTAACACGGGTGAAACCTAGTAATATTATAAATGCGAAAGTTTGGATGTTTGGATGGGTGGATGTTGGTTACTCAATCACGCAAAAGCTACTGAACGGATTTAGATGTAATTTGGTGTAGGTAGACGATGACCCGGAACTGCACATAGGCAACGTTTTATCTCAAAAAATTAGGTGATCCGCGGGATTCACCAAAAAATTTTATAATGCAGCGGGCTGCATGGTGCATCTAGTATAATAGTTACTATGCGTTCCAACTGAGAATAGGATCGCGCTTGTTATTAACTTCAAATCACAAGTGTGAAATTAGTAAAGTCAGCAAAAAAATATTTATTCAAAAATATTGCTGATTTATTGAAGAACAAATAATGTTTTAATAATATTATTTTCATCAATAAAAAAATCTGTAAAAAGCACCTGTCTAGCTATTTTGTTGCTGTAGACGGGGCCAATTTTGTTGCGATTTTTGTGGGTTTTGTTTGTCTTTGTCCAGAATAGGCTAAAAAGTATTAAAATATAATATTCATCAATAAAAAACAGTAAAATATATCTAGCCGTTCATCTATATATATCTATATATAAATAAATAAATAATAAATAAATAAATATTCAAGGGACAAATTACACCAACTGATCTAACCCCAAATTAAGCAAATTATTTGCTTGTGTTATGGGTGTTAGTCAACGATACTTATACATAGAAATACATATATAAATACAAGAATATATATAATAAACACCCAAACCCGGAAATACAAACATTTATGCTCATCACATAAATGCTTGTCCCCGTCGGGGATCGAACCCGAGCCCCGTCGATCGCGTAGTCAGGATCGCTAACCACTCGACCAACGGGGCGGTCAGATATACATATAATAAAATCGTAGGAAAGTCAATGTATGTCCGGGGTAAACTCAAAAAGTACTGCATGGATTTATTTCAAATTTTGCATGAATATTATTAACAGGTCGGGTCAACATATAGGCTTCATATTATCACGCTATCACCTACGGGGGAGGAGCTGTGCGGAGTAAACGAAGTCCGCGCGAACGAAGGCGCGGGCAACAGCTAGTGTATATATAAAAGTCGTGTATTGAAATGAATGTTAAACTTGACTTTGTAAAATACTGTTGAAATTTCTTAGTAGATAGATCTTCATTAAGGTTGAATTCGCCGCGGGTTTTTTTCATCTTTATGTGAGGCTCTATCTAAATTTTTCTTTGTTTGGAATGTGCTATTGAAAGTTTAATTTCTGTATCAAAATCGTAGTCTGAGGAGCTGTCTAACAAATCAAGCAGTAAGGCCGTATCACTCACAGTTAATCAACCTGTATGTATACAGAACTCCTACAAAGAATACGTGTGGCAACGACGAAGACTCGTGATGAAATGAAAAAACTTATATTATCGTATCTTAGCCGTGTGTGATACCTTAAGATACTATAATATTTTATATTAAGGTATCTTAAGATAAAAAATATAGTATCTTAATCGTGTATGATGAGCTTTATACTGTCGTATGCTGCGCAGTGACGTTACACTACTAGCGTTCGTTTCAAGTGTAATGAATACCTATATATATATCTATATATGAATATCTCAGTATTTTTTGCACGTTTTATTTATTATTTTTTTACCGAAAGGGAAATAATATTTAAAAAACATTTATATATTATTTCCGAGGAACTGTTGAGATTTATTCCTGCTGTAGAATTTCACTATCGGACATCGCGACAAAATTCAAAATTTCATCCTCACCATCTCGATGTCTGGAAATCCGTGATCCGTCCGATCCGTCAAACAAATGTGCGATCCTCGAGGCACTTTTTTCTTTTCTGTGGAACCAATTACCGGCAGGGGTTTTTCCGAACTGATACGACTTAGGGACCTTCAAGAAATGAGTCTTCTCTTTCTTGAAAGGCCGGCAACGCAACTGCAAGTCATCTGATAGTGTGATAGGTGAGCCTCCTGTCCGTTTGCCCTATTTTTCAAAAAAAAAAAATTAATTTAAACTAGCTCTCTACCTGTGGTTTTGCTCGTGATTGATGTATCTACTCCTAAAAATCCTAAGTTTGTGACATGTTCTAGTTCAAGTATTACGTAACTCAATTTTTAAAGATTTTTGACCCCCTCTCCCCATTGTAACGCACCGTAACGTTTTTCTGTACGCCCCTCCCCTTCTTTAAACATTACGTAACACTCAACTGAGATTGCATCAACTTTGTCTTCGTCGACCGTCGAGTCAGCATCCTCAGACGATGTTTCATAACGACGCACAATGCAGAGAAGCTCATTCGCCCTTCTGGCAGCAAGGCGCTGTGGCCGTACCTACTCAAGTTTTACAATGGTCTGGGACCGTCTTGCCATGCACGTAGCGACAGTGCATTTGAACACCCTTGTGAGATGTGAAATAGATCCCACAGGTTGGACATACTGTTTCTTTAGGTCGGATTGTACAGATGGACAAAAGAAATCGTAAGGCATCTGCTTAAACCCTTTTAGAGGAGGTGACAGATTAACGGACAACATCATAAGTGGCGCAAACTTGGATGTTCCTTTGTCTAGTAAACTGTGTACTACGAGCTTGCTTGGGGTATTGGGCAAGGTGGCGGCATGAAAGTATCTGCAAACACAGATTTCAATGCACTTCTCGATGGTGAATAGCAGGATTCATCCGCGCATTTTACAACCTGTAAAAAATATTGCGATTCACGGACGTGAACGCTATACCACGCCAGATTTGGTTCTGCTGGATCCTGCATGCTATCTTCGGGCTGTCTATACTCCACCGAAACGTCGTAATTATCAATTTTCATTTCTCGCCACACTTCTGCAAGTGTTTTCCCAGCGTGCTGAAAATTGTGTTTTTCCGTAAATGATCATCCGTAGTCATTCCTTTGTCGTCGAGATGAGAACCAAAATATTCATGAGGCAGAATGACAAAGAACAAATTAAAAATGACGACCAGATCATACAATCGAGAGATTCCGCGTAAAACGTTAATGAAAAGAGTAGCCAGTTTCGAAGTTTTAATTTCCTAATACTTAATTTAAAAAAAAAAACAATGTTACGTAACGTGTTGTAAAAAAGACCCCTTCCCGCCACTGTAACGCATCGTAAAATTTTACGAGACCACCCCTCCCCCCAAATTGCGTTACGTAATACTTGAACACCCCAAAGGCGACTGATTGGCTATAGGTACGTGTCACTACCATGGTGACTACTAGGTGATAGAATTCCGAAACGTCTTTGGTAACACCACCTTACTTATTCGCAAAGGTGTCAGTGCTTGTCATTGTCGTGTTCGGGTTTTGAGGGTAAGGTAGCCGGTTGACTTATTTCAAATATATTTATTTCGTAGATAAAACTTACGTTTGAAATAAGTTTATTAGTTCATTATAAGTACTTTTCCTCGTGTTGGTCCCGGACTCCTTTGAAGAAATAGCCAACAGCGGTTCTGCGTTTGGCTATACGAGTCTCTTAACATCGTGGCTACTAGATGGTAGAGTTCTGCATTGTCTCGCCGGGGTCTGGTGCCACCGCCTTACCTATTCCTGCCGCAAAAGCGTCAGTGATTGTCACTCTCGTGTTCCGGTTTAGAGGGTAAGGTAGCCGGTAAACTTACGCATGACCTCGTTACCAGATAGCAACGCACCGTTAACACCTTTGGTGTCTATAGGCAATAGTTGACTCTTTCCATCAGGAGACCCATCTGCTTGTTTGCTATCTTATAATATAAAAAGAACTTAAATATATTCTGTTAACTTATACGTGTAAAATTTATAATGGTTATGCATGTGGCATTGCTATCCCGCCACACGGAGAACAACAAACTATTACCATATTATGTGTTTATAGGCGATAGTTTCTCTTTCTATTGAGAGAGCCATTTGCATGTTTGCTATCTAATCATGTAAAAAAACATATCTAATAGGTTTGTGATTAATATAATTTAAAAGATATTTAAATACTTACCTTGTTTTTACATACCATTTAAGGAAGAATTAGTAACTCAGTTTAAATAATTGATTTTTACAAATCCAAGCCAAATGTAATCTTAAGGAATAAAAAGTATGTTAACGGAATTTCACTCTTTGTTTAGAATATTGCACCTTTAATGAAATCTAATAATATAAAAGATCCGTTCAAAATCCGCCTTAAGAATAACGGATATGGATACGGATCTCTCTCTTTCCTCGGATATCCACGGATACAGATACGGATACGGATATCCGGCACATCACTAGTATTTATTTACACTCTCTATTTCAAATTAACTCTAAGGTTTGAATGATTGTACTTACATTTTATACTATTCTTATACGTTATTATTACTATACAATTTCTGTATAAACAGTGAATAAATTAATGCATTATAAGTAACACATGAATCATATAGAATTTTTAATGAAAAAATAACAACTATTCCTGTACCCATTACATTATAATTGTTACAAAAGCTTTCACTCACTTTCGTCTAATTTAGTAATACGTATAAAGAAACGACCGTGAATCAGTTCCTTATTAACATTTGGTTTATCGTAAAAATTAATAATATTATTACACATTGGTACACTAAGACGAGAAAACATTTCTTAATGTGAGTGAAAGCCAATTTGATACACTCTAATAATTAAATTATTTTAGTGTAAGAATTTATTTTAAAAGATGTCAAGAATTATTATAAATGTACTGAAATTTTTAACTTTTTATTTTACTCGTGCATTAATATGTACTTAAGATTGGAATCTGGATCACTGAATTACATATGTGGGAAAGAAAGCAAACAGATAGACGACTCTTCCTATTTTATGAGATAAATCCCACTCTTTCTAGATATTACTGAATGTTTTATGGCTATAATATTTGAGCCTCATCTACAAGTTTGCCTTACTCTCTAAACCGACAGTTGTTAGCACTGTTGTTATGGTAACCATAACATGGTTACACAGAGCTCTCAAGTAGGCAGTTGGTTTATATTTAATTAATTCAGGCGTTACTTTGCGGAAATCCATAATTTAAAGGAGAAATTATGAACTGCTGTGATGCAACGGAATTGAAAGGTAGTGTAAGGAATAGGGCAAACTTATCCAAAGTCAGAAATTATAGAAGACCACAGCGGCACAATAGTCCACCCACTTCCACGACACTTTTTTCCACGTCAGAAGCAAAGGCAGTAACACACAAGTTAAACTCAGGTACTCAACGCACGTTTCACTTCGCAATCGAAGCATCTTCAGGAATCACTCTATTATCATAGAGTGAAGTGCTATGCAATTTATACTTTATACTTTATAGGTTTATACTTAGTTGGTCTATACTTTATATAGAACCCATCTTTTATAAGATGACAAACAAGCAGATGTATCTCCTGATGGAAAGAGACAACCATCTCCTATGACACCAAAGATGTCAATGATGCACTGCTATCCGAGATATTAATGCCACTTGCATTAGCTTACTCACTACTTTACTCCCCAAACCGGAACACGACAATGACACGCACTGATGCTATTGCGACAAGAATATATAAGGCAGTGGTACCAGACCCGAGTGGGACAATGAAGAACTGTACCACCTAGTAGCCACGATGTTACTGATACGTATTCCCTCACTTTTTACGAGATGCCTAACAGGGAGGCAGTCCATCTTTCCATTAGGAGAGCCATCTGCTCGTTTGCTATCTAATGATATAAAAATACACAACAATACATTTTTTTATTTGAAATTATGAAATTTTAAAATCTATAACATTTTTATTTCTTCTATCTTCTTATTAACGGGGGAAATTTTAATCTTATGATCCGCTGTCTTTCCCCAGCCCCCGAACAAAAGGTAACCTACCTCAATGGTTTGATTCTTAGTGAGTACGCAATTGAGTTACGCTTAGCAAATTTTGAAAACACTGGTTGAAATTTTAATGAGTAATAATTTTTTTATACATAGGTTAATAATAATAAAGGGTTGAGGGTAAATCTAGTCTAGACATTTATCTAACATTATACACAATTGGATTTTTGGAAAAACAATCTTGCTATAAATCGATAGATTTTATGTATATTTTGTAACAAAACTGTTAATTTAACCATTAACATTTTTGAATTTACATATTATTTTGAAATCAGTGTAGAAGATATCCCGAATCAATCCGAGCACATGTAAGGAATATTAGTTTCTACTCACTATGGCATACAGTTGATACAATTTTGATTGATATAAATTTGTTAAAATATATGTAATATTGTCATTGTGTCGTCAATATTATAGGACAGTCGGTCCTCTACTGTTGCAGAATTACATATTTTAAAATGGTGACGCCACAAACAAAATAAGCAATCATGACGCATTTGGAAGAAGGTTTAAAATTGTATTATTTTTACATTGTTTATTTACTGTATAATAGTGAACACCTCCTTTACCGAATTGGTTGATGACGGCTTTACATTTATTAAATCTGTTTTATATATAATTCGTGAAATAAAAATTCCATATTTTATTAAGATGTTCTCTTATTTATTTTTATCTGGTTGATGAAACGTGTTCCGTAACAGAACAAATTAATACCAAGATTTCCCTATTGACACATAATAGGCTGCCATAGAAAGGTGTTAAATCAATAAGTGTGAAGAAGCCAAAAAGTTTGCGTCATTGTTATTAAGACTATATCATTAGACTGTTAATATTCCGACTCTGACATAGTTAAGAGATAGGCAGAGGAATGATCAGTGCACCCACGATTAGCCGGATACTTAGTTCCTCAATTTTTCATCCCTCAAAATTCGAGCTTAAAATAATTAAATTTAGCGGTAAGTTTCAGGGATTGTCTGCAGGATCAATCGGTTTACAGATTTTTTTCTGATTAAGGTTTTTGAAATGCTTTTAAGTTAAATAATTCTTTTAAGTAACTTCAAATGAGTTTGTTCTGGGGACCACTCACTATATTAGTATTACTAAGAGCTATCTAATATAGATCAATTTTCAATCTTAGTCAGAGGGTTTCTCTGAGAGAAAAATTCAAAGAAATCAATATACTAACTGTAATATCCCAATATATATTTGAATACTTAATGTATGTTCGTAAAAATATTTGCTTCTTTAAGAGAAATGGTGATGTACGCTCACGAAATTCAATAAAAAAAATAATCTTGTGCATTTCGTCTCCATAGAACTTTTAGGAGGCAACGTATATGCTTTTACAATAAATTTCCCGATACTATAAAAGATATACCAATAAACAAATTTAAAAATGTGATAAAACGAAAATGTGTAAAAAATGGTACATAAAATGTCAGATTATTTAGAAGACAAAAAATCTTCCATTCATTAAAACAAAAAGACAAACCTGATGAGTTTCTTCCGCCGAATCTTCTCAGTGTGTGGCCGAGTTCCAGACCGGTAGTAATTTTTAAAATGTGAACTCGTCAAAGGTTTATTTGAAGAAAACATTTTTTGATTTTAGTAAAATCTAGTGTCATATATCACAAAAGCATCAGAAAAAAATGTGTAAACCGTTGACCCAGCAGACCATCTCTAAAACTTCCCGCTAAATTGATGAGGTATTTTAAGCTCAAAGGAGTAAAAACTATAAGCATAGATTTTTTCAGTTCAAACATATAGTTATGTAAAAATGATAGTATATTGATTTCTGAAAAACTGTATATTTTGGAAACGATGATCAATTTTGATTTTTCGAATGGCGATTAACTAAATTTTTGAGATCTAAAGTATTGTTTTAGCTACACATAATCGATAGGTTGAAAAATTTCGAAGTAATTTACAAAAAAATTCAAAAATTTTCGTCATTGATAAATCCCAAACAGATTGACCGATTTTGATCCAATTACCGGTATTTGACGCATTATTTTAAGGAGAAAAGTTGATAAGATTTTTAAATCAAACGGTATATTAGTCTGAAAGTTATATTAAAATTATTAAGTAAGTTTGCTAAAAACAACAAAATATTAATATTTAAAAAGCTATAACTTTTCAAAACTTGGTTCGATTTTGATTTTTGAGACTGTATTTGACGTAGTTTTTTAAGTACTAAAATATTGTAGAAGGTCGAAAAATTATTGCATAACATAAAAAAATCTCGAAGATATGACAAAACACTTTTCTAAAAATTTTTCGTCTTCGATAACTCCCGAACCTATTCTGATGTAATTTATGCATTAGACGCAATTTTTTGAGCAATAGAGCTGATTAGATTTTGTACTTGATCGGTACATTAATTTGGAAGTTATTTAAAAAAAAATACTGTTTCACTAAATATTTTTTGAAGTTTTTTCAAAATTTCTCAAAATATCTTGGACCGAATCGGATCAAATTTTCAGGAAGTCTAAGTTGAGCAGAATCCAATCGAATGCCATCTACCGTGTTTCGATCGATCAAACTGTTCAAATGTTATGCGATGTTGTTCAAATGAATGTGACACACACACACACATACACACACATACATACATACATACATACATACATACATACTGACGTCATCGCGAAGAATGTCGGAAAAGGTTCGTAGGATCTCATAAGGTGAGATCTCATAAAATCGGGGCAAAATCAGTAACTTCCTTATCTACATACGTAGCGGGAAGTTAAAAATTAATTGAATTCTATGAGAAGTACCTACATACGTATTCTTTTTATCATAAAACCCCTGTTACTTCTCACAACATTCTTTCGGTCTGTTATTCCATTTTTTTCCATATATATCTGTAATGCTCGAAACCGACGCAATCCAAACACGCTATCTTATAAGAGATTAATGTAACATATAATGATACTGTAATAATTATCACGATTTGCTGATGCCGTTGTAAGAGATTCGCAGAATTCTTATAAATGTGACGTTGCGCTCGGCGGGCCGCGGCAGATGAGTTGAATTTCAAATCGCACAAGCGGTAGTTTTTTTTGCGCAGCGCAAATAGACCGGAACACGACCTGGTGAAGCGCGTGTCTGTTGGCCCCGTTCGTTGCACGTGTAGGGTTTCCATGTCGAGAAATTGCAGGCAGGATATGTAGAATTAGATATAATTTTGTATTTTTTTATATCATCATTTTTACATGTATGGCAGTCGGTTCTCACTGCCTACTCCGTAAGGGATCTGGCGTGAAGATATGTATGTATGTATATATTTTTACTTATGTTTTTTCATCAGGAGTTGTTATTTATCAAATAAGTAATAACTCCTGATGAAAAAATATATCAATCGCGTATAGACACCAAAGTTGCCAATAGCGCTTTGCTATCTATGTGGCGGGATGGTAAGTGCTACATGCGTTACCATCTAAACTGAAACACGACATTGATAAGCATTAACTCTATTGCGGCCGAAATAAGTAAGGCGCTCGTAACAAACCCGGGGGAGACATTTCAGAATTATTATTCCACCTAATAGTTACAATGGTATAAACATGTTTGCCCAATCGGTTATCTTTTACGATCTGGCTAGCAGATGGTCTATTTAAAACGGACTCGAACCTACACCCACGTATCATCGCAAGAATCCATCACCGTAATAATTTAAGGTCCATTTTTACGTTAATTTGCAGCCATATACTTTTTTAAGGGGAACTAATGATGCACATCAATGTTTTGATACACACAAGAAAGGTGGTCTCAAACTCGATAGTTAATTACACTATTTGTGACATATAATTTTTCAGTACCCCTTAAATCAGATTCATGGTCACTATACTTGCGAATGCCGTAGACAACATACGGAGGCGATCATTATGAGGCATCAAGTTTTATGAGCTAATGTCCAGTTGTTGTGTTGAATGCTTTACGTACAAAATATAACCTGTAAACGTAATCATTTTACCCAAATTAAGGTTAAGGATTAAAAAATTTAAAAGCATAACATGAACAAAATATGCTTGCAGTCTTCTGAAAATTTATCGTCAGAAAATACAAACACTATTCAATAGGTTCTTCGGAAATTACAAAAATATACATAGTCTGGCCATAAATAGTGTTACAATTAAAAATGAACAAAATATTACATTTGAAATTGAAATTTGTCATTTTTATATGATTGTTCATTGTGTTTTCTCATTTTCGCGCCAATACACTGTAAAATATTTTGTGATATTAAAATGAAGTGCAGTGATAAAGAGAACCGAATCTCTATGACTTCATTACACAAAGTAGGTGTGGAGCCAAATACAATTCTCAAAACTCTCCATACCCTTGATATTAGTCAAATGTTTGTGTACCGGGCTATTGATAGGTACAATGCAACCTTCTCTGTTTTTGACAGAAAAAGAACTGGCTGTCCACGTATTGTTCTTATGATAAATTGCTTTCAAATCAGTAAAGTAAAGAATTCGAAGAAGTTCTATCCAAAAGCAAACAATTTTATCTCGGGAGATGAAGATAGCATCTAGAACCATGTCGCGTATTATAAAAGATGGCTTAAGACTTGCAGCCTATAAAAGTGACGCACTGGTCATTTCTTAACTAATAATTTAAAAAAGAATAGGGTGGTAAAATCAAAACAACTCTTAAGCGGTATTAGGCTTCAATCTGGCAGTATTAGCGATACGACTGGCCGAATGTTCGTCCGAAACGAAACGAAACGAATCGTTCGCATTTTACGAA
The DNA here is from genome assembly GCA_036924255.1 of Apodemia mormo. Lineage (NCBI taxonomy): Eukaryota > Metazoa > Arthropoda > Insecta > Lepidoptera > Riodinidae > Apodemia > Apodemia mormo. The sequence goes on from JAUPFN010000005.1 coordinate 12,468,103, forward strand.
CGGCCTGACAGAATGGCAGGTGGTTTATTCTTCAACGGGGACCAGGACTAACACGGCAAAACTAGTGACAACTAGTGAATTATAAAGAAAACTAATAAGAATTTTTCCTTTTTAGATAGAAGATGATGCCTATCAAGAAGATTTAGGGTACACCCGAGGTACAATTGGTAAATCAGGTACGGGACGAGTTCGACTGCCGCAAATTGACGAGAAAACTAAAGTCCGCATCAGTAAGACGCTGCAAAAGAATCTCCAGAAACAAAATCAACAGTACGGTGGCGCTACGACTGTTAGAAGACAAGTTTCTGGTACTGCGTCTTCGGTAGCCTTCACGCCTTTACAGGTGAGTCGAGTCACTAGTTTCTAGTAACTTTTAAATTTAAGGTTCAAGCACACTGAGACTGGCCGCATAGCAAAAATCCGCCTAGATCGATTTCATACGTTTTATATGAATTAATGCACACTACACCGGGGCGCATCAGGTCGGATTTGTGTGCGGCAGATTTCGGTGAATGCGATGCGGCTCGATCCGGCCCGATGCGTCCCATCGCTAGGTACTATAGCGGGTTGAATTGCGTGCACGAGTTCCTCTGTGTTTTGACTTTTGAGTATTCATTACGTAATTACGTATAAATAAAAAAGTTCTTAACTCCCGGAATTATAGCTCTAATATTAATAAATTTAATTTAATGTTGAAAATCTGCTATCGTGTGGCAGTTTCGGCATGCACGCGGCGCCACTGTCGTGAGCGTAGGTTTTAAATATTTTTTTATGCCATTAAACATTAATTCGAAAATTTGAAAAAATTATTTCGTCATCTAGACACTTTAAAGAATATGATTCCGTGATAGTAAAAGTTTTATCACCATTTTTCGAAAAGTTATTCAATTGTTAATTAATAGTTTTTCCACTGGTTTGTGTTGTCATAAATGGCAGTGTAAAAGTTTAAATAATTAGTCTATGAGCTTTTTGTTTCTTGGAGCCCTTTTTATAAACTCATTTAACATGATGACGTTTTAAAAGTTAATAAAATATTTTTATTTCATTAGTTATTCAGATAAGAATCGACAGATGTCGAGCATGAGACAAACTTATCCGGCAAACATCAAATAGTTAATAATTTAAAGGCAACAATAAATTCTAAGCTTTCAAAGTAAATTTTACTTACTTTTATTTATTATTATTTATATAGAAGCTTAGAAGAAGGTTACCAACGCCTTTCGTCATCTGCTGAAATAGCGTTTGTGCTTGATGTTATTGTATTCCGGTTTGAAAGGGTAACCGGTAAACATATGGTATTCACATTTTAATGTTTTTAGACTTTGACCAAAAATAACTAGATCCAGGATCGTAACTTCTAAAGCAGCTAATAAATTAGAGAACGAATAAATGTGTGGTCTTATTTTATCCAATCACAGCCAACGTACGGACACATCAACACAAAAACGTCTTATGAGTAGAATGTGACTTGCAATTTTGTCACTTGTATTTAGTCCTGTTGCTAAATTGTTACTTAACTTTATTGATTCTAACAACATTAGGTTGTAGAATGTAGATTTTTGTTGTTTTTGTCTTACCGTATATTTTTGTGTTGTTTTTGTTAAACTTTCTTAGAAGAAGCCTACAATCCAAATAGGAGCCTCCTTCATTCCATTTCAAGAATGGTTAACACGTGCGACTTCCTAAGTTTACTCGGCACTGGCAGAATTCTCTGATAATTGCCATTCGTATAAAGAAGAAGAAGAAGAAAACTTGCAATTTTAAACATCAAAGCTATCTATATATTAATACGTGAAGAAAAAGTTTTTTAAGACAATTGCGCGAACCGTGGAGTATGAAATTTGTCACAATTATAGATTACATTACGGAGGACTGCAGAAACCTAACATTTTTTAAAAAAAAGTATTGGAAACACATAAAATTAATAAAAATAAACATTAGACGCACTACACTCATATGACATAATGATAATATACACACACGTTATAGTATTTTCTTTACTGTTAAAGCCAGTTGTCAAACCTAAAAGAGATTTAATTGTATAGTCTATGGTCGAATTTCGGCCACAGGCGATCGCTATTAAGTTTAATTTTCTAAGGGCTTTATAAAAGTTTACGAGTTCTCGTCGGTAAAAGGGAGCAATAGTCAAAACTAAACCATAACCTACTGAAATAAGGTTAATATTATTAAAATAATCTTATAACTAGCGATATTTTTTTTGTTTTTGTGTAATGTATCATTCTCAAGCCATTTTCTTGCGCTGAATTTCTATGCGATGATCAGCTTTTTTCATCAGTAAACCATTTGCTTGTCTGCTATCTAATAATATGAAATAAACTTCTTTACTAATATTTTTGCCGTTATAAGTTTACAGTCATTGATGTAAAAAACTCAAGATGCACAGTCCCGAACAAATCAGACACTCAAAACTGTCGCTAAGTTTTACATAAGTAGTTATATATACCGCATAAAAACATAATATGTCTGCATATCCAACCTTAAGTGCAAGATTTGTAGTTGTTTTTACAAAGCAATGTACAAAAAATAATAAAATTGACAGTATCGCGACCGACGCGATTCTATTTGAAATGAGCGCACAATTTAAAATTGTGCGTTCATTTTTAGAGGACGTTTTAAGTCACTGATTGTGTATCTTGTTTTTTTTATATCAATGTTAACAGTTCGTTTACTGGGACGAATAACTATTTTCTTTGCAGAAAAGTTAAAAATGTTAAATTAATGAAAGGTTCGATTTTCGACAGGGAGAAATGCAAGTGTGACCATTGAATAATTGTATTAAGGGATTTGAGTGTATATTAAATCTATTTCAGTATTTATATATGGACTTTGTGTTAAATAAATTAGTATCATTGACTTTGGGGTTAAATAAATTCGTCTTATTTCTCAAAAAAGGTTATCTGAAGGAGGGACTTCGGTAGCCTTCACGCCTCCGTCATTTGCATTATGATGTAACTTGAATCTTGTAACCTCTACATTTGCGCTACAGGCCGTAACGCATTCAATGACAGTGTGATAAAATTTCTGTGCTATATTTGTTTAAAATTTACATCTAGATTCTTATATAAAAATTTTAGGTGACACGCGTAAATTCCTCTGCAAGACAATACAGCCTGGAATGGAATTCAATATCAAAAATGTAAATAAATCAACACTTCCAATTGTCGTCAAATCAACCGTTCAGATATTCATCGACCTTTCAGTCTAATCTTATCATATGTTTTGAATTATAATAAAAATAAAAAGTGACTATTTGATTTCCCTTTTGTAATAGTATTTGAGGTCACTTGAAAATTTTAATTACAATATTCGTTTTCTAATTTAGGTTATGGTATCAATATATATCAATAAGAGTCGAGATCACACATTTTTCTCTTCTTTTATTATATGCTTGCATTGATATAAAAAACACAAGATACACAATCAGTGTCTCAAAAACGTCCTCTAAAAATGAGTGCAATATTTTAAATTGTGCGCTCATTTCAAATAGAATCACGTCGGTTGCGATACTGTCAATTTTGTTACTTTTCATATATTGCTTTGTAAAAACAACTATAAGTCTTGCGCTTAAGGTTGGATACGCAAAAACATATATTTTTGCCATATCTATAACTACTTGTGTGAAATTAAGAACAGTTTTGAGTGTCAGTTTTGTTCGGGAAACTGTGCATCTTGGATTTTTTCAATCAAAAAATCAATGTATGCTTGACAAAATCACTCTATATTTGCGACGAAACCTTTTTAAAACCTTTTAAATGTTATAATCTCATTCAGATTGAACACGTTATTGTTCTTGGTGACACTCCTTTACCTTTGTCCAAACCAATTCCATAGGGCTAAGTAAACGAAGGCAGGAGGTTAAAGGAGGCATACTTAGGATGGTGACGTGATTTTCCTTAGCCAATTTGTCCACAGCCTGACTGATTTAGAAGGATCTAATTTCATTATTAATATTGAAAACACACCAGTTATGTCATAATTTTTATTATTTATTATCGTCACAAAACACATATAAGTATCAGTAGCACCAATAAACCTTGTGAAGGTTTGTCTTACGCTGGGGCCGCACTTGCGTCTATCGTACCGAAGTTGTATGCACTAAGGCACACGCAGTCCGAAATGTATGCGAAAAAGGCGATAATAGCCGGTCACATCTACATTTATCGTGTCATTGCCCGAAGCTTTGTGACGATAGATAGATAGTGTGGCTGAGACGTTAGTGTTAGATTCTCCATCCACACTTAACACAGAAAAAAAGAGATAAGTAAACAATGTAAATAGGTAAACTGGTAAATTAAATAATAATAAACCGGTAAACGTAATAATAAACCGGTGAATTAAATAATTACAATACTTTTAACTATCATCACGTCACAGCAAGCCGAACGATGCGAGCCGTTCTCGCGAACATACGTGCAAATATAACCAAATGTCCAAATTATTGTTATAATATTATTAAAAATCTCTGTGGTTTAGTGGTCCGACGTCAGAGTTAACCACATGAGGTCCTTGGTTCGATTACCGGGTCAAGCAATTCAAATGTGTGTTTTTTCAGTTTTCTCATAAAAACAACATTACTCGATATTGGAAAAAGTGCCCGGTTGGCGATAGGCTGGTCACCTATCATATTGTGGGACTAAATATCTTCGACTAATCGTGGGAGCAATGGTTGTACCTCTGCCTAGCTCTTTGGGGATACGGGCGTGAAGATCAGAAATCAGAAGAACTTTATTCAATAAAACTACAAGTTATTTTGACACGTCAAAATTTTTAAAAGCTACTACTGGGTCGGAACGCGGATACTTTTTTATTATTATTAAAAATTCCGTCGTCAGAACTGTCGACGCTTCATTTCTTTAACATTGTTTTTACAGAGGTATAGCTACTGCCGTATCAGTCTTATCAATATTACAGCCATCGACCGGGCTACAGGGGTCCCAAATATGTGTAAGCAGAAATTTGTAAAATGTTATCCTGAATCCCACTTGAACACTTAGGCCGTTCTTTCTGATAAAAAAGTCATATTAATAAATTAGTCTCCAACAATATACCGGATACCTTACCAAGTTACCATGAAAGAATATGGAATTTGTCCAAATGTAGGGGGCAGGAAAATATTATGTCGGGTGTGTATGGAGGATGACACCTTTATAAAAGAGAATAATACCCCAAATGCCGATTATGTTCATTGTACGATACACGAACGATGCTGTAAAATGCTTTCCGGAAGTGTATTTTTTATCAATAATTCGTAAAAATATTTGTCGCAGGGAAATAAGGATATCAGGGATTTCACGAAATACTTAGTGATGTCAAGAAATTACGGTAGACGATAAATATTCTTTTTTATTACGTCTTCTTACTGAAAATGTTTAATGATATAACAAAATAATAATTTATCGTTAGTGATATGTCGTTTTACTCACTTAATCTAGTAAAATGTCAAAAAAGCGGATTTAAAGAAATTATGGTATTTAATTTGCAAATTTCCGCGAAATGTTATATGGAACTGCCATGATGCAACAGAAATGAAAGGTAGTGTAAGGAATAGGGCAAACTTATCCAACGTTTAACCAAATTCGTCAACGATTTCTCCCAAACGGATAAACCGATTTTGATGCAATTAATGCATTTGATGTAGTTTTTTGAGGAATAGAGCTGATTAGTTTTTGTACTCAATCGGTACATTAATCTGGGAGTTGTGTTAAAAAAATACTGTTTCGCCAAAATTTTTTTAAGGTTTTTTCAGAATTTCTCAAAATCTGCTAGACCGATTTGGTTAAAATTTTCAGGAAGTCTAAGTTGAGCGGAATCCAATCGAATGCCATTAACCGCGTTTCGATAGGTCCAGCCGTTCAAAAGTTAGATGTTTACATACACACATACACACACACATACATACATACATACAGACATACTGACGTCATCGCGTAAATAGTCGGAAAAGATTCCTAGGACCTCAAAACGTGGAGATCCGATGAAAACTCGATTTTCGAAAATCGGGGCAAATTCAGTAACTTCCTATCTACGTACGCCACGTACTACGTAGCGGGAAGTTGAAAAAATTAAATTTAGTTATTTCCTCCCGATTGGAAATTTGTCCAATTATAGCTTGTCCAACGTATTGAAGAAAACAAAAAGTCAGCTGATTATATCGTGGTGGAAAAAACTTCAGCTGGTCACACGAACATGTAAAAAAAATTGTTTTTCAGTCATATCTTCTCAACTGAAAATTTGCCAGATAATAGTTATCGTGATATTGTAAATAAATAATTACGTCAGCTGGATGTACCTCGGTGGAATAATTATCAGCTGATTCCCTAATAGGTGTAACACCGGAGCCAGACTGGAACATATATCGCCTAATTGAATGCACCAGCTGACGAGTTTTTCCTCGAAATATTGCTACCTGATACTTTTTATAACCTTCAGCATCATATTTAATTAGCTAAAAATGTTTTATCCGGGAGGAAATCATGCATCTAAATCTTTATGCTCTAACTGAAACATATAATCTTTTTTTAATATTTCAGTTGAATCAATATTCCCTTTTTCAGTCATGTCTTATCATTTCTAAATTTGTCAGATTATATGCTCTAACTGAAACATATAATCTTTTTTTAATATTTCAGTTGAATCAATATTACCTTTTTTAGTCATGTCTTGTCAATTGCAAATTTGTCAGATTAAAGCTCACATGATACTGTTTATAAATAAATACGTCAGCTGGCTGTATTTTGGTGGGATAATTGTCAGCTGATGCCCTTAAAGGTGTAACATGCATAAGTTTACCGACTACCTTACCCGCCAAATCAGAACACGTAAGTGACTAGCATTGAAGCTATATCGGCATAAATAGGTAAAGCGGTGGTACCAAACTCAGACAAATTGTTATGTAACTCACCACCTAGTTTTCCACGTTTAACACTAACACAAAAACCTGTTGAACGATGTGAAAGAATCTGCAGTTGATCTTATTATCTTCCAGACAGTATTAATTAAATGGTAGCTAGGTTGAAAAACCTTATTATATGAACTTACACAGACTATTGTTTGGAGACTTGGTTGTTGCATTTTGCTACGTGTTTCATTGTTGCTATAATACTTTAATGAGATGTAAATTATCTCACGAAATCTCAATAGATGATAGCTGTATTTTTAAGAATGAAAACAAGTTTCATCTGTCTGTCTACATTATCTACACATCTACACTCAAATCATAAAGAGGAAAGATTTGATTTAAGGCTTGTTTTTGTAAGTTTGACCTCAAAAACTACGTTTAATTTTTTTTTCATCTATTCTATAGAAAGAAAGCTTCGTCATGCTGGATTAAAATAGGCTATTTTTACCCGACTAAACAAAAGGAAGTTAATGTTTTTGGGTCATGCGAACCAAGTCGCAGGCAACAGCTAGTATTCAAATTATGTTAACTGCACTAGTTGGTAAAGTGGTGCAAGCCCTATAGGCGATGGTTCTTTCTTTCCATCAGGAGAACCATTTAGTTGTATGCAATCTTATGATATCAAAAAGACTAAGACGAAATGATTTTTTAAATAGTGCTTCAAACTGCTTACTTTAAAAAAATGGGGCAGCTGCCTTATTGCTAGAGAACTAGAACACATCGCGACAACGAATCGTAATTCGTAACCATTGGGTGATAATGAAGCCATAGCATTAAAAATACTTTGGCGCGATAGCCGCCTCAACGTTCATTCTCATTGAATGTACAGATATTTTCTTCTATTCATCCAAGGCTATCTCCGCTAGTTAGCCGGCGAACGGTTTGTTATCAACGTAAACAACACAATGTTATGCCTCATTACGATGCTGATCGATTGGATGGATGATCGCTTTTAAGGCAATTGTGGTTTCCATTCTTGGGGACTTGATTAGATTTCCGATAGCGCCGGTTCACTTTAACTATGTATATGCTTATTATAGGAGAAAATAGAAACAGGAACATTTCTATCTAAAGTTGAATGTGATATTCATCGTTTATTCATTTATGAACCGATTCTAGCTGGTTTTGAAATACCCAATTTAACCAAGTTTTCAAGGTATGTGTAGAACTGTTTCAGAAAGCAATAAAAACGATGTTATGTGGGATTTTTAATTATTTCTTTAATCTCCAGAATGCAATTTGCTTTTTAATATCATGAAATGGCAAACAAACATATGGAAAATCAAATCAATGGAAAACATAACCATCGAATATGGATGCCATAGCTGCCAAGGGTCTATTGCTATTCATGTGACGGGATGGTTATCCTCCAAAACCGAAACACAACAAAATTAAGCAACGGCATTATTGCAGCAGGGCAAGGGCAATGGTAATGGGCGAGCTTTTTTATCATTAGACAGCAAACAACTTGGACAACAACAAGATGGCTTTCCTGATGGAAAGAGAAATAAACACCTATCGACACTAAATATATTAATGGTGCGTTGCTATCCATGTGCCACATGTGTTAGTCTGCCGGTTACTTTACCTTTCAAATTGGAACATAACAATGACAAGCTGTAACGCTATTGCGGTAGGAATAGGTAAGGCGCTGGTATCAAAACCCGGGCGAGACGTTGTGGAACTCTACCACCTTGTAGTCACGATAGTAGTGACGGCCTTTTACGACCTGCCTGGCAGGACGGCAGTTGGTCTATTTTTCAAAGCAGCCCGGACCAGCCTGTGGAATTCTACCATCTACACGTTTGGCCAATGGTTCGCCATTTACACACTGCTACTCTATTCTTTAAAGGGGAGCCGAACCAACATGGGGAACAACCGGACAATTTTACACATTTTGAGTAGATTTTAGAAGTTACTAAAATTATTGTCGAGAATTTGTACCATCTAGATGCATTTTTAGAAACAGCCTCTATGACTATTCAATATGTAGTAGAGTTCTGCAACATCTCGCCCGGGTATTTGGTACCACCGACTTACATATTCTTGCCGCAATTGCGTCGATGCTTGTCATTGTCGTGTTCCAATTTGGAGGGTAAGTTAGCCGGTACACTTATTTGTGTGGCACTGCCATCCTGCCACGCGGGTAGCAACGTAACATTAACTTCTTCGGTATCTGTCTCTTTCCACCAGGAGAGTCATCTGCTTGTTTGCTATATAATAAAATAAAAAAATGCTCTTAAAATTAAATACGATGAATATCTGTTAGTAATGACAAATGCCTTAAAGAAAAGGTATTCAGAGTAACGACTTATTAAAGCTACATTTTAATACCCAATGAACTTGGATTAATGTTTTGCTCCTACTAGTTAGGACTGGGAAAACTGGTTCTCTCGGTTCGAACTGCATTCTAGAACCAGCAATCAATTATATGGAATTGGTACCGATTCTGCATTCCCAAATTGTAAAACACGCAAGAACTATTCATATTTATCCAAGACACAAGGTGTTAAAATACCACAAAGTACAAACCTCTGAGCTGCTTTTAGAATTTTTTTTACAAGTAGGCTCCTGTGAAAAAATCTTGGAAAACTAAATACAAAATATTTTAATGGTGCATTGCTATCCATGTAGCGAGGTGTTATTGCCATGAGAAACTTTGCCACCCAGTGGTTATTAATGGGTGGCAAAGTTTTGCAACGTCTCAATGATAGTGACTCGTATAGCCACTTTTACGGACTGCTTGGCAGCATGGTAGATGGTCTACTCTTCAAAGGAGGCTCGGACCAACACGGGGTCAAAACGTGTTGCAGTTTAGAAGGTAAGGTAGACGATAGAATTGCATGCATGCATGCTACACGCTGCAGCTATAGATTACTAGCTGTTGCGTGCAGCCTGCTGCTTTATAAAAGTTTTTGGCAAATCCCGCGGGATCACCTTATTTTTTCGGAAAAAGAAGTAGCTTATATGCTATTCTATACATCTACCTGTGTGCCAAATTTCATTCAAATCCGTTCATTAGTTTTTGCGTGATTAACAAACATTCATCCAGACATCTAAATTTTCGCATTTATAATTTAACTAGCTGATCCGGCAAACGGTGTTCTGCCTTTTTAACTAATCTTATTTTTTTATGTTTTCTCACCTTTTAAACCTTCCCTGGACTTCAACAATCAATCCAAAACTAAAATTAGCCAAATCGGTTTAGCCGTTCTCGAGTTATAGCGAGACTAACGAACAGCAATTGATTTTTATATATATAGATAGATAAAAACATGCATCTACCTAATCATCCAAACTTTCGCATTTTAATATTAATATAGATCGGCAATGGTTATCTTTTTCCGGCAGATGAGTCATTTACTTTTTTACTATCTATGATATATAAAAGGCAAAAGCAAGAAATTTTAATTATAAATACCAATAGTGATTAAAATTACTGATCATAGACTGGATCTAGCTCTACTAATGCAGTGCAAACATTCTATTTCTAATAAAGAAAATATACTTGATGTCTAAGCCCATTATCCTAATCTTAGCAAATGTATTTCAAGTACTGAGAGAAAGTACAATTGCATTTCTGTTCCCTTAGCCCTGTATTTATTTTTAGATTATTTGCATTCACTGAAAGCATAATGGTCATTAGTAATCGTGTGTAAGCGACTAGGAAATAGCCTCCCGATATTTCAGATGAACAGGACTTTCACCGTTTAGGTTTCGCTGTTGTTCGTGCAATGGAAATGACGCCCTTCGCTTCGCTATAGTACGTTAACATTCTAAACATACCATTGATAAACATAATACAGGTAGAGTTTGTAAATTAGAATATTTTATTAATTCTCAATATTATTAAATACTAGTTGTCCACGACTCCGTTTAAATTTGTGTGCCACCCTACATTTCTTATAAATGCGAATATTTGACTATTTGAAAATTTTTGAAAGCCGGTTCTAAGACCTACTTAATCAATATCTGTTTAGCCGTTTTAAGGTAATTTATTGCTACTGTTAAGGCGATTATAGCTGCGAACGACCTTGAATTTCTGACAGGAGCAGCGCAAGTATTATTTCACGCGCTTAACTATTTTTATGAGGTAAAAGAAAATTTCACCTCTGTTGTCTAGTGGTCCGGTGAAGGAGTTGACCCCATGAGGTTCTGGATTCGATTCCCGGGTCGGGCAATTAGCTAATCGGTTACGCATTTACCGCATCATAGGGTCTAAAATCAGTTTAATAATTTGCGTTTATTCATCACAAACAACTCTTATTATCTATTTATATAGGCTGGCCACTTATCATATTGTGAGACTAAGTAACTTCGGTTAATCGTGGGTGCACCTGATGTATGTACCTCTGCTTCCTCTTTAAGGATACGAGCGTGAAGATACTTTAAAAAAACTGTTGTATCTATAGCAAAAATATTAATAAAACAGGTTGCTTAAAAAACTTTTTTAGGGAAAAACACGAAAAAGAGTATTAAAAATATTTTAGACAGTTTAATTTTGAAATAGGTCCTATTGTTTATGCTGTCCATAAATTAAATATTAAAACCATTATCGTTCTAACCGTATTCGTGTATATTGTAAATGACATAAAGAAAGGTGATATGCAGCCCTACGTTTTGTTAAGCGGTGCCTTGATGCCTCACCGTTATACGGATAGCAATCAACAGGATTATGTGCTCGTATCGCAGTGAGGTATGCGAGGTTACTCTCAGGGGAAGGCGTGGAGAATCGAGAATTTCCCTACATTCCTTATACAAGATGTAATCTAAAAGGCAATTATTAGTTTCAATATATCTAGATCTTTGAAATATATCGTAGAAACTTTGTACAATATATTTTTTTAGGTTGTTTGGCACCTGAGTGTCCAGGCTTCGATTTTTTTGTCAGATAAATTGTTATTTTGTTTAGTCTAGCTAAAATAATCTTAGTAGCAACTCGGAGAGTTGAGAGTTTAGAGAGAGTTGTTTAGTGTGTTAGGTATGTCTTTAACCCAAACGTCTGAAATAAGTTTATTAGAAACATTTATTCGTTTTTGAAATGGCTTTATTTTCTCACATGGCGCAGTATTGAGTTAATGCTACAAAAACTTTTTACTACTTATCTCTGAACTAAAATGCGATTTTTTAATATAACGAGACTCCTTTTTATAAAGTTTTAATCCAACTAGCTATCAAAGTGAGAGAGGATGTAGATGTTCTTAGTTTAAGTATCTAAGTATCTTCACGCAAATATCCCCGAAGAGGTAGGCAGAGGTACAACAAGTGCATCCACGATTAGCCGAAGATACTTAATCCCACAAATGTGATAGGTGGCAAGCCTATCGCCAACCGGGCACTTTCCAATCCCGGGCAACTTTGTGTTTCTCAGAAAACTGAAAAAACACTTTATGTGCCCGACCCGGGAATCGAACCCGGGACCTCACATGGTCGACGCCAACGCTGGACCACTAGACCACAGAGGCGATAGTTAAGGCGATTCTTAGTTTAAGGATCGTGAATTTTATAATATGTATATCTCCACCAAATATGTAGTAAAAACAAAAGCTGTTTAGGAAGCACGTTATTATTTAATAGATAGAGGTGAATAGGAATTCATTTTTTTTAAATAATTTAAATTAGTACATTCTTAAATATCATAGTATCCCATGTGATCCGGGCTTCTTTTGAAGAGTAGACCAACTGCCTACTGTCAGGCATCTCAAAAATGAAAGAGAAGGCTAAAGGTTTAATTACCGCCGTGTCGTGGCTACCTGCTAGAGTTCAGCAACGCCTCGCCCGGTATATGGTACCACCACCTTATATATTCCTGCCGCAATAGTGTCACTGCTTGTTGCTGTCGGCTTCCGACATAAGCATAGGCATAAACTTTAAAATCATTGGTGATCTATGGACGATGGTTGTCTCTTCAGCAAGTGAACCATCTGTTTTTTTTCTAATCTATACATATAATAAAATCGTGGGAAAGTCAAAACTGTACATTGAATATTTTTTTAAAAGAATACTTGGGGCGTGATCTACAATCGATAACGAACCCAAAAATATAGTTTTTAGAATTTTTGTCTTTCTGTTTATCTGTTTGTCTGTTTGTATGTATGTCCGGGGTAAACTCGAAAAGTACTGCATGGATTTACTTCAAATTTTTCATGAATATATATTCATAAATATACTATATATTTATGAATATATATACTATATGTTGACCCGACCTGTTAGTATATTTATGAAATATACTAACAGGTCGGGTCAACATATAGGCTACATATTTAATCACGCTATCACCTACGGGGGAGGAGCTGTGTTGAGTAAACGAAGTCCGCGCGGACGAAGTCGCGAGCAACAGCTAGTCTATTATAACAACAAAAGTTTAATTTCGCCTATTTCTATTGTTGCATAATTTGATAATAATAACATTACTACTAAAGCATCGTTGTCGAGGCAGTAGTGATTACATATTATTGTAAAACGTATGATTGATTACTCATACATTAGAAATAACAATATGTCCCTTAATGTAAGTTTAATAGAACTTTCTCGACCTTAAAAAAAATAGGAAAGATCGGAAACCGTCATAATAATATGAAAGTTATTAAAACGACATGTGTAATAATACATAGCTAGCCAGTTGCAAAGTCATCTCGCCATTGCCTTACTTATCTACTTGTGTATGACGGACTTGAAATACTCCGGCATCTAGTAATAATAGATCTTAATGATAAATTGCCGAGGACAGTGGTGCTTAACTATAAAATCTCGTTAAAATATTACATTTATACGCGAAAATAAAAAAATAAAACATTTATAAGGATAAACATTGACGTGATGAGCATAGATGTTTGTGTTTTTAGGTTTGGGTTATGGTTTATGTTATTATGTTACAGTATTTCTATGTACCTACTAGCGATCGCCTGTGACCGAAATTCGACCATAGATTAAATAATATAATCTTTTTTAAGTTTAACAACTGACTTTAGCCTTAAAGAAAATAAAATAGTATAGATGTGTGTATAGTGTTATGTATGTCACATGAATTTAGTGTGTGTAATGTTTATTTTTATTAATTTAATGTATTTCTAGTGCATTTTATATCAAAATATTAGGTTTCTCAGTCCTCCGCAGTGGAAACAACTGTGCCAAATATCATACTCCGTCGTTCGCGCAATTAACTTAAAAAAGTTCCAAAGTTTTTCCTTCGCGCATTAATATATAGATTAGTATTGTTGAACCATTACACAAGCAAATGATTTGCTGACTTTGAGATTAGATTAATTCGTGTCATTTGTCCAGCGATATTTATTTATATTTTAAAAACCGGCCAAGTGCGAGTCGGACTCGCGCACGAAGGATTCCGTACCATCATAGCAAAGATTTACGAAAAAAAACACGTTTCTTGTATGGGGCCTTAATATTTTCATTTTTTTATTTTTAGTATTTGTTGTTATAGCGGCAAGTTAAATACATAATTTGTGAAAATTTCAGCTTCCTAGCTATCACGGTTTATGAGATACGGCCTGGTGACAGACAGACAGACAGTGGTGGCGTAGTAATAAGGGTTACGTTTTACCTTTTAGATACGTAACCCTAAAAAGCAAAATAATTCTAATTTAAAGGAAAACAAAAATTATTCAACAATGTAGTAGATTTCTGCGATGTTTCGCCGGTTGATTATTAAGATCCAGTTTTTTATTTTCGAATTTGACAAACACGTCGTTAAAATTGAACAAAATGTTTTCCGCTATAAGTAAATATTGAGTGCCACTGGCCTGAATAGATGAACGGCAATCTCAGTGCCACGGTTATTGCTATCAAACTATCGGTTTGAAATACAGACGTAGTCGTTTACCTGCTTTTCGTGACTGTATTCGCGAAGCATTAAGGTTATTTTGTGTATTAGTGTTATTTATCGCCATTTTATGTTTTGTTATCTATCTATGAATGATATAAATTACTCGGATTAGCTACATATGTACTTACATAATATTTTTATAGGCGAAGTTTGGCATTAAATTTTAGATCTACATCCTTACATCATATTTTAACAATAAAAGATTAATCTTTTTTATTCATAATATTTATGTACGACTTACATCACGAATCACGACCTAACAACATATTAATTGATTTGCGCGAAACTTTGCATACACGAGAATATCATAGGTGGTTCGATAGACTTAGATATATTATATGTGTAGTAATTTATCTACATATCCCTTATTCTATTGACATTATAAGTTATTGAGAAAGATTCTTTATCGTTCATATAAGTGTAAATCAATTTATTACTTTATAGAATTGTTTTTGCAACCATTCATTTATTATTATGTTATTTTAATATTACAAACAGACACTCCAATTTTACTCATTTGTTTAGATACGAATCACGTAGATTAAATATGAAAATGATTTGGCAATATTATATAACTTCACCATCTTATTAAATGCGAGGTAGCATTTGATTATCATCCATTGGCAATAGTATCACTAATTGCCAGCAATAAAGCGGGTCGTGATAAAAAGAACTTTATTTGTCTAAAATAGCGTTTTAAAAAATACAACTAGGTATCTTCCCAAAGATAAAAAAGCAAAACCTTACTAAATAGAACATCATATCATATCCATAATCATATCCAACATACGTAAAATAAATGTATACAAATAAATAAAATTGAAGTTCAAATTCTTCTTAATTTTCTCTCTTAATTTCAAAATAACAAACATATCAATATTTTTTCCTAAAAATGCCTTTCATAATACAAAGTCAATGGAAAGTCTTTCGTATTACTAACGTAAGTACTAAGGTATTTTAAGAAGTACTTGTGTTTCTGAAAGTTATCTTGTACATATTATATTGTTACGAATAATCTAGAAGCGTGTAGAATTGGAGCGCGCGCGCGCTATTTATCTAGAAAACTCCTGTTGACAAACAAATAGTTGACCGGGGCTATGCCATAATGGACTTTGTGGGATATGGCATAAGGTTGAAAGTAGCGTGTACTAGGATTTATGACTCATAACATGTTTACGATAAGAAGTGATTCATTGTTTCCCGATACATTTAGACTTTTCTGGATCCAGCTAGGGCTTTCCCCTGCCTATAAATACAGAGATGTTGACAAACACGAGTCAGTTTTTATCAAGCGATCGAGAGCGATACATCAAGTGAACAGTGCGAAGTGAGAAGTGTTTTATTGAGTAGTGTTCTAAGTTCAGTGATAGTACAGCAAGTGTCCTATTGTGTAAAGGGTATTTTAGTATAACGTTGTGTTGTGTTGTGTAAATACACGGATTTAATATAAGTGGTGTTTTCCTACAATTGCGAACCCGAGTACGTAACAACTGGTGTCGGAAGTGAAATTGTGTTAAAAAATGCCACTTATTCCGAAGGAAGGTGTTACCACCAGGTCTCAAGCTGAGACACAGAGGGCGTCAGAGGACACTGAGATGCGTGCTAGTGATGAATCTGCAAGTGTTGCCAGCACGTCACTATCGTCGAGTGCAGCGCCTACTGATCTCTCTGTTATACTGACGGCTATACAACAACAGCTACGGGAACAGCAACTGCAACTACAGGAACAGCAACAAAAAACGCTGCGTGAACAACTTCAGCAACAACAGCAACAGCTCAAGGAACATTTATCTGGTTTTGACGATAAATTGACTGTTATTTTGGCGCAGCAAGACCAGTTAAAAAGCGATGTGGGCCTCGTCAAGCGCGACATGAAGAGTGTTGAGAAGAGGGTTGACCACTTGGAGGCCAGCTGCGACAAACTAAGTGAAAACGTGGACCAACTGGAAAGAGAGGTCATGAAAATGAAGATCACGGGAGTTAAGTCAGGAGCTACCATTACAAGCTGCTCTCACCAGGTGGGTCCTCGGGTAAAGGTACCCACTTATGATGGTCTTACATCATGGAGTGCCTACCGGACCCAGTTTGAAATAGCAGCGAAGGCCAGTGGTTGGACAGATGAACATTGCCTAACGGCCTTGAGTACGGCGTTACGGGGACAGGCGCTCTCTGTGTTGGATGCAATGCCTAAAGAGTATCAGTTCGCTGATTTGATGGAGGCATTGGAAGCTCGCTATGGTGAGCGTCACTTGGAGCATGTTTTCCGTGCCCAATTAAAGGACCGTGTACAGAGGAGCGGCGAGGGACTTCAACAATGGGCCGTGGAAATTGAGAAGCTTGTGAGGAAGGCGTATCCTTCGGCCGACGCTAACACAGTAACAATACTATTGTCCAGGCGTTTATTGATGGAATTAGAGACCTGGAAGTGCGTGCTGCTGTTCGCCTTCAGCACCACGTGACAATGAAGGAGGCTTTGGCTCATGCGCTGGAGGTAGAAGCTGTTCGCCACGAACCTCGAGCACATAAAGTACGTGAGGTTACAGAAGTTGTGGCTCAAACAAAGGAAGTGGAACCTAGAAGACTGGGCCCCATGTGTTATGCCTGCGGGAAACGTGGGCACATTAGAGTCAACTGCCCCACCAAACCAACGGGTGCAGTTAATTGGCGACAGCAAGCGGCCGGAAGCTCAGCAGCTGAAGAGAGCAGGCAGGTCAACCAGCCTGTTCATCCAGCCCAGGGAAACGAGTAACAGCCAGGATCAAGGGGCGGGTGCTGGCTGATCGAAAAACAGCCCCAAAAGTTGTCATATCCCAGGTGTGCGACGGCAACAGTTTATCCATTAAGGGACTGATTAATGGCAAGAACTGCAGCTTAACGCTGGACACTGGAGCTACACGAACTGTGGTGCGACCAGAAGTAGCTAACAATGGCAACCTGAGATTGAGGAATTTTGGGAAAAGCAAGCTTCTGTCTGTCACAGGTCAGCCAATACCCGTCTTCGGTGAAGCATCTGTAGTGATGCAAATAGGCGACGAGTATTACACTCACGACGTCGTAGTGGCCGATATTATGGATGACTGTGTGCTTGGTTTAGACTTCATGAAGAAGAATGCCTGCAAGATTGATTGCAAAACAGGAGTTTTCGTATGTGGGCTAGTAGAAATTTTCATGGATGGGGGATCAAAAGGAAAGGTAACAGTGGCTAGAAGAACCATCTTACCTTCAAGATCGAAGACATTGGTACGCGTGAAGTTACCAACCAGTTACAAGGGCCTGGGTAATAGGAGTGTGTTAATTGAAGACAATGGAGCAATTCCACACTGTATTACAGGCCGGAGTTTGGTTTGTGACAAGGGCTTGGCAGCGGTGCAGGTAGTCAACTTGAGTGACAGTGATGTGGTGCTTAAAGCAGGTGATGTTGTAGGACAAAGTGATGAAGTTATGACGTTAAGAAAACTGACATCAACAGGAAGTACAGCATCAAGAGACGTACCACAGGAACTTAAGGATTTGGTGAACAAGTGCAGCTACCTTACCGCGTCACAACGACAGCAGGCTAAGAATCTACTTTCATGTTATGCCAACATTTTCTCTAAGACTGATAGAGATATAGGCAGAACATCTATAGTCAAACATAAGATTGACACTGGAAACGCGCAGCCTATAAAGCAGAAAGCTAGACGTGTCCCAATAGCCAAAGAAAAGGAGGTACAGGAGATGATAGATGAAATGAGAAGGAACGGAGTTATAGAGCAATCTTCTAGTCCATGGTGCTCACCTGTAGTGTTGGTTAAGAAGAAAGATGGGTCTACACGTTTCTGCATCGACTATCGTCGGCTCAATGAAGTCACCAAAAAAGACAGCTATCCATTGCCACGAATAGATGACACTTTGGACACTCTGGCAGGCATGTCTTGGTTCTCAACTTTAGATTTAAAATCTGGGTACTGGCAGGTTGAACTTAGCCCTAATGATAAAGAGAAGACAGCATTCTCCACAGGACAAGGATTATGGCAATTTAAAGTAATGCCGTTTGGATTATGCAATGCGCCGGCGACTTTTGAAAGATTAATGGAATGTGTTCTAGCAGGACTTGTAGGCGATGCCTGCTTAGTGTATTTAGATGACGTAATAGTCATAGGAAAAGATTTTCAGCATCATCTGTACCAACTGGAAAAGATTTTTAATAAAATACAAGCTGCAGGGCTAAAGTTGAACCCAAAGAAGTGTCACTTATTTCGAAAGGAAGTCAACTATCTGGGTCACGTGATATCACAAAACGGCGTACAGACAGATCCTGAAAAGGTTAGTGCAGTACAGAAGTGGCCAACACCCAGAGACAAGACTGAAGTTCGCGCATTTCTAGGACTATGCTCTTACTACAGACGTTTTGTGAAAGGATTTGCTGAAATAGCAAAACCGCTGCATAGACTCACTGAAGAAAAGAAGAGTTTCGATTGGAATGACATGTGTCAACAAGCTTTCGATGAACTTAAGAAGCGGTTGTGTGAGTCACCAATTTTGGGCTATCCTGATCGGAAGGGGCAGTTCATCGTAGACACAGATGCAAGTAACACTGCCATTGGTGGTATATTATCACAGAAGCAAGGCGATCAAGAAGTTGTGATAGCTTACTTCAGCAAATCATTATCGCGGCCGGAACGAAACTATTGTGTTACAAGAAGAGAACTATTGGCAGTAGTGAAGACTCTTCGACACTTCAAGAAGTATCTGATTGGGCGACCCTTCAAGCTGCGTACCGACCATGCTGCTTTGAAGTGGTTGTTACAATTCAAGGACCCGGAAGGCCAAGTGGCTCGCTGGATTGAGCAATTGCAAGAGTTTGACTTTAACATAGAACACCGCAGTGGAAGGTCTCACTCGAATGCGGATGCGTTATCACGACGACCTTGTGCGGAAGATTGTAAACATTGTGTAAGGATGGAGATGAAGGAAAGGGTTCAAGTACTGCGAGCTAAGCCTACGGATGTCAGGTGGGAAACTGATGAGATGCGTGAGGCCCAGTACGAAGATAGAGATTTGCGGCCTCTAATAGATTGGAAGAAGCAAGACACGGAAAAGCCCGAATGGCAGGAGCTGGCTCCCTTCAGCGCCATTACGAAAAGTTATTGGGCGCAGTGGGAAAGCCTTGTGTTGCAAAACGGCTTACTGTACCGCAAATGGGAAAAACCTTCAGGAAGAGAACATCATCTACAGTTGGTCGTGCCAAGAAAACTCATCAAGGACGTACTACGTGAGTTGCATGATGGGGTTTCTGGAGGACATCTTGGAGTACGACGAACATTGGTAAAGGTACGAGAGCGTTTTTACTGGTTGAATTGCCGAGAAGATGTCGAGAATTGGTGCCGAAAATGTACGACATGCTCAGCAGTGAAAGGTCCGCAGGTCAGAAGCCGAGGCAACCTTAGACTATACAACGTGGGAGCCCCCTGGGAAAGGATAGCAATTGACGTGGCTGGGCCATTTCCTAAGACAGATAACGGAAACAAGTATTTTATGGTCGTGATGGATTACTTCACGAAATGGCCGGAGGTGTTCGCAATCCCTAATCAGGAAGCCACGACGGTTGCTGAGAAATTAGTCAATGAGGTGATATGCAGATTTGGCGTTCCGCTGGAGATTCATTCAGACCAAGGCAGAAACTTTGAATCTAATGTATTCCAGGAAATGTGTAAATTATTAGGAGTGTACAAAACAAGAACTACGCCTTATCACCCGCAATCTGATGGAATGGTCGAACGATTTAACCAAACTTTGGAAAGACACTTAGCCAAGCTGGTAGAAGATCACCAAAAGGACTGGGATAAATACATACCTCTGTTCTTACTGGCTTACCGAACAGCGGAACACGAAAGCATAAAAGTGACGCCAGCCTATGCCAACTTCGGCAGACAGTTACGTATACCAGCAGACTTAATGACTGGAGGCCCGCCACCGAATGCAGAGACCCAATTAAGTATACCGGAACATGTTGAAGACATTCGTGAGAGGTTACGCGATATACACTCATTAATAAGTGAAAATGCATTGGAATCAAGTCAGCGGATGAAGACCAGATACGACCGAAACGCCAATCATCGAGGTTTTCAGGAAGGATCTCTTGTTTGGCTACATAATCCGGTTCGACGAAAAGGAAAATCACCTAAGTTACAGCGACGTTGGGATGGGCCATACAAAGTAATCACACGGATCAATGACGTAACCTACCGAGTGCAGAAGCAACCAAGAGGGACCATGAAGATTGTTCATGTTGATCGATTAGCTATCTATAATGGAAGTAATGATGTTCGGGACGAACATCATTACTAAGAAGGGGGTTGTGTTACGAATAATCTAGAAGCGTGTAGAATTGGAGCGCGCGCGCGCTATTTATCTAGAAAACTCCTGTTGACAAACAAATAGTTGACCGGGGCTATGCCATAATGGACTTTGTGGGATATGGCATAAGGTTGAAAGTAGCGTGTACTAGGATTTATGACTCATAACATGTTTACGATAAGAAGTGATTCATTGTTTCCCGATACATTTAGACTTTTCTGGATCCAGCTAGGGCTTTCCCCTGCCTATAAATACAGAGATGTTGACAAACACGAGTCAGTTTTTATCAAGCGATCGAGAGCGATACATCAAGTGAACAGTGCGAAGTGAGAAGTGTTTTATTGAGTAGTGTTCTAAGTTCAGTGATAGTATAGCAAGTGTCCTATTGTGTAAAGGGTATTTTAGTATAACGTTGTGTTGTGTTGTGTAAATACACGGATTTAATATAAGTGGTGTTTTCCTACAATTGCGAACCCGAGTACGTAACAATATTAATTAGGTACATTATCTATTCCTCTAAAAAATTAAAATAAATACAGTACATTATGCGCACTTTACATTTTCTTGAATAAAATATTATTTTATATTAATAGTGAGAGAAATGATGCATTATAAAGAAAGTTTGTGTAAAAATGAGAAACGGCTTGCTCCGTTTGCTCTTACATATAGGAGTAATGTCAGATAAAAGGTTGACAAAACAAATACACAATTAAAATATAAATGGATAGTTGCTACATTTGAAAATTTGGTGTATGAATGTATGTAAAAATATTTGCTTATTTAAAAAATAGTGATGTTCACTCCTTAAGAGCCATTTCACAAAATCACCCAACTGAAATTTAGGTATTTTCTAATCGATGCGAGAGCTGGACGTCGTCGTCCATATAGTGCACCTAGTGCTGGTAAAATGAAAATAGTATTGATATTTTTAATATTTTAATTATTACTACGCGGTTTTAATTTTGGCACACGGACGTAGCGGATTTTATACTATTCTCTTTTATTTAATTTTGAAAAAAAATTTAAATGAATATTATTTAAGTGACTTATTTTTGCATAAGAATAGAATAAAGTTTTATTTTATGCCAATTTCTATAGGAAAATGTCATTATTTGATAACAAAAAACCCAGTTAATGTTTTGTTAATTTTCGTTGAAATAGGCATATTTGTTTAATTAATTAGATATAGTTACAGATCTTTTAGGAAAAAAGTAATCCGTTCAGGCACAATTGTTGGATGTTTATGGTAATTTAGTTTTTTTTTTAAATTAAGTTTGTTGATTCTAGTAGTGTGCGCTCATTTTTAGAGGACGTTTTTGAGACACTGATTGTGTATCTTTGATTTTTTTATATCAATGATTTCTCATCAAAAGTTGGTCTAAAGTGTGAACTGCCTCTTAAATACAAGAAAAAAAAAAACAATTTCGTTGTGCATGTATCGCGTCTCCACAGAATAAGCAACTTTAATGGGGCAAAGTATAAGCTTCTACAATAAACTCCTTGAGTTCTCTCCTACTCCTACCAGTTAACAAATTAAAAAAATGTTAAAACAAAACCGTTTGAAAAATGTTACTATAAAATATCTGAATATATAGATGACAAGAAAGCATGTGTTTAACTGCTCCCCATATCAGCAATCTTTATTATTATTGTAACAATTACATACTTACAAATTAAACATTTAAAAAATGTATACATGAAAAAGACAAGGTCGCTGAGTTTCTTTCGCCGGATCTTCTCAGTGAGTGACCGCGTTTCCGATCGGGTAATAGTTTAAAAGATAATGTTGACATGTCAAAATAATTTTTAATAAGTTTATTAAATAATCAACTTCGATTTCTGATACAGCGACAGAAACAGAGACAATAATTGCGCTTTATAAAATATATTGGGCATTTAATAACAATTATATCGATCGAGGTTATTGTCAAGAACCTCAAGAATTAACGCGCTTGAATGAAGATAAAGTCAATTAAGTTAGGTTAGACTGATGTATCACACTCGATTCTCTCTGACGATCATGTAAGGATTTAGAGAAAACATATGTATGTAAAGGTGTAATTATGATATATTTTATACTCGTAGATTTGTTACTTTTAAGAAACTAATTTAACAAATTAAGGTGTAAATTATAAATATTCACGGGACAAATTACACTTATTGATCTAACCCCAAAGTAAGCAAATTATTTTCTTTTTTTAAAAGGCAATGGGCCCACCTCTCGTTCCCACCACTGTAACTTCTGTAAACAGAATCATCAGCGGCAACCGTCCTGATAACCTCTGAGTTGCGAGCTCAGGGTGTTATGGGTGTTAGTCAACGATACTAATACATAGAAATACATATACATATAAATACCAGAATTTATTTAATAAACACCCAAATCCGGAAATACAAACATTTATGCTCATCACACAAAATATGCTTGTCCCCTTCCATATAGTTGTTTGGTCCAAATAGAAGCAGCCTCCAGGATATTTAATATTTTGGCGCTAGTTTCAGGATGTCATTAAATATTCAAGCATTCATATGTACAGATTTCCATTAATTATTGCAAGCTATGCTTATTTAATTTAAAATTATTCGCCCGACATGGCAATAGAACCATGATTCGCATTCATGTAAACACACACTACTACATCAACGACATGCAAAATTAAAGTGATTTGCAACTTTTCTCCAGTATTA
The DNA here is from genome assembly GCA_036924255.1 of Apodemia mormo. Taxonomy (NCBI): domain Eukaryota; kingdom Metazoa; phylum Arthropoda; class Insecta; order Lepidoptera; family Riodinidae; genus Apodemia; species Apodemia mormo. The sequence goes on from JAUPFN010000005.1 coordinate 12,491,895, forward strand.
ATTATATTTCGCAATATTTTACCATACTTCATAATTGGAAAGGCTGCCTGCACGCAAATTACTTACATTTGAATTTTAGAAATATTTATTTCGATTTATTCATTTTTACATAATGTTATGGTATTGAACATTTAGATTTTTAACCCATTAGGCTTGGCGAAATTATGCAAAAAATATGTCTTACATAATAATCTACGTTTAGTACCTAACGTTTCAATTAGAATATTTATATTTGTATTACAAGTTTTTATTTATGTTAATGTAATTATTTTTAACGAAACCCAAGCATATAATTGAACGTTTGTTTGAATCACAGACCACATGAATACTAATAGATACGCCATTGGGAAGGGAATGTGTTGCTGCGCATATGAGTAAACACTCTTATCACTGTCAAAATATATGTCATACATTTAAAGATACCTACATTATATCGTAAAAACATAGAAATAAACCATGATGTACGGTTTTATCGTACCGAATGAGATGAGGTTTAAAAATTACCCTTGGAGTAATTTTATTTCATCGGTAAGTAATAATGTGTAAATGCAAGATACACTGACAAACTAAGAAATTGTCTCGAAAGGCGTATCCATTTAATCGGTGGTTTGAATAAAGCACGATAAATTCCTACCGAGCACGTAAAAGGCTATGAAAAAATTGTCTCTACAGTCGCTGGTCGCGTCGTGATAGAACTCCGACACGCTTTGAAAGATAACCACTTTAATTTTTTTCTGCTAAAATGATGTCCTCACTTTAAATGTTGTCCTTCTCTGTCACTTCGTTGTTTATAGGTTTGAACAGTGAACTTCTCTGAAAATATTGCTAAGTGAGCTCAACTTATATTGGTAAACTTCTCCGCGGTAACAAAAAAAACGCGCTCGAAATAGTGTGCTAATTATAAAATAACTAGCTGTTTTCTGCTACTTGCTGTGTGTGATGCAAAAACATTCCTTATGCTTAGTCGGACAAAAAAGCAGCCTATGTTACTCAGTGATAATGCAGCTTTATATTGTTGAAAAAAATTTTAAAATCGTTCAAGTAGTTTTGGTCCGTGTTGGTACCGGGCTCTTTTGAAGAATAGGCGAACTGCCGTTCTGCCAGGCAGGTCGTAAATGGCGACCGATTGCCTATGCGAGTCACTACCATAGTGGCTAATATGTGGTAGATTTCTGCAATTTCGCCCGGGTCTGGTACCAAAAATTATATGAGAAAGTTCTTGATGTATGTTTTATCAAATAAAAGAATACTTATCGTAATCGAATCTCTCTGTAAAAAGTTAAGCGTGGTCATAACAGTCAAATCAGTGAGAACAATTAATCTTCCCTTGTTGACATACATGGTTAGAATTTAAAAAATAAACAAATGGGGCCACCCTTGGAGTAGTATACCCCGAGGGTGATCCCATTCCATTTCATCTCCATTCCAATAAAATGAAACAAACCAAGTCGGACTCGCGCACGAGGGGTTCCGTACCATTATCTATACAAAACGATAAGAAACCCCTTTTATTGTATAAGTCACACCGTTTAAATATTTATAAAGTATCTTGACACCCGTATCCCCGAAAGGGTAGGCAGAGGTACAACAAGTGCACCCACGATTAGCCGAAGATACTTGGTCCCACAATGTGATAGGTGGCAAGCCTATCGCCAACCGGGCACTTTAAAATCTCGGGTAATGTTGTTTTTAACAGAAAACAGAAAAACACACATTTTTAAATTGCCCGACCCACGAATCGAACCCGGGACCTCATGTGGTCAACTCCGACACCGGACCACTACACCACAGAGGCGATTATATTTATCTTATTCTGTTTTGAATATTTACATTTATAGTGTTGACAGACGCACAGACAGACAGACAGACACAGTCGGACAGCAGACTTAGTAATAGGGTCCATCCTGTTTTACCCTTTGGGTAGGAACCCTAAAAATAATTATTAAAATCGGACGACTCTGTAAAAAGTTATGCGTGATCTAATATAAAAAAATTAAACGCGTCGATTTAGAACCTTCTCCGTTTTTTCGTCGATTGATGTTGATGAAGTGTAAATAGATGTGAATTATGTTAATGTGATGTTAAGCATTTTAACTTGTACGTTTAAAGCATTGAAAGTGTCCCAAATTTTATTTGTTATAGAAAAATAAATATCATCAGCCCGATTCGATCGCGGATTGGATATAGTAATCCAACCGAACGCTATAAACGCTCAAATAGATCATGAATCTTACAGGCTGGCGTAATCGGTGAACTAAAAGCATTGGTTATTTGTGATAACCGAGACGTATTTTATGTTTCGATCTGCGGTGTTTACTCTGGGCAGGTCTTTTCTACATTTCCAGATACAAAAACCTGACCCATTAATGAAACCGGAAAACCTCATGATCTTAGGCGAACAGTCCAACAAGGCAATCAGGTAGATGATTTGCAAGCGACAATGATAGTTTCTTGCAATTATATTGTGACAGATCCTGTTTTTTTATATTATGAGTCAGGAAATTGCAAAAAAAAGCGGATAGAGAAAACCATCGTCTATAGACACCAAAGATGTTAATGGTGCTTTGCTATCTGTGTGGCAAGATGGTAGTGAACATGTATAATTACGCTAATGCGACAGGAATAAGTAAGCGATATCACAGAATACTTAGAGACTAACAAAAGTCAATGTTACATACAAGTAATATTCGAGCATAGTACATAGACACCTCTCACGGACTCGATATCTCGGACTGGTGCGGAACAAACTGTACCGAATCATACCGAGATATCGCGTCCGTAAGAGGTGTCTATGTCTGTGTTGCTCGAATATCACATGTATGTAGATTAACCACTGTTAGCCTCCAGTATACTATGGCGATAGTACCAAAACCCGCGCGAGACATTGCAGAACTCTACCATCTAGTGGTAACGATGGTTGTGACACGACCATTTGTTTACCTATTACGAATTTCCTGTCAGAATGGCGGATGACCTTCAAAAGGGGCCCGGACCAGCACTTTAAGGGTTTCTTAGCTTTTTTGAAAAATGACAGCGTCCATAAAGCTGTAGGCAGTAGATAGTACCACGGATTGAATGGATAGGCCTTTCAAGACAATTTTTTAGGCAGCGTAGCTTGCAATCACATACAAAAATACAGACTTATACTACTTACCAATGAAAAAAAATCATTTCAAGGGTAATTTTTAAACCTAATCATCTCATTCGGTACGAAAACAGTACAACATAATTTATTTCTATTTTTTCACAATATAATATAACCTACAAATGTATGAAATTTTTGACATTAATAGGGTCGTTTGCTCATATGCGTTTCCTTCCCAATGCCGTGTCTATTAGTATTCATGTGATCTGTGTATAGTACACATTATCCATGCAACACAGTTATATCAATTCTGGTCTGCATTAATTTACTTAAAAATATATGTACTTCATCTTTTAACACTTACCACTGTATCACTCCCGTTGTATGCTTTATCAAAGCGCTAACATGACGTCATCAATCAAATCAGTCAGGTCCAGTAATGATGTAACAGTGTTGTACCTTTTTATGACAAAAATTATAATTACTTGCATATTATTGCATGAATATAAATAAATCAGGGTGTTTACATAATATAAGTATATCAGATCAGTTAGTTACTTAACGGTAACTCATTACTCATTCATAAACAGGCAACACTTGTCGTGTTGTACAAGCTTTGTGAATTGTTGTAACCTTTTCATTTGATAACATTACTTGGCATTTTTACACTAACGTTCATCATTAGTTTTTGTAAGTCAAGGACGATAGGAGAGAGGCTTTGGTTTGTTATGATGACATTTGTAATAGTTATGAAGAACGGAATTTTATTGGGAACGGGCTACCCATCATTATATACACCTATACATTTTAAGTTTGTTCTTCTGTTTTTGGACACCTATGTCCAATCAGTGCTGCAAGTAGGGTTCAATGGTAACCTGCCAATGGTAATCTGAAAATTGGTTTGTTTGTTACTCGATGACGCAAAAGCTACTAGACCGATTTGAAATTTGGCGCACAGGTAGATTATGACCTATAATAGCACAGAGGATACTTTTACTCTTACCGATCCAGATGACCCGATAACCCGATTAGCCAACGGTTCACACGAAAACAATACACACCTACATTCGGGACACCGTCGCCGCGGCGACAAGGACTCTTGTTTCGCCCTTCGGCGAACCGAGCTCAAGGGCAAGGGTCAGCCGACGGACAAAACAATGCCACTAGCCCTCTTATCGCAAATCAGCCTACACCTGAAAAAAGCCCCCGCGACGGTGAAGCTGTGGCGGCCCGTAAGGCCAGCAGTAATTGGGACATTCCGAATAAAAGGATACTTTTATTCCGGAAAAATAAGTTGTCTCCATGGGATTCACCAAAAACTATAATAATGCTGCGGGCTGCGAGGCGTAGCTAGTTAACCATAATTGTCAACAGTTGTCGCGTTATTATCTGTATCGGTCTTATTAATAAACAAGTTTTCGAAATCAGGTCAGCCATTGTAGAGTAGTTGCGGAACGCAAGCGTCTGAAAAATACGGGGATTTTCCCCGAGTTGCTCTGGGCTTTCTTTGAAGAATAAACCATCCGTCATTCTGCCAGGCAGTTCGTAAAAGGCGAACGATTTGCTATACGTGCCACTACCGTCGTGACTACTAGGTGGTAGAGCACCGCAACGTCTCGCCCGGGTATTTGGTACCACCGCCTTACCTATTTCTCTCGCAATAGCATAGTTATTATTGTCGTGTTCCGGTTTGGAATGTAAGGTAGTCGGTAAACTTATTCAAGTGGCATTGACATCTAGGCATACAGGTAGGAACGCACTATTAACATCTTTCGTGTCTATAAGCGATGGTTTGTCTCTTTCTATCAGAAGAGCCATCTGCTAGTTTGCTATTTAAAAAAAAACGACTGACAAATTGTAACCTCCTTTTAAAAATCGGTTAAAATATGATATTCTTTACAGTCAGATGATTAAGTAGAATTTACATGAAAATATTTGTTCACAGGGTCTGGAGATAGTGAATCCTCAAGCTGCTGAGACGCGCGTAAACGAAGCTAACGCAAAATACTTTTCAAACACGTCCGGATTTTTATCCGTCGGCAAGAAAATTATTTGAATTATGGATTTTAGGATTTTAATGAAGAATGTGTTGAATAAATAAGTTTAAATAAGTGTGTTGTGTTTTATTACTGTCAGAGTCTAATATTATTTTATTACTCTACCTACCTGTTATCTAAGTAGGGCGTTATTTTGTAAGTTAGTTTTAGTGTTTTGTCCTATCTACAAGTAAATAAACTTGAAGATAGTAAAGACCTAATTTAATGCTAGATCATTGTTACAGCTACATAACAATGATCTAACATTAAATTAGGTCTTTACTTATGAAACTTTAGAGAAACTTTGGAGGAACCGGCTATTTTAATATCTGGAGTTTGATAAGGGATTCTAGTAATATTTATTTAAAAAGGCCTGTGTTGGTGTTTCAAATTTAGTAATCGAGTTGTTATCAAGCCTTCTGGCGCGTGGTGTGTTACCATCCTGGTGTCTGATGAGCATATAGCCGACGATCTCATTTATCCCCAGAAATAGGCAAAAATCGTTATCAGGTATGTAAAATGCGGTGACAGGTATCACCACGCATTTTGCTAACCGACTAACCATTTAATCTTGAATTGGTGAAATGGAAAGTTTACAGACGTTCAGTTCACTCCACGTACCCTGAAAGAAAACCAGCGCGATGATACTTTTCCTTGGCTGCCTGGTAAGAGAGTGGACGATATATACTTTTTGGAAAAATACCAATTCGTGGAAATAACCTCAATCGATAACAAGATTCTGGTAAATTTTAGTCACCTCGTTAGAACGTGCTAATTGACTGGTGTGAAATACACATTAAGCACATAAATGGCTGTAACGTAACCAACCTACGTGAATAAATGCTGTCTCTGTTGTTTTGTAAAATTGCGCCGTTGTTAAATGCTTGCCATTTTTAATTTAAGTATTATTGTGTAATGTAACAATGTTATGTTATTACATTTTTAAGTACAAAAATAAAGCTGGGTCCGATGCCGGTAATTTTTTCCGGTTGATCCAGGCTCTTTGAAAAATATATCAACTGTGTAACTGCCATGCATCTTGCAAGACTATTTAAGAAAGCTAACGTATCACTATCATCATGGCTGCCTACTAGTTAGGCGATAGGCTTCCACAACGTCTCGTCTGGGTACTATCGCTTTACCTATTCCTAGTAATATAGTTGGTGCTAGTCTTTTTGGTGTTTCCGTTGGGAGGATTAGGCAACACAGACACCCAACATTAGTATATTATAAAAAATCGGTAAACTAGTAAGCTAAGTTGAGCTATTTTAAGTTCTAAGCTATAAGCATAGCTTTATGAGTTCGAACAGTAAAAAAAACTGAAGTTGGTTGGTTGGTTGGCGGGCCGCTAGTATATATGTATATGTATATATATATATATATATATATATATATATATATATATATATATATATATATATATATATATATATATATATATATATACTAGCGGCCCGCCCCGGCTTCGCACGGGTATAAAATATACAGCCTATGTCACTCAGTAAAAAAATGATTAAAATCGATGAAGTAGTTTTGATTTATTCATTACTGCCCGTGGCTCGCAAACAATTTCCCTTTCCCTATACCATGAAGATTTCCTGCTATCTTTGGAACATCTAAATTTCTTGCTATTTTTGTTGCTATTTTTGGAACATCTAAATTCATATAGGTAGGTAATACATTTGTAGTTTTTACATTTTTACCTATTTTTTTTACTTTTTCCATTAATATATTACAAAATGTCTTTATATACAACGTTCACAGCTTTCTTGTCATTAGACAATATAAACATGTTTTCTTTAAAGGTTACTATTGAAAGAGCGACACATAAGTTGACCATGTAAAAACAGTCAACGCTCAAATCTAAGCCTGAAACGTTGAAGGTTTGACCCTGCGATTTATTAAGGCGAAAAAATGTGTAAATGGTTGACCCTGCGGGCCATCCCTGAAACTTCTCACTAAATAAAGGTATTTTAAGCTCAAAAGAGTAAAAACTATAAGCATAGATTTTTCGTTCAATCATCTATTTTGTTAAAAATGGCAGTATTATTAACTTTTGAAAAGCTGTATATTTGAAAACGATGATGGCATTCAGCTCAATTTTTGAGATCTAAAATATTGTTTTAGCTAAATAACCGATAGGTTGAAACATTTCGGTGTTATGTCTAAAAACATTTTGATTTTAATTTTCTTCATTGATAAATCCCAAACAAATTGACCGATTTTGATTAAATTAACGGTATTTGACGCAGTTTTTAAAGAACAAAAGCTGATAATTTTATATTTGAAAAGCTATAAGTTTTGAGAATTAGATTCGATTTTGATTTTTGAAACGGTATTTGACGTAGTTTTTTTAGTACTAAAATATCGTAGAACACCAAAAAATTATTGGTTGAAAAATTTCGAAGCTATGTCGAAAAAACAGTTTTTTCAAAATTTTTCATAAACGATTACTCCGAAAAAAATATTTTTTGTACTCGTTACATAAATCAGGAAGTTATATTAAAAAATACTGTTTCTTTTGGTGTTTTTTCAAATTTTTTGGTATTTTTTCAAAATTTCTTAAAATCTTCTAGACCGAGTCGGTTCAAATTTACAGGAAATCTAAGTTAAGCGGAATCCAATCGAATGCCATCAACCGCGTTTCGATCAGTTTAGCCGTGTAAAAGTTATGACATGTTTACATACACACACACACACACACACACATACGTACATACAGACATACTGACGTCATCGTGAAAATAGTCGAAAAAGATTCTTAGGACCTCAAAACGTGGATATCTGGTGAAAAGTCGATTGTCGAAAATCGAGGTAAAATCAGTATCTTCCTTATCTACATACGTAGTGGGAAATTAAAAACTGGTTTGCTAAATAACGTTTTTTTACATTGATTATTAAATAACAATTTTACAAAAATTATACGATATACCTGAAGAATTATCTAAGGAATTTATTACATGATAGAATGTAATTTACTTGATCATATAAAATTACGAAAACGGGCTAAAAATCTCTAAAACAAATAATTTGTTAATACTATTTCTAATCATCCACATGATTTTTATATAGTGATAATTAGTTAAAAAAAAGAATATACTAAATTTTGATTTTCAGCTTAAGTTCTATATTAACGACGGGTCCCAAGAACAAAATCTTATGGAGAGATCAGACTAAATTGGTTTTATAATAAAATTCGCATTAAACACGCATAAAGCTACAATATACTTTTTATATTTATTGGTCTTTTTTTGTTGAAATGCTCAAGTGAACATCATCTTATCTCCAATGTACTCCCACAAATAAACATATTGTAATTTGGTAATTTTGTAGATACGATTTTGTTCTTGGGACCCGTCGATTTATTTATCCGAAAATTAACACGTTTCGCAGCGCGGCGGTTTCAGAACACGCCGCGCGCGAGCCGCCGCGCCGACCGGCCGGTAACCCCGCAACCGCTATGCCCCTGCATTTTAAATTAAATCTGTAATATCTTCGAAAATATTCATTTAAATTACATGCTGTAAACGGCCATATTGCTCTATATTGAATCAGCAATATATTTAAGGTATTTAATTGGATAAGGATTAGTGCTGTATTGCTTAAAATTGCTTCGAAAAAAAGCCATTATTTCTCGTCAAAAGTAAATGACAAAAAATGCTATTGTGGGTTATCCATAAGAGATAGACATATACCATCGCGGAGTTTTCTGTGGTCTAAATAGCTTATGTATGAACTATGTCTGTGTAATGACCGCCCCGTTGGTCGAGTGGGTAATAAAACTAACTACGAAACAATGGGGCTCGGTTTCCATACCCGACAGGGACAAATATTTGTGTGGTGAACATAGATGTTTGTATTTTTCTGGGTTTAAGTGTTTATTATGTATGTTACAGGATTTATTTATGTATTTCTATGTATTAGTATCGTTGAATAATACCTTATAGGTATTATTCAGAGATAATTTAAGAAAATAATTTGCTAGAAATTGGGCTAAAAAAATCTTCTAATATTAATAACCTGCACGGTAAATTTTATGAAACTACTCATTATATATAAATATTCAATAATATAATATTATTATGTATGTAGAAAAGAAATCAGGTAAGGTAGCCGTTAAACTAACTCATGTAGCATTCAAACTCCGTCACAAAGATAGCAACGCACCATTAATATCTTTGGTGTCTAAATTTCATGGTGTGTACAAATACTTAGTACATTATTTTGATAAATCTCGTAGGGTTTAGCCAGCGTTTGCAATGTAAGCGGAAAAAAATATAATTATTTACGACATGACATCAGAAAACTCAAAAATTGCAGTATTTCTCGACTCTATATTGAATGTTATAATGCATACAAACCTTCCTCTTTAACCACTCTATCTATCAAAAAACCGCATCATAATCTGTTGCGTGGTTTTAAAAATTTAAGCATAAATAGGGACATAGGGATATAGGGACAGACAAAGAATGCGACTTTGTTTTATACTATGTAAGAAACTGCTCTAACGATTTTAATGAAATTTACTACCTAATAGTTTTGGTGTCGGAAACAAAAAATGAGAACAAATTACAAAATAATGATATTTTACAAGTGTTTTGTTAGTTAAAACATTTATTTATTCATGTTAATGCAACGATTAACATGTTAATGTAGAGTTCTGCAACGGCCAAGGTCTTATCTGATTTACCACCGTCTTACGTTTTTCTGAAATAGTATCTAATAGTAGTGTGCTTGTTAATATCGTTTGCCGGTTTGGAGGGTAAGGTAGCCAGTAATTTTGTGCATGTGGTATTACATTTGTCAGGATTGCAATGTACCATTTACAGCTTTGGTAGCAAACCAATGTCTTGCTGCCCTATAGTATAAAACGTATTATTAGTCATTAGGTTAACTTGTAAATCTTGTTTTGTTTAGGTACAACATGTAAATATTTATGTTTTATAACGATTAGTATTAACCTGTAAATCACGTCTTTTGTAGGTACACAATGTATTTATTCATGTTTTTATAATAATTACTAGGTTAACCTGTAAATCTTGTATGTTTTAGATACAAAATATAATTATTTATAGTCCAGGCTGCTTTTTGAAGAAAAGACCAACTGCCGCTCTGACAGGCAGGTTGTAAAAGGCGACCGATTGGCTATTCGTGTTACTACCATCGTAACTACTAGTTGGTAGAGTTCTGCATCACCTGGGCGAGATGCCCGGTTCTGGTGTCACCGCTTTAAATATTCCTGCTGCAATAGCGTCAATGCGTCGTGTTTCGGATGGAGGGAAGGGTAGCCGGTAAACTTATATATGTGGCATAGCTATCCCGCCACTAGGATAGCAGCGCACCATTAACATCTTTGGTATCTATAGGCGATGGTTTCTCCTTCCATCAGGAGAGTAATCTACTTGTTTGCTGCTGTTTATCTAATGATATGAAAAATAGGTTAACCTGTAAATGACGAAGTCTGTGCTTATGACACCATCCATCGTATCTGACAGCGTACATAATGTAAAACAAGTATGGTTCTTAATTTTTACCTAACTGTGCTAGACGGACGTTGGTTTTCCTGTCGCAATAGTGTCAATGCTTGTCATTGTCGTATTCTGGTTTAAAGGGTGAGGTAGCCGGTTAACTTATGCAAGTGGAATTAACACCTCGCCACATGGATTAATGGACGCACTATTAATACATTTGGTGTATATTGGCGATGATTTCTCAGAAGAGCCGTCTGCTTTATTGCTATCTTATAAAAATACACACACTCATTCTCTCTTTTGTCGCATCTTCGTCCTTTTATTTATGTCATAAGACAGCAAACAAGCAAATGGGTCTCCTGATGGAAAGAGTCAACCATAGACACCAAAGGTGTTAATAGTGCGTTGCTATCTTGTGGCGAGATCTAATGCCACATGCATAAGTTTACCGGCTACCTTACCCTCCAAACCGGAACACGACAGTGACAAGCACCGACTCTAATGCGGCAGGAATAGGTAAGGCGGTGGTACCAGACCCGGGCGAGACAATGCAGAACTCTACCACCTAGTAGCCACGATGGTAGTGACTCATACAGCCAATCGGTCACCTTTTACGACCTGCGTGGCAGAACGGCAGTTGGCCTATTCTTCAAAGGAGCCTGGGACCAACACGGGGGAAAACGGGCTCTGCTGTAGATAGTGTACATCTCCGTTCAGCTTTCGTGGATGTGCCTTAGTTGAGAAACAAGTTTCTTTATCTCCGATCCATAAATCTTTATACATCTCCTCATCTCTCTCTCATCAAAAAATTAAACTAAATGGGTTTTCTGATTGTAAAAGATTTTGTTACTGCTTATAAATATTTGTAGAACGCGCTTTCGAAACAATGATCATCCGCTTACCTAAGTAAAATGGAGAATCAAAACAAAAAAACCATATTAATACGTAACCATAGGAAAGTAATTAGAAGAAGAACAAAACTTTAAACAATTAATATTGTGAGCGAGATACGATCAACATTGTTGTGGACTTTAAAAAATTCACACCTTAAGGTCTGACACAAAGACTGATAAAAAGGTTTAAACATCTCTTGCTTTCGCAATATAGTTTAAAAAATTAACATGAAACACAAAAATACACTTTTTCTCCCAGGGTCTTAAAAAAGGTAGACGCGACTTATGAATAAGTTATTATAAAGAATTATCTACAGTGATACAGCGAAATAGCTTCACAGATTTTAAATAAATATGGCAATGAACTAGGTGAAGACTTTATAAGAATAAGAATAAGAATTGCTTTATTTACCATATTATAACACTATACAAATACAGTAAATAACAAAAGCAAGCTATAAATACAACAAAAAAAACAGGTAATTATAATAAAAAGGTAATTATACAGGCTACTTTTTGAAAAATCTACCCCCATGAGGCTGAAATGTCCCCCATTTAAGCCTGTGTTGAAAGATTGTATGAAATTTCTTATATTGATGATCTGGCAATCTACTTTGGTAGTATAAATTTATATTAATATAATAAATGCGAAAGTTTGGATGTATGGATGGACGGATGTTTGTTACTCAATCACGCGTAAACTACTGAACGGACAAGGATAAAATTTGGCACACGGGTAAATAATGACCTGGAATAGTACATAGATAACTTTTATCCCGGGAAATGAGTTGTTCCCGCGGTTATTCTTTTTCTGGCTATTCTCAAAATTTATTTGTCCTGACGTCTGAGATATGGTTGAGGGTCGAAGATATCTATTTGGTAACAAGGATACATTTTTTCATATTAATAACACAAGTTTGGTGCAATGGCTGATTGCACCAAACTTGGCTTAGCTTAGGGGGTTTTTTATATCAATGAGCTTAAGACCTTTAATGACATGTCACACTCTTTTCATCTAAGACAAAAAGTGATAGCATATACTACGTAGGATTTTCCTAAGCTAATGCAATGTTGTTGTAATAGACCGTTAGTTTTATCGGTACCAAAACCACGTGTGTCGCTCGTGTTATTGTTAAACAAAAGCTCCGTTGCGCGTTGGTGAACAATATCATTACAATTGGCGTGCTCATGTCGATTTTTAAATTAACCGGCTTATATAACTAAACCAGAGTGGAAATCGTAAAATAGCGGTTTTTAAATTTAACTGGTTAAACAGAGATTTACCTGGTGAACTGGTTACCGCAATAATTTCAAGTATGGGTTCAACGACCGAAACGAAAAGGTTTCCGAGACCTGCGTGAGGGTATAGAAAAGGACATTGAGTATCTTTCTTCCAAACAAGTATTGTTGGTGAATTATATAAAATAATGATTAAAAAGCATCTTCACGTTCGTATACCCGAAAAGGTAGGCAGAGGTACTTACCAGTGTACCCACGATTAGCTGAAAGTACTTAGCCCAACAAAGCGATAGGTGGCAAGCCTATCGCCAGTAAAACCACGAACAAGTTAAATATTATTGACTAGCTACCCTCGCAGCTTCGCCCGCTAGTAAATTACTTGTCATCGATATAGTTATTTAACAAACTTTTATCCTCTATTTCAGCCTCTTAAGGGTTGATTTTTGAAACGTAGTTAGGCTATTTTTGATCCCCGATCTTCAATTATCTCCATGACAAATCATCAAAATTGGATCAGCGGTTTAGGCGTGAAAGCGTTAAAGCGTGACAATTACACATCTATACAATTAAATAAAATCGGAGTTTAAAATCGGAAAATTTGTAATATTGAAATAACCGTTCTTTACTAAATGCGTAGGGATGTATACACGGTACATATACCAAAATAACTTTTTTTACAATTTTTGTCTGTCTGTCAGTTTGTTCCGGCTATCTCTGGAACGGCTGGACCGATTTTGACGGGACTTTCACTGGAAGATAGCTGATGTGATAGGGAGTAACTCAGCTAGTTTATAATATTAGTATGGATAAGTGTTTTTTTTTTATATCATAACTCATAACATATCCAACAAGCAGATTCAAAAAGAGAAACCATCGCCTATAAACACCAAAGATGGTAATTTTGCGTTGCTATCCATGTAGCGTGATGGCCATGCCACATGCATAAGTCTACTGGTTACCTTACCCTTCAAACCGGAACACGATAATGACAAGTATTGACACTATTCCGGCAGGAATAGGTAAGGCGGTGGTACCAAATATCCGGGCAAGACGTTGCAGAACTCTACCACCCGGTAGTCACAATAGTAGTGATACGTATAGCCACTCGGTCGCCTTTTTCGACCGCTATTTTTCAAAGGAGCCCTGACCAATCTTGATATAATAAAATCGTAGGAAATTCGAAACTGTACATTGAATATTTTTTTAAAAGAATACTCGGGGCGTGATTTACAATCGATATCGAAGCCAAAAATGTAGTTTTTAGAATTTTTGTCTGTTTGTCTGTACGTATGTCCGGGGTAAACTCAAAAAATACTGCATGGATTTACTTCAAATTTTGCATGAATATTACTAACAGGTCGGGTCAACATATAGGCTACATATTATCACGCTATCACCTACGGGGGAGGAGCTGTGCGGAGTAAACGAAGTCCCCGCGGACGAAGTTGTGGGCAACAGCTATGATATAAGCGAGGTTTACATTTCAAAAGAATTGGATATAGTATGTAATATTAAGATCTTGTCAAAATGTCACCGTAAACAACCTATGTTAAAACGATAACTATCTTTTTGTGATAATGAGGATTCTTTGTTAGCAAAATTGATTACGCGTATTAAGCATGTGCCGTTTTTTAATCAAGATACCCAATCACAATAAGACTTAATGAGTAGATACATTACAAGGCCGATACGCTTTAATTGTGCAATATTATAATGATATGAAGACATAATTATTTAACACTAGCTGCTACTCGCGACTTCGTTCACTTGACCCAAAATTATTATCGTTAATTCCTTTTTAAAAACAGCCTACGTCACTCCTGGATAGTGCAGCTTTCTAATGAATAATGATGAATAATTTTTTAAAATCGATCCAGTCGTTTTTGAGATTGTTCGTTACGAACATTAAAAATATAAATGACCTCATCCTATCAGATAAATCACCAGACGAACTGCAATCAATAGTTAGAAATGTGAGTTAAGTAAATATCATATTCTATTATGCGTAAGTATGAATTTACTTTCACTCAGAGTTAATAAGAAAATGTTTATATTTTCTCTAATAATTACTTACTATCTTACTTTTACTTAAGATGCACTGGAAATGTATTTAGCTTAATGGAATTTGTACACGTTTTAGTCAGTTTTATTATTGTTATTTAACCAATTCTGCAAGAAACGAGTGATAAAATATAAAAAATAACTAATCGTTACTCATAACTTCATTCACATGACCCCAAATTATTACTTTCTTTTGCTCAGTCGAGTAAAAGAATAGCCTATATCGCTCCTGAATATTGTAGTTTTCTAATGGTATAAGATTTTTTAAGACCGGTTCAAATGTTTTTCATTTTTTTACTTCACAAGCATACAAAATACAAATGTTTTCTCTTTTTAATATTAGTATAAGTATGCCAAAATTAGCAACTTGCCATGAAGCCCGCTGCGTGGCTTTTTATATCCACGCAGCTTTTAGAAGAATAGATCTTCCTCGCGTTAGTTCCGGGCTTCTTTGAAGAATAGGCCAACTACCGTTCTGCCAGACATGCCGTAAAAGGCGATCGATTGGCTATGCGAATCACTATCATTGTGGCTACTAGGCATGGATCATTTAACAGTTAACATAATAAATTTCGTACTAATTTTTTTTTAACAATTAACAACTTTTATTGATATTAGCAAACACTGTTAAAATTTTAAGCAACACTAAAATTACCAATATCTTGATATAGGATAATAATGTTATTTAAAAAACATTTGAGAGACTTTGTTTTGCTCGCTACCTTGATTTATGATAATAATAACTGTGAAAAGTTATAAAACTATTCCAGAAGATGTTTTTTTTTGTCGCTAACTCGATAGCTTTATATGTATATGATATAATATAACATATATAAATAACTGTTAAATATTAATTAACTTTAACAACATAACAGTTAACCTAATTTAACAATAACTTCCATGCCTAGTGGCTATTAGGTGGTAGAGTTCTGCATTGTCTCGCCCCGGTCTGGTACCACCGCCTTACCTATTCCTGCCGCAATAGCGTCAGTGCTTGTCACTGTTGTGTTCCGGTTTGGAGGTCAAAGTAGTCGGTAAACTTATGCATGTGGCATTATACCTCGCCACAATATAGCAACGCACCATTTACATGTTTGGTGTTTATAGGCGATGGTTGACTCTTTCCACCAGGAGACTCACCCGTCTGCTTGTTTGCTATCTTTTGATATAAAAAAGACTTGTCGGTGATGCTATTGCGGTAGAAATAGATAAGGCGGTGATTCTAATACCAGTTTGAGATGTTGCAGATCTCTACAACCAGTAGTCACAATGTTGGGGAAATGTATGAACCTTCTTTGGTCTTTTACGAGATGCCCAGCAGTAAGGCAGGTGACCTATTCGTCAAGAAACGGCCCCTGGTTAACATGAGTTTTGGTACTACTGCTGCGATTTATAAAGCTTAACTGCCTGGTTGGTTTAGTGGCTATCCTATTCAGCTTAAATAATAAGGTTATAGGTTCGGCTAGGCAGTGATATTAAAGTTTTTCATCTAAAAAAATCTCAGTAGCAAACCGGAGTCTACTATTGGCATGTTAACAACGTCTTGGATGAGAAACGTAAATAATAAGCAATAGTCATTAAATCTGGCTCATATTTGGGGCTGTGTGGATCACATCTCATTTCGCCAGTCACTAAACTAGTAAATCGTGGTGAACCCGAAAGTCTTCTAAATATTACACGCTATTGTGTGTAAAATTTAGAAGACGTAACTATTACACGCAAAATATACTGTAGAGTAAGCAGAGTGAACCGAATCTCTCTGCCTGTCTCAATAAATGAATTTGTTTTAGACTAGCTGTTATTATCATCTTCGCTTGCGTGATCTACATACATTACTTAGTTTTACTCAGTCTATGTTACTCAGTGTTATAGTAGCTTTACATTGGTGAAAACATTTTTTAAATCGGTCTAATGGTTATTGAATTTATCAATCTCAAACAAACAAATCTTACCTCTTCATAAGTGTAGAAAACATCCCAAGAATAGTTTTTGTTCCATTCTGGAATCTCATTGATACGCTGTCCGGCTCACTAAATGACTAAGAATTAGCCATTAATCGGCTAAAAGTAACTGTAGAAGTGTAGTTTGTTAAAAGATAATTGTAATAATATATAATTATTCCCCGTGTTGGTCCGGACCCTTTTTGCCTGCCAATCTGCCTGGCAGTTCATTAAATGCGAATGATTGGCTACATGTGCCATTATCATCGTGATTACTTGGTGGTCGCAACGTCTCGCCTGGGTATTTTGTATCACTGTCTTTCCTATTTCTGCCGCAATAGCTTAAATGCATGTCATTGTAGTGTTCTGGTTTGGAAGGTAAGGTGGCTGGTAAACTTATGTCATGCCGGAAAAAGTGGCATTAATACTTCGTTAAACGGACAGCAACGCATCATTAACATTTTGGTGTATATAAATTATGGTTGCCTCTTTACATCAAGAGAGCCATCTGTTTGTTTGTTATCTGTAAATATAAAAAAAATAGTATTAAATTGAGGTTAATATTATATTCCCTTAAAGCTAAGACCGATCACGCATTCAAAGATCTTCCGCATTTTCCGCAATATTTGGAATATAACATAGAGTTACAACGCTATAAAATATCTCGTTGAATTCTTTTATATGCGAATTATTGCGTGGGCTTGCATAAGGACGGCTAGATGTTAACGGCCATGTATTTCGTGCCTTGAATTAATTAAAAACATTATTATAATCTATATTGCAAGATTTATGTAGCTACTATATTTATGTACTTAATATTTATTATATTCTTTAAATGTATATGAAATTTATATCGGAAATCGTTTAGTTTGATTTTAATATCGAATTTCAATCTTTAGATGATATAAGATTTTGCGCTACTAATTGAATGATGAGCTACATAATTTATATTTGGTTTTATTAATAAACATAAATTAAAATAAAGCTAGTAACAGTCAGAAATAAAGTATTCCACTTTATGTCATCGTTGCTGTTTTTTTGATAGATTAGTATTACGAAATCAGATTTGTTTCTATTAATAACAACTTTTTAATAATAAGGCTATTTATTAGTGGAGAAAAATTTAATTTATATGTATATTTAAGTAGACATTTTCATTTTATAGACATGTTATATAAATAACAATTAGATGTAGTCCATCAATGTTATGGCAAATATTGTTAAATTCGCAGTATCTTAACACTGCGTTTCTGTGATAATAATTGACGCTATTTTTTACCCGTTTTTGGTGCAGCCAAGGAACAATGTTGGATTTAACAGTCTATGTATGTATGTATGTATGTATGTATGTATGGATATTTCATTTGACAAGAGCTCAAAACCTACTAGTGACGATTTTTAAAATAAATTAATCTATTCCCTTTTATTCTATGATGAATGATGATTATAATATGTGTTCTTTACCCGACAACGCAAAGCAAAGAAAAGTGGCGAGGTCTAATGCCACATGCATAAGTTTACCGACTACCTTACCCTCCAAACTGGAACACGACAGTGACTAACACTGACGCTATTGCGGCAAGAATAGGTAACGCGGTAGTAGCAGACCCGGGCGAGACAATGCAGATACTATACCACCTAGTAGCCACGATGGTAGTGTCTCCTATAGCCAATCGGTCGTCTTTTACAACCTGCCTGGCAGAACGGCAGTTGGCCTATCCTTCAAAGTAGCCCGGGACCAACACGGGGAAAAGTTTTAATTTTTATATTTACAACTTGTAATTTTAGATTTTTATGACAGACTGCAGATTTAAATTAAGGACACGTTTTACCAACATTTACATTACAGTAAGTACGTACCACAATAACAAAAATCGCATAGTAAGCATATTTTTGGCCTTAGACATTTGCACGTACATATTCCTTAGTTGCGTTTCCATTACGTGATATGCAGATAAGACACACCTAATGACAAGAACGTTAACGGTTCATTGAAATCGAAAGAACGCTCGCCGAGTGAATGCTTCACAAGTCCGAAGAACAGGTTTCAAGCGATACATCCCTAGTGGACCGCGAGGTTACCGCGTACTTCGCAGTGTTCCGCCGGCCGCTTATGTGCGCACACACGAACCGACCGCGAACCTGTGTTCTACCACCTGCGGCCTTATGACAACATATGATACAATCGCCTAATAAGTCCGATGTATAAACACATCAGAGTTTCATAAGGATTGACAAAAACGGCCAAGTGCTAAGTGTTTGTGTAACATAGCATGATAGTGGACTTAGTGCAGCCATAGATATGGCGAGTTTTGAAGACCTATCCTTCGACTGGTCGTCGTTATGTCAAGAGTGTCCCGAGTGCTGGACACCATCAGGTCAGTGACCTTGTAATGTTTTTCTTTCTGAAATTAAAAGTGCTATGCAATTAGCATGCGTTGAATGTTTTCTAGCGATTAAGCAGTTAATTTGAATTTTATATGATTTTTGCATACCCGCAATTTCACTATGGGGCGTTTTAGAAAATTTAATTACTTCAAAGTTTTGAAAGCGTTTTATTTAATGTAGAAATTATTGCAGAGTTCCACTTGGTAAAGTAATGACCTTCGCTATATGAAATGGTTTATATATAAGTGTTTGTTATGACATAGCTTGTATTATTCATAACATTTTGAATGCTGTTTGATTAATCACTACATACCTAGTATAAAACAAAGTCGTTTTCCGCTGTCTGTCCCTAATCCCTATGTAGGTTTAGATCTTTAAAACCACGCAACGGATTTTGATGCGTTTTTTTTAATAGATTGAGTGATTCAAGGTTTATATGTATAATAACATCCATTATATAGTAAGAAATACTGTTATAAATATATTTAGCAAAACAACGTTTGCCCGGTCAGCTAGTTAATTATAAAGTAATCACATAAATACCTTTTTACTTAATTAATTAGAGTAATCGGATTATAGAAGTATAAATATGTATAAATACTAGGTGGTAGAGTTCTGCATTGTCTCGCCCGGGTCTGGTACCACCGCCTTACCTATTCCTGCCGCAATAGCGTCAGTGCTTGTCGCTGTCGTGTTCCGGTTTGGAGGGTAAGGTAGCCGGTAAACTTATGCATGTGGCATTAGACCTCGCCACAAGATAGCAACGCACCATTAACATCTTTGGTGTCTATAGGAGATGGTTGACTCTTTCCATCAGGAGACCCATCTGCTTGTTTGCTATCTTATGACATAAAAAAAAAATCGTGTACCCACCCACTGTTCATCAACTGTACTAAATCCTAACAAACTCACGCGTCCCTAATCATTACATAGTATAAAACAAAGTCGCTTTCTCTGTCTGTCCCTATGTCCCTATGTATGCTTAAATCTTTAAAACTACGCAACGGATTTTGATACGGTTTTTTTAGTAGATAGACTGATTCTTGAGGAAGGTTTTAGTATATAAACCTTTCCGATATTCCCATGGGAACAAAAGCTACGCGGGTGAAACCGCGGGCAGGGCAGTTAGGTATATTTTACTAGACGACTAGTTTTGTCCTTAATTAAATTAGCATACATATAAATAAAATTGAAGCGTCTGTCTGTTATTTCGCAATAACTTGGTTTTGTTAAATGCAATGTTTTATTTTTACGATACTAATACCTATACAACCATTTTTAAAATTTCTGTCTGTCTGTCTTTATCTCTTTGATGGAACTTTCACTAAAAGATAGTCATGTAGATCGTAGGGCAAGAGTAATATAGAGTTTATAGGACAGGACATAGGCTACTTTCTACCCGAGTGAGCAAAAGGAAGTAATGATTTTGGATCACGCGAACGAATTCGCGAGTAAGTAGTCATCAATAAAATATTTCATACAATCGTTTATCTTCTATTTCAGTCCTTTTGCGGTTGATTGAAAAACAAGTCTATGTTTGATCTAAGTCTAAAACTATTTCCATGCCACAGTTTATTAAAATCAGTTTAGCAATTTAGTCGTGCAAGCGCAACAGATAGACAGACAAACAGATTGACAGACTTTTACAAATATAATAATAGTATGGATACGTCTATCTAATCGTACAATTACCTATATATTCTGTGGTGTGGATTTAAAAAAACATTAAAATTTAAAAATCAAAAGTGTAACAAGCGATCTAATGTCAGTGCTTTTTTTGGTCTGAATTAGTCTCAATAAGGTAAAATTCATCTACACTAATATCATACTGATAAAAGATTTGATTGTTTGTTGTTATTATATAATCTCAAAAACTACTGGACCGATTATAAAAATAATTATAGGTAGGTAGAAAGGTACTTGTAGAAAGTTACATTATTCCTAAGTAACCTAGGCTACGTTTTACTCGACTAAAACAGGAAGTAAACAAAGTTGCGAGCAACAGCTACTCATCATCTCAAACTAAAGTTCAACTCACTTATCAAAAAATAAAATATTAAACATTAATACTTTAAGTATTATACACTAGTTGAAACTAAAGTTCAACTCACTTATCTGAAAATCAAGTATAAAATATTAATACTTTAAATATTACTAGCTGTTGCCAGCGACTTCGTCCGCACGGACATCGTTTACTCCTCACTGCACCTCCGCCGTAGGTGATAGCGTGATAATATGTCTGTTAGTAATATTCATGCAAAATTTGAAGTAAATCCATGCCGTACTTTTTGAGTTAACCCCAGACATACATACAGACAAACAGACAAACAGATAAACCGATAAACAGACAAACAGACAAAAATTCTAAAAACTATATTTTTGGCTTCGATATCGATTGTAGATCACGCCCCAAGTATTCTTTTTAAAAAATATTCAATGTATAGTTTTGACTTTCCTACGATTTTATTATATGTATAGATTATACTCGCGATATCGTTCGCGTAACCCGAAATCGTTACTTCATTTTCCACAATCGGGTCATAAAGAAACCTATGTGACTCCTGGATAGTATATCTTTCTAATAGTAAAATATTTTTAGGAACCGTTTAGTAGTTTCAGTTTATTCGACATATAAAATTACAAATGTTAAATAATAATAAATAAATGTCGGTGGACAAATTTAACATGAATTGATCTAACCCCAAAGTAAACAAATGATTTGCTTGTAATATGGGTGTCAGTCAACGATACGAATACATAAAAATACATACATAAATACTCAAATATATTTAATAAACACCTAAATCCAGAAATACAAATGTGAATACTCATCCTATAAATGTTTGTTCCTGTCGGGAATCGAACCAGGGCCCCATTAATGCGTAGTCAGGTTTGCTAATTAGTTGACTAACGGGGCGCAAAATGTTTTCTTTTTATGATATTATCCGCCGGCTCTTACGTGTCAGCCCTAAAATGCCACTGAAAAAGAAACAGTGTAAGAAATTAACTTACCGAAGGTCGGTTATAAAGAAACTCCAAGTGGCACAATTATATCAGTGTGATAGAAATGGGTGGATAATTTTGTCGCTGGGTTTTTCTTTAATTTTCGGGCCTTCGTGAGTATATTTTGAAAATTTTCGGTCATGGTTATTGCATATAAAAAGCTATAGTAGTTTTAAGCTAATGCGGCGATGGCCGATCACCATTTCACCAGCTGTCTAAACTGGTAATCGGTGACGATTGGTTAACTTTGCCTAACTAAGGGAATCGGCGTGATTACGATACAGGACGGGCGTTTTCAACCTTTTGGTTTCACAGCCACACTTTTCATTTTATCAAAGTTTCACGGCACACCAGTAAAAAGTAGCCAAGTAATTAAGTGTACTAGGCGTTCCGTGATTTTTCAACTTTTTTTATTAATGGTTTTAATGCGACTTAATTAAGTTTTTTTATAGAGTTTAAAGTTTTTTTTTAATAAGTTTCATCTTAATTAGTTTAGTAGTTTTTGAGATTTGGGTATAGTTAACAGATATTTGAAGCCAGTTTAATTTTTTATGGTCAAGTACGAGTTGCCTCTAAGAAATCTCTTTTTGAGTCTCGCTTTCTGTATTTATTTTTAGTTTAGTTTTCTGTATTGTTTTGTATTCTATTGTGTACTATATCATACTACAAAAGCATTATCTTTTTTCCTATCTTTTCTTTAAATACACCTGTATATAAACAATACATCCCAAAAAACATTAAATAGTTCTTATTGCCTTTCAATCACAATAATAATCCATGACTACGCCCAACACAGATACACGTCAAGACAATTATGTCGACTCGATCGCTTGTGTTTTAATCAATTATCTCTACATTCCCATTGCGGCTAACATGATTGCATGTATGATTCGACTTATAGGGCCATCTTTATAAACCAGTTTGATAGGACTTATAAAGTAACGCTCATGCTGTTTCTCACATTCAATGTAATGTTACCTCAGAATTGACAAAACGAAATAACTAAATTTATATGTAAGGATATAAATAAATTTATGTAATTGGATATTAAACTAGCAGCTGGTTCTCCTGATGGAAATAGACAACCATCGTCTATAGACACTAAACATGTTTGTGGTGCGTTGCAGATATTGTGGCTGAGATAGGAATTCCACATGCATAAATTGACTTTAGGTGTCTTACTCTACAAACCGGTAAACGATTGTGACAAGCATTGAAACTATAGTGATAGGAATAGGCACAAATTTTGGCGAGACATTTCCAAACTCTACTACCTAGTAATCACGATGATAATAGCTATTCCTGTCGTAGTCGTAACGCTTGTCATTGTCGTTTTGGTTTGGAAGGGAAAGTAGCCGGTGAACTTTTGCATGTGGCATTACCATCCAGCCACACGGATAGAATCACATCTTTAACATCTTTGATTTACACTTCCGTTCTAAATGTATTGGAAGAGCGGTGCATCCTAACACAAGCATTACTTTGCTTAAAAGGATGCCTCCGACAATGTAATATGTAATCAGTGTAAAATAAGTTAAAGAATTAAACACTTTTGTATCTTTTTTGTATTTAGTTGTTGTTTTCCATTAGTAGAGCCCTCTTTGCTATCTTATGATTTAAAAACAATATATTTAGCTACTTGTTGCCTTTTACAAACTGCCTGGTAGAATGGCAGATGGCCAATTTTCAAAGGGGTTTTCGGATTAATACAAGAAAATATTTTATTATCCCGTACAAAAAAACTGAAAAGTACTTTCCTACAATTATATACTACATATAATACGCTAAAGATAATACGAAATTATCACATTTAGTTGGTCTTTTCGAGTTAACCTTTTGTCGAAGGTAAAACGGGGGCGTCGCTGTCGATACTTGTCCTGTATTTATTTTGTAGTATATTACAAACATTACTTAACTTCACCGGTTAAGTATAACCTGATCCAGTTTAATCTTTAGCGATCATAGACGTAATCGTATCATTTACCACATATTGACATATTACAAAATCTTATCGATGCTTACGTGGATCGTAACTTTAAGGCATATTATTGTGAGAAACATTAGCAGACAGTCAGTGGACTGAGCGAAGTATGTGTGTGTATATATATATATATATATATATATATATATATATATATATATATATATATATATATATATATGCCATGCCGTTTAAATGGTACTCCAGAAAATGACACCTGATGTATTCCAGATGCGGCACCTCTCAATACTTTTCGCGGGTGCCATTAGTGGAATATTTTTTTTTATTTCAAGTTTTATTCCCCAAATGCCATGGATCAGTAGGTACTAGAGTTGGGACATAATTATTTAGGAAGTGGACATTAAAAAATCGATTAACATCAATACAGACTTTAATAACATGATAAAAATATAACTTCTTTTGTTCTTAATCATTTTAATATCACAATTAGTTTTCTTAAGGGGGCGTCCAAAAATTACGTGAGGTGTTTTTTTAAATTTTCTGTCCCTCCCTCCCCTCCTGGTGAGATGTCGTGAGATTTTATTCAACCCCATCCCCCAATTTCACATGAGATTTTTCAAAATGTGGGTAAACGCGTTGGATTTTTATTGTAAAAAGAAAAAAAAATGCTTCGTGCTTTTATTTACGACTAGTTAAGACTGTATAACGTCGAAGTATGAATGAAATTATTTTCTTTCGAACGAATTAATGAATGATGTTAATCGTATTAAGATTACGCTTAAGATTAAATCTTAAGCATGCGAATAAGTAGTTGATATCGAATCATACGGAATATATCAAACTTTTAGGTAATACTAGAGCAAACAATGTATAGAGTTGCACCCTTGATCTTTCATACAAGACTGCCCGTTTCTTTCCGTGAAGCAGTAACGTGTTGAACCTGTGGTGCGGATATAACCGTCATTGAATAAAATGAGATAAATATTCATAGTATGAAACAATAAAAAAGGCTCTCTTCTTAGTCCGCATTATTGT
The DNA here is from genome assembly GCA_036924255.1 of Apodemia mormo. Classification (NCBI taxonomy): domain Eukaryota; kingdom Metazoa; phylum Arthropoda; class Insecta; order Lepidoptera; family Riodinidae; genus Apodemia; species Apodemia mormo. Next base: position 12,516,988 of record JAUPFN010000005.1, read on the forward strand.
GATGGGCATTACGCGTGACCCAACACGCTCTTTACGAATTTATTTTTTCATGCAAATACATGAAAAAACGTCCATTAGATTTTGTGTATATTGTGCATTAAATTAATATACATTATTCATGGACTTTTAACGGTTATAGTAATCTCCTTTAATATTCTTGTGTAACGTTAATGGTAATGCAAAATAAAAATGGTCCAAACCCGGTGTCGTTTCAGTTTTGTTTTCAAATTCAGCAGAGTAGGTAGATAAAATAATAATAATAATATTTAAATAAATAAATAAATAAATAATTTTTTTTAATAATAATGTGATAATCTTAAATGTAATCAAATAGGAATTTAATGTAAATAAAGAGATAAATATTCACGGGACAAATTACACTTACTGATCTAACCCCAAAGTAAGCAAATTATTTGCTTGTATTATGGGTGTAAGTCAACGATACTAATACATAGAAATACAAATACTTACTGGAATTTACTTAATAAGCAATAAGCACAGGGCTGTCGATAAATTACCATTAGTCTCCGAGTTGCTATTGCGATTTCGATGTTCTGTAATAATCCCAGAAATATCATAATAACACTTTTACTTTGGTACCACAGCCTTACCTTTTTCTATAGGCCATAGTTTGTCTTTTCATCAGCAGAACCAATTGTTAGTTTTTATCTAATGATATTAAAAACCGGGTATCAAAGCCTTACATTAGGTAGTCTCCTAGCTCCTATTGCGATTTCGATGTTCTAGGATAATCCCAGAAATATCATAATAAATCTTTTACCTTGGTACCACAGCCTTTTTCTATAGGCGATGTTTTGTCTTTTCATCAGGAGAACCAAATGTTAGTTTATTATCTAATGATATTAAAAAACCGGATATCAAAGCCTTACATTATGGGTTTTAGACAATAGATCACGTCTCTATAAATAGAATAGCCATTCTATTTATAGAGACAATAAGATGTGATCAGGTATGTTGAAAAAATATTCTTTTAAAACACTATAGCTACAAGTATGTAGGTCATGCCCGGTTAACATAAGCATTACAATTTAAATCAGAAAAATTGGAACAATGACTTTTAATTTCCTGTATCCGTTTTATCCGATGGATTATCCGTCCGTCTTCATGTTTGTATATAAATATTTTTCTTATATATTTGTAAAAATATTGGTCATTCCTGTAAGCAAAACAAAATTCTCTCTGGTTGACGTGATTTTTATGAATTGGATTCTACAAATATTTTATAAATTGTCTTTTATATTTTGTCTTGAACTCTTTACATTTATGTTTGTTGACGTCGCCAAGCGTTCTTAAATGTACTTACGTCGAATAAATGTTATTTGATTGATTGTTTGATTGTATCTTCGGAACTCGGAATCAGATATTAACAAAAATATGGAAAAAATTTATATGAATATTTAAAACCTTCCAACCCTCCCAAACAAAAACATAATCATAAATCATAATTCAGAAGTAAGAAACATAAAAAAATACAAATGAGAACTTCCTCCTATTTGGGTAGTCGGTTGAAAATAATATCAAAAAACGTAATTTTTTCAAAGTTTCCCGTGAAATACGTGGGGAAACATACAAATATGCATACGCTTACGAAATTACACAAGCAGTACACGTGCTTGGACACCTAATTCGATCATCATACTTAAATATTATCCAATTCTAACAATATGTGGAGTTGCGTAAGTTGGACCGACGCGCGACGCCTAAATCGAAACCACGGAAACCATTAATAAAATGGATTTTACTACCTAATTGTTTAAAATTTTGAAGAAAACAAGTTAAGTTCAAAGAAATAATTTTAATTTTTTTATCATTTTGTCAATTTTGTTAAGCATCCTTTAGCTTTTTAATCAAAATTGTTTTTTGGTACCTGAAGTACGATTTACGAAACCGTATGGTCCAATATTGTTAATTGGTTTCGTTAATAAATAATAAATAAATAAATAAATAAATATAACTGGACAAATTACACAAATTGATCTAACCCCAAAATAAGCAAATTATATGCTTGTAGTATGGGTGTCAGTCAACGATACTAATACATAGAAATACATATTATAAATACTCTAATATATTTAATAAACACCCAAACCCAGAAATACAAACATCTGTGCTTATTACACAAATGCCTGTCCCTGCCGGGAATCGAACCCGGACCCCATTGATTGTGTAGTCAGGGTCTCTAACCACTCGACCAACGGACCAACCATAGGACCGATGAAAGACTTTTCTTTAAAAATTGGGCTGTTACTATTAGTTTTTATTCCTAAGTTGAATACATAATATCTAATACAAATAAATAAAACTTCTGTTGAAGGTTACATGATTTTTGTTTTACACTAGCTGTTACCCGCGGCTTCGTTCGCGCACTTTAGAACTTATTTAACCTTTCTTTATAAGCTACTTTCCTTATTTTACCCTCTTAGAGATCGAATTATGAAAAAAGCATAATTAAACACATAACTGACATTAAACACATAATTCATAATTTTTTGTACTCAATTCATACGAAATTTCATGCAAATATGTCCAGGGAATAAAAAGTTTCTTACAAACTTTTGTCCCCTACTTCACCAATCTTGGGGTTGAAATTTGAAAAGTCCTTCCATAGTGGATGCCTACATCATAAGAAAAATACTTGTGCGTAATTTCAAGTTTCTAGCCCTAAGAGTTGTCTGTGCGTTGATACATCAGTCAGTCACTTTTGCCTTTTATATATAGATTACATTAAATGGTATTTATTTATATTTATGCAGATTTTTATTATTGCTGAGCGGGCAAACGAGCAGGAGGTGCACCTGATGGTAAGTGATCACCTCCGCTCATGGACATCCGCAATACCAGAGGTCTTGCAGTTGCGTTTCCGGCCGTTTATATATATTAGTCTTCGTCTTCGATCAGTCTTTATTGAAGATACTAGCGATCGCCTGTGGCCGAAAACAATAAAATCGCTTTAAGTTTAACAATTGACTTTAGCTTAAAAAATAGTACCTTTACATGTGTGTATATTATCAAGTCTGTCGCATGAATGTAGAGTGTGTAATATTTATTTTTATTTATTTATTACATTTCTAATGCATATTATTATAAATATTTTTCTGCAGTCCACCGCAGTGTAAATTTTAACTGTGCCAAAGTGCCAAATTTCAAACCCCACCGATCGCGCATCATCATCAACAAATTTAAGAGCAAGTTCTTGTCGGTGCAGCATCTATTTCACCGTGTAACTTCTTTCACTTTTGCCTATCCAACGCCATCTCCTTGATCTCCCTATACGGCATGACTTTTTTTTTCCTTCACTTGTGATATATACCTTATCCTTCCTCTACCTCGCTTTCCTTCTATCTCCCCTTCCATGATATTTATACTTGCATATTAATACTATAAATGCGAAAGTAACTCTGTTTGTCTATCTCTTCTTCACGCCTAAACAACTGAACCTATTTGGAAGAAATTTGGTACAAAGATCGTTTCAGACCCGAGAAAGGACATAGGATCTAAAACTAATGACGTGTATAGTTCAATGTTGGGCATAGCTAAGAGACGGTACTATAACATTACCGTGGCTAAGACTACTTGTAGTGCACACATATGCCTGTCTGTATATGTGTGTGCCTGGATAGGAATGTGTGTGTGAACGTGTATGCGTGTACGTGTGTGTACGTTGCTAAGGGTTACTTAAGGTTACTCTAATCTCGGTAATTTTAATATCAAATGGACAAATACATCAGCCACTATGGATGCTAATCCGAGAAATTAAATACAAAACTATACACTAAAATCAATTTATCCTATTGACTATATAAATATAACATAATACATGGTGTGTAAAATATCCGTGTAGCTCTGTCACATACCTATATTCAAATAACTCATACTAATATCTAAGATGTTTTATGTCGACACACGTTCAAAAACGATGGCTAATTATAATATTTTTTCAACAATTTTTTTTATTAAAAGCTGATCAGTTTTGAGTATGACATCATAGTATCATAAAGGTAAGACAAACCAGATAGTTAAACGATTATTCATCTTAAAAATTCAGGTATTTTTGCATAAATAAGACAGAGTACACGTAATTTATATCCCACATATTATATCAGGGGTAATATTAAGAATCGAGCACACTGAGATGGGCCGCAGCGAGCCGTGGGGGGTCGCATCGTAACGAAAAATACAGCATTTCTAGTACATAATGACGGGCCGCAGCGGGGCGAAGCAGGTCGCATCGCAACGAAACGAATTTTTTTACTTCTTTTCATATGTTATTCTCCTTTGTTGATCATCAAAACGTGGATTTAGCTAATCATACAGCTCTAGTAGTCTTGAACTAGAATTATTAATCATTCTTTAACTAGAATTACGTTATTTATTAAACGAACACTACGGCTGGGTGGGTCAGAGCGATACGCTCTGACCCACCCAGCCGTAGTGTGCAGTCATTCACCGAAATTCGCCGAAAAATTCACCTAGATGCGGCCTGCTGAGCCCCGCTGTAGTGTGCAATGCTTCATATAAAATGTATGAAAGCGATATAGGCGGATTTTTGCGATGGGGCTCGGCCTGTTAAGGACCATCTCAGCGTGCTAGGTCCTTTACCGTTATATCAATGTTAATATTACTTTGGAATGAAACAGAGAGAATAAGAGTTGATGTACAATCATAATCAAATCTTAATTAAATTATCGCTAGGCATTAAAATACATACAAAGGCGGATATTTCACCCTCATGAAATTTATAATCATAAAAATCACTGAGATAGGAGTATATTTTTTATAAACAGTTGAAACAAGAGCGTATTATGTTCTTAATGCAATTTAATTTCTTAAAGTATGAAGCCGCGTTTTCGATCGCAAAAATGTTTAGTCATCAAAAAGTTGATAAAGTTAAACTTTAAATATTTTTAAAGTTTTTCTTGTCCTTTGTGCTTTAGACGATGTTGGTCCGCCCTTTTGAAAAATAGACCATCTGCCATTTTATCGAGTAAATCTGCCATTCTGTTAGGCAGTTCATAAGAGGCGAACGAGGCTATACAAGTCACTATCATCGTGGCTATTAGGTGGTAGAGTTCTGCATTGACTCGCCCGGGTTTGATACCACTGCTTTACCTATCCACCGTAATATTAGCCATAAATTTTCCACTGCTTTTATTATTTTTTGTGGCATCAAAAGAATTTCAAGGTTAAGCATTTTTCTAAATTCAAGCCGTATTATATATATATATATATATATATATATATATATATATATATATATATATATATATATATATATATATATATATATATATATATATATATATATATATATATATATATATATATATATATAAAGTTCGCAAAAGACGACCCAAAAGCCGCATTCTCCTACAGCATGATAACGCGTCTTCGCACACGGGCAACAAAACAAAGTCATTTTTAGCTTCCGAAAAATTACATCTCGTTACTCATTCTGCGCATAGCCCTGACCTAGCACCCTGTGATTTCTGTTTTTCCACAAAATCAAAGATTTGATGAGAGGTTTTACTTTTACCAATTCCGAAGGCAGTGATAGCGTTCAATCAGCACGTAGAAAACATGCCTTCAGATCTGTGGTCCTCCTGTTTTTAAAAATGGTTCGATTGCATGAAAAAATGTTTAAAATTTAAAGGATATTATTTTGAAAAGCAATAAACATAAATTTTGGTTATAACATATTGTTTCAAAACTTATAGTGTGACATTGTGTCCTATTGAAAATTACGTCTTATCTTATTCAGTGTTGTTTTTTTTAAATTAAGCGAGCGTTATGATGAATGCACTTATAGATTTTTTAAATATTTGTATCTGACTTTAGTTTTCCATACTAATATTACACATGCGAAAATCTGTCTGTCTATTACGCTTTCACGGCAAATTGCTACACCGATTTCGACGAAATTGGGCAAGAAGGTAATTTGAGGTTTAGCGTAGGCTACCTTTCTGTTTAAAAACCAACCTTTAAGAGCCTGAAATAGGGTATGAAAGTTTGCGACATGTTAATCTGCTCGCAGGTTAAAACAAAATCGGCCAAATGCCAGACAAGCGCTCGTACACGTAGGGTTTCGATAATAACGATTTCGAATATCCGTAACAGTATTATCCTTATCTAGTTTAAAAGTAAATTAGTTAATGTGCTAGATTAGACGCCATAAAAGTGTCACATAATAAATATTACACAGTCGCTTAGAGTAATCATCTTAGCAGTGTACAAATGAAGAAAACACCTACATACTAGTAAACTGGTATTAATACGATTATTCATAAAAGCCCGGTCCGAAAGTGGCGTATAAGTAAGTCGATGATACCAGCGTGAAAATGATAAAATGATTCTGTTTATAAAAATAGATTCATTTTAATATTATATTATTTATATTTATTGAAGAATGTATTATTATTAGGTATAGATATTTCAACTTTACCTATACTCCCGCAACAGTGTCATTGCTTGTCATTGTCGTGTTCCGGTTTGGGGGGGGGGGGGGGGGGAAGGTAGCCGGTAAACTGGTAAACTTATGCATGCGGTGTTGTCATTCCGTCTCACGGTTAGCGTCGCACCATTAACATCTTTGATGTTTATAGACGTAGGTTTCTCTTTCCATCAGGAGACACATATCCTTGTTTGCTTTCCAATGATATAAAAAAATATAATTTAATCGCAGTAAAATTGCAAACAACCGTCTTCCCATTTCCCGTATCTACTGCTTTATTCCAAAGCATCAGATCTCCACCAAATTCAAATGAAAAAAAAATTGAACCTTTGAAATAAAAAGAATTTTCCAAATACGTTCAAGCGTCCTTGAATCTATAAACACACACAAAAATAAATCCAACAAATTGCTAGACTCCTCCTTTTTGGAAAGTTATTTGAAAATATTAAGGTATTTTAAAAGGGTAACTAATAACTACACACTACATAAATACGGAAAACTTTATTACGTTGGTCACAAATACGAATTTCAAAATACCGATTTACATAATTCGGAATGTTTCAAAGTTCCCAATCGCTTAATTATTCATCCTATTTTTATAATTCTGATTTTTTTATAAATTTCTAACGTTTGTAATTACTTTTCTCAAAATACCGACTTTCCATTGATCGTACCTATAACAAAAATCCTACTTAATGATAATATTTCGAAGAATCAAAAATACGAATGTTGCCATAGATAACATCTAAAAATATTATATTTTAACATTAATTATTTTAATCGGGAAAATTTATGTAACAATGTCCATAAAATACATCATACAAGACGATCATATATTACACATAATATATGATCGTCTTGTTACTAAATAAAACCTGTAACGATCGGACAGGGGTTTTACTCAAAGTACACGAGTCACATTTTTCGTTGCCATACATAATATTTGAAAATATAATTTAACATTAACTATTTAAAGGAGTGAAAATCAATCAATATCAGTAAAATAATCACACAGAATATAAGATCGTCTTAAGTTACTGAATAATACCTGTAACGATCGGACAAGGTATTATTTATTCAAAGTATACGAGTCACATTTTGTGTTGCCATAGATAATATTTGAAAATATCATTTAACATTATTTATTTAAAGGGGTAAAAATCAATCAATATCAATAAAATAATTACACATAATAAATGATCATCTTAAGCTACTGAATAATGTCTCTAACAATCGGGCAGGGTATTAACTCAGACTACAGTTTGTCCTTAATTGACGTTCGGTTAACTCTGCCAAAACCGGAGACGTATCGATGTGAAGATATTTTTTTATTCACTAGCTGTTATTCGCGACTTCGCTCACGTCACCCAAAATCATAACTTCATTTTGCTAAGTCTGGCAAACAATAACCTGTGTCGCTCCTGGATATTAAAAGAATTTTTAAGATCAGCCCAGTAGTTCTTGAGTTTATTTAAATACTAAAATACAAATGTTTTCCCTTTATAATGTCACATAGTATAAATAACTTTCGAAACGGATCTTCACAATATTATCCAGAATACCGATAATCAAATGAAGGGTTGAGTTTAAAAATGGTTTAACTGACAAATACATGATTTGACGCAAATAAATTTTAAACATTGCGAGCATTGTTTTCAATTCTACCTATGAAAATCGCCCTAAAAACTATAAATGAATTTAAAACTAAATGAGAAATAGCCATTCTACATAATAATATAAAATAAATAGCATTTTATATTATATTACTATATAAAAATAATTTTTTTTCACTTAAACCAACTTTTACCACTAATATTAGTGCATTTTATAAGTGCAATAACGGTTTATCGACAAAAATATCCTTATTATTTGGATACATTAACGTACTAGTTATTTTTATTGTTGCTACTATTGGACTTTAATAGTTTATTATATCAGTAATGTCACTATTTCAAATTAATTTATATTAGTCTATACCTACTTATTCTATAATAAAAACCTACTCGTAATAAAAACACAAAAAATATATAAGTAGGTATTTATTGAAATAAATAGAAATAAAAGATGAAATAATAAAAAACTATTTTTCTGTGAAAGGTTAATTATTTAATATTCTTTCATAGAAAAATCTTTTTCCATAGGAATGAATGCAAGTTGTTTTCTAATATCGCTTTTTTAACTTCCCGCTACGTATGTAGTATAAGGAAGTTGATTTTGCCTCGAATTTCGAAAATCGAGTTTTCACCGTATCTCCACGTTTTGAGGTTCTAAGAACCTTTTCCGACTATTTTCACGATGACGTCAGAACGTCTGTATGTATGTATGTGTGTGTTTCATAACTCTTAAACGGCTGGATCGATCGATTCGCGGTTCATGGCATTCGATTGGGTTCTACTCAACTTAGATTTCCTAAAAAATTTGAACTAAGTCGACCCAGAAGATTTGAGAAATTTTGAAAAAACCTCAAAAAATGTTTGGCAAACAGTATTTTTTTAATATAACTTCTAGATTAATGTACCGATTGAGTACAAAAACTAGTCAGCTCTTTTCCTCAAAATACTACGTCTAATGCATAAATTTCATCAAAATCGTTTTATCCGTTTGGGAGTAATCGTTGACGAAAATTTTTGAAAAAAATGTTTGTTCGACATAACTTCGAAATTTTTCAACCATTTTTTGGTACTCTGCGATATTTTTGTACTAAAAATGCCATTTTACAGCTTTCTAAATATTAAAATTACCTTGATTTAGCGGAAAGTTTCAGGGATGGCCAGTAGGGTCTACCATTTACACATTTTTAACATCCCATTACGTATGTAGATAAGGAAGTTACTGATTTTACCCCGATTTTCGAAAATCGAGTTTTCACCAGATATCCACGTTGTGAGGTCCTAGGAAACTTTTCCGACTATTTTCACGATGACGTCAGTATGTCTGTATGTATGTATGTGTGTGTGTGTGTGTCTGTGTGTGTGTATGTGTGTGTATGTAAACATCTTATAACTTTTAAATGGCTGGACCGATCGAAATACGGTTGATGGCATTCGATTGGATTCCGCTCAACTCAGACTTCCTAAAAATTTGAACCAATTCGGTCCAGGAGATTTTGAGAAATTTTGAAAAAACACCAAAAAAAATGTTGGCGAAACAGTATGTTTTTAATATAACTTCTAGATTTATGTATCGATTGAGTACAAAAACTAATAAACTCCATTCCTCAAAAAACTACGTCTTATACATAAACTAGCGGCCTGCCCGCGGTTTCACCCGCGCAGCTTTTGTTCCCGTGGGTATATAAGAAAGGTTTATACACGTAAACCTTCCTCAAGAATCAATCTATCTATTAAAAAAACCGTATCAAAATCCGTTGCGTAGTTTTAAAGATTTAAGCATACATAGGGACATAAGGACATAGGGACAGACAGAGAAAGCGACTTTGTTTTATACTATGTAATGATTGCATCAAAATCGGTTTATCCGTTTTTGAATAATCGTTGACGAAAAAGTTTGAAAAAAATGTTTTTTCGACGTAGCTTCGAAATTTTTCAACCAATCATTTTTTGGTATTCTACGACATTTTAGTATTAAAAAAACTACGTCAAATGCCGTTTTCAAAATCAAAATCGAATCTAATTCTCAAAACTTATAGCTTTTCAAATATTAAAATTATTTTTTAGCAAACTTAGGTACTTATTTATTTTTTAAATAACTTTCAATTAAATTCACCGATCAACTTAAAAATCTTATCAGTTTTTCTTTTAAAACTGCGTCAAATACCGGTAATTTAATCAATATCGATCAATTTGTTTAGGATTTATCAATGAAGAAAATTAAAAATAAAATGTTTTTTGATATTACATCGAAATTTTTCAACCTATCGATTATTTAGCTTAAGCAATATTTTAGATCTCAAAAATTAATTTGAATGCCATTATTGTTTTCAAAATATACAGCTTTTCAAAAATTAAAATACTGTCATTTTTAACAAAATAGATGTTTGAACTGAAAAATTTATACTTACATTTTTTACTTTTTTGAGCTTAAAATACCTTAATTTAGTGGGAAGTTTCAGGGATGGCCCGTAGGGTCAACCGTTTACACATTTTTTTCTTCAGAGGCTTCGCCTCGCAAACCCGTTAATCATTGTATTTCTATTTTCTACGGTTTCAATCATGACTCACGAGTGTTTGTTTTATTATTGTTGAATTATTGACGAACAAAACAGCGACAACAACACTGTCTCCGTTACTCTTGTAAATGATGTAAATAAATCTATCTCTTTCGTAGGAAGCCGTTACGCGGGTCATTGGTGCGCGTGGCAGGTCAGGTGTCACAGTTTAGTGCAAAAAGGGTTTAATATCGTTTATAAACAAGAAAAAATCAGTTTTGTATTCGGCAAGTTGATGCAATAATGATTTAAATTACCTAACACCGATATAAGAAGAATTTGTCAAGTTTTTATATCGCGCTTGTTAAAAGTTAAAAGAGTTTTTGGCGATATATTCGATTTTTATATTTGTACTGAGATAATTGTTATATTTTATGTAGGTTTATTTCACATTCAATCTTTTTTGTACTAGTGATCTCGATTTCTGTGTCAGTTAAACCGTTTTTAGACTGAATATCTCGCGATATAAAGCGATTCTTGTTATTTTGAAAAGTGCATTAGATAGATTATTTCTTTCTGAATCTAACGACACCAATAACTAATTTTTGAAAAAAAATCAGTTAAACCATTCTCGAACTCAACCTTTCAAATATTGTCAATTTTTTTCGCCAATCTGAAATAGTATTCAGTTTTTTATTGCCAACATAATCATTGTCTATATACCAAATATATTAATGGCGCGTTACTATGTGTGTGTGTGTGTGTAGTGGGATGGTAATGCCACACCCATTAGGTTAGCAGCTATCTTACCTTGCTAACATGTCAGCGATATGCAACAACGCTGTTGCGACAGAAATGTGAATGTGGTGGTGCCAAACTTTATAAGACAGCAAACAAGCAGATGGGCGTCCTGATGGAAAGAGTCAACCATCACCTATAGACACCAAAGATGTTAATGGTGCGTTGCTACTTTGTGGCGAGGTCTACTGTGTGTGCAAAAGTTTATTGGTTATCTTACCCTCCTAACCGGAACACGACAGTGACAAGAACTGATGCTATTGCGGGAGGAATAAGTAGGGCTGTGGTAGCAGACCTGAGCGAGACAATACAGAACTCTACCTACCTAGCAGCTATGATGGTAGTGACTCGCATAGCCAATTTGTGGCATTTTGAGTTGTTTTGGCTCCTTGAAGAATAGGCCAGCTGCCGTTCTGCCAGGCAGGTCGTAAAAGGCGATGATTGGCTAAACGAGTCACTACCATCGTAGATACTAGGTGGTAGAGTTCTGCATTGTCTCGCCCGGGTCTGGTACCACCGACTTACCTATTCCTGCCGCAATAGCGTCTGTCTTATAACTGTCGTGTTCCGGTTTGGAGGGTAAGGTAGCCGGTAAACTAATGCATGTGGCATTAGACTTCGCCACAAGATAACAACGCGCCATTAACATCTTTGGTGTCTATAGATGATGGTTGACTCTTTCCATCAGGAGACCCATCTGCTTGTTTACTATCTTATTATATAAAAAATGAGAAATCAATAGTCACAAACTAAGAATAATTACGCATAGAACGTCAGTACCTAGTTGTACTAAACGTGTAACCATTTCAAGCAATCAAATCGTCCCCGTTTTGAACAGGCTCCTTTGAAGAATAGACCAAGTGCCGTTCTGTCACGTAGATCATAAAAGGTAACCGATTGGCTATACTAGTCACTACCATCGTGACAACTAGCGGTGGTAGAGTTCCGCAACGTCTCGCTCGGGAATTTGGTACCACCACTTTAACTATTCCTGCCGAAATCGCAATAGCGTCAATGCTTGTCATTGTCGTGTTCCGGTTTAGAGGGTAAGGTAGCCGGTAGACGTATGTATGTGGCATTGCCATCCCGCCACACGGATAGCTACGCACCATTAACATCTTTGATATCTATAGGCGTTGGTTCCTTTTTCCATCATGAGAGTCACTTGGTTATTTGCTATTTTATGATATAAAAAGTGGGCCTCTAAAAGCATTTATCTTGAAATGGTTACACACATTTATATCATTTAAGCTTTAAGTTGTACTTTATGATATGTGAAGCTATCCGTCTATGTGTAAATAATCTATAGTCACAACATTGTCTAGGAGTTTTTATATATATTTTATTAACACAACAAAATTTTTATATCGTTCCAATAATTAACTTTAAATTTATTTGTGATTAACATAAACTCGTAGTGAGGAACCAACATTTTCTTATGTATTACGTAATTAATAAAATATGATTAAGTAAATTTAGAAAACAATAGATCTAGAATCTTACTTACTAAGTAAATTACATGTAATATATTGACATTTGGGCCAGATTCTTTAGTTATTTACAGAATTAAAATTATTAAATGTTTGTCAGCCAAACTGTTTCTGTAGGAGAATAGAAGTGTTGTTTTTATTATTTTTCTCGCAATTTTCCATTTTTTCTTTACATTAAACATTCCTCTGACTTGAAAGGAATATTTCGAAATAAAAATTAGCCGAATTGGTCATGCCGTTCTCGAGTTTAGCACTTAGTACCATATTTACCGATTAATTTTTATTTGTATAGATTTAATTCACAATAAGTAACATACATATTTTCATGCCTAATCAGAACAGAGTTATTTTATTACAGTTCTGACAGGCTTGCCTTGCTTCCTCCACTTTCATAATTCTTTTGACACTACCTTTAGACCCGAAACCACAACATGGGCACCCGACCAATAAGTTAATTCGATGTAAAGTTATTTTACGGAATCTATTTCATAATTTTAATTCATCTGTTCATTACACCTAAGTGATATAATGTTTTGTGGTTTTTTACAAAAACTATTAAGTACATATTGTTCTTTAAAGCTATTGTAAACGAGCTACAATTAGAATTAGTAACCGGTTAATGGTAACTATTTGTTCTTGCTGCATAATTCCCACGATTAGAGCCAACACTTCACAGCGGGATGTTATCTTCTTGTAGGGATCGACGCCTTCAGTGTCGTTCTAATATAGATTAAACATTTACATGTTTTCGGAAGTTTTATTATTTAAATATAGAGATTAACTCTTGCATTATAAAGATTTTATGTTGCTTTAAAAATTATATTATCTTCACGCCCGTATCCCCGAAGGGGTAGGCAGAGGTACAACAAGTGCACCCACGATTAGCCGAAGATACTTGGTCCAACAAATGTGATAGGTGGCAAGCCTATCGCCAACCGGGCACTTTCCAATCCCGGACAACTTTGTGTTTATCAGAAAACTAAAAAAAACATTTTTTAAGTGCCCGACCGGGAATCGAACCCGGGACTTCATGTGGTCGACGCCAACGTTGGACCACTAGACAACAGACGCGATTATAAATATCACTAATACTAATAATTTATCAACATTTTTTACATTTAATTTATTTGGTGTTGGGTTTTGATATTTTGTTATCGTATTAGACTTAATTAATTAATTAGTTAGTTTTTAAGAGTTTAAAAATAAAAATAAAATTTTTGTTTAGTCAGTTGCGCCGCGCCGTTATATAAATTACATTAATATGTTATATCATACGATATATTATATTATCCTATTTTGCTAATGAATGACTAGAAGAGATGGCTTTTTGTAGGCGTGGAAATTATTGCTAATTTTTAATTCAATTTCATTGAATGAAATAAAACAAGAAATCACAACGATTTCACATGTCTAATCGCAATGATTTTCATTCATAAAATTACCCGAACATCTAATTACCGTAAGCTATTAAAAATGAAATTTATTAAAACTACTGCCACCCCTATATTAATAGGAAGATTTTATTAAATGTGAAAATTCACAAATGTAGAGAGGTAGCAAATGCGATAGTGAAAAAGTATTTCATGTGAAATTTCACATGCCACTTATGAAATATGCCGTGCCTATGACTTATAGTCAGCTTTCATTGTAAGGTAGATAGAGGCATGGATATCTAGTGACCGTGTCACCACTAGAGAGTTATATTGTAGTGGTCATGAAATGTTTAGCGCTACAATCATTGATATAAAAAATCCAAGATGCACAGTCCCGAACAAAAGTGACACTCAAAATTTTCTCTAATTTTACACAAATGTGTCCTGTCTAACTATAGATATGGCAAAATATATGTTTTTGCATATCGAACCTTAAGCGCAAGACTTATAGTGTTTTTACAAAGCAATGTACAAAAAGTAATAAAATTGACAGTATCACAACCGATGCGATTTTATTTGAAATGAGCGCACAATTTAAAATATTGCGCTCATTTTTAGAGGACGTTTTTAAGACACTGATTGTGTATCTTGTGTTTTTTATATCAATGGCTACAATTCATAAAATTCAAGCAATTCTAAATGGCAGTATAACAAACAATTTTTAGATGAACTTAGTCCCGCGGCAGTATATCTTGTCTGGCTAGAAAGATTTTCTCTTTTCCATCCATGTAACGTCCTCAACCTTCATAGTGCTTGAAGACTTTCATCTGGACAGTATTATCTATGCTTGGAAATAATACCACTGTGTAAAAGGAGTTTTCTTTGTAAAATTAATATACAAGTAGACCATTACCGAACGGGTAGATAGGATTGATTAATTATTATTGATCCAAATTATTTCTTACAAACATTAACGAATAGCGCCAGTGCTTGTCATCATCATGGCAAGCGGTAAAGCGGTGGTATTAAATCCGAAAGAGACGTTGCAGAACTCTATCAATATGTCATTCTTATCTCATATTGAGATTTCTTCCAGCTTCCAGCAAAAAATCAGACAAAAAATAGACACTTGTGCACAACATAAAGAAAAAATAGCCAGTAGCCTATGTCATAACTGAATAGTGCAGCTTTCTAATGGTTAATTTTTTTTTAAAAAGGTTGGGTAGTTTTTGGAGTATATTTGTTATAAACGTACAAAAATATAAATACATATGTCTTCTCTTTATTATAACTGTATAGATTAGTGCGTTTTCCAAGACAATTTAATATATGGATTTAGAATCATCAACAGATGTTGCGCTATCTAAGTAAGATTATAATAATCATAACACGCGTGCCAATCCTTGAGAAAAAACCATTATTAAAACGTTCCCATGTTAGCTTGGGCAACTTTTCACGATTAGACGACGAAAGACGAAAGACAACACATATAAATACATATATAAATACTGGAATACATGTAAGTAAGTATATAGTCCGTTCCCGCTTAGCTGCCCAAATACAAGTGAAAATTAAGCGTGTTACTACACTCGTGGCTACTCATGGGAAAGAGTTTTGTAACGGCATGGCGCCACTGGCTTAACTAATCTTGACGCAATAACGTTGGAGTATGTCACTTGCGTCGTATGTTTGTTAAGTTATCTGGAGGATAAAATATCTGATAAGCCTATGTAAGTTGTATTACGTCCTTGCCACACAGATATGACTGTACCATTAACATTTTTCGTAACTAGAAACAGAGTTGATCCCTTTCGATGGAAAGATTCATTTAAACAAACAAGCTGAAATCCTATGATTAAAAAAATACCTAAGTAATTTACGTGTACAAAGGATACGGATACGAAAAAGATAAGGTGCATCTATTTCATGAGATAGCAAGTTAGTACCTAGATGATTCTTTTGATGGAAAGAGATAACCATCCCCCATAGACATAAAAGATGTTGAGGGTGCGTTACTATTTATGTAGCGGGGCTTGAATGCCACATGCATCAATTTATCGGTTACATTACCCTTCAAAACGGGTAATATTAACGACATGCAACAACGTTATTGCAACAGGAAAAGTTAAAGCGGTGTTACCAGTTGGTTGTAGAAGCTAGTAGTCACGATATTAGTGATACGTATTAGGCCTATTCCGCCTTTTACGATAGGTCTAGATTTTGTCATTGTCGTTTTTAAGTTTGCAGGATAAGGTAGTCAGTAAACTTATGCACGTTGCATTATCCTACTGTCACACTAATAGCAACGCACCATATACATCTTTTGTATATTAAGCGATGGTTGTTTCTTTCCATCAGGAGAGCCATCTGCTGGTTTGCTATCTTATGATATAAAAAGTAAAGCAATTGATCTATTCTTCAAAAAGAGCTCGAATCAAGAAAGGAAAACGAGTCTTGCTTCCGAAACATGGTCTCTTTTTATTCGCTACATGTAATCATCTCAGTATGCCAATGCGAGGCTTTAAAGATGCCCCATGAATAACAATGACAGTGTATAGGTCGACTTGGTCAAATAACCGTTACAAGTTGACATTCGAATTCTTGATTCATAACTTATGTGTGGGTCTATTGCGGCCACCCAAATTCTTGGAACACTTCTCATGTCAAGCTATTTAACTTTTGTATGACGGAAATATTCCATATAAGATATAAGATAAGAATATAAGATTAACATTGTGGGAAATTTTACTTTAGTTTTCAACAGAGTGCTAAGTGTGAGTTTTTCTTTTCGATTCGATTGGTAAAAGTGAGAAACCAGTTTACCACTAGGTGGCACTGTACAAATCACATACAAATTCCTAGTAAACTCGAAACGCGCTCACGATCGAATGCGAAATGAAAAACTCACACTTAGCACTCAGTTACCAAGAAGGAAGAGGTTCCGAATTCGATTGTATTTTGTGTTTACCTCAGAACTCGGGACATTTTTAGTCGATTTGGATAATTTTGTTTTCGGTACAGTAAAATCTGGTAAATGTCTAAATTCAGGGTTTCAGAGAAAATAGGATGTTGTAGGTCGGTTATTTCAGTTTTAGCGCGTTCAAATTATATAGCAAAATTAATTTCATTCTTTAAGGATTCGTTTTATGACTGTTAGCGTGTATACCTAATCATGCCAATCAAGGTGAGGGTCGAGTTCTATACCATACAGAATTAGACATTTGTGTAGGGATCAAAGGTAGCTATATAAATTCGTATTAGGTATACGAGATTTAGACCAATGTGTCCAGTATTATTTATTTATTTAGAAAATGTATCTATTTAATACGTAAAACAAAACTTTTGTACCTGATACGTTTTTACGACAATGACGTGAACGGAGGAAAAATGAAATTTTGCACAATTCATGTTTATGTAGTGAAAAAGGGTAAAAGCTAATGTTTTTGTATAAAATGAATTAGAAATATTAAATTAATGAAAATTAAATAAATATTACACACCATTCATTTAACACACGTATATATATAATTATATATATAATTTTTACTGATTTGTATGACTTTTCATTTAGATTTGTCGCCATAGCATAACATAACCCGAATAGCAGAATATTTGTTAAACGTTTGATAAATTGAAAAAAAAAACAACGAAGAATTTAAATTATTGAATTCAGTTGGATACATGAAACATAACTTAGCCAATATCACAGCAAGCAGCTTAGCCAATATAACAGTCAGTTTTACATATAATTGTTTGCAGAACTTGTATGAAATTATATGGAATGGATCTGAGCGTCTATTACTTATACGGATTGTAAGTAATAACTGCCTTAATCCTTTCTAGGCGCAATATAGTATTCAATTTCTGTTTAAATATGACATTAGGTGTACTTGAACATAACAATTATATTCTGGGTTTAGTTGTGATAACCAATAAGGCTCGTAGTCTCCTTGGGTTCGAAAATATTACATGATATTTGTTGAATTAAACAATTGAAATTGGGGTAAATTGGTGTGATAGTAAATCAGTAGCTCAGAAAGATGCGTAAACCTAGCAATCTGGAGTATTTACACTATGATATTATAAAGAGGTAAGATTTGTTTGTTTAAAATGAATTAACTTAAAAGTAAGGGACCAATTTTAAGAATTCTTTTACATAAAGCGACATTATCAGTGAGTGACATAGGCTACTTTTACGCCACTGATTAAAAGTAAATAATGTGTTTTAGTCACATGCACGAAGTCGCGGGGAATGACTATAAAAAGTATCGTTAGATTTGAATGAAAGACATATAATACCTGCTAATTTACGACTACAATAATTAGTGTTACTTAGCTTTAAAGAAAACAAAATTTTAGTGCACAATTTTAGTTATTTATTTAATGATTTTTGTTTTAGGAAATTTACGCCTCTCTGTAAATTTGTGAAACGACCTAAGGACTGGACATGTAAAACTATGTTCTGATCAAAGGCTGATCCATATAAATAAAATGTAATGGAATCTTTTTGATCGTTTGCGCTACTGTATAATTAAAACTTACCCACTTTAAACAGATGTGCCCATGTACACAGAGCAATTGAGTCAATATAGGCTTCAGTACATCATTGAATTTTTAGTCTTATTTTATGTTGTTATGTTCAAAAACTTCCGAAAACTAATAGTACTTATATTAGAGCTTCAGAAACCGAATTTATTAAATTTCAATTTGCTGTTTTTATTAAATTAACCAGCTGTTACCTGAGAATTCGTTCGCGTGGCCCAAAAAAACATTATTTTGTCCGGTATGGTAAAAAGTAGCATATAGCCTTCTACGTAATATTGGCTACCATGCGCAAAATATTTATTTAAATCCGACAGGTTCATCCAGCGATAACGCGTTCAAACAAACAAACTGAAGACTTTCAGGTTTATCATGGAATAGTAAACTCCATAGGTCTGCTAAAACAAAGAAACAACCATTGTTTTGTAACATCAAATATGTTAAAAAACAAACAAAACCCATGGCAGAGTTTCAACGATTTTCGTATAAATATTTAACACTTTCGGTAATCACGGAAAACTTAATGTGGACTTTAGACCATTAGAATGAAAATAAGTTGATTTTATAATTGCGTAATGGAGTTAACAAATAGGTACAAGCATTAAGTCTAGTTTCTGAGGTTTTACGTACGCAGGGTAACATTCCATATCAGATGCCTGTTAAAACATAATTAACAAGCAAACTTTTGATTAGTTCATTAAATATAATATTTTAAATTCATATCATTTGAAATATAGTAAATAAAGGAAAACATAATAAAAAAAGTTTGTTTTTCGCACCACAATACTTCCTAGGAAATATTTCT
The DNA here is from genome assembly GCA_036924255.1 of Apodemia mormo. Lineage (NCBI taxonomy): Eukaryota > Metazoa > Arthropoda > Insecta > Lepidoptera > Riodinidae > Apodemia > Apodemia mormo. The sequence continues at coordinate 12,536,573 of JAUPFN010000005.1, forward strand.
AAATTGACTTGATGAAAGCGGAAGAAAATAAGCTAGATATAATATACCGGTTTTAGCTAGAGAAATTGAATTAATTATAATTATTAAATAACAGTTTACGCCGTAATACATGGGTGTAATTAAATCTTAAATAATTTTAATTCATTTTTAAGCGCATAGGTACTGGTCACTCTTTACCTTTGACCAGGAGTGACATAGGCTTTTAACCCGACTGCAGCAAAGAGAAGTAATGATTTTTGGTCAAACGAAGTCACGAACGAAGTCGCGAGTAACTGCTAGTTCATAATATTAAGGCAAGGTATTACGTTTTAATCGGACTTTATGTTTACTCATAATAGTTTTCTAAAGATGTTAAAAATTTCTAGAGACTAATATTTACTTATTATGTTAATTCATTTTTCTATCTCATACATAAAACCATAAAATTATCACGTAATCGATCACGGAAAATAAAGTACAAATCACATGAATAAATTGAAGCGTGGCTTTGCCATGGTACACGTGTCACAACAATTAATCCCAGTAGTGTTATTCTCAAGTGTCTACGAGTAAAATAATTAATTGATGCCGCATATAACAACTTTTTATGGTTCCGAAGTAAATTAGGAACCCTTATAGTTTGGCTATGACCATCCGTCCTTTCGTCCCTCCGTCCGTCCGCAGTTTCGAGATCCTTTGTACGGGAAAACTGTAATTTGGCATGAATATACATAATAGTCACGTCAACAAAGTGGTCACATAAAATCTTGAAAAATATTTTTTTTAGGTCAGCTCCTCTACATGTAAATTGGGTATGTTAACTTTTTTCTTGTGTACCCCATAGTGTGGGATTGTTGGATGGATTTTTAAAAACATTGTAGGTTTGTGAACACATTTTTTCTATTAAGAGGCATTTCACAAAATCGCACAGCTGAAATTTAGATATTTTCTAATCGATGCGAGAGCTGGACGTCGTCGTCTATATAGTGCACCTAGTGCTGGTAAAATGAAAATAGTATTGATACTTTTAATATTTTATTATTACTACGCCGTACTAATTTTGGCACACGGACGTAGCAGATTTTATAGTATTCTCTTTTATTTCTTTTTGAAATAAGAAATAAATAAATATTATTTAAGTGACTTATTTTTGCATAAGAATAGAACATAGTTTTATTCTATATCAATTTATATAGGAAAATGTCATTTTTTGATAACAAAAAACCCAGTTAATATTTCGTTAATTTTCGTTGAAATAGGCATATTTGCTTAATTAATTACATATAGTTATAGATCTTTTAGGAAAAAAGTAATTCATTTGTTGGATGTTTCTGGTTATTTAGTATTTTTTCTAATTAAGTTTGTTGATTCTAGCAGTAGCAATACTTTTTGGAAAAATAGCTTCTTTGCGTAATTGTCAAAACTTGATTTCGGAGAACATTCATTATAAGAAATACAATTGATGATTAAAAAATATGTTTCATTGAGGAAATATTTAAAAGATTAAACTATCTAATGGTACCATTTAATTAAATAAAAGTACCTTATAATATGAAAAATTAGGAGTTGGAAAAATTTGATTTCTCGTCAAAAGCTGGTCTTAAGTGTAAACTGCCTCTTATATATATATATATATATATATATATATATATATATATATATATATATATATATATATGGCTGAACCGATTTGGCTAATTTTGGTTTTGAATTAATTGTTGAAGTTCAGGGAAGGTTTAAAAGGTGAGAAAATGTAGAAAAATATAAGAGTAGTTAAAAAGTAGTTTGCTGGGTATATTTCCAAACTAACTATAAATTCTAAACACATAATGAATATTTATATACCGCAGCAAAAAATGTCTTACGTTAATTTATTAAAGTTTATATTAAAATATGCAACTCGTGTAATTAAAGCCGATTTTCTGGAAAATAATAAAAAGTAATTAAATTTTTTCTTTCTATGTTGTGTAATATGTTTTTTTTTATTTGTGCATAGTTAAGTGAAAGTTATTATAATACGAATTTTACATATCAAATTATCCCATGTACTTTTTGTTCCACTTAATTAAATTTGTATTATCAAAAATAAAATTATTGTGTATTTCCTTCTCCTAAAGAAAAAACATTTTTTATATCATGAGATAGGAAACAAGCAGATGGGTCTTCTGATGGAAAGAGTCAACCATGGCTTATAGACACCAAAGATGTAGATATACCCTCCAAATCGGGATACGACAATGTCAAGCACTGACGCTATTACAGCAGGAATAGGTAAGGCAGTGGTAGCAGACCCGGGCGAGTCAATGCAGAACTCTACCACCTAGTAGCCACGATGACAGTGACACGTATAACCAATCGTTCGTCTTATATGAACTATCTGGCAGATTGGCATGGTCTATGCTTGTAAAATGAGCCCGGACTCACACGGGGAAGAATTAAATGTGAAGTATATCGTGAATACAAACTTGACCTTTTATAAAATAATTTCTGATTGATATTATACTTAGTTTGATTTTTATATTACTAAAACGGTAGCCCCTGTGGTCTACGGTCTTGACCGCATGAGGTCGTGTTCGATTTACGGGTTGGGCAATTCAAAATGATTTTTTTCAGTTTTCTGAGAAAAACAACCCTGCGCAGGATTGGGTAAGTGCCCGGTTGGCGATAGGTTTGTCAACTATCACGTTGAGGGACTAAGTATCTTCGGCTAATAGTGGGTGCACTTATGCCTACCTCTTCGGGGATACGGAAGTGAAAAAAACGTTTAAATCATTTTGGTATAATAAATTAACGTTGTCTTAGTCACGGTAAACTTTAGAACAAAAAAGTAGAATACTTTAAAAAACCGTAAACCTTTTAAAACAAAACGACTGTAAGATATCGAGTTTACATAAAAAGACTATTAAGCTCGCGTCTATTGTGGACAACTTTTTGTAGATTTTCTTTAGTGCGCGTAACCTGATCCTATTTCTGTCGCGAGAGCTCCAGGGTTGCAGTGTTGTCAAGCGTATCCAATTGTGACCATGGGCTATGGTGAGAAATAGATAAGTCGTTGACCCTGGGAATTGCAGGAGCTTTGAACTCAGTGATACAACTAAACTATGAGATATTTTAAAACTAATTCTTTTTAAAACCTTTTTCTTGAGATTAGAACTAGAACGTAGTTGGTTTCACTTAAGCGTCGACACTAACGGTGTCAATTCAGTACATAAATATGAATACAGTGTTCTAAGGATATTTTACTTGTGTAAGTTAAGAGTTTTTAAATTTAAATATTCTTAAAAAAACCGGTTAAGTGCGTGCTTGACTCCTATGCCGAGAGTTTCGTATAAACTTGTATTTTTTGTGCTGTAACTAAAATTTTATGATTTTCAGTTTTTTGCCTTTACGTGTGCTGTATAACTTATATCCATTGCTTCTTTCTAAATTTCATAACTCCAGGTCAACGGGAATTACTTATAAGTAGGTATTCAAATAGCAAAATATGCAAAATAAATGGTCATATCTTTTAACCGCAATGACTTATAATTTTGATTTTATCACAGCTAAGAAAGATTATACACCCGAGTACTTGATATAAATTTCAGTTTGATACCTACACACGTTTCCGAGAAAAAGGCTCTTGTCAGACGGACAGACAGCCAGACAACAAAGTTTGAATAAGGGTCCCGTTTTTCTTTTCAAGTACGGTAACCTAAAAAGCAAGATTTGTTATATTTTTACGTAAGATGAGTAAACAGGCACATATTTTCTGCTGACAAAATCTTTGATTTATGAATTAATTAATATACTCAAGGTAAAGAAGTTAAACATCGTGTAAAGTTTACTTATTACCTTGGACTGTAGACTGAAGATATGGTAATTATAGTCACTGACGACATAATGGTTAATTTAAACTTGGTTCCTGCAGTTAATATAAATATCAATTTATATCTGGTGTTTTGTACGCTCTTTCTTTATTGCTATATTTTACCTCCTGCTCTGCGAATAAAATATTATCTACTTTCTGTTAGGTACTCGTAATTGGTGAACGATTAGACAAACACCTCTCTGCCTCTGTGACTTTGTGCAAGTTTGCAGAATTCTACCATCTTGCAGGTGGTAGAATTCTACAAACTTGCATGGATTTCATACCACCGCCTTATATATTGGTACCTGCCGTAATAGCTTCTGAGTATGTTATTGTCGTGTTTGACTTCTGAGGTAAGATAATCGATATTACATCCTTGTACCTACCACGAATTTTAAAACACCATTAACATATTTGGTGTCCATAGGCAATTATCTCTTTTCATCACGGAGTCATCTGCTTGTTGGCTATGATATAAAAAATAACAGCCGTTTATAATATCGCATAAGTATAAAAGTGTTAATTTAAATATGCTGATGTAATAACCAAAAATACGAAAGCCAGATGTTATCATGCGTTGAAACGTTAAACCGGTTTGCGGGTTTTATAATTTTATAAACAAATGAACAAGCGCTTTAAAATCAACCTATGCTCTTAATAAAAGTGACATGTCTCTTATGGTTACATGCTGTCATGCTGTCACTTTCATTTAACGTCTCTTTTTTAAGAATGAAAGTGTCATAATTTGCGGTAATTATTATTAAGCTTCGTTACATTTACACTAATATTATAAAGTGAAAAGATTTGGTTGTTATGTTTATAACGGATGAACTCAAAAACTACTGGACCAGTCTTAAAAAGCCTTTTACTTATCATTAAAAAGCTACTGTATAGAAGCAACATAGCCTTTTTACCCCGTTGTGAAAAAGAAAGTAAAGGTTTTGGGTCATGCGAATGAAATCGGGGGTATCAGCTAATTAGAGATATGTCAAAGACAAAAAACAAATTTGATTTTCATTTATTTTGTAATATTTACTTGGATCGTATTGTATGTCAATCGGTTTACTCTGCCTACTCGTTAAAGGTTTTGATGTGAATATATGAGGTATCTAGACAAAATATATTATTGAATGAATAAATAAATGTTTATCGAAAATTCTGTGTTAGACTAAATTTAATATTTACCTATACTCTACAGTCAGGCTCAAACCCCTAGTAAAGTTTTGTAGCATAGGATTGCAAACAAGATGGCTCTTCAAATAGAAATAGACATTAGACAACCATGGTCAATTGATACCAAAAATGTTTAAAGTGCGGTTTTGAACAGATGTTAAAAATACTATAGTCTGTAATATATTAAAAAACTTATACTATAAGTACGTAATATATTAAAAAACTTATACTGAATAACGTAAAAAACTTATCATTTTTTTTGTATTTCAGAGTAAACAAGTAGGTACACTTCTTTTAATTTGATGTCCGCCAACTTATTAATGAATGAGAATTGAGATGCCAATTATCCAAATAAACATATGGTGCATCAATCTACTATTTAGCAGGTAAGGCTGTGCTATCGATGCTCTAAGGGACTTTATAGCAAGAAAACGGTGAACGGGGACGGTGTGTTCACCACCTATCTTATCCTGTATTCCTCGCAAGTCGCGTTTGTTAGTTTCGTTCTAGTAGAATAGTGTTATAAATTGTTATGTCGGTTTCCCTTTCGCGCGTCCCGTTCAATTGTTATACCTATCATGTCCCTAATTTTCTCCAGAAACCAAATGAAATTTCTTTAAAATAAATAAATAAAATACCGTAACGTCCATGTCACAGAAGGCAACGCACCGATGATTTTTAAGTGGTTAAAAACTTATTGAGAAATCGGGCATAAGTTTTGACACTGTGGCACAAGTCTTCTTAAAAATTAACTAGTGGTAGAATTATGGAACGACTCCCCGAATTCGTACCAACATCTTACTTATTTCTGCCGTAATAGCGTCGATGAATATTACTGTCGCATTCTGGCTTGAAGGTTAAGGTAGCCGGTAAACTTATGAACGTGGTATTACTATCCCGCCACACGATTTGAAGTTTAATTGCGATCACGGAGTAATCATGTGGTCTGTGATTGCGATAGTTTCTTTTACTATCAGGAGAGCCATCGTATCGATTTTTCTATAAACAATAGCTCTTTGTTTCAGAGAGACAACTATCGCCTTCTGCTATTTGATTTTTTTTAGGAGAGTCATCTGCTTATTTAGTACCCTATGATATAAAATAATACTATACAGCCACACGAGACCGGTAAATCTTCACCCATAAGACGAGTAATCAAATATTCTCAAGATCATAGAACGGAACATATCATAAAAGTGAAAACGACGTGCTTTCTTTTGCTTTTATAGAAAGGAGTAATGTACCACGCCATTTAGAGTCTATTAAATTTTGAAATTAGCGCAATAAATGCTTTATTGAATATGTAATAGAAATTTCCCCATTATTAGTATACCGCGCTTACTTTAAACTTTCCTATTTTAGATAGGTACATTTTTTGTGACAATCATTGCTCACTACTTCTGCGTTATTGGCTGTAATTCTTGTCATGTGTTCTAAGTTAACATATTAAATTTCGTACTACATTTTTTTAACAATTAACAACTGTTATTTATAGTAGCAATTACTGTTAAAATTTTATGCATCACTAAAATTACCAATAACTTCATATAGGATAATAATGCTATTAAAAATATTTGAGCTACCTTGATTTATGATAATAATAACTGTTAAAAATTATAAAACTACTCCAGAGGACTTTTTCTTTTGGTCGCTGACTCGACGGCTTGGTTTGCGTTTTTGCTGCATCTTATTCTCTTATTATATATAGGCTACTACTGATATAATATAACATAAATAAATAACGTTAAATATTAATTAATTTTAACAACATATCAGTTAACCTAATTTAACAATAACTTCCATACCTAGTTTTAAGTATAAATTCAGATTTAATTATTCATACATATAAACTACTAGCTGACCCGCGCAGTTTCGCCCACGAGTAGTTAACGTGACACCGATATAGCTTTTATGTACAAAGTTTTATTTGGGTAGATTTTTGAAAAACAATTAGCCTATGAAAAACTTTAAAAACAGCAAAGAAAAAATATCGACACGCAGGATTTGAACCTGTGACCGTCTCCCTAAAACCGGCACGCTCTACCGCTGAGCTAGACGTGCTCGACAGGCTCGACGTGGCGAAATACTTCCTTGCTATATGAGCGATTCCGTCGATTGTACTGATCGCTAGGTATACATACGTATAACTGTAGTTAAATGAGTTCATCGTTACAGACGAAATTCACATTTATAAATTTGATCAGCACTTTCGTGTTTCTAATTACTTTTGTGTTTGTTCGACGAAATCGATCATATAGCAAGGAAGAATTTCGCCACGTCAAACCTATCGACATTAGTTAAGTGGTAGAGCGTCTCGGCTTTAGGGAGACAGTCGCAGGTTCAATTCCCGCGTGTCGATATTTTTCTTTGCCGTTTTAAAAATTTTTAAAGGTTTCAAGCAAGGGGTGAGTGCTATAACTCAAAAATAATTAGCCTATGTTTGACATCGAATTTTTAATGATCTTCAGGCCAAATTTCATAATCGGTTTAGCTGTTAAAGCGTAACAGACAGACGAACAGACAGACAGACTTTAGCATTTAAATTATTAATATGGACTAGAAATTATTTCTAGGTCGTCAAATTCTACGTTTCTACTAAAATGTTGATTTGGCAGTAGAGTTCTGCAATATTTATTTAATAAAATTTGCCAAAAGCTAGGTAATTAACTTGTTTTGACAACGATACAGACAGAAAACCACGTTAACAAAGAAAATAATTATGGTTCCAGTACTGAAATACGTTTTAGAAAAAATTATGAAATCAGATCATTTGTTACATAAAAGTTTCAGAATAACGTTAGAAGTCGTGTCTGACGTTTTGCGCTATATCAATTTTTTTCCCGTGTTGATCTTTAAAGAATAAGCAAACTGCCATTGTGCCAGGCAGGTCGTAAAAGGCGACCGATTGGCTATGCGAGTCACTACCATCGTGGCTACTAGGTGGTAGAGTACTGCATTGTCTCGCTGGGTCATGTACCACCGCCTTACCTATTCCTGCCGCAATAGTGTTATTGCTTGTCGCTGTCATGTTCTGGTTTGAAGAGTAAGGTAGCCGGTAAGTTATGCATGTGGCATTAGGCCTCGCCACAAGATAGTAACGCACCATTAACACCTTTGGTGTCTATAGGCGACGGTTGACTCTTCTCATCAGGAGACCCACCTGCTTGTTTGCTATCTTATGATATACACCACGTTTAAGCTCATCACAGACGGTTAAGATACTATAATATTTGATCTTAAGATGCCCTCATATAAAATATTACAGTATCTTAACGTATCACACACGGCTAAGATACGATAATATTAGTCTGCGTCGTTGGAGTTCTATATACAGGTTGATTAACCATTAGTGATACGGCCTTACTTCTTGATTTGTTAGACAGCTCCTCGGACAATGATTTTGATATAGAATAATATGTATCCTTCTTGACTTATAAGTGGTGTAACTAACATGACAATTTTATATAATATATATATTGATGTTTTTTTACAATTTTTTATTGAGGAAAATATTAAAACGTTATATTATGTTATTTAATAAATCAGCAATATTTTTTGAATAATGTTTTTTGCTGACATTATAAGTAAGGTGTACAAAAACATATTAACAAAGAAATACTTTAAAACGAATAATTTTCATTCTAATAATATAGATGAATTTCACACTTATGATATAAAGTTATAAACAAGCGCGATCCTATTCTCAGTTGATACGCATAGTAACTATTATATATTAGGTTAGTACCTAGAAATTTCAAATATTAATTATAAAACAAATATTTTTTTGCTGACAATACTAATTTCACACTTGTGATATAAAGTTACGAGTAAGCGCGATCCTATTCTCAGTTGGAACGCCTAGTAATTATTATATTTGACGCACCTTGCAGCCCGCTGCATTATAAAAGTTGTTGGTGAATCCCTTGAGATCACCTAATTTTTCGGGATAAAACATTGCCTTTGTGGTATTCCAGGTCATCGTCTACCTATGTGCTAAGTTTCATTCAAATCGGTTCAGTAGTTTTTGCGTGATTGAGTAACCAACATCCATCCATCCAAATATCCCAACTTTCGCATTTATAATATTAATATAGATGGATTATATAAATTATGAAGCACTGCGACCGCACATGTACCAAAATAAAAACATCCTGTTTTTATATCAAGATACGAAGAAATATATATTTCGTATCTTAAGATCATATCTTAAGATACGAAATATATATTTCTTCGCATGAAATATATATTTCTACGTCGTTCGGTATCTTAAAATATTAAAGGTAAAATATATATTATCTTAGTCGTGTGTGATGGTTCATACGATTTGTATGGTGAGCGATTACTGAAATTTGCTTTAAGATATATTATATTAAGGCATCTTAAGATCAAATAATATAAGATACTCTTAGCCGTGTGTGATGAGCTTTATTACAAACTAGCTGTAATTCGCGACTTCGTTCATGTGACCCAATATCATTACTTCCTTTTGCTCATAAACCATCGTCGGTAAAAAAGTAGCATATTTCACTCCTGGATAAAGTAGCTTTCTAAAAGTTAAAGAATTTTTAAATAAGTCGAATAATTTTGAGTGTAAAAAAATAAAATTCACAAACGTAACAAATAGAAAATAAAATCTTTTTTATAATATTAGTTTAAATTTAAATTTTAAAAACCGGTGGCTCTGTCGGTCATCTCTGAAACATTTTTCTAAGTTTTACATTTTGCGGATTAAATAACAACTATAATTTGTTTCAACAAATTATTTTAATGGTCCATACGACGCAGTTTTTTTACTCCGTGGTTTTTTGCAATAAAGTATGTTAATTTTATTATATCTATATGGACTCATTAATACAATATGTCTCGTTTTTGAGTATAATTAAAAAAATAAATTTTACAAACGTAACAAATAAACAAAAAACAAATATTTTTTTTCTCTTTATAATATTAGTTTATATTTAAATTTTAAAAAACCGGTGGCTCTGTCGGTCATTACTGAAATATTTCGCTAAGTTTTACATTTGCCGATCAAATAACAACTATAATTTGAGATTCAACAAATTATTTTAATGGGCCATACGATGTAGTTTTATGCAATAAAGTATGCTAATTTTAGTATGTTTATATGGACTTATTAATTCTATATGTCTCGTTTGTACCGTATAAGACTATTTCAAATTGCCATTTAAACATCTAAATATATATTTTACGTTTGAAGAAAAGACCATCTACCATTCTGCCAGCCTATTTGTGAACGTCGAACGCTTGGCTAAATGTGCCAATACTATCACGACTGCTAAGTGGTAGAGCTCCGCAATATTTCGACCGAGTTTGGTACCACCGCATTACCTATTTACCGCAACATTGTTAGTGCAAGTTTTTTTATATCACAAAATAGCAAACAAGCAGATGGGTCTCCTGATGGAAAGACTCAACCATCGCCTACCTCAGCAAAGATGTTAATGGTGCGTTGCTGGCTTTTGGTGAGGTCTAATGCCACATGCATAAGTTTACCGGCTACCTTACTCTCCAAACCGGAACATGACAGTGAAAAGTACTGATGCTATTGCGGTAGGAATAGGTAAGGCGGTGGTACCAGACCCGGGCGAGACAATGCAGAACTCTACCACCTAGTAGTCAGAATGGCAATGACTCGCATAGTCAATCGGTCGCCTTATACGACCTGCCTGACAGAACGGCAGTTCGTCTATTCTTCAAAGAAGCCCGGAACCAACACGGGGAAAATCATTGTCGTGTTCTGTTTTAGAAGGTATGGTAGCCGATTATCGTATAATTGTGGCAGTACCATCCTGCCACACGGATAGCAACGCATCATTAACATCTTTAGTATTTAAAGGCAATCGCGGTCTGTTTCCATCAGGAAAGATTCATCTGTTCGCTATCTTATAAAAAAACGCGCCGAGTGAAATAGTAGATTTCCATGTGACTTTCCCTAGCCTTTAGTAAACAACGCATCAACTACACTTTAGACTAAATAACACTAAATTTGTATCTAAATAACACTCGCGTACGCATGGCGTAATTCATTGCGGAAAAAAAATATGGCTTATTAGTTGGGCAAACATATTTTCTCACTGCCTCAAGATTAGTCGAGCAGTTCTTTAATAATAACGGGAAAACAAACATATAGACAAACATTTTGGCGATGGTAAAAAGGATGTTCGCGAATTCTAAAACGAATATTATCACAAAAGAAAAAAGCTAGCTTCACTATTTCTACTGACGAAAAAGTCAGAAAGAAGTCAACCAAATTGGCAAACCATTTCATATTATAAGGTACTGTAAAACGACTAGTTATCTATACTAATATTAAAAAAGATATAAAGTAAGTTTGTAGATTTGTTTGTAGGAATTATGAAGTAATCTCTGGAACTACTGAACTGATTTTGAAAATTCTCCAATAGAAAGCTACATTTTTCCTCAGTTATAAAGGCTACATTACACCAAAGGGCTAAAATTACATAAATTGGATATACACTATTCAAAAAGTGAAATTAATTAAATTTGCTATTATGCGCGAACTGGTCTATGTATCCTCCGTGATGGTACCGAAAAGAGAGACGTCCGTCGGTTTAATAAATGGATAAGACTCACCGATGATTCGGATCAAACGAAGACCCCAGCGGCACACTTATCCGCCCACATCCACCACACTTTTACTAATTATATTATTCCCAGTTTTAATATTATTATTCCCAGTATTACTTACACTCGCGTAGAGTGAGATAGTGTTCGTTTCTCCTGAAGATGCCGATGGCGTGATTATGTCATATTCTCAACGACCAAAATACATATAGATTATAATTTTTATATACCATAGGATGACAAACAATGGTTCTCCTGAAGAAAAAAGGTAATTGTTACCTGTAGACATCAGAAATGGTAATGGTGAAGTAGCTTAAAAGGTACTGAATTTGTAAAATTTTGGTCACTGCCCACTGGGCCGTAGGTGAAAGACGTCTGCCAATTATTGAAATATCAATTTATATGACGGCCTTGACTTACTGGGGCTAACTGGTCAGAATATACGCAGTAACATACTGTTGGATAATATTCACACTACAAACCACATGAATATTCACAAAGATGCAGATGGCACGATTAAAGAATAAGAAATTGTTTCGCTAATCAAGTGGCGGGGATATTATTGCACATGTATGTGTTTAATGGCTACCTAGGCAAACCGGAACTTGACATGACTAACTCTGAAACAGTTTGGCAGAAATAGATAAGACGGTAGTCCCAAACCTGAATGATAATAGTACTTAAACTATGTTCATTAAATCTTTTAAACGTACTTTTTTAATTTTTCCTTAACAGATTTTTAATCTACACATATCCATCGTAGTAAGAATAATTGACAGCATCTCACTTACACATTGTTGTAATAAAAAAGAAAACCTACAACGGTTGCTACCGTACATGCAAGTACAAAAATTGCCGTTTTATAATGACTTCTTATTCAAAGAAATGTCAAATCATTGGAGGCAACAAAGGAATTCAAATGACATCACATCAATTTATTATTCAAGCATACTTGTGCGGTTGTTTGATTATCTAAATAGATTGTTGTTAGAGGTAATATCGTGTAATCGTGACCGTGACAAGAAATATCAGTGTTCTCAATGGACTTGGCGGATCTATTGCATACTTTGTTGCATATTAAAATGTTATAATATAAAACGATTATTAAAAATATACAAAAAAGATTATTACGTGCTAAACGTGAATTATGTAAATAAAATTACTTAATGTATTCATATTAACATGTAATATCTGTAATATCTGTTGCTTTGCTCGGTTTTTCACATACCCATATCTTGAGAACCCGAAAAACCCCTAATTTGTGACTTTCATGAAAATCGTTGGAGCTGATTCCGAGATTCCAGTTATATATATGGAGGATAAAGGTATTAGATATTAAAAACCTTGTTAACATTGGTTATCTATACCAATATTTACCGAGAAGAGTTTTAAGCTTGTTTGTCCGTTTGAACGCGCTAATCTCGGGATAAACCAGTCAAATTTGATTTTTTTATATATAGTAGCGTAACCGATAAACTTATTTGCCACGCATTCCAACGCACTATTACCATCTTAGATCAAACGACATTGTCTCTTGATATTTTTTGTCGGAAGAGCCGTCTACTAGTTTGCTAGTGGTATAATATAACGTTAGTATTCGGGAAATTGAGCAAACTTCGTACGTTAGGTATTATCACAATAAATGTATGGGCTAACCATTTTCAAAAATGAAATAATGTTGATTATGATTCGCTCTGTGTGAAATGCTGATTCCCAAAATATACCAACAAAATTCCTATATTTTAAGTTTTGTTATTCACATCAATTTCTTGTTATTCAAATGAAATAAAGATACTAAAGGTAAATTATGTGAAGGTATCTTACTACCTACTCCAAACGCGAAAATATGTTAGGATGAATAAATTGATATTTCTTTTCAGCTGAATCCCCAAAAAGGAGTTGGTTTTTTGAAATATATTTCAATATCGCATTCCGGTTGGTATGGTCCTTACCTTAAAACCTTGTCCAACTTGTTGTCGGTAAACTTATCCATGCACTTCATGATTTATGATTGTGTGTATTACACAGTTCATTGCTGCACGTTTAATATTTTTGGTATTGTCATAATAAATGTGTGGGGTAAGCCCACATTTTCAAAAATGAAATATGTTGATTATGATTCCCTGCGTGTGAAATGCTGATTCCCAAAATATACCAACAAATATCCTATATTGCAGGTATTTATTCACATGAATTTCTTGTTATTTAAATGAAATAAGCTGAGAATTTAAACAAACAGTTTAAATGATACAATTGTAATAAAAAAACTTATTTACAAATACATTAAATAAATACTACATTTTATATGTTTATTTTATATTAGTAAAATCAATAATAAATATTATTAAATTTTTTCAGTAATAAATTAACAATATATATATTATTTGTATAAATTATGAAAAATATTTTTTTTAAAGTGAAGGCTGTTTTAAATTTTAATATTAGACACTGCCTACGAGCACAGCTACGTTATTCTAGCGGCATATTTGACCTCTTTTATTCTGAATGGCTTCCGGACGGACGTTGACATATTTGTTTGTGAAGATTATTTCACCATAACGTGATTATGTCTAAAATATTTTTACTTTTAAGTTATTTGTTATTATTTAAGTATTGGATTAATTAAATACCTATAAAAATCTTTATTTATGAATGGCTTCCGGACGGACGTTGACATATTTGTTTGTGAAGATTATTTCACCATAACGTGATTATGTCTAAAATATTTTTACTTTTACGTCTTTTGTTATTAGTTAAGTATTGGATTAATTAAATACCTATAAAAATCTTTATATTAAATTTCATTTATATAATGTCCGATCTAATTAATTTTTTAAAGCGCTAAATATGTGATACGAGGATCATCTTATGTTTGTGTGCGTGTGTGTGTTTTAAGACAAAAAATTCCTTAAATGCGAATAGGATAGGTAATCAAACGGCCATTAGAAAAGATATCTGCTTGACAGTTTGTTAGCGTATAATATGAAAATAGCATAAGTACCAAACACAACATATCATTAATTCACCAAGGATCATAGGATGCATGCGATGAACTAACTTGAAATAGATCTTGTTCTTATTTACTCTGTTTATTGTTTCAGGTAACGAATGCAGACATAACAACTATAAAGCTCATCACACACGGTTAAGATACTATAATATTTTATCTTAAGATGCCCTAATATAAAATATTATAGTATCTTAAGGTATCACACACGGCTAAGATACGGTAATATTAGTTTTTTCATTTTATCACGAGTCTGCGTCGTTGCCACACGCATCCTTTGTAGGAGTTCTATATATAGATACAGGTTGATATGATGAGTGATACGGCCTTACTTCTTGATTTGTTAGACAGCTCCTCAGACGACGATATTGATATAGAATGTGAAATAAAAATTGCAATGGCACATTCCAAACAAAGAAAATTTGGATAGAGGCTCACATAAAGATGAGAAAAACCCGTGGCGAATTCAAGCTTTATGAAGATCTATCTACTAAGAAATTTCAAATATTAATTATAAAACAAATATTTTTTTGCTGACAATACTAATTTCACACTTGTGATATAAAGTTACGAGTAAGCGCGATCCTATTCTCAGTTGGAACGCCTAGTAATTATTAGTATTCGACGCATCGTGCAGCCCGCTGCGTTATAAAAGTTTTTGGTGAATCTCGCGTGATCACCTAATTTTTCGGGATAAATCTTTACCTATGTGCTATTCCGGGTCATCGTCTACCTATGTGCCAAATTGCATTGAAATCCGTTCAGTAGGTTTTGCGTGATTGAGTAACCAACATCCATCCATCAAAACATTCCAACTTTCGCATTTATAATATTTAAATGTAGATTATGAGGCACTGCGATCGCGAATATCCCGAAATAAAAACGTAATGTATTTAAATTAAGATGCGTATATTTCGTATCTTAAGATACTAAAGGTAAAATATATATTATATTAGTCGTGAGTAATGGTTCATAGGATTTGTATGGTGACCGATATTCTGAAATATGCTTTAAGATATATTATATTAGGGCATCTTAAGATCAAATATTATAGTATCTTAACATTTGAATTGTTTTGAAGATTTAAAAAATATTTTCTTCGTGTTGGCCGCATCGAACCTTTTGTTCATTTTGTGGGTTCTAACCCACGGGTAGAACCCTTTCTATAGTGCAGCTCGTAAAGTTCTGCAACGTCCTGCCCAGGATTAGTACCACTGTTTTTTTGTTTTTTATCACTCCCAACTTATATATTTGTATGTTGTATCATAAAGTACAACAAAATGTGTGAAAAATAAATATTTACGTCAAAAGCAGTCATTAACGTTTGGTGTGTCAATGTCTAAATGCTTCTTAAATTATGGCATTTTGAATTTACACCGTAAAAGGTTTTACGGTAACCAGGTAATTGGAATTTCCTGGTTATTACGACATTATAATTGGTATACGCATTATGTTTTTATCGTGTCATTATCGTAAAGCGAAGATAGCGGTAGTATTTTTTAATTATGTGGAGGTAATTATCTTACTACTCCAAACGCGAAAATTTGTAAATGAATGGATTGATATTTCTTTCAATTTCAACTGAATCAACAAAAAGGAGTTGGTTTTTGGAAATATATTTCCGTATCGCATTCCGGTTGGTAGTGTAAGGTTGCTGGTAAACTTATTCATGTGGCACTTCTCGTCGCCACATGATTTTGTGCATTACACAGTGCATTACTGCACGTTTAATATTTTTGGTGTCTAGGCGATGATTACCTTTTTCTATGACAAGAGACATCCGCTTTTTACCTGTGACATACAAAAAAAAAATAATACCCATGCCACAGATTACATAATATTTACAATAGTAAATATTATGTAATCTGTAGCATGGGTATTATTTTTTTTAATGTATTTATGTAATAACTGTACTTATGTATTTATGTAATAACATAAGTAAAAAAACTTTAACCCAAGCATGGGATGAGTGCTATAAAAACAAAAAATAATATTTACTATTTATTACATAGGCTACGTCCGCACAGACAGGCGGCTTGCTTAGCGTCTTGAATCTAGCGAACCACATAGCGAATAGCTTAGTAAAACTAACCTTCTAGAATGTTAGCGATCGGCCGTACTGCGCGCTTGGCGCCTAGCTAATTGCTTAGCGACCTATCGAAGTAAACAAACGTGTTGGTTTTTTGTCATGAGGCACGAGGCACTAGACGCTAATCAAGCCGACTGTCTGTGTGGACCACAGACTACATGAATAATAATAGACACGGCATTGGAAAGGAAACGTGTCGCCGCACATATGAGCAAACGCTTCTATCACTGTACTCAAAGCTGTATTATATCATACATTTGTAGCTATATTATATCATGGAAAAATAGAAATAAACTATTTTGTACTTTTTTATAGTACCGAATGAGATGAAAAGGTTTATAAATTACGTTTGGAGTAATTTTATGTCATCGGTAAGTAGTACAACTCTGTATTTCTTTGTGTGAATGCAAGCTACGTTG
Organism: Apodemia mormo; assembly: GCA_036924255.1. Classification (NCBI taxonomy): domain Eukaryota; kingdom Metazoa; phylum Arthropoda; class Insecta; order Lepidoptera; family Riodinidae; genus Apodemia; species Apodemia mormo. The sequence continues at coordinate 12,553,696 of JAUPFN010000005.1, forward strand.
ACAAACTAAGAAATTGCCTTGAACGGCGTATCCCTTTAAAGTGGTGCGTACTTAGCCATGTAACTCTTTTTATAGTAGCGGTTTTACCGCTTAACCATTCTGATCAGCCCCCCTAGACAAGTGGCAAACGCTCAGTAACTATTCAAATATTACGCTTTGGCGATATTTAGGCCAAATTGGTAGCCAAGTGGATCATGGCTTGTTCAACGTTCGTTCCATACGAACTTTACGAATTATATCGAATATTGTCTCTGAATTGACGGTAAACGTCACTTTGAAGTATTATTTTCACCGAGGTTATAAGTTTTATTTATATGAAAAGTGCATTAAAAGCAAAAAAGACTTGCCCCCCAAGATGTGGCATCAACGTTAGTACAATAGAAAGAGAAATTTATGGATTTGTCATAAGCTGTTGACACGAGCGTAAACGAATTAGTAATTGGTAGCCAAGTGTCATTCGTGAAACGAAACGTTATATTGCATCGATCATTTTTGTCAATTTTCGTACAAGACCGTAGCCAAGTGGCACTTTTGACAAGCAAAATAGTAGCGAATTATTCGATAATCAGCGAACGCTAGAACCCTGCAGATTACGCTTAAAATGGCGGTTGATCACTATTATTCAATCAGCTGTTCTAAAGCGTGGATAACATCTGTGAGAATTTTTGATAATTTTAAAGTAAAATTAACGCAAATTAAGAAGGCTTTTGGTGGCACATTATTAATGGTGCTTTGATATCCTTGTGGCGGGGGGGGGGGGGGGGATTAATGTCACATGCATACATTTACCGGCTACCTTACCCTCCAAACTGGAACACGACAGTAACAAGCACTGTTGCTATTGCTGCAGAAATAGGTTGGTCAGTGGTATTAGACCCGGGCGAGACAATGCAGAACCCTACCACTTAGAAGCCACAATACTAGTGACTCGTTTACCCAATTGTTCGCTTCTAACGAACTGCCTAGACACATTGTAAGTAGTGATAGGTTTGCAAAATGCTGACAATGTCTTAATGATGATAAATATAATATTTCGTCTTTAAATATTTTACAGACACTATAAGTTCAAGTTATAAACACTATATTCTTGTTACAACCCTTGTATTTTGTAAATTTAATGAAACAAAGATAGTTTATTTTTCAGTGCAGCAATAGATTCGATCAATTTTACATTTCTGCAAATATGTATGCCAAAAAATACGTAAAAAAGAAGTTTTATAAGTGCAGTTTTGCATATTTTTGTTCATTTTTAATAATAAATTTATCATCAGCTTTCATAAATCTGAAACATAAGTTTTAAAATGTGACTATCGATAACATTTTGCACAATTCTACGTTCACTTGTAAGGTAGGTAAAGAGGATTTACTTAAAATATGTTAAAACAATCAAATTTGATAGCAATGAAGATAAATACATAAATCTTGGTGACAGTATTTAATTTTATAACTCTTTAAATTGGTAGTCCGTAGTACTGACAGAGTTCAATTAACATGTTAGCTATATAGAAACTTACGGCATGACAGTAATTAAGAAGAAAAGATAGTATATTTTATCTTATTCGCACTCACGCGGTACATACAATCAAAATTGAATCAGATATAGCGACTCTGTTCTTATTTTTATTATATTCAATTCAGAGACAATATTCGATATAATTCGTAAAGTTCGTATGGAACGAACGTTAAACAAGCCATAATCCACTTGGCTACCAATTTGGTCGAAATGACGCCAATGCGTTATATTAGAATGAACAGAGAGCTCGGTTGGCGGTCAGAGGGCCTACCATGAACTCTTATAATACTTGTCAAGTTCCAGGCAGTTCAACTATGAGTATTAACCTGTCAGGTTTTACTATCGTACCATGAACTAATTTTTGTTGACCTGCAATGCGTCGTCTTCTGGCCGGTCACATTATCTCTGGCAGGACATATCAAATTAACGTTGAGAAACACATAACTTGCCGATTTTTAAATTTTAGTATAAAGTTATTATTATTAATGCATTTTAATAAGAAATCTTGAATTTAAGAATACAAATTGGCAAAAGAGATCAAGTTTTAAGTTATTTAAAGTCTACGTAAAATATATGGAACATAAAGTAAACCACGTAATATTTGTTAAGCGGCATCCATTAAAGAACGCAACTCTGGGAATATTACATTTGACCTTGAACTGTTTAATAAAGACATTTATGTTATGAGCGCGGTTTTTAAATTTCTTGAGTACGTCTTGATTTTTTGAGATTAGAGTTTTGGAATAGTTTGTGACTATTTTAAAGCTGTGTAATTGTAATTTTAACACATTGATTTCATGAACGTGATTGATGTCGAAAGCAAAACGATCGTATGATATCAATATATTCAATGAACAATTGGAAGTTTTACGAGATATTTTAAGTACTCATAAAGATATTGCAACGGGATTCAATAAAAGTGCACACTCAAAACGTTAATTTTCATCACACATCTAAATTTATGTGTATCTCGTCTGTGGTCTAGTGGTCCGGTGTCGGAGTTGATCACATGAGGTTTCGGGTTGGACAATTCAACAAAATGTGTTTTTCAGTTTTCTGACAAAAGCAATGTTGCCCGGGATTGAAAAAAGTGCCCGGGTGGCGATAGGCTTTGACTAATCGTGAGTACACTTGTTGTACCTCTGCCTACCTCTTTGGGGATACGGGCGTGAAGATACTTTTTTTTATAAAATTAAAAATAAATAAAAAATGCTTTAAAAGTAAGTAAATATTAAATAATAAATAAATAACTTTATTTATAAGGGTACTGTATTTTATACCAATATCAATATTTTTCTAAGACACAGTTAATGTCAAAAAATATACAGTATAAATTCCTAATAGGACTAGGGCTAGGAATAGCAGTAATAATAAAAAATACCTACGTTTACAGTATATTTAAGACAAAGCAATCCAATAAAAGTTACTTTTTACCACCTGCAAGTGACCGGCAATATTATGACACTTTAGCAGTTCAAATATCGATTTCGGTCTGACAAAAACACTTCATGGTACGCTAACGCAGGGCAGAAGTTGGTTTGAATAGTAAAACGATCGCTCGCCGGCATAGGTCACGTGGTCACTGACTGGCCTGTTAGATAACGCTTTCATAGTACGAAATAGCAGGACAGTTTAATTATCGGCTAAAATTGCCCTGCTATAAGAGTTCATGGTAGGGCCGCAGAGCGTGCGCAGGACTTAGAAAAATTTTGATGGAAAATTTCAACCCTATATAACACCCCTTTTTTGTTGCACCATTACGTGGAGGGGGTAAGGGACACCAACTTTTGTCAAGGTCACTTTGCTCAGAGTTAATTCCCCGTGGAGTTAGGGGATGAAAACCGAAATTCATTACAAAGGCGTCTGCGACTTAAAAAAAGAAAATGTATTGAAAACCCCCTAGTTAGGTTAGGACTCTTAAATTATGGCAATTTGCGTTCATTTTACTTTAAAATTATCAAAAATTCTAACAGATATTATCCACGATTTAGAACAGCTGATTAAATAATAGTGATTATCCGCCATTTTTAGCGTAACTTACAGGGTTCTAGCGTTCGCTAATCATTGGATCACCAATTTTGCTTGTCAAAAGTGCCACTTGGCTAAGGTTTTGTATGAAATTGATCAAAAATGATCGATACAATATAACGTTTCGTTTCACGAATGACACTTGGCTACCAATTACAAATTCGTTTTCGCTCGTATCAACAGCTTATGTCAAATCCATACATTTTGTTTTCTATTCTCCTAGCGTTGATGCCACTTGTCTTGAGGGGCAGACCAAGTTGTATAAAAGAGCGGTCTTATTGAATATGCAAATTAAACTGCCGTACAAACAAACAGTAAACAGAGTCATGCATGCTACTGAAGCATTACTAATTTTATAGATGCATTAGTCTATCAGCAAATATAACTGAGCTTTATTATAAACTAGCTTACACCCGCCCGCTTCACTGGGCATTCGTTATCGATAAAATATCATATTATATATGTTGGCCTATACAGAATGAGGGATACCGGATATGTAAAAAAATAGTGCCTAAATTTTGACCTAATTATGCCATCAAAATGTTAAGTACGGATCCCCACGTATAAATATTGAAATTCTTTGTTTATACTCGTAAATAGCGATTTTCCGAACTCGTCACTAAACTTTGTTAGCGTGCCGCGTGCTGTCTTCCACAGGATGACCATACTTTATGAATTTACATTACACTACACTACACTACACTAATTTAATATTATGTAACTACGTAATATTCTCTTTTTATTGTATTTTTTTAATATAATTAACGAAAATCCCATTTCCGTTGCGTTATTATTTGTAATACATTATTTTGATCTATCTGGTAAAGTAAAGTCAGCGTTTGCAATGTAAGCGCACTAAAATGTCTTAGTCAAATCTTTGAAATTTTCAACTTTTCTCAACTATAATATATATACACATAAATCTTCCTTTTTTTACAAATATATAAAAATTGTAAAGTGTTAACCATTTATTAGTTGCATTATTTTCTTCCCTTTTACTAAATAAGTATACTCGCCACGCATTCTCATTGTTTCGTGCGAATATGAATGCATATGTCAAAAATTACACGAATATTCAAGAACATAAATCTTATATTCACATCACTAGTGCGTTTATAGTCACATCACTAGTGCGTATGATCGTAAAACAAACAAATTATTTTCATGAGAAATTATCAAATGCCCGTATTTTATGATCATATCTCTCGAGGTCAATTTTCTACACCGTTAGTAAGCGGATGCAATCAAAATTCATCTATTATCTATGCATTTCATCGATTAACTGTATTGATTAATGACCAGATGAGTTCATAAAATTAACGTCTTTATACAGTGGTAGAATTGATAATAGTCTATAATCCAGCATTAAATAATAACCCTCATCTACTTAATTAATAAAATAACGTTTCAAAGGGTCATTATAATATCATATGTAAACTTATGAGGATAATCGCTGCCACTGTAGTCCTGCTGCTGTTAACATTAATTAATTAATTAGAAGTTATACATTAACGTTTTTGCTGTATATATTGACTGCATATCGAAGGTACACCATTTCTGAATACGATATTACACATGTTGTGACTATAGGCAGCGACCTTTAGGTCTGTTACAGATACCTGCAGCCAGGTAGGTAAACAAAATTTATTTCCCTCATAATTTAATTAAAAAGTTCCTACTTATTAACATGTATGAAAAGTTTATGATATATTATATACAGGTGGCAGTCATCGTGAAATTATTTCTAGTTAATACATTTTTTATTAATAATTAACTAGCAAAAAGCAGAGCTTTGTAAGGGCTCGCAAAGTTATACTACCTAGTAATATTGTTAAGAAAGTATTTTTATGAGAATTACATATTTTAATAAATGGACTTCATTTATAATTATCTAACCTAAAAAAGCCAGCGTATTTTTACCCAAACATTATATTCCCATCAAAGGCGTCGTCAGGCTTTGGTCTAGAAGGGCGCAGGAAAATAAAACCAAAATAAAAAAAAACATGTTTCTAAGACAATTTTTTTTTAGAACTTACAAGAAAAATTCTTTAAAATTTTCTTGATTTATTAAAAACACGATTTTTATTATTATCTATGTTATCTACACAGAACAAATATAAAGGTTATCTACTAAAATTTTACACCATATTTTCTGGTCTACCTATAATTAGTTCGGTCTACCTATAATATGTAGCAACTTAAGATCCATCTCGCGCCACCAAATCATCGCCGCTCTTAAAGCCAAATATTGATAGAAATCAAATTTTATTTATGGTAGCTTTCTTGCAAAAGAGTTTTCAAGGAAAATGGGTGTTAAAAATGAAAGTTAATCTTATAAAGAAAAACACATTTTTAACATTTCGCTAAGATAAGATCGATTTTCGAAATATTTTTTTTTATTTAATTAACCTTCAAAATTTTCTGGATTAATATTGGACTTACCGCAGGCACGAAGAATTGGCAGTAGAAACTCAGCGAATAAATTTTTCGAATTTTTCTCTCAGAGAAACCCTCGGGGTTCGATTCCCGAGTCAGACAAATCAAAAATGTGTGTGTGTAGTCAATCTATATATATGTGATACTCGAGCAACGCACTCATAGACACCTCTCACGGACGCAATATCTCGGAATGGTTCGGTACAGAGTGCCAAGTGTGAGTTTTTCTTTGGACAGCGCCACCTAGTGGTAAACGTGAGAAACCAGTTTACCACTAAGTGGCACTGTACAAATCACATACAAATTCCTAGTAAACTCCAAACGCGCTCACGATCGAATGCGAAAAGAAAAACTCACACTTAGCACTCAGTTTGTTCCGCACCAGTAGGAGATATCGCGTCCGTGAGAGGCGTCTCTGTGTGCTGTGCTCGAACATTACTTGTATGGAACATTGACTTCTGTTTGTTTCTAAGTATTCTGTAGTATAACTATGTGGCACTATTTCTCTCGCTGTAACATCTGTTCTTGTCTTGTTATCGTCTTGTTCCAGCTTAGAAGGTGGAGCAGATGGAAAATTTACGCATGTGCTCTTACATCAAAAATTTACATTATTAACATCTTTACTATCTATGGACAACGATCATATTTATCTATTCTAGGAACTAGCTTTTTTACCTTGTTGCTATCATTAGTGTACGGGATGGTAACGTCAAATATGTTTACTGGCCAAGTGATGGCTTTCTCTACAGTTACAAGCATAGCTGCTTACCTCTAAGCTGCATTTGGAAGTTTAAATAATTACCACTTAGGTGAAATTATCTAGCTAAACAATAGCTTTACGTGTTTGTTGAAGAAAGCAGATTTTGACGGGGTGTCAGATCAGACTGCAGGACTAGAATATTTTCTACATAGAAAAACCCAATAATATTGTCATTCGACTTGTAGAGCAAATTATTTCCACACTACCACTAACGTTAATCTGTTAAGAAAATTACGGTGATGTCTATCATGTTTGAGCAACTGTTATGGTATTTCCAGCCTTCGGGGGTTTCGCGTGGGCCGCTGCGCTTTGTAAACATGTGCTCTGATGTTGCAATATGATAATGTATTGCTAGTTTGCAGTTCGCCATATACGTAATGATTTTGAAATTTCACTTTTGACTAGTTGCGTCTCTTAAATCGTTGCGAGATCAAAATTCTTTATACCCGCCTGCGCTATGAGGGTTACGAATGTATGAACAATATTTGATGTATGTATGTATTTTTTGGACACTCTGTAGCCAAAACGGCTTAGATTCATCTTAATTGTAAGAGTGATAAAGAATATTTAATGTTTACTTGATTGCATAGGCTAGGGTAGATAATTTTTGAAACAAAAGAAAATCATAGTAGGATGAAACCCTTTGCAAAAGGAAGAAAATAAAGCCAAAATAAGAGGAATAATAAATTACGGGCGATTTGAGTTCGGGAAGTGTGAGGGGGGAAGGGTTGTGTGGGGATTTAAAGGGGGGAAAATGGTTTATCACGATTTTCGGCAAAACTACGAGTCCTATCGAAAAAGTTTTATAGCAAAGTTGTCGGCAATAAGATCTACAATTTTTGTATTGTAGAGTAACTTGTACTTAGTTGCAGCTCGGAGTTCTCATGAAAGCATGAAAAGCTGTCGGTCCCGATTGTCTCTGAATTATTATCAGGTCGATAAAATGTGGCGATGGGGATCACTACTCATCTTAGCAACCGACAAACTGGTGAATCGTGGTGAACCCGAAAGCCTTTAGACATTTCGTCCACTCTGCCTCATGATCTGAGCCGAATACGCTAACCCCTAGATCACGAGGCAGTCAACGTAAGAATCGCATATTTATGTACAATAGACTAATAGAATCATAATTAAACGCTCATATCTGCGTAAAATGTAAATGCAGCGTAAATACTTTCCACATTTCCCACATTTAGTCCATGCATGATGCACTTTTAAAAAGTATCTTCACGCCCATATCCCCGAAGAGGTAGGCAGAGACACAACAAGTGCACCCACGATTAGCCGAAGATATTAAGACTATCGCCAACCGGGCACTTTCCAATCCCAAACAACGTTGTTTTTATCAGAAAACTGAAAAAACCCATATTCTTATTTGCCCGACCTGCGAATCGAATCCGGGACCTCATGTGGTCAACTCCGACACCGGACTACTAGACCACAGAGGCGATTAATGATGCACTTTAACCATATGGAACTACCAAAAATAGTTTCTTAACACCATGTTTTTAACAAACGCTAACCTAACCTAACCTTTAAGATAGTTGCTTCTTTAAACCTAACTTGTCCTAAAAAATCTAACCTAACCCTTACAAACCTTATTTACTCATAGAATTAATTGTATGATATAAGAATGAAATGTATGGCTTCATTAAATGAAATATATTACTTTTAGATTACTCAAAAACAAATTTTGTTCTTAACCTAAAAGTAATATTACATCATTTAAGCATTTTTTAGTTTTCACGCTATAGTCACAGAACTTAAAACAGTCGTTCGTACAATTATTGTTGAACAATAAAAAAATCATACGATTATCATACGAATAGTATACTTCCTGCGATTAATTATATGAATGGAACATGTATGATTTATTTTACTCAGTACAATATTGTATTAAATTAGGATGGATTTATTTAAGTAAGGCCAAATATAAGGCCTTATTTAAATAGGTACATACTTTAGTTATGTAGTGTAACCTCACCACAAGGATAGCAAAGCACTATTAACATCTTTGGTGTCTATAGGCGATAGTTGTTGCTTTCTATCAGGAGAGCTATCTGCTTGTTTGCTATCTTACAATATAAAAAATAGTTCTTTATATTCAATTGTAAACGAATCTGAGCTTGATGACGCGATGTTCGCTAACGATTGAGGATCAAATTCGTGCGACTTGCAGGTAAGACATACCGGGGACAACCGTCATAAAAATATGTAAAAAATGTTAATTAATTAATTTACTAAAAGACATTGATATAAAAAACCCAAGATACACAATCAGTGTGTCAAAAACGTCCTCCAAAAATGAGCGCACAATTTTAAATTGTGCGCTCATTTCAAATAGAATCGCATCGGCCGCGTCACTGTCAATTTTATTTATTTTTGTACATTGCTTTCTAAAAACAACTATAAGTCTTGCACTTAAGGTTGGATATGCAAAGACATATGTTTTTGCCATATCTATAACTACTTAAAAGAAATTAGGGACACTTTTGAGTGTCAGTTTTGTTCGGGACTGTGCATCTAGGGTTTTTTATATCAATGCCAAAAGGCAATTCATCTATACATATAATAAAATCGTAGGAAAGTGAAAACTGTACATTGCATATTTTTTTAAAAGAATACTTGGGGCGTGATCTACAATCGATATCGAAGCCAAAAATATAGTTTTTAGAATTTTTGTCTGTTTGTCTGTTTATCTATTTGTCTGTTATCAAAAAGTACTGCATGGATTTACTTCAAATTTAGCATGAATATTACTAACAGGTCGGGTCAATATATAGGCTACATATTATCACGCTATCACCTACGGGGGAGGTGTTGTGCGGAGTAAACGAAGTCTGCGCGGACGAAGTCGCTGGCAACAGCTAGTACTAAATATGAAGCCGCGTTCTTGTTTTTAAAATTTAAGTGTTGACCTTACCTTATTTATACCTATATATCTACAATATAGTAAATATTGTATTCTACGAATTATTTTCTTTTTTGTAGGTTTTTATATTAAAAATAAGCAAACTTATAATTTCCAATGTTTTATTTTCATTTAATGATATTGGTAGTTGGTATTAATAAAAATTAAGGTTTGTTTTCACTGCATCGTCTTGCATAAAAAATACCCAGGAATTTAAAACTAAGCTGATTCTGTGAAAAAAAATAATTCGAAACTCATCTTGTTTTCTCTTAAAATTAAAGCAAGTTATGATTTTGGACCATCCGAACGAAGTCGCGAGTAACAACTATACTATACCATACTATATATATATATATATATATATATATATATATATATATATATATATATATATATATATTAGGCTGATTCAAAAAAATCGACTATTTTTTTTTCGATACTGAAACTCAAAAACCTTCAGAAAGGTGTAAAAAAACGCCTGTAAAAATCTGAGCTCTTAATATTAATATTTAAGGGTCGCGCACTGCGAATTTCTATTTCCTATCTAAATAACACAGGCAAAATTTTTTACAAACTTTAGAATTTTATCACTTCCGAGTGGCTTGCTGGACGGCTAAGATTATAGCTGATTCTTGTAGAGAATTTGACGCTCTATAAAAAAGGTCTCTTGTAAATTTTCGATTATTCGACTCTTTTAAAAGATATTCAAAGTCAAAGATAAACCTAGAAAAAATTAAAGGTTTTTTTTTCTACTTTTTGGTTGATCTACCAGACTTTTTATAAAATTTTGCTTTTAGCGATATTTTCTGAAGAATTTTTGTAATTCTGAGATTATCCTTAGTCCATTTCATTTGTGGTTTTGGATAGACGCTTTTTTTGACATGATTTAAGCCAAGTCGCATTATTTAATAGAAAATTACCAACAGTAGTGTATTAGGGGAGTAGTGCTCTTTTTTATCGATATAACCAAAAAAATATTTGTTATTACTTCACTTGTCACTGTGCCGCTTTGTTCTGAACTATCTTTCTTAATCTTACCTTGAATATTTATTATAATTTATAGTTCAATTCTGTAGATTCATAGTTGTGTTTTAGTTGTGTTGAAAAAAACCTTTAATTTTTTCTAGGTTTATCTTTGACTTTGAATATCTTTTAAAAGAGTCGAATAATCGAAAATTTACAAGAGACCTTTTTTGTAGAGCGTCAAATTCTCTACAAGAATCAGCTATAATCTTAGCCGTCCAGCAAGCCACTCGGAAGTGATAAAATTCTAAAGTTTGTAAAAAATTTTGCCTGTGTTATTTAGATAGGAAATAGAAATTCGCAGTGCGCGACCCTTAAATATTAATATTAAGAGCTCAGATTTTTACAGGCGTTTTTTTACACCTTTCCGAAGGTTTTTGAGTTTCAGTATCGAAAAAAAAAAATAGTCGATTTTTTTGAATCAGCCTAATATATATATATATATATATCTATCTATATATATATATAAATATATATATATAGATAGTATGTATATGCCTTACTTTACAAAAATTACTTTTGCCTTTTATATATATAAATATATATAAAAAAGGCAAAAGTAACTGACTGAGGTATCAACACACAGGCCAAACCCTTAGGACTAGAAATTTGAAATATCGCACACGTATTTCTCTTATGATGTAGGCATCCACAAAGAAAAGATTTTTCACAATTCAACCCAGAAGGAGTGCAATAGGGGATAAACGTTTGTATGAAACTATTTATTCCCTGGACATATTTGTATGAAATTTCGTATGAAGTGAATAAAACAAAATAATGAATTACGTGTTTAACCGTTTTTCGAAATTCGGTCCCTAAAGTCAAGAGGGTAAAATAGGGGACGAAAGTTTTATATAACCCCACAAAGCATAGCCAAACCATTAGTTTTAGATACTTGAAAATTCGCACACGTATTCCTCTTATGACGTAGGCATCCACTAAGGAAGGATAATTAAAAATTCAACCCTCAAAGGGGTGAAATTGGGGATAAAGGTTTTATTATTACCATTTTATTCCTTAGACATATTTGCATGAAATTTCGTGTGAATTGAGTATGGTAAAAATAATAAGTTATGTATTTCAGCTTTTTTTAAAATTCCGCCCCTTAGAGTGTAAAACAGGACATGAAAGCTTTATATAAACGTACAGGCCAAACCTTTAGGGCTAGAATCTTGAAATTTCACAAATCTATCCCTGTTATAACGTAAGCATCCACTAAAAAATGATTTTTCAAAATTCAACCTCCAAGGATAAAATAGAGAAAAATACTTTGTATGAATTATTTTATTTCTTGGAAATATTTGTATGAAATTTTATATTAATTGACTACAGTAAGAATAATGAGTTATTTATTTCTGCGTTTTGGAAAATTCAACGCCTAAGGGGGTAAAATAGGGAATGAAAATTTTATATAAACTCACAGGCCAAACTCTTAGATCGAGAACCTAAAAATTTCGCACACAGACTTCGTCATGACGTACGCCTCCACGTAGGAAGGACTATTTAAAATTCAACCTTCAAGGGAGTGTAAAAGGGGATGAAATTTCTTTAAAACTTTATAATCCTTGGACATACTTGTATAAAATTTTGTATGAATTAAGTACGACAAAAATAATGAGTCACGTATTTACGCGTGGTCCAAAATTCAACCTCTTAGAAGGTAAAATAGGGAATTAAAGTTTTATATAAGCTCACACTCAAACCCTTAGGGCCAAAAACTTGAAATGTCGCAAACGTATTCCTCTTATGACGTAGGCATCCAATAAGGAAGGATTTTTTGAAATTCAACTCCGATGGGGATGAAATGGGGTATACGATTGATTGATTTTTTTATTACTTGGACATATTTGCAGGAAATTTCGTATGAATTGAGTATGGCAAATATTATTAGTTATGTATTTCAGCGCTTTTCAGGGCTAGAAACTTAAAATTTCGCACACGTATTCCTCTTATGATGTAAGCGTCAACTAAGAAATAATTTTTCAAAATTCAACCTCCAAGGGGGTGAAAAAGAGGAAAAAAATGTATGAAAGTTTTTATTTCTTGACAATATTTCCATGAAATTTCATATAAATTGACGATAGATTAAAAAAAGTTTTTTCAACTTAACTTCGAAATTTTTCAACCAATCATTTCCGGCCTTCTTCTGCAAGCAATATTTTATTACCTACAAACTACGTCGAATGCAGTTTCTAAAATCAAAATTTAATTTAATTTTCAAAAGTTACAGCTTTTCAAATATCAAAATTACGTTGTTTTTAGCAAACTTGCTTAATCATTTTGAAATAACTTTCAGGCTAAATACACCGATTGACTTAAAAGTCTTGCCAGCTTTCTTTCTTTAATAACTGCGTCGAATACCGTTAATTGAAATCGAAATCGGTTAATTGGTTTGGGATTCTTCTAAATGTTTCAACCCTTTGATTATTTAGTTAAAGCAATATTATAGATTTTAAAAATTGAGTTGAATGCCATTCGAAAGATTAAATTCGATCATCGTTACCAAAATATACAGCTTTTCAAAAATCAATATACTGCAATTTTAATAAAATAGATGTTTGAACTGAAAAATTATATGCTTATAGTTTTTATTTTTTTGAGCTCAAAATATTATAATATATATAGGATGGCCTGTAGGGTCAACCGTTTACACATTTTTATACAATACTAGCAATATTTTTATTATTGTACCATACTTAAGTTAAAAAAAATGATCACACCACAAGCATAACTAATAACATTGAAAGAATAATAAAGTGAAAATAATCATTTACTTGTTTGATTTAATAAGATTCTGTTATCTTATCAGTAAGCTTGTATACTACGATTGTGTGTAAATTAGCAATTGTAAGTTAACATGATTACCTACTCAAAGTTATTTTTATTTACAAATTAGTATTTAGAGTTTAGTATCCAGATGTTTCATTATACAAATATCGCAAGAACTGAAAATCCATAGCGTTTAAAAAATATTAAATAATAAATGAAACATATTGTAATAAAATGAATTTAATAACAGGTACTATTAAAATATCTAAATAGATTTACTAGATACATTTAGAAATATGCTAGCAATTGTAATATATAATTTATTGTATTAGTCTGTACGAAATTTTAGTCACATAAAGTTTCAATCGTGTATTTTGTTTGAAAGCCTGAATAATCCTTTTAAATTAGACACATTGAGTAAAATATATAATAAAGTGTAATGTTTATATCATATGGTAAAAATGAAAGTTTTCTTATAGTTTTTTAAATTTTTGTGAAATATAAGCTACATATTATAATTAATTACCTTCATACTTTAATGAAAAAAACCTACGCTGTAATTTACAATTCTTTGTAGAATAATTGTGAGATCTTTTAACGTGCCTAAAGGTCATTAACACATAAGAGAATTGATTATATAATATAAGCACTTGTACTGTTTCACAAATGGTATTTAAATATTATTTATTACACAATCACTTTTAAACTGACAGCCAACCGGTTTCGCCTATTAAAGCATCATCAGGGCTTTCACATTAACAATTTTCATTATACTATTGTAAAACTTAACTAATGAACATACACAAAGACTTTAATAACTAAAATGCATCATCATTTTAGTTATTAAAGTCTTTGTGTATGTTCATTAGTTAAGTTTTACAATAGTATAATGAAAAATGTTAATGTGAAAGCCCTGATGATGCTTTAATAGGCGAAACCGGTTGGCTGTCAGTTTAAAAGTGATTGTGTAATAAATAATATTTAAATACCATTTGTGAAACAGTACAAGTGCTTATATTATATAATCAATATGATGCAGTTTCACCAAGTGCCGACGATGGAAAGTATAAATTACATAAGAGAATATTTATTATTTATACTTATTATTAATTTTATTCACAAACTATTAAATTGGGGATATTTATATGTATATTCATTATAATCACAAACTTTTAAATTGGAGATATTAATACCGGTTATTCCAAATCTTCAAAAACTACTACATTGAGGATATTTAAACTGATTATTCATTATATTCACAGACTTCTAAGTTGAGGATATTTTTACTGATTATTCATTTTATTCACAATCTACTAAATTGAGAATATTTATACTGATTATTCATTGTGTTCACAGACTTCTAAGTTGAGAATATTTTATACATTTTATTAATTATATTTACAAACTGCAAAAATTAATTAACAGTGATTCTCGAATTAATGAACAATTACTACGCGCTACTTATTTATTTAGTAAATTAATTTTATCTACTTATCATCAAATCAGATTAGCCAACAGTATTTACATATTATCATGTCTTAAAGTCATCAGTCATCACCATATCGGTCTCCTTTAACCACTATCTAGATATATAAAAGGCGAAGGGGATCCAGACCCTCCCCCTTGCGAAAACCAAAGCTGTAGCTTGAACATTTAAGAAATTTGGATCACCAGCCATAGCAAATCTATAGCTATGCCCGTGGTCATGGTTATAGATTTGCTATGGCTGGTTATTACTACATATTCGCTACAACCGAGATCAAGGAGATTGTAAACATTATAACCACCTGAAGTCGAAACTTTGACCTTATGATTTGAGCTGCTATTTACCGGTGGGAGGGATGCGCTGTGCCGCGCTCCCGGCTGCATGGGTACCACCATCTTGCCTATTTCTCCCGTGAAACAGCTTTGCTGTGTTTCGGAGAGAAGGGCAAGACAAACAGTGTAATTACTGGCACCGAGACTTACCATCTTATGTCTCAGGATAGGCAAATGGAATACTTGGCCTAGCCCAGGTATCCCATTTTTGTTCATTGGCGACGTCGACCACTTACCATCAGGTGGCACGTCTGCCAGTTTGCCTATATCAATAACATAAAAAAAAATATCCACTTGACTAACCAGGCAGTCATAAATAATAATAAAGTCTCTCATCTGGATATAAGCCTTTATGTTCTTGGTTTTCCAAGTAATATTAATAAGATACATTATATGTAACAAATTACATAAATAACAACATCTTAAGATTACTTTTTTAATTGGGGATAAAAAAAATATTCTACACTTTCCACTTGGTTTTGACTGTCTAACAGTAAAATGAAATTGATTAATACTCGTTTGTTTGTCTTACAGTGCTATACACAATTATTGTATTCGTATCTAGTTCAAAGACTTTTGCAAGCGATGGGTCTCTTTGTGGGACATATTTCAATACATACGCCTCACTTGAATTCCTTCTGAAGATGCAATCAAAACTTCCAAATTTAAGTATTTTACACGCAGGACCGTGTAAAGAAGTATGTCACAGTGATTTACCAGTTTGTGGAAGCAATGGGATAACTTATAAAAATGAATGCCACTTCGTTTACGCAAAATTAAAGAATGAATTACTTAACATAAGTTACGAAGGTCCTTGTAGTCAAAGAAGCAATAAGAATTTATTAAAAAGAATAGCGTATGACTATTATGATGGTTCCTAAAAATAAGAAAACCATAATTGGTTCTGAAAAATCAATATATTAAAAGAAGAAGTGTATCTTTATAATTAAGTGAATATAGTCAAATAAATCATATTTCATTTTAAATTTCAATATAAATATTTATTTCTTTCTAAATTTAATTGAAATTATAAGCTTATTACGGATTTGTCATGAAATATTTTTTAAATATTTTATAAGATAGCAAACGAGCAGATGGTTCTCTTGTTGAAAAGAGACAACCATCGCCTATAGACACCAAGATGTTAATGGTGCGTTGCTATGTGTGTGGCGGGATAGTATTGCCAAGTTTACCGGCTACCTTACCCTCCAAAACAGAACAAAATAGTGAAAGTACTGATATATAATAGTAAAAACCCGAACAAAATGTTGCAGAACTCTACCTCGTAGTAGTCACGATGTTAATCATAAGTATAGCCAATCATTTGCCTTTTACTAATTACATCGGTACATATGGTTAAGAGCTCACGACACAAAACCTAGTCCCATAAGACTACCGGATGGTATTTACGAAGTTAGATTCGATTTTTTTTTTCATTTTTTTTTCTTTTTTTTTGATAGTGCCACCCGGTTTTTCGCATTGCAGCATACCCATTTCGTATTCTCCAATTAACTACAAATTTAACTATGTATATACCATCCGGTAGTCGTATGGGACTAGGTTTAGTATCGTGGGCTCCCCCCATACTAATATACACACATCAAAAAAGTCGAAGCAACATGTACCAATTCAAATTTAACAATGTTTTCGTTTACATTATAACGTTTTGTATTATTTAAATAATGTTTTTAATGTCTTATTGATGTAAAATTGTAAAAACAACAACTATTTATTTCAATTTATTTCATAAAAACGTAAATTGACTATTTATGTGCAGTACACATCATGCGTAATACAAAATAGGGTACCTAAGAAAATATTATTTTTAAAATAAAATTTATAGTTAACAATTAAACAAATTTGATTAATTAAAAAACGTCGAGCGTAGGTATGAAAAGTAAAGTCGGTACATATATGGTTATCCCTTTCATTAGGGGAATAATCTGCTTGTTAGCTATTCCATGGAATAAAAAAAGCTTAATTTACCCCTTATTTGGAACTTTGGAAGACTTGGAAGGATAGACCAACTGCCGTTCTGCCAGGCAGGTCGTAAAAGGCTATACGTGTCACTACCGTCGTGACTACTAGGTGGTAGAGTTTCATAACGTCTCGCCTGGGTATATGGTACCACCACCTTACCTATTCCTGTCGTAATGGCGTCAGTGCTTTTTACTGTCGTGTTCCGATTTGGAAGGTAGGATAGCCGGTAGACTTATGCATGTGACATTGCCATCCCGACACAAGGACAGCAAAGCTCCAGTCGTCCATCCGTCCATAGGCGATGGTTTTTCTTTCCGAGTAACGATGAACTCATTTAACTAGTTATGCGCATGTATACCTAGCGATCAGTACAATCGAGGTAATCGATCATATAATAGAGAAGAATTTCGCCACGTCGAGCCCGTCGACACTAGCTCAGTGGCAGAGCGTCCCGGCTTGAGGGAGGTGGTCGTGGGTTCGAGTCTCGCATGTCGACATTTTTCTTTATTGTTTTGAAAGTTTTTCAAGTTTTTCAAGTTTGTGTGTGATTTAGTGCAAAACTGTGAAGTAATCAGATAATAAGATGTTAGATAATAAGAGTATGCCTTTATTTTGAAATTGCTGTCGTCACAATGCTCACGATGGATACTAACTACCAATACCGCTATGATCGCCATGATATATCGGAGGTGGACACTTTCGAGATATACACATATCTCGGAGGTGGATTCATAGAAGTATAGGTATTTTTAATCCATACCTGATATAAAAATCATTTTAGGTTTCCAAAAAAAATAAAAATTATTGTTCGTATTAAAAACTGTAACTACGAGTAGATAACTAAATAATCAAAAATGTCTGTTTTCACGAGTATAACGATTGAATAAGTATATTGATTATGATGCGTGAAAACTGATTCAGTAACAAAACTATTTATAACAATGAATGTTTATTTAATGATATATTTCACGGTAAATTAAATTTGTGTAACGCAGTAATTGATTTATTACCTTGTGTGTTTTTCTGATTTAGTGGTTCGACATGCCCGTCTAGTAGTAAACCATGACCATGAGCTTAGGTTACGCATGTGAGATATATCGCTCACAAAGCTATAGATATTTGTCTAAGTCAAAAAAAGTTCGTTTATCAAACGACTATCCAAACGGAACGAAGTTTTCAATTGTGTTGTATCTTTTTAACTTCCCACTTTAAGAAGCAATTACTTCTTCACTTCGAACACTGAGTATCGTCGGCACTTGGTAAAACTCCATGTTAACTTATATGTATATCGTATTAAAAGTACTTGTACTGTTTTACTTGATTTTTTATTTATTAAAACCAACCGGTTTCGCGTTTTGACGCATCATCAGGGCAAAAGTTATTATTGTTTCAATAAATAACCGGTTTCGCGTTTTAACGCATCATCAGGGCAAAAGTTATTATTGTTTCAATAAATAACTTTTGCCCTGATGATGCGTTAAAACGCGAAACCGGTTGGTTTTAATAAATAAAAAGTCAAGTAAAACAGTACAAGTGCTTTTAATACGATATAAACATAATTTGACTTCACTTCGATTTTTGAAGTCGATATCGAGTTTTCACCAGATCTCCACGTTTTGAGGTCCTAGAACTTTTTCCGACTGTTTTCACGACGATGACTTCAGTATGTTTGTATGTATATAAAAGTATGCGTGTATATAAACTTTTTATAACTTTTGTAAATAAATGAATTTTAAACATGGCAGCCACTTTTCGGGTATAAAATATAAGATAATGAAATGTGTTATAAACTTTATCGTGTGCTAAAATAAATAAAGGAACTCCGTGTAAGAATTTCTTTTATAGTTTTTTTATAAATAGTTTTAAGATAAATACACAGTTTTGAAGTTATTTAAGAAAATAGACGAAAATTGATTATTCCCCATACACCCTTTATCTTCGAAACAACTGGGCCTAAAATTTTGAAACTTTGTGTCTATAGATTACAGGAAAACATATAAAAAGTCTATCGTTTTTAATGTAACGAACTTAGGTAATCATTAACGGAACCCTTTCAACGCGAGTTTAATTCGCACATGCCTGGTTTTTGAATATTTAAGGATTATAAATCCTAAAATTCTTGAGCACTAACATTAGATTAAGAAGATTGTTGACTGTTGCCAGAAGATTGTCCAAAACTAGTTGGAACCTTCTAATTAATTAAAAACGCCTATATTCACGTTTAATCGGTGTATTGAACGTGAAAGTAGGCGTTTTTAATTAATTAGAAGATTGTTTCTTTGAAAATGTAGTATTTATAATTATAATAAACGTTGCTACCTACTAGGTACTAATATCAAAGTGCCATCTGTGCATCAGAAAAAGTATACATTTCTACATAATTATGATTTATTAAAAATTAATTATGAAAAATAAAAATAATAATAGTCCTTTCCGAGCGATTTCGGCCATGGCGACCACTTAGACCACCCCTAGTCTAGGAAGCGTTCGCGCAAATGCAGGCGCACGCATTCGTCCTTCCCCTCCTCGATTCAGTGGAACGGTAAACCGCTACGACTGGAAGAGAGGTCAGATGATGTGTCTGGCCGACGGTAACTGTATGCACTCTCCCGTCGCCCTAGGCCGTCCACCTTGCCTTGCTGAATCGCCGAGTTCTACAAACCTGCAATTCGCACTATCTGCATTGGGTTGTCATCGTCGCCGAGACAGACTTTGTATGATTAAACAAGAGGGATCTGTCGTCGTTAGACCTAGTTAAAGAAGGGGAGTAGGGATGGGAATGAAAGTGGAAAGGAAATTGGGGAAAGTTAAAGTATGTAAAGGAAGTTTGATACTACTGACGACGATCGGGAGACAGTTGAGAGGCAGAAGAGGCAGAGGCGGGAGCAAAAATTAATTATGAAAATTAAAAACACTTCTTATTTTATATTATTTGTAAATGCGACATATTGCATATTTTCTTGACTACTTTGAGTATATATATATATATATATATATATATATATATATATATATATATATATATATATATATATATATATATATATATATATATATATATATATATATATATATATATATATATATATATATATATATATATATATATATATATATATATATATATATATATATCTGTGCTTGACTATATAGAAAGACGTATTGGGACTACATTAACATACGAATTGAGATATGTTTTTTATGACGAATATCAACACATTTATAAGAGTTGGTATGTACCTATCACTAAAATACGCTGCAAAAATTTCTTAAATCTCCTTGTTTAAGGACGTTAAGTATTTGCATATTTCAATACAAATTATTTTGATATTCCATAAAATGTAGTTTTATGCAATAAAGTATGCTAATTTTGTTATATCTATAATATGGACTCATTAATTCAATATGTCTCGTTTTTGAGCATAATTAAAAATCAAATTTACAAACTTAACAAACAAACAAAAAATAAAATCTTTTTCTTTTTATATTATTAGTAAAAATTTAAATTTTAAAAAACCGGTGGCTTTGTCGGTTATTTCTGAAACATTTCGCTAAGTTTTACATTTGCCGATCAAATAACAACTATAATTTGTGTTTCAACAAATTATTTTAATGGTCCATACGATGTAGTTTTATCCAATAAAGTATGCTAATTTTAGTATGTCTATATGGACTCATTAATTCTATATGTCTCGTTTTTGAGTATAAATGAAAAATTGAATTTACAAACGTAACAAACAAACAAAAAATACAATCTTTTTTTCTTTATAATATTATTAGTTTAGATTTAAATTTTAAAAAACCAGTGGCTCTATCAGTCATTTTTGAAACATTTCGCTAAGTTTTACATTTTGCCGATCAAATAACTGCTTGTTGCTTGCTGCATCTGCTTGTTTACTATCCTTTAAAATAAAATAAAATAAACACAAATAAATAAACGTTCATAACGCTTGTAATGATATTGGGCCCAATTGGCACGTGGAGTAATCATCACCGCTCTAGCTAGTGGCTACGCCTACTCTTAAGTCAAAGCACCCATAATTTTACGTTGAGCGCACTATTTATTCAGTCTTTTGAAACCGATAAAGTGTATATTTAGCATTCATATTTTGTGTTATACACTCTATTCAAAAAATGTAAATAATGATAAAGTGTATATTTAGCATTCATATTTTGTGTTATACACTCTATTCACCCTTCCTTTTTCGCACAGTAGCTTTACTAACAAGGCATTCCTGATGATATCTGCCATTCACAGATACAAAACGTTGCTATCATTGCATGTGTGTCACTTAACATACTGTTTACTGTCTACATCTGAGAGCTTTACATAAAGTGTTTTGTTATATTGTATCGTCGTATGACACGAAAACTTATTATTACAATAATCAGTAACTATTTTAAAATAGGGATTTAATTTTTTTTCTGCCCATGTTTGAAAGAAATGTAATAAATGAGTTTTTCCTCTTCATCACCGGTGGGAGGGATGCGCTGTGACGCGCTCCCGGCTGCATGGGTACCACCATCTTGCTTGCTTATTTCTCCTGTGAAATAGCTTTGCTGTGTTTTGGAGAGAAGGGCAAGACAGGCAGTGTAATTACTGGCACCAAGACTTAACACCTAATATCTCAGTGTAGGCAACACATAAACTATCTGGTCCAGTTTTAGGTAAACTACTTTATGTTCATGGGCGACGTTGACCACTTATTATCAGGTGGCACGTCTGCCAGTTTGCCTATCCAAGTAATATAAAAAAAAAATAATGAGATATCATTAGAAAATGTAACTAGGGACTTAGTGACTTGTTTCAGATTAAGATAGCTTAAATTGATAACATCGAGTCTATAACTCAAAATCACCTAAAACTGTACTAAGTTTTACCTGTCAACCCACGATATTTTAGTCTACATTTGTGTAATTAAAACTTATATTTTATTCTTATGTGAATAAAAAGAAATTTGTGTGCTCTCATAAAATAAAATGAATATAAGTAAATATCTCTTTCTGAGGTAGCTCAGATACCTCTTTTATTTATTTTAAGGTAACATTATAGTTAGCGAACCTGACTACGCAATCAATGGGGCTCGAGTTCGATTACCGACGGATAGGACGGACAGGCATTTGTGTGATGAGCATTTATGTTTTTGAATTTCTGTGTTTGAGTGTTTTTAAAATATATTATTTCAATATTTATTTCTATGTAATATAAGTCAGATTTACAGACATTATCGGCGACTAACCCCATATCTCAAGGAAATAATTTTAACTTTAGGATTAGATCAATTTGTGTAATTTGTTAAGTGATATTATTATGTTAAAATCATATTATGGTTTTTATATCACATGGTTTTCTTTGAAGTGCAGTAAAATAAAAATAATTTATAATATGAATTAGACCATATATTTATCGGATTTAATTGAATTTTCTATTTAAACTACAAGTTTTGTTACACTTTTTATGTCGATTCTGTCATTTAAAGAGCTTTTATAATAAAGCTCGTAAAGCCAACACGGACCTTCGTACAAAATTTCGAGATCTATGTCTTCCGATCTAGCCAAATTAAAATGGCATAAATTTTTATAAGTCTTTCCATCGGTACCGCAGATTTTTCCATAATGTCTACATGGTTCGTCGAAGAAATCATAGCAGCGACTTTGTGTTTTTACAAGTATTATGAAAGACACCAGTACTGGTAAATAATGAGAAAATTAATTTAAAAATTATTAGTTTTTCCCCCGATATTGATTGTCCCCTGTGTTGATCCGGGGCCCCTTTGAAGAATACATCACCTATCGTTCTGCTAAGCAGTTCGTAAGAGACGAACGCTAGACTACCGTCGTTGCTACTGAGTAATAGAGTTCTGCATTATCTCGCCCGGGTCTGGTTCCACCGCCTTACCTATTCCTGCCGCAATATCGTCGGTACTTGTCACTGTCGTGTTCTGGTTTGAAAGTTAAGATAGCCTTACTAACTTAACTTAATTTGTGAAATACATAATTTGTAAAAATTTTAGTTTTCTAGCTATCACGGTTTACGAGATATAGCCTGGTGCAGACAGAAAGACAGCGGAGGCTCAGTAATAGGCTTCCGTTTTTACCTTTTATGTACGGAACCCTAAAAATAACTTCTTTCTCACGCTTAAACGAATAAATGGATTTGGATGTGGTGTACTGATAGTATTTTTAAGATTTAATGCATTTGCTATTTTTATTCCAGAAAAATGCATTTTTCCCGTAGGTTTCATAAAACATTTGATATAACACAGTAGGCTGTGTAGCAGGTCCCTACTATTAGACAAAGCCTTGTAAATAGATTATAGTACTGAATACTAAAATGTAGTCTCCCACAAAAAAGTATTTATTTATTACGAATATATGAATAATACGAATTCCAATTTGAATTGTACGATGATATAGTTTTTTTATGCCATTAGATAGCAAACAAGCAGATGTTAATGGGGCTTTGCTATCTTGTGGCGAGATCTAATGCCACAAGCATAAGTTTACCGGCTACCTCACCCTTCAAACCGGAACACGACGGTGACAAGCACTGACGCTATTGCGGCAAGAATACTAGGTTAGGCGGTGGTACCAAAACCGGGTGAGACAATGCAGAACTCTACCACCTATACGGTATACCTCATTTAACCAAATTGAGAGCCCTTGTGCACTTTCGGAAAAAAGTATCTTCACGCCCGTATCCCGAAGAAGTATGCAGAGGCACAAAAAACGCACCCGAGATTAGCCGAAGATACTTAGTCCCAGAATATGATACGTTAGTCTATCGCCAAACGGGCACTTTCCATTCCCAGGCAACGTTGTTTTTATCAGAAAACTGAAAAAACACATTGTCTTAGTTGCCCGACCTGGGAATTGAACCTCATGTAGTCAACTCCGACACCGGACCACTAGAACACAGAGGTGCTTTTGGAATATGCAGAAATAGTACAATAATTAATTAATTACATCAACTTTTTTATCATTAATTAAGAATCAGAAGTTGACTCAAACGTCAAAGTCAAACCTGGATCTATGAAATTATAAAAAAAATACAATATGTAAAGTATATAGTAGTAAAATTAGTAAATATGCACAGTAGATTAAATTTACGATTATTTTGTAAATAAATGAGATATTAAATTAAATTAAAAATTAAATGTATGTAATTGGTTATTGTGGGACAAAAGTGTTATTGAGGTTTGGTCGAGGTTTTTCTCAAAAATCCATAATCTCAGTAGCAGCACGGAGTCTGGCGTACTCCCGTTCCTCAGATCAGCACGTCTTCAGAAATAGTCGATAATTGTTATCCGCTCCCCAATTCACGTAATTGAGTTAATGGGCTTAGGACTTTCACACACACATAAACACGATAGAACGTCGAGGCGTGCTACGACACGGCATAATATGTGTAAGAGTCTGAAATGCTTCGACTCGATTGCCGCTTGATTACGTGAATTAGGCCTCTGGTCCGTAAAATGCAGCGATATGGATTACTACTTACTCCGCCAACTGAAAAACCAGTGAATCTTGGTGAACTATAAAGTCGTAGACGTAAGACATTCGGTTTAATCTGCCTACCCCGCAAGGAAACCGGGCATGATAATACTGTAATTGGTTAGTTTGTGGAATGATAGGGACTCTGACTACCAAATCAATGGGGAAATTTTAGTGTTTAGTATTTATTTGTGTAGTTGTATTTCTGGCTTTGGGTGTTTATTAAACATATTTCAATATTTATTTGTTTTATTACCGTTGACTTACATATCGCAAGCAAATAATTTGCTTACTTTATTTAGGGTTAGATCGATTCATGTAATCAGTCTGCAGTGATGATTATTTACTTACTTATTATTGTTATTTTTCACCGTCTCTATTTAATGAATGCCCTGTCCTGTGACTCACAGGAAAAAAAGCAACCATTTACTCACAGGAAAAGAATGTATTTGGACATTCTTTTTCTTGTCTTGCGTGTATATGTCGTGGCCAGATCGTAGACTTGCCCACATCATGAAATGCTCGAGAATTTCATGAAATGGTGGCGTTTCACAAAATTATTCACTGACCATTGGCCACATCATGATGTTTCTTGATCAGCTCAATGATAAGAAAGTGTCTTTGTGGATATAATTTAACTAAACGCGCGACTACTTCATGAAACGGTCAAACTTAATTGATAATATCGTAAAATAGTTACATTGTCTACCGATAGAGACGCTGGAAGCGCTTTGTTTCATGTATCAACAAGGTGGCTTCCCTTACCGTATGTTATTTAGTAATAATCTGAAAATGATATTGAAAGGACTTTTAATATTTCTTTGCGTTCTTAGTTTTTATAAATGTTTGTCGTACTCAAAAACAATAAACAAGTCACTAATATTATATTCTGGATTTTTATGAAATGTTTTATGGACGATTTTCACGACATGGCCAATCGTGCATTAAAACGTCGTAAAACCTTAACGATTTAACGTTTTAGTCAATTTGAGTTGCCCATATCATTAAATGATTATTATATAATATGATGATATATAAGTGGAAATTTTCAACATGTAATTTCTAGACTATCGAGAAAACCCGCGTTGTTTCCCTGTTACAACAAAAAAGTCGGTAATAACAACGGAAATGTTAACGAAAATTAACAAAACTAGGTTACTTCTGTTATGTTTAATTTTTATTGTTATTTTAAATTTAGATTCTACCACTTTTTAAAAATTATACACTACATATTTCTTGTTAATCAAATAGCCAACCGGATTTACATTTAACTGCATTACCAGGGTTGATGATCTATTTAACTTATACCAAATATTAGTATGTAGATTTTGGAAAAGTACCTCTTAAGAGGCTAAAGGAGTTTGGTGATGAGATGTAACCTGAGCCGAAATTATAATATTAATATTAGAATTCAAGGGATTCTTTTTAATACCAAGTATATTTTAAAGAGGTACATAATTGGAAAGTCATGAGAGTAATTAAACTAGTATGATGATTTTTCTTACTTCTAAAACGAACAAAGATTTGCTATAAAGTTAAAACTTTTTTTATTTATGACCAACCAAAAAAGTCAGAAAAATGGCGGATGGATAAGACGCAAAAAGTTAATCAAATTATTGTATAAAATACCGTGTTGGTCCCGGGCTCCTTTGAAGGCCAACTGCTGTTCTGTCAGGCAGGTCGTAAAAGGCGACCGAGTGGCTATGTATGTCACTACCATCGTGGCTACTAAGTGGTAGAGTTCTGCATCGGCTCGACCGGGTTTGGTACCACCGCCTTACCTATTCCTGCCACAATAGCGTCAGTGCTAGTCACTGTCGTGTTCCTGATTGGAGGGAAAGGTAGCCGGTAAACTTATGCATGTGGCATTAGACCTCGCCACCAGGTAGCAACGCACCATTAACATGTTTGGTGTCTATAGGCGATGGTCGACTCTTTCCACCAGGAGACCCATCAGCTTGTTTGCTATCTTGATATAAAAAAAAATACAACAAAATGGGAATTATTATTAATATAGTTGTAATTAAGAAGGCTGTTTAAATAGTATAATCTTAGTATCTTTGTAGAAATTCGCCGTGTTGGTCCCGGCTTCCTTTGAAGAATAGGCCAACTGCTGTTCTGCCAGGCAAGTCGTAAAAGGCGACCGATTGGCTATCGAGTCGCTAACATCGTGGCTACTAGGTGGTAGAGTTCTGCATTGTCTCGCCCGGGTCTGGTACCACCGTCTTACCTATTCCTGCCGCAACAGCGTCAATGCTAGTCATTGTCGTGTATCGGATTGGAGGGAAAGGTAACCGGTAAACTTATACATGTGACATTAGACCTCGCCACCAGGTAGCAACGCACCATTAACATGTTTGGTGTCTACAGGCGATGGTCGATTTTTTCCACCAGGAGACCCATCAGCTTGTTTTCTATCGTGGTATAAAAAAATACAACAAAATGGGAATTATTATTAATATAGTCGTAATAAAGAAGGCTGTTAAAATAGTATAATCTTAATATCTTTGTAAAAAAAAAGGAATAACCAAGTGTCATCTATTTAATCTGTGATCGCCTGACATCAAATATTTTGCTTTATTATTGTGAAGAAAGGTTGTTCATGTTTTAACTTTTAAGTGGCTAAAATCAAATAACCTTCATGTTAAGTAATACAAAAATGTATTATTTCTATGTAGCCGATATATCGTGACTTGTACCGCTTGAAATAGTATGTAATTATTGAGAATTCAAGTAATCACAATCCTTATAGGTTTTTCGTGAATTAAAAAAGAGTCCGTGATACAAATTATATTTCAGAAGAAAATGATGAAGTATTACAATACGATAAGCATTTATCAACTTGCGATGGTTTTTAGGCAAACTTTGTCTGGGCTCATCGTTCTCCTTTAAAATAATCAAAATTATGGAGCACCAAGTTGAAGACTAATAATCATTGAATGTTAACGTCTGTTTTGTAAAATAAACGTAAATTAAAACAAAAATCTGCATTTAAACGTAAACGCATACTTTTCGATACTTACAAAAAATTATCTTCATATTTCTAAATAATTATTTTTAGAAGAATATACAATATCACTATATATGCAATTTGGAAATAATTATTTTATGCAACAAGCCTTCCTTAAACCTGTATTGTGACTACGCAATTGTTTTTCACTAAACGCTTAATAGCTTCAAATTATAGTTAAGTACAAGTTAATGTAAAATTAACGAAATACAGTCACGGTTTTTATTTAAGTTTATTTTATTTTAGTTTTTTATTATATTCTTGTTATTTACAAGAGTCATAAAAAACTACTTAATAATGGTAAACATTTTTTTAACTGACTCATTATTTTAAATTTATTGCTATTAGTTAGACATGTCTACATAAATATGTGAAGGGTCGTCGATAGATGGTATAAAAATAAATCATTGTTGATTCTGTGTCAAAAATACCAAGCTCCATGTGCAAGTTTAAGTCAAGATGGATTGAAATGGTATTAATAAAATTAAAGCCATAGGCGATATTGGGCATATCTATACATATAATAAAATCGTAGAAAAGTCAAAACTGTACATTGAATATTTTTTTTAAAGAATACTTGGGACATGATCTACAATCGATATTGAAGCCAGACATATAGTTTTTAGAATTTTTGACTGTTTGTCTGTATGCATGTCCGGGGTAAACTCAAAAAGTACTGCATGGATTTACTTCAAATTTTGCATGAATATTACTAACAGGTCGGGGCAACATAAAGGCTACATATTATCACGCTAATGCCTACGGGGGAGGTGCTGTGCGGAGTAAAAAAAGTCGGCGCGGACGAAGTCGCGGGCAACAGCTAGTGTACGAATAAAATACATCATTATTTTTTTTATATTTAAAGGCGCCTTTTAATGACCTAATGCTACGATTTAGAAGACTCGGTTTAGACCATTTAGGGTCCTGGATTAATCGTCAGGTCGAGTCATACTTCAAAAAACCTAAAATCGAAATCTCCGTAGCAGCTCGAGTCTGGTATTAGAACGAAAATTAAGTTAGTTATAATCTAGAAGGGGCTTCATTCGTTTTTTAGTAGATTTCGATCGTTTAGGTGAAGCTATTGTCGACATCATAAAATAGACCGAAAGTAAAATATATACTTATACTCAATCCGCTAATGTAAAACACGATGAAGTTTCATAAGTTTAGCTTAGTTTTTAATTTTGCCACCTATCATTATATCGGAGCTTATTTTTACGGATTACCTTAAATATTATTGCAGTGTTGTTGATATAAAACATCTTATTTATAAACATAAAAAAATTAAAATAAAATAGACATACATTAAACTTTGTCTTCCAATTCAAATAGATTTTTAATAAATATATTATAGTTTATAATCTACGTTTATTAACGCTACTTTATAAGGAAGTATATCTTATAGTGTTTACATAGTGATCGATGGATTGTCGCCAAAATAGCGTCAACAAACATGAAAGCTTAACTGTAAATCAGACGAAAACCGTACGTGTATGAGGTCAGGCTGATTTGAAAGTTGGTTAAAAAAAGTAGAACTAATCTAGCTAAAACCAAGTCTACAAACACTAGTTTTAACATAAGCAATATTAAGGAAAATTCAATCATATAAATTTTATATAAATACTATTATATATGAGCATAGATATTTGTATTTCTGGGTTTGGGTGTTTATTATATATACTCCGTTATTTAGGTATGTACAGTACCCGGCGATAAATATTGCACATCGACCTTTGGAAAGAGACAATCGGCTAATTTCGGCTTCGTAGAGCGTTATCTCTGTCGCACAAAATACAAACAGTCCGGTACCTATTAGGAGCTGTTAAAACAAGTGATTTGCTTCTTTTGATATTTTTATTCTTTGTATAAAATACACTAATTTTTCTATAAGTGATGGCTTTAGGTTGGGGTAAAATAAAATAAAAAAACATTTTTACATTATGTTTACGTATTTAATTATTTTGGAACATTACAGCTTTAGTGTACATAATAAACACCATTATACCTATTGCTAAAATGAGACATTGCAATAAAAATAATAATAATTCTAATTCTCAATTACTTCCATTTCACTATCTGTGCTCTCAAAGAGGTCAATATCACTGTCACTATCAGCCGTATTTATTACTAATCTATCAGTGTAATTGTCTAAACTGTGTTGAATGCTTCTATATTCATTCTCACATTTGATTGCATGATCGCAAACCTTTTTCCACTCTTCAGCGCCGATCATGTTTACTTTTTCAGTCAATAATGTTTTTACTGTAGTTAAGTTCATACCCACATTTCTAGAGGCTACATAGCCTTTCAGTTGAGACCATATATTTTCAATTGGATTAAAATCCGGATGATATGGTGGCAATCGCAACACAGTGTGCCCATGTTCGGCAAGTATTTTGTCCACAGAAAACTCTGTATACCTCTCCTTGTGCTGACATATAATAGCGTAAATCTGGGTTTTTGTTAATTTTGGATCAACTGGAATTTCATGTCTGTTTAACCAGTTGATCATTTCCCGTTTAATGGTGTTTGAGTTGGGGGGGTCTCTCAACATACTTGTTGTGATAGGGTGCGTTGTCGATAACTATAATTGTCGATAACTATTAATCCAATTGAAAATATATGGTCTCAACTGAAAGGCTATGTAGCCTCTAGAAATGTGGGTATGAACTTAACTACAGTAAAAACATTATTGACTGAAAAAGTAAACATGATCGGCGCTGAAGAGTGGAAAAAGGTTTGCGATCATGCAATCAAATGTGAGAATGAATATAGAAGCATTCAACACAGTTTAGACAATTACACTGATAGATTAGTAATAAATACGGCTGATAGTGACAGTGATATTGACCTCTTTGAGAGCACAGATAGTGAAATGGAAGTAATTGAGAATTAGAATTATTATTATTTTTATTGCAATGTCTCATTTTAGCAATAGGTATAATGGTGTTTATTATGTACACTAAAGCTGTAATGTTCCAAAATAATTAAATACGTAAACATAATGTAAAAATATTTTTTTATTTTATTTTACCCCAACCTAAAGCCATCACTTATAGAAAAATTAGTGTATTTTATACAAAGAATAAAAATATCAAAAGAAGCAAATCACTTGTTTTAACAGCTCCTAATAGGTACCGGACTGTTTGTATTTTGTGCGACAGAGATAACGCTCTACGAAGCCGAAATTAGCCGATTGTCTCTTTCCAAAGGTCGATGTGCAATATTTATCGCCGGGTACTGTATTTCTATATATTATTATCATTGACTAGCACCTATACTTTACCTTCCTTTATGGTTAGATCAATTAGCGTAATTCATTCATTGATATTGTTATTATTGTTATTAGTCAGTGCTTACTAAACGATGCGTCGCGACGCTTCAGGGTGTCACAGCACGGTACCAAGCACGTCATAAGGCGATTCACATTGATAAGGTGTCTGTCGTAAAAATCGAATATAATATATATACTAACTAGCTGTGCCCGCGACTTCGTTCGCGTGGAAAAATTTCTAAAAATAAAAACCCGCATAGTTCCCGTTCCCGTGGGATTTCCGGGATAAGAACTATTCTATGTCCTTTCTTGGGTCTCAAACTATATTTGTACCAAATCGGTTCAGCGGTTTAGCCGTGAAAGCGTAACAGACAGACAGACAGACAGACAGACAGAGTTACTTTCGCATTTATAATATTAGTATGGATTAGTATGGATAAGTGAAGGAAAAATTTTGGACCCCTTTTTATGACAATTGCGTGAACGGTGGAATATGAAATTTGGCATAGTTAAAGTTTACATTGCGAAGGAGCACAGAAAATTAATATTTTAAAATAAAATGCATTAGAAATACGTTCAATTAATAAAAATAAATTGTACTCACACTACATTTATGTGTTGTTCCCCGTGTTGGTTCCGGGCTTATTTGAAGAATAGACCAACTGCCGTTCTGCCAGGCAGGTCGTAAAAGGCCGATTGGCTATGCGGGTCACTACCATCGTGGCTACTAGGTGGTAGAGTTCTGCATTGTCTCGCCCGGGTCTGGTACCACCGCCTTGCCTATTCCTGCCGCAATAACGTCAGTGCTTGTCACTGTCGTGTTCCGGTGCGGAGGGTAAGGTAGTCGGTAAACTTACTCATGTGACATTAGACCTCGCCACAAGATAGCCACGCACCATTAACACCTTTGGTGTCTATAGGCGATGGTTAACTCTTTCCATCAGGAGACCCATCTGCTTGTTTGTTATCTTATGATATAAAAAAGTGACATACTAGATATTATACATACATGCACGGAATTACTGTTTTCTGTGCATACATAAATACTGTTTTCTTAACGACGAAGGTCAGTTGTCATAATTAAAATATATATATATATATATATATATATATATATATATATATATATATATATTTATATATATATATATATATATATATATATATATATATATATATATATATATATATATAGAGAGAGAGAGAGAGAGAGAGAGACAGACGATCAAAAGTAACAAATAATAGAAGTGTACTGTAAGTTCAGCCTTAAGTACCAATACAACAAACTACATGGGTTCCCCCCAGTTTCAAACGAATATCTTGCCATCAGCACTGCAGCATTGAGGGTTCGGTCAAAAATCATATATTATAATATGTATCATATATAAGTTTATAAAAATACCCTAAAGAAATGAGGTATTATTAAAATTAGTTACATTACAAGCTAGATAAATTAAAAGTGAATATTGGTGTTAATCATTACATAGTATAAAACAAAGTCGCTTTAGCTGTCTGTCCCTATGTCCTTATGTCCCTATGTATGCTTAAATCTTTAAAACTACGCAACGGATTTTGATGCGGTTTTTTTAAAGATGGATTAATTCTTGAGGAAGGTTTTAGTGTATAAACCTTTCCGATATTCCCACGGGAACAAAAGCTGCGCGGGTGAAACCGCGGGCAGGTCGCAAGTAATTTAATAAGTTTCATTCGCTTGCAATTAGGTGTTTTATAAATATCTAAACATTACTCGATTGCTTTGAAAGTTATTACTTTCGCTATTATTTTATGCAAATTATTACTATTATTTGTTTTGTTAAAGTTTCTCTTCAATTAAATCATTTTTTGCCTCGCACAAGCATTTTGTCACCGCAGTATGTTTTGAACAGCTATGCCTTGTGGACCTATGTCTAACAGCGTAAGAAAAGTGAAAATATTTCACTGAAAATAAAAAGAGTCGACAATATTTCTCACATTGCATATCCTAAGCGGGAGGCATAATCAATTTAATTTACCCTTCGAAATACAGGTCATTAGGTCCGTTTATATTCTCGTCTTCTCTCGTCTCTCGTCGTCTCGTCTTGTGGTTATATTTACCAACGCGCAAAACAATTTATACTTCTTAATTAATTAATAGCATATAAATATTAAATGTAATTCAATTTCACGCCTAGGGATACAATTTTCACACAGTAAATTATTGACTTTGATTTGACATTTTTTCGTGTGTGAAAATTTTAATAGTTATAATTATGATTCATGTACGTGATTATATGATTAGAAAATATGTTGAAATAATAAGATACTAATTTGATTACTTATGCATGGCGGTTTAATCAAAGTTCAATAAATTTACTAAGTATGTTCATAATTTATTAGGTGGCAGTTAAAGTCGTCATAGGATTGTGATGACTGGCTGGAAATGATGTCATCGGTTTGTCTTTTTCTGCCGCCATGACAAGTGGTTGCTGATTTCATATTCCAGCTTGGAGGATAAAGTAGACGGTAAACTTCTCTACCAATTTTTTTTCCGTGCTGAGTTTTTATTAATATCAGCCTACTTGTCAGACAATCCGTAAAAGGCGAATGTTTGAGCAGTGTAACTATTAGATGGAACAAATCGAATGTACCAAATCCAGGCAACCATTTGCTTGGATTTGGTACATTCGATTTGCGTTTTCTTGTCGCAGTGGCACCAGTGCTTATCACTGTTGTGTTTCAGTTTAAAGAATAAGGTAGCCAGTAAACTTACTATGCATATTATGGTATTACATCCGCGCCACACGGCAAACGCAAACGATATAGGGTCTTCTAAATTTAGTACAATACCGCACCAAAGAGACACAATCTATGTTAATATTATAAATGCGAAAGATTGGATGTTTGGATAGATATTTGCTATTCAATCACGCAAAAACTACTGAATGGATTTGAATGAAATTTGGCACGCAGGTAGATGATAGCAATGGCTACTTCCGAAAAAATTAGGTAATTCCACGGGATTCACCAAAAACTTTTATAATTCAGCGAGCTGCACGATGCAGCTAGTTTAAATCAAGTCTTCAAAAAAAATCATCATATCGGTACTTCCTTAACTGTCATAGACAAAAATTCGTGGTATCGACGTATCGAGTAACCTTCAGTTCTTTGGTTATTTGGAAGCTAAGGCTGAACTGGTGTCTAAAAGACTTTACTGTTCTTCTGAACAGAGTTCTTCTGAACAGGGCGAAACAGTTCTTCATGCCAGCTGACTTAAGAAGATATGGATTACTGTTCTCATCTTTGGGCAGGAACTCTACAATACAAGTTCCTTCCTTGTGGCCGCATACAGTGCAGAGCGACTTGAATCGTCGACAAATGGTCTCTTTTTGTTCGTTCTTTCTGTTCTTTCTAGATATATCGCATTTATTATAAAGGAGTGTGCCGAGTTCCAGTTGAACCGAACGGATTGTTCGGTTAAATCCAGTCGCAGAATTAAATCTTCAGACATCCTGCCACAACACGAAATACCACTGTGTCTGAAAATTTACTACAGTATAACACACTATGCATTAAGCTTGGCACACACTATGGCTTATCTTTCACAAATACTCTGTGAAATTAATTGACAGAGAATGTGTTCCCAAACCGAAACGACTTGGGGTCCTTTAAGAAGAGAGATTACAGATTCCTCCAAAGCCGACAATGCACGTGTAAGGCCTCTGGTGTTGCAGCTATTCACGAGTGGTGTTGACTACTTACCATCAAGTGACCCTTCTGCTTTATTTGTTGAAACTACTTTACAATATACTTGTACTTTTATTCCACTATAAGTTTAGACTACGTTATTTAAATTAATCGACCGGTTTCGCTTTTTAAAGCATCTTCAGGACGTAATATCACATGAACAGATAAGGGGGTAATATTGGGTACTGACTGTTTATAAACAAAGTATTTTTAAAATTACTTTTAAAAATAGTGACGTAATATTGTGTACTAAACTAAACAGTCACTACATAGTATTACGTCCTGAAGATGCTTTAAAAAGTGAAACCGGTCGATTTATTTAAATAATTTAGTGAATACTTGTAGTGGAATAAAAGTACAAGTGTATTGTAAAGTAGTTCCAACAAATAATAATGGAATTTAATCAAGTGCCGACGCTTGGAATTGTAATACCCTTCTGCTTGTTTGCCTTCTATAAAAAAGTCTGTTACATAACGTTGTGGAATTTGTACACTTGTTTGCTATCATTTCCTATGATAAAGAGATGAATAAATAAGATATCGTCCACAGTGGCAGGAGAAATACAAAATACTAAAGTGATGATAAACGATAAGAACGTATTTCATTCACATAACGTTGGTATATGGTAAATATAATAATAAAGGTAAATTGAAAAATTATTGCATTATACTGATTTCTACATGTGTATTTTTGTACATTAGTCAACTTTCAGAACAAGACTATTGTAATTCTGGTAGTACTTAATCAAAGCATCTTTAGGACGAATAAAATGTAGTTAACTGCTGTAGTACGAGACTTAATACTATTAGCTGCAGTAGCAGTTAAGTAAACTATATTATGGCCCAAAGAATCTTTAGAAAATTTTATTATTTAACATAATATGTCAATCAGTTTCTTCAAAACTGCTGCATTGCAACAGTTAATATTGTTAGTAGCTGCAATGTAAAACTTAATATTATAATTAACGGCTGCAGTGTAGAACTTAATGTAGTCAATTATATTTCTTTTATACCATAAGGTAGCAAACAAGCAGAAGGGTCTCCTGATGGAAGGAATACGCCTAAAATCGCCTATAAACACCAAAAATGTTAATGGTGCGTTGCCATTTTGTGGCTAGTTATAATGCAACATGCATAAGTTTAACGTAAATTAATTAAGTAAATTATTGCAGTGCAAAACTGAATGTAATTTACTGCCTCAATTCTAGACTTAAAGCAGTTAATTTTTGCAGTGCAAAACTTAATGCAGTTTACGGCTGTAATTTACGGCTTAATACAGTTAATTGTTGCATTGCGAAACCTAATGTAGTTTACAACAGTAATTCATAACTACATATAGTTGATTGTTGCAGTGCAAAACTGAACCGAATAACCTAACCACTGGACCGTCTTTTCGTAAAAACACATTCAAAATTAATTTGAAGCTCCCTATACCCGTGAAACGGAGACGGAATGTTGTTAGAGAAAGCTAGTCATGCTGAATGCATATTCCATCTTAAGCATTTGCTCATTAGATTTATACACGCGGCATCCGTTTGAACATGTGTAGCATATGGCGATAGCTCGAATTCCCTTAAATATAACACTAGAAGCCATACTAGTGTTCCCACGCAACATTCTCCTGATAACGTTACTAAAAATATAATTAACGACTATATACCTACTTCGTACCACGCATACGAATAAACATTAAATTAATTCACTGTGTAGTAATTAATATTCTCTCAATCTATACCCAGAGGCGTGGGTTCGATTTCTGTCAATCCAAATATGAACGTACTTACTACAATTATTGTTTTAAATTAGGTAATTGTTCAGTGAATCAAAGGTTTTCGTTAATATCTCACACAAAACCAGAACTTTATTGGGATAATAGTGTTATGTATCGTAACAATAGACATAAACTACCCAAAAACTAAGTTACATTCTAACACATTCAGTCTTTAAAGTTTTAAGGAATTACAAACATACACTTACACAAACCCATAAATAAATGCTTATACTCGTTTTTACAATAATAGAGAAATATTTTTGATGGCTTTTAGTACTTTATAGCAAGTTAAAAGTTGTAGATTTTTTTAAAAAATTAATTTGAATTTTTGAAAAATTTGCATTCTAAATTCAAAACAAAGTATATTTATTTAAATTCCATCCGGTACCATTTTTAATCAGGTGGACGTCTAATAATTCCGGACCCGGTGAGATTACCGTACCCTGTTTTGTTAATAGCAATACCTAATTTAAACTTAGAATATAGTAATCATTTGAAATAGTTTTCGTTACCACATTTTAAATTGTATACAATCAACAATGACGGCAAACATCAAATTGAATGACGAATAAACTTTCTTTATCATAGTTTGTTAGAAACAATGAAATGTTGTGTTCTATCACCGTGATTGTCATATGTTGGACTTCTTTGGCTTTACATTCAAGTCACTGATAACAACTCATCATTACATATTTCATATCTGAAGCATAATCGAATAACTGTATAAATATCCGCCATATTTATACTGTTCACTATGAAAATACTAGTTGTCATTTATACTATAAAAACGCCTTTTTCGACCAATAGAGGTAAAATTTCTACTAGGTGGTTAGAGTTCTGCATTGTTTCGCCCGGGTCTGGTACCACCGCCTTACCTATTCCTGCCGCAATAGCGTCAGTGCTTGTCACTGTCGTGTTCCGGTTTGGAGGTTAAGGTAGCCGGTGAACCTATGCATGTGGCATTAGACCTCGCCACAAGATAGCAACGCACCATTAACATTTTTGGTGTCTATAGGCGATGGTTGACTCTTACCATCAGGAGACCCATCTGCTTGTTTGCTATCTAATGATATAAAAAAAAATAATGTAATCAAACATTTTTTATTCAAAAGAAAGTCATTTCATAAATGCAAATACCGTACTTACATAAATCTTCATAAATTTACCACCGATAATGGGAAATCATAATTCTCTGCAATAGACGTAACCCACAACAAATCATGATAGCGATTAATTGCGTTTACAGATGGTTTAACCACATTATACCACAACCTTAGATAGTGAATTCATAGAGAGTACACTCATCGCAGATGACTTGTTTTCCCGCCGCGTGCGTCGCAACATTGTCACAAGTAGGTATATTCCACTAATTTTTAAACGTAGCTTCACTCACGGCCAAAGTTTTTATATTATCTCTCAGGAACAGTAGCTATTAAGTAGCTAAGACATGAAAGTGTTACAAACTAACTTTTGCATTTAGATTATTAATTAGGATTAGAAATTATATTAGATGTTATTTTTGTTATGAAAATATTTGTAAACGTACTTTCGGTATAAAAAATTATGACCATTCATATAATGCTTGTTTATAATGTCTGTAAAATGCTGTCCCTTTCAAAATTATAACTATCATTATCAAATTATAATTTATGTTTAATTCGGGATAGTAAGATCGGCTTCGTGATCGGCATATATATATATATATAATTATATTTCTACTAACAGAATTTCATTAATATTTTTAATAATAATAAATAGATTAAAAGCAGAAATTTGATATTTTTGTATACATATCTTCATTCTTCATATATCACAAATATTTAATTACGTCATCTGGAAGAAATTTAACACAATAGTTTGATAATAAAAAGACATAATTGTGTGAATTATGATTTTGAAATGTTCGCTAGTTCATAGCGATACTTAGTTATCACTCAGACCAACGGCAAAAAAATTATTCTGTGCCAGCGTGCTCTAAATTAATACATATTCTAAGCAAAAAAGCTAAATCCTCGTGACGCTTGAAAGGAAATTAAGAGAAGGCACGCGGTCACGATTCCGCTCGATATTCTAAAATGTTAACGAGCTATGCGGGCGCAAACGAAAGTGAACCAGTGCTATTGTTAAAGGAACAGGTGCTGTGATAGATTATCTTGCTTTTGTAGTTCGACACCTACAGGCCCATGTTATAAGAACCATTGTAGCCTCATTACGTAATCAGTGTTGCAATAAAAAACAAAGAGACCCACCCATGGACCCTCCCTCGATGAACAACTACATCCAGTTGCCTAAGCGCCATGGTATGTCAAATGCCAGAGTCCCACGGTTTGTATAGGCTATTGGGTCATTGTTTTGGTCCTGAGGATTGCTAGCATTGTTTTATTAACATTATTTAAAAGGAACTAATATTGACTCAGAATGCTAAATTTGGTCAAGTATAATATTGGCTAACATCACTGTAAATTTTAATTTTATCATAGGTTAAGTAAATATAATGTACGTGTTTTTATTTCACTTAACTTTCGCTCACTTTAAAGCATCTTTAGGATGTAATCTCTATGTTCCCCATAGACTCTAAAACGGCTGGACAATTGAATTTTCAAGAAATCTTCAAATTGGCTTATCAAGTGATCCTGCGAAGTATAGAGCGATTGGATCAACAGACCTTTTTTATTTTATACTAATATTAGAAAGAAGTAAATTTGATTCATTGTAAGTTTCTAGCGGATATGTAACCTTAAAATTGTAATTACCGTTATATTATAATCTACCTTAGCAATAATATAATTATGTAATTGCTAATCTAACGCGTATGATAAGTATTCACAATTTAACGTTAACAGATATCCTTAAAAACGATTTAACTCACATTATTTTGGATTATCATAGGGTACTTTTTTAACTAACTGAGCAAATAATAAGTATTGATTATTCTAATACACTCACTCACAAATAAACAGCACACACAAACACATATATTTTTATAGAATTGCTTCTTGTTGTATTTCTAGTTTTGTTTATTACGTTATATACCTATACATATAGTCTTTGATATATAAACCTATTGATATACCCGTCAGTGATTGTAAAAATGCTTATAGTAACAGAGCACAAAAAGAAAATCTTAATTGGCCAATGTAATGTAAATATTATAATACTAGCTGTTGCCCGCAACTTCGTTTGCGCGGACTTCGTTTACTTCGCGCAGCTCCTCCCCCGTAGGGAATAGCGTGATAATATGTAGCCTATATGT
The DNA here is from genome assembly GCA_036924255.1 of Apodemia mormo. NCBI lineage: Eukaryota > Metazoa > Arthropoda > Insecta > Lepidoptera > Riodinidae > Apodemia > Apodemia mormo. Next base: position 12,593,458 of record JAUPFN010000005.1, read on the forward strand.
TGACCCGACCTGTTAGTAATATTCATGCAAAATTTGAAGCAAATCCATGCAGTCCTTTTTGAGTTTACCCCGGACATACATTGACTTTTCTACGATTTTATTATACGTATAGATTGTACCTATTTTGATATTCGGCTATGGATTTTTAGTTGAAATTAATAAAAAAAAGGATTTTTTTTGGGTTTCGGGACCAAATTATGCAGTTAAGACGTATCCCATGATAGCATTTAACTATTCAAAGCATAAATGTATAATTTAGTCTATGATTTTATCTAAATTACCAAGGCTCTATTGACCAAGGCTCTTAGGTTGTTAAACTATATGACTACAAATTTATGAAAAGGAAATGTGATTCAATTAGATTTTTTTAGAATATTTCTTCACAAAATTTGCATTACTAGAGATCACCCAGTCATGGTAATGTTACATTACCATGATCCGGTGGTTGAAATTCAAGCGTGATCTGTACACAGAGATTAAAAAATGTTGCGTACATTAAATGTACGACATTTAATGTATGCGGCCTCGTCGATTGGCAATTAGCAATCCTAACATCGCCATCGATAGTAATTGATTGAATTCAATTCCCGACAGGGACAAACATTTGTGTGATGAGCATAAGTTTATATTTTAATTATAAATACTTAAGTATTTATAATTTATATTTATACGTATTTGTATCGTTGAGTAATACTTGTATCACAAGCAAAATAATTTTTCTTACTTTGGGCTTTTTTATTATTTTATTTTATTTTATTTGGTTACCCCAACACAGGTACACAATAAACATAATTTTTAACATAAACTTAATTAATTAAAATAAATGTACACCCAACACTATTACCAACAAATAATTAGAACAATTTGTGTAATTTGCCCAGCAATATTTACTTCTTTAGCATGTATCACAATTGAAGAAAAAATTATATTAAAAAAAAATAGTACAAACTACCACTAAATGTAATTTTTGTATATCAATTCGTTTTTTTGTAATTTGCATGACTGAAAAAGGTCGTTCTTTTCTTTTCTGTCCCTTTCAAAAATGTTTTTAGATATGGCTAACAAAGTTAACATGAAAATTATTCCGTTATTAAGGACAAGTTTCTTGGACGTAACCAAAAAGTAAAATTTAAGGGGACCTCCTTTAATTTTACTTTACAGTGGCTATAGTATTGGTGGCTATAGTATTTTAAACTTAGTAAAAATTTTTTGTATCTGCTTCTTAGAATTATAGTATCGAGTAAAAAAACTACACTAAAATCATTTTAACTTTATGTTCTATACTATTAATCGTCGGCACTTGGTGAAACTGCATTTTGATTTTAATTATAAAACACTTGTACTGGTTTCACTACATATATATTCTTCCACATAATTTAAAGTCTACCGGTTTCGCGTATTAAATGTCTTAAGTCCTGAAGATGCGTTAATACGCGAAACCGGTAGACTTTAAATAATTTGGAAGAATATATATGTAGTGAAACCAGTACAAGTGTTTTATAATTAAAATTTTAAATTTAGTTCGTTTTCTTAATTTTTTTATTATAACTGCTAAAGCAATACACATTTTGAGAATATAATCATAAATCTAATATATTACATTAAGCAATAACATTAATATTAAAGTAATCGATATTTAAAAATGCGATTAAGGAGCGAGGATACTATTAATCTGTTATTTCACTAAATTACATGAAGTAAAAGAAATTAGTAACTTTTAATCAAAAAAAAAATGTAGACTTATAATATGTGTCTTGTTTATTTCAACTAAAAACTTCCCATGTTGTTTTTTAACATTTTTGACAAGAGTAATGTTCTAACCATATATTTTATTTCTTTATACATTTATTGTTATCTATCATTTATACATGACATTGATATGCATAGCACTGTTCACACTAGAAAGCCCAAATCTGGGCGAGACGTTATAAAACTCTACCACCTATTAGTCACGATGGTAGAGACATGTTTGGCCAACCTTTCGTCTTTTTTGAGCTGCCTTACTTTTTATAGCAAAGTTTCAGATAAAATCATCTTAATCGTATATTATTATTTAAATAAGATGGTTTTTAATATCTTTTTTATTTCGGGCTCCAATTATGTATGCACATTTAAAAGATAAGTATTAGCAGGGGTAAAAATCTCGACTGAATCAGAAAATAATATCCTATTTAAAGTATAATTAGTCTTTCTCGTTTCTTGGAATTTTCCACCGGACTTATATCATGAGGCTGAGCTCGTTTGCCGGGTTAAGCAAAAGTATTATTGAGCTTGTTTTATAAAGAAAAATTTCAATATAAACAGCTGCTATTTAAAGTCGAGTAGTGGTGTGTCAACTTCTCAAATTTTCATGTGCTCAAAACTATCAGTTTTGGTTGCTGCAAATAACAATCAATAGAGTTAGCAAATGCGATAAAGCGATCAACATCTTTCGTCTAAGTTATTTATTTATTTATAGTTGTGATGATGAGAATGACATATTGGTAGAGTTCTGCAACGTCTCTTTCGGATTTAATACCACCGCTTTACCGCTTGTCGTTATGATGACAAGCACTGGCGCTATTCGTTAATGCTTGTCACCATCGTATTTTTATTTGGAGGGTTAGTAGTGCATCTGGCATTTCTGTCCGCTACACGAATAGCAATACACCATTAACATCTTTTGTGTCTATAAGCGATAGTATTTTTCCATTAGGAGAGCCATCTAGCTGGTTGCCAGTCTATAATATAATATTATATGTATATATATCTTCTTATACATTACTTATGCTTACTTATGACCATCACGCTACATAATAGCAATGCATCATTAACATCTTTGGTATCTATAGGCGATGGTTGTCTTTTATCACGACCAGAGCCATCTACTTGTTTGCTATCTTATTATAAAGAAAACAATAGTAAAACGGTCTATTTCTAATTCGTGAATATGGATTCATTATGGTGGAGTAATGGGAGAAGGGAAGGTGATTATTGCAGTTTTACCTATACATTTAAATTGTACCACTGTGTGATGTACAAATTACGCAATTGTAATATTAAATTCCTGTCCAGTGTCGGCGATGGCGTAGAGCGAGAAGAACAATCGCTTTAGGCGCCAGATGGTAAGTGGCGGTAAAATGACAAATCAGAGAAATAGTTTAGTTCGAACAGTGATAAGTGTTAGCACCTGCCACCACCAAAAAAGCGCTGGACTTCATGACGGGATTACTTGTAAACTTGTACTTTTTTATATTATAAAAAAGCCAACAAGCATTTGGCTATCTTAATGGAAAAAGATATTCATCACCTACTACCGCAGGTGTTAATGGTGCGTTGCTATGTGGGTGGCGGGGTGTTACTGCCACATGCATAGGTCTACCGGCTATCTTACTCTCCAAACACGAACATGACAGTGACAATCACTGATGCTTTTGCAAAAATAGCTAAAGCGGCGATACCAGACTCTGGCGAAATGTTGCAGAAATCTACTATCTAGTAGTTACGATGGTAATACGGGCCCGGGCCAATACGGGGATGCATGCTAAAAGCGTTGAGCAAAAGACACTGAACGACTATCTTGCTCTACCATAATCAAGGGCCTAGAACGGCGCTGTCGGCGGTATCAACGCCCTATTCATATTCTTCTTCGATGGTTCTTTTTTCTTGTAGATATGCCGCTTGAGTTTAATGCTACTGCTTTACTTTTTTATATCTTGTCAGTATCACATGTTACTTTGCAGGAGGTAAACTTAAACACGTGGCATTCCAATCCGTCACATGGATGGCAACGCACCAATAACATCTTTGGTGGCTATAAGTGATTATTACCTCTTTCCGGCAGAAAGATAAACGTTTTGTTTTCTACGATATAAAAATATGAATAAAAATTCACATTAAAAAGCTGGAAAAAAATGTTAAACAAATGTACATGAAAGTAATATAAATATTTACCTATAATTCAATGATGCCCGTAAAAATATTTAGTGTCATATTATAAAAGACTACCGTTTACCACAGACTATCTTATATCCACGAATTTGTTCATTTCAGCGATAATTTTAACCCAGCAAAACTACAGCAACCCACTTTCCATTTCCTGTATTTCCGCACCAGATCTTTACCAAATTAAAATGAGACTACACGGAGAGTAAGTATACCAACCTAAAAAAAGAATTTTCAAAGTTGTTTCTTAAATAACCAAGTTCACAAAAATAAAATACATACAGCGGAATTGATAACCTCTTCCTTTTGGGAAGTCGGTTCAAAAAACATTATGTCTTCGGTGTCTATAGGCGATGTTCGTCTTTTCCATTAGAAAAGCCATCTGATTTTTGCTAATTTATGATCTAAAAAAGCCTCAGTACTTTTGTGTTAACTAGAAAACCATAAATCACGCAACGGGTGTTCCCAGTTAATTAATTACAGATTCGTGTGATCTAGTAACTTTCAACGATACATTGTTAACAAAAGACTAATATATAACCGTTTCATAACTTCCCAGGTGGTCAAATTGTCTTCAAGTCAGGGTTATATAACGAGTAACTCTTAAAATATTTTAGACTAATTAAAGTCAGTTGTTGCAGTTTTACTGTTTTTTAATTATAAATACATACCATTAACAATTTCTTTAGAGGCTAGCTCCTTTTGTTGCTGATGTCCATGGGTAGTTGTGACTGCTTTTCATCAGGTGGCCCATTGCTCGTCAATTTCTATAAAAAAAACCTTTACTATCAATGTCCAAAACTCATTTTATTGCTAGTCCACTGAACTGTAATTCTGGCCCGAAAAAAAAGATCGTAATAATATTTTCTTACATATGAATTGGGTGAGTTTATGGAAAAAGCAAAAACGAAAACACAATATCAATGTTTACAAAACAACGAATAAAAAAGTGTGAACCAATTTTAAGTGTCTATTTTCTTGCTGGGGTGATTATTTCACATTTTGAAATTTGAAATAAATTTGTATTTCTAATCAAAGACCACATATTACAGATCAAATTGGCATGATAGTATGATATGTCCACAGTTATGACATAACCATAGTAAAAGTTCCACATGCAATTTCAATACCTTCGTTGCAATCAGATATTATTACAATGCGAACATAAAGTCTCACATTATTTTGCAAAATAACGGCTGTTCGGGAGAATTTTCTATTTCATTAAAGAATGAATTCTCCGAAAGTACTCAAGTGTCCCTTTCGCTATTACATCCATAGAACTAATACATTGAAAGCATCTCCTGATGACGATTGATTTCAAAATTTTTAGAGTCGTGCGTTTATATATTACTCTATACATATGTATAGGAACACGTACCAGTAATTTTAACATTATAAATTTAATACTAAGAATATAAATGCGAAATTGAGTATGTATATTTTTACATTATTTTTTAATTTACTAGGTGATAGAGTTCTGCATTGTCTCGCCCGGGTCTAGTGCCACCGCCTTATCTATTCCTGTCGTGATAGCGTCACTGTCGTGTTCCGGTTTGGAGGGTAAGGTAGCCGGTAAATTTATACATGTGGCATTAGACCTCGCCACAAGATAGCAACGCACAATTAACATCTTTGGCGTCTATAGATGATGGTTGACTCTTTCCATCAGAAGAGGGTATCTGCTTATATTTTGCCATCTTATGATATAAAAAAATGTTACGCCCAATTTAATTGTTCATCATGAAATATTTCATACACATTTCCAATAATGCAAAAAAGAACAGAGAGAACCTTTCATCACGAAAAGGTATAAACTCTTGAGGAATAGAAAAATAAATTTTAACGCAGTCCAGGCTGCAGGCAAAATCCATTATTTAAAGAGTATCATTACGTCCGGTTCCTTTGCGGGGTAGGCAGAGTAAACCGAACGTCTGTAGACTTTCCAGTTCAACGCGATTCACCGGTTTACCAGTTGGTGAGATAAGTGGTGATCCTCATCGCCGCATTTAGCAACATGTTAACGATTATCGACTATTTTTAGCAATAACCGGGACCGACAGCTTTACGTGCTCATCCAAGGCACGGGAGTGGTAATACACCACTCCGCTAAACTTCGAGCTGCTACTGAGATTTTAGATTTTCGAGAAAACCTCAAAAAAACCTCAATAACACTTTTGCCTGACCCGGGGATTGAACCCGGGACCTCATGATCTGAGCCCAATAGGCTACCCCTAAACAATGAGGCAGTCAAGTTATTTCACAAATAAACATGAATTTGCTTGAACGGTGCAATCATTCTTCTGTTATATGTTTATAACTAGCTATTGCAATCGACGTGGACAATAGAAATAATATATTTTTAACAAATAATTACACCGACATAAATTTATGCGTGGTTATACATTAAAATCAGTGAGTTAACAATCATCATCCCCTGTTTTCGTAACATTTGGGTAGGGTTTTTTTCTCAAAAAATATATGAGACAATCCTAAGAGCATATTCTATCCAATAAAATAATTGTCAAAATCGGATCACTCTGTAAAATGTTATACGTGAATTACTAATCAATCATTCATAGTGGACGTGTCCTTATGGTTGAATTTTTAAAAAAATTATTGGGCCTACCTTCGAGGTATACCGACCGACCGACGAAGTATACCTCATTCTAATAAAAAAAGATTTATCAAAATCGGTCTACCTAAAAAGTTATGCGTGGTCTACATTTGTATAAGAAATCCAAGACGATGCACAGTCCCGCGGGGTGATCACGTAACTCGCAATGCGAAATTATCGTGATTGTTTAGTTATTGCAAGACACATAACAGCCTTGTACATTAGTGGTAGTCGTTGCCGCTTGATTAGTTTTGATGCTGTGGCATTGCAAAAAGTGCATCTAGTGACCAGCAAGCAATTCGCGACGTTTTTGATGATTTTTTCATTACGTTTAAGAGTCATCGCTGATCGCTGGCGAACTGCAAACGTTAGATGATACGCCTACCGAACAAAACTGTCACTCAAAACTATCGCTAATACACAAGTAGTTATAGATTTTTGCATATCTAACCTTAAACACAAGTCTTACAGTTGTTTTTACAAAGCAATGTACAAAAAGTAATAAAATTGATATATTTGAAATGAGCGCACAATTTAAAATTTTGTGCTCATCTTTAGAGGACGTTTTTAAGACAATATTATAAATAGCAATATTATAAATAGAAAACGTCATTTGTATTTTTGTAATGAATTACCTAAAAACCGCTGAATCGATTTTAAAAATTATTGTACCATTATAAAACTACACTATCTAAGAGTAACGTAAATAATAAATAATAATAATAATTCCTTTCTTTGCATAAAACGTTCTTTATATCAATGGTGGTCTATCATAAAAATATACGCGTCAAATTGAAAACCTCCTCCGTTTTTTCGTCGCTGGAAAATGAACTGCCACCGAAAAAGCAGCGTTGAACCAGTAGCATTTTCAGCTTTGTTGTTAAAAGCATTATTTAATTAAAGGCACCAGTTTCCAGTTATAGTTGAAGAAATCAAGTAGTTTCCGAGATTTTATGATCTCAGAAACTCAGTCATATCGTAATATCACTCAACACAACACAAGAATAGAAGACATCATGGAAAACACTATAAAAACTCGTAATTGCGAAAGAACATAATCAGGTAATGGAGGGTTCAACAACATGTATAGTAGATAAAGTGAAGTAATGCAGTTGTAGTTCAGATAGGTCTTTGACCAGAACCTAAAATGGTAATGAAAGTTGTATAAAAACGTGCTATGACCACGCCTATCTAGGGCTGCCACATTATTGCAGCCAATATATTTATTAAATTACTCAAAAGACTCTTATCGATTAGCGATTAGGGAAATAACAACTTAGCGAACGTTTCTACTTGCAAAGTTACGCACATAGATTTACTTTAAATTTCCGAAGAAACACGAAAGCGACAAGCACTGAGCGTCAGTGGCAGCCAGAATAGGTAATATAAGTACCTAAACACAGATAAACCTAGCAGAAGTCTCTAGCCTAATAATGACTTGTTAGGCCAATTGTCTATATTTTAAAAACTCTTCTTGTCAGGCAGTTTGATTTATTATTGATAATCTATTCCTCAAAAAGGACCTCGACGAACGTGAAGAAATAAACTGTAAGTGTATAATAATATATATTAATACGTGAAGAAAAAATTTGTACCCCTTTTTAAGACAATTGCGCAAAAGGTGGTGTATGAAATTTGGCACAGTTAAAGTTTACATCGCAGAAGACTGCAGAAATCTAACACTTTTAAATAATATGCGTTAGAAATAAATTAAATTAATAAAAATAAACATTACACACACTACGTTCAAACATGATACTCGTAATAAGCACAAAATGTATACCAAATATTATCTTTACGGCTAATGTCTGTAGTCAAATTTAAAAGAGATGTTATTGATTAGTCCGTGTTAGAATTATATACTCATTAACTGTGTAAGCTGTACACAACTAAAAAGGACCGGTTGTTTAAGGAAGTTTTTAACTGTGAGGCTCATCTATTTCCAGAATCTTTTAACTTCAAAGGGGAACTTGCAAAAATATGCTAAATCATGTCATCTGAGCAATGGAATTAGACCCGATGTAAATCGTTAATGTGACATTAGCTTCAGGAGGAGTAGTAGAACAGTAACTCTAGGGTTATACAAAAATTAGTAGGCAGCTGAGAGAATGACAATGCTAAAACATTTCCAGTGCATCTTTGTACATATAAGATAATCCGTATAACTGAGAAATCTGTAAGGCAAAAATTGATAGGGAAGCTTTTTTGTTTCTCTCTGACGATATCAAATTAAATAAATATTCATTTAACTAAGTTTAAATGACATAATACGTTACACGGTGCATTCGAAAGTAAATTCTCTTGCAGGCAATGAAATGAAATCCGGCTGAAACAATGGTAAAAATTTGAAAAATATGAAGAAATAATTTTTTGTCTCTAAAATAAAATTTCTATCTCTTTAAATATAAATAAAAAAATAAAAACATGGTGATGTAATGATTTGTAGGGTCTCACTGTACATTTTTTTATGATAGATGTGTTTCAACCCTATAGAGAATATAAAATACCTTCTTTCATTGCTTTAGAAAGGCTTAAAAATTTGTCTTATATATCTTCCTTGGTTAAATAGGTACTATGGCTTATAAAATCTACATAGATAACAAGCTAATCCTTATAAAAGTCAAAGTCTAAATTTTTTTATTTAAATTGTCCTTTACAGGAACTATTGAAGAGTCAAAAATTTTTAAGTTAGTACCTGATCGGAAACGCGGCCACACACTAGGAATATCCGGCGTGACATAACTAATAAGTAGCATCGAAATTCTTGGGTTATACAAACATTTGCAAATAAACGTCGATTTAAATTGACCAAAAACGCTAATTCTCGTCTTTTAATATGCAAAATTTCGTCCAATGGATATTGGGTAATAAAGATTTCATTTGCACAAATGCATTGCTTATAGCTTAAATGCTTTCCAAAATTGTGTGTATTTACATTCTTGTAAATTATTTTAACACTGCTTAACTATAGAGCAATAAGCTTTTATAGTTTTTATTTATATATCTTTTTATTTATATATCTTGCTAAGTTAATAACATATATTGTACGGGTTCTTGCTAACTAGTACACTATTAGATTGATAATTGATAAAATATATTGATTATTGTATTGATTTAATATTGATGATACAATTGATAAACTATGATTAGCGAGGACGCGATAAGTTATGATTAGCTCTCTTGATGGCTATATGCGAATTGTCTTATTACATTAATTAAAATAATAATGAATAATGTGTGTCGTGTAAAATAATGAATTAAAATATGTTACGGTTACACCGTACATATATTGCATTGGAAGTAGAACATTAAAAAAAATGTTTTAAAGTTAGCATATGCGTTATATTTAATCTTTCAAAATAAACGCAACATATGCGTTTATGTTGAAAGATTGAGTGAAGACTAAAGAGTAATACTTGTTAGATAATTTATATGCAAGAATTTAGATTAGAGGTACCACGAATAGTGATTTTGCTGAATATCGAATATTCGGCCAGACCCTTGACCGAATACCGAATATTCGGTATTTGCCTTGTTAGCAAGTTGATCGTGTCACGACATTTATTGTTTGTTTACTACCAATTGAGTAACTATAGAAATTTAACCAACTTACCTCTGATGAATTTTTCAGCCCAAGTTGCCTCAATAAAGCTTGGTATTCTGGCGAAGGTGAGACAGTATTTCAGCCCGGGACAGTTCGTCAACCTTTATCAAGCACAAGTCCGTTCGTGCATGGAATACTGCTCTCACCTCTGGGATGGATCCAGCAAATACCAGCTGGAGACACTTGAGGCGATAGAGAGGCGTGCCAAGAGGCTCATAAACGACGATGATCTGGTAAACAAAAAACTCCAGAGCCTCGCTCATCGCCGCAGAGTGACTGGTTTATCGTTAACTTATATTTATATCGTATTAAAAGCACTTGTACTGTTTTACTTGACTTTTTATTTATTAAAACCAACCGGTTTCGCGTTTTAACGCATCATCAGGGCAAAAGATAACAATAATAATATTGTACACAAGTTATTATTGTATACAACAAACAAAAGTTACTTAGTTATTATTGTTAAGTTACAAAAGTTATTATTGTACACAAGTTATTATTGTATACAATAATAACTTTTGCCCTGATGATGCGTTAAAACGCGAAACCGGTTGGTTTTAATAAATAAAAAGTCAAGTAAAACAGTACAAGTGCTTTTAATACGATATAAATATAAGTTAACATGGAGTTTTACCAAGTGCCGACGATATTCAGTGTTAAAAGTACTAGTTTATCGGCTTTTTATCGGATACACTTTGGAGAGTGCGCTGCGGAATTGCACGACTTGATTCCGCTATCCCCGTTTTTCTAACCATCGTCGAGGCGCACAGATTCTAGGCATCGCCATATGGTGGACGTCCACGTACCCAAACGATGAGGTTCGACTCCACATTTTTCATTCGAACTGCAAGGGACTGGAACATGCTTCCTGAGTCTGTGTTCCCCGATGAGTACAATCTAGGGATCTTCAAGAGAAGAGTGAACACCTGAAGAGAGGAGCGCCTTCTAGGGAAGCGCGTTCCATCTTAGGCCATATCTTAGCTTACCATCAGGCGAGATCGTGGTCAAGCGCTTCCTTTTCGATAATAAAAAAAAACTAATAATCTTGTTGTATTGTTTTGCTAAAAATATTGTCTATCTTGTCCAAAGAATAATCTTCGTCGATGAGTGCTGAAAATAATGTTTTCATACATAACAACTTACCCCTGATGATTATTTAATTTTAATTGTTGTTTCTTGAAAAAATATATTTTTTTGGAATAATATAACGTTATTTTCTCGTGATTCGGTATTCGCTCGAATAGTTTCCAATATTTGGCTGAATACTCAATACCAAAATAAAGTGGCCGAATACCGAATAGTAACCGAATATTAGAGGCATCTCTAATTTAGATTATATAAAAATTAAAAAATATTTTTTTAAATTTGTCGATAGTGAAAAGTGATTAATTTAATAATAGATGGTAACTGAATAACAGGTAAAAGTTAATACATATCCTTAGAAACATGGTGTAAATGTAATTTGTAATATTATTGTGATTATTGGCAACCCTAAATTTCCCAGGATCATAATTCAAGTAGATGTCGATTCGACGCGATGAGGATTTACAACGCTGCCGCTGTACGGTGCACTTCTAACAACTTATTGGTAAAAGTTAGTTTGCTCGTGTCGTGTTACATTTACTGATCCCTTGTAAAACTTTCTATTAAATTAAAATATACGACTTAGACGCCGATATACTTTATTAATTTAATCGCTACTAGATTTAGTGATAAATTAGTTATTCTCGCCACTATTGATATAGATTAGACCGTTCCATTGTTCTAGTGGTTAGCGACCCTGGCTATGCAATCGATGAGACTCGGGAACGATTCCTGACAGGGACAAAGATTTGGCGATGAGCATAGATATATATATTAGATAAGTTATAGGATTGGGTGTTTAATGTTTATAGTTAAGTGTGTCAAGAGTCTGCGAAACCGGCGTGTTTGTATGAAGAGAGATGAATGTGCAGGAAGCAAGACAAGTCTATCTGGACCGTGACGTATGGCGCTCAATTTTCTCTGGCTACCCCTTAAGTTGTTGTGTTTGTTGTAAATAAATACCATATGAATTTTTGTTATCATTAACAAACACTTATATCACAAGCAAATAATTTGCTTTGGGTTTAGATTCATTCGCGTAATTTGTCCAGCGATATTTGATAGTATTATCTACAAACCTTCTTATTTATATATCATTACAAAATTGCAGATGGTTTTCCTAACGGAAAGAAATAACCGTCACCTTTAACACCAGAGATGTTAATGGTGCGTTGCTATCCGTGTGGCAGGATAGCAATGCCACATGTAGAGCTCTACCGGCTACCATACCGTTAAACCGGAACACGAAAATGACAAGCATTGCAGCGGCAGGAATATAAGGCAGGGGCACCAGATACCCGGGCGAGACGTTGCGGAACTCTACCACATAGTAGTTACCACATAGTGCGTTGCCATAGGTGTTGTATAGTTGTGGCAGGTATAATGGGTCACCTTTCATCAGGAGGCCCATGAGCTTGTTTGATATAAAAAAAAACGTTAGACCTACACCTACACGGTTATTTCTGTAGGCCAGCTCTACTGCAGAGATTATAACTGGGTATATAAATCCAAATTCGGTAGTGAGTCATATTAGGGCTCACTGCAGAATAAATTGGAGGGAAACTGGATTTATTTTCCTACTCCTTTTATACTCTTCTGATTAAATTCGATGCGGGATCCAAGACAGCTTAGCTTTTCCCCCAGGGCACCCTGAGCTCGCAACTCAGAGGTTATCAGGAAGGTTGCCGCTGTTGATTCTGGTTTACAGAACTTACAGTGGTGGGAACGAGGGGTTGGCCCATTGCCCTGCAGAATAAATTGCCAAGTGTCGCCGTTGTCGAAATCGATATGGAGGACTATAGGGTGACTCAAACAAAAAAACTATATTTTGCTCAGTCGGGTAAAAAGTATCCTAACTAAACTAAAATCGTAACTATTATATTACACACTAGCTGAGCCCGCGACTTCCCGGAAAAAATTCGAAAAAAGTAGTCTAAATTACTTCCTGTCACATCGGCTATCTGCCAGTGAAAGGCCCGTCAAAATCGGTCCAGGCGTTCCAGAGCTTAGCCGGAACAAACATACAGACAGACAGACAAAAATTTTAAAAAATGCTGTTTTATTATATGTATCGTGTATACATCCATATGCATTTAGTAAAAAGCGGTTATTTTAACATTACAAACAGACACTCCAATTTTATTTACTTGTATAGATAATACAATAAGATTAAATTATAAACTGTAATGATAATTAGAACACAATTGTAACATTTGCACGCCACAAAAAGGCAAAATAGGAATAAAGAACAACATATTTTCAAATAAGATCTAATTATGTACCCTGTTTTACGCAAATAAAGAAATTATTATTATTATTTATTATTTACGTCACTCTTAGATAGTGTAGTTTTATAGTGTTATAATAATTATTAAAATCGATTCAGCGGTTTTTAAGGTAATTCATTACAAAAATATAAATAACGCTATTTATAATATTACTGGCTGCCGTGTGCAATCCGCTGCAGTATACGTTTTTGGTGTATCACGCGATAACAACTCATTTTTCTGGAATAAAAAGCTTATGTGTTATTCCAGGTCATCATCTACCTATGTGCTAAATTTCGTCCAAATCCGTTCAATAGTTTTGGCATGATTGAAAAACAAACATCCATCCATCCATCCAAACTTTCGCATTTACACATTACTAGCTGTGCCTGCAACTTCGTTCGCGTGAAAAAATTCTAAAATAAAAACCCGCATAGTTCCCGTTCCCGTGGGATTTCCGGGATAAGAACTACCCTATGTCCTTTCTTGGGTCTCTAACTATATTTGTACCAAATTTTATCCAAATCGGTTTAGTGGTTTAGCCGTGAAAGCGTAACAGACAGACAGACAGAGTTACTTTCGCATTTATAATATTAGTATGGACTAGCTGCAGCGTGCAGTCTGCCGCATTATAAAAGTTTTTGATGAATCCCGCGGAATCATCTAGTTTTTCTGGGATAAAAAGTAGCCTATGTGCAGATCATCATCTACCCGTGTGCTACATTTCATTCAAATCCGTTAAGTAGTTTTTGTGTGATTGAATAATGGTGGGAACGCAATTGCGTCTATTGTACTGAAGTCATACACGCTAAGGCACACGCAGTCGGGAATGTATGCGAAAATAGCCGATAATAGCCGGTCACATCTGCATTTATCGTGTCATTGCACGAAGCTTTGTGATGATAAACGCAAGTGCGGCTCCAACATAACAAACGTCCATCCATCTAAACATTAAAACTTTCGCATTTATGTATTACTAGCTGTTGCCCACAACTTCGTCCGCGCGGACTTTTACTCCGCACAGCTCCTCTACCCGTATATGACAGCGTGATAATATGTAGCCTATATGTTGACCCGACCTGTTAGTAATATTCATGCAAAATTTGAAGTAAATCCATGCAGTACTTTTTGAGTTTACCCCGGACATACATACAGACAAACAGACAAAAATTCTAAAAACTATATTTTTGGCTTCGATATCGATTGTAGATCACGCCCCAAGTATTCTTTTAAAAAAATATTCAATGTACAGTTTTAAATTTCCTACGATTTTATTATATGTATCTATTCTATATTATTATATTATAAATGCGAAAGTTTTGGATGTGTGGACGGATGTTTGGATGGATGTTTGTTACTCAATCACGCAAAAACTACTGAACGGATTTGAATGAAATTTGGCACAAATTCAGATAAAGACCTGGAATAGCACATAGGCTACTTTTTATCTCGGAAAAAATAGGTGATCCCGCGGGATTCTCCTAAAACTCTTATAATGCAGCGGGCTGCACGCTGCAGCTAGTAGATTATAATTGTAATAATAATATAGAATTTTTTGTAGTGTAGTGCACTTTATTGAATAACGATTGAAATTCGTTCACTGGAAGTCAGGAATATAAGTAAATATAAAGATAATATCAATATTGTGTGTGATAGTGGTACTTGATGCAACACTTCCGAGGTAAATATATAACGTGTTATCTATTCCTGCCGTCCCCATAAAGAAAGCGCCCGCTGCTACCGTTTTCCGGTTAGGAATGCAAGTTGGCCATTGCACTTACTAGTGCACTTCACTTAACATTTCCGCCTTAATAAATGACGATGCAAATTTAAAGCCCCACTTCTGCCACTACCGCCTCGTCATTGGAGAGTAAAACGACTCTACGTAACTCGAGGTTTGGGTTCAATTCCCGACAGTGACAGCCAGTTTTGAGCATAAATATTTGTATTTAGGTTTGGGTGTATATTAAGTTTATATAAGGAAATATTTAAAAAATGACCACACATTTTCGCTGTTTGTTTCATTGTTTCGCTTTGGCGGCTTTCGCACAAATACGTGTGAAGGCGCGGTGTTCGTTTTTCGGCTTTTTAAAAATGAACTTTAAACACGCCGCGGATCCTTCGGTAGCATCCGACTTGCGCGGCATTCTTTGATAATAGAATTTACTTATTTGTAGGTGTTGTCATACTAAATGTATGAAACTACCTTTTAAGATAACTTTTTTATTGGGAAAACTAATTAATTAATATCCATAAAATAATTACACATATGTAAACGTATTACGATACCAAATAACACCTTTAATTATCTGACAGGGTTTTCTTTACACACTGTATATATATCTATGCATGCCTATTACGCATGTATAGTATAAGTATCGTCGATTTACATCCATAATATCGCAAGCACTAATTTGTTTAGGTACTTTAAGGTTAGATCAATTCGCGTAATTTGTCCACTGAGATTTATTAATATGGCATCGATTCAATTCGATCAATCGATCAGCAATTTAGGCCAGAAAGAGTAATAGATAGTCAGACAGATAGATTTTACATTCGTAATATTAGTATGATGTAGATGGATGTGGATTTATTCTTTATTACCTTAATGTAAATCGAAAAAGTAAATATCTACCTAAAAATAAAAAGACTATTCAAGTTGAATCGCACACGTAAAGTTCCGTACAACTGAGCCATATTTACTGAAGCTACTTGTATGGGGACTCGACAACAATTGTACAATTGTGTTGTGTATTTTTTGGTATACATAACCCAATTGTTACTGTGCGGTGTCATCTGTGTGTCAGGGTTGAAGTACCATCATGCTAGTTAGTTAGTTTTTGGTTACCTTACCCCCCGGACTGGAAAATGACAGTGATAAGTACTGACGCTATTGAGGTGAAAATAGCTTAGGCGTAACCTATTGATTGAAGCCCATCTGATTTGTGTCTTAAACTTTTATGTATTAAAAATTTATTTCTTTTTCAGGTAACAAAATACTTTTCAATCTTTCGATCCCAAACCTTCAACGGTCGGTCTACCCAACGGTCACAGTCTAACGGTAAGATATTCCTCATCAAACACAACTTTAATTTGAACATGCATACCAGGGAGCAATATCTACTGACACACACATATAGGTACATATATTGTATAATCTATATAATTATTATAAATGCGAAAGTTTGGATGTTTGGATGGATGTTTGTTACTCAATCACGCAAAAACTACTGAACGGATTTGAATGAAATTTGGCACACACGTAGATGATAACCTGGAATAGCACATAGGCTACTTTTTATCCCGGAAAAATAACGTGATCCCGCGGGATATTTTGTCACCTTTTTTGTTTCATTTGTATTATTATAGACAGATAAAAATGGCAAGGTGCGTGTCGGGCCACGCGCAATGTAGGGTTTCGTAGATCTTCTCCAAGTACATTCATAAGTTGGTCGACTATTACTCATGAACTTGTAAAGCCTAATTAGCAGAGATATATTTTTCTTTTTATCTTCATTATATTTACTACTACCTTGATTTTTTTTAAACCCCTGGAATCAATCGTTTAGCTGACAGGGAGGGGAGACACTTAACTCTAACAAAAATTAGGACTTTAAGGCTTAATCTATAATAATAAATATAATAAAATCGTAGAAAAGTCAAAACTGTACATTGATTATTTTTTTAAAAGAATACTTGGGGCGTGATCTATAATCGATATGGAAGCCAAAAATATAGTTTTTAGAATTTTTGTCTGTTTGTTTGTCTGTATGTACGTCCGGGGTGAACTCAAAAAGTACTGCACGGATTTACTTCAAATTTTGCATGAATATTACTGACAGGTCAGGTCAACATAATACCTACATATTATCACGCTATCACCTACGAGGGAGGAGCAGTGCGGAGTAAACGAAGTCCGCGCGGACGAAGTCGCTGGCAACAGCTAGTTTCTATAATATATTAAATTCATAAACTGTCATTTGTGTAATTACGTATTCTCAGTGTATACCAATTTACATGAAGATCGGTCAAACCTTTCTTGAATTATACAGTTATAGACAGACAAAATTCAAAACGGCAGAGTTACTGATCACGAAATTTGACAAAATTGAATGTACACACAGACGCTTTATATTAAACTATACATAGCATAGAATACAGACAAATGGCGATTTGGTCTTCAGATCCAAATTTATAGCCCCGGGTTGGCCAATGTTATTTAAGTTTTTTCAGAACTATCCTTGGAAGTTAAAATTTCAGGAGTAGCTCAGAGTCTGCTGGTAATATCTTGTTAGAGCATATAGAGCTGTCGGTCCCAGTTATCACAAAAAACAAGTAATACTCGTTAGGTCGGTAAAATACGGCAAAGGAATCACCACACTACCTTACACTTTTACAGGACGATTCAGTCGGCTGCCCCATCTATTATGCCCCAGTTTTATCTAGAAGACTAAATTTTTTGAGCATTACATCAATAGGTATGTGTGCCATCTTGATGTCTTAAAAAAGAAAACATTAAACAAAGTCACGAGTTACTTAAGTGATGTAAAAAAATTACACAACCATTGTCATCCTGTCACAAAAACTAAAGCATGCCGTTTCTACATGACATAACAAGGAGATCTTTGGACTTTTAAATAAATTATACACCTTCAACAGTCTTTTAAGCGTGCAAACGTTTAATTTAAACGCAAGGCGGTCTTGTCACGATCACCGGTCAAAATAGCCACATCGAATGTTATTTGACCAAGATTAAACAATACAAATAATGTCAAAGTCATTTTCGTTGAGCTTTTATGTTGTTAAAAGTTTAAAGATAGTCACTTAGAGTTGTGTAATACAAACAACCATATAAAAAGTGAGAGATACAAGTTACTTAACAAAAATTGGCTATCAAATATTGCGAATAACCAAAGATCATTAAATTGCATTTCAAAACTCATTTCCTAGATACCACAAACATTTATCAAGAAATATGGTATTGACTGTACCTTTATTGCTTGGTGCTATTCAATATTATATGTTATTGAGTTAAATAATACAATCTATATATCTATATACAAATAATAAAATCGTAGTAACGTCAATGTATGTCCGGGGTAAACTCAAAAAGTACTACATGGATTTACTTAAAATATTGCATGAATATTACTAACAGGTCGGGTCAACATATAGGCTACATATTATCACGCTATCACCTACGTGGGATGAGCTGTGCGGAGTAAACGAAGTCCGCGCGAACGAAGTCGCGGGCAACAGCTAGTTTAAATATAAGTCTCATTCTTAACGCCAACAAACAAGTAACAAATATTATTTATTGCTAACCAATAAGTATCTACCTCTCCTCGATGTACCGAGATTCGATATTATCCTACTAATCCTACTTCTTAATAACGTTATAAATGCGAAAGTATGAGATGGATGGATGTTTGTTACTTTTTCACACAAAAACGGTAAATCCGGTCAATTATCTGGTATTATTAACTGGAATAGCACATGGGGTACTTTTTATCCCGAAAAAATAAGTTGTTCCCTAGAAATTCACTAAAAACTGGTATAATGCAGCGGGCTGCAGCGCGCAGCTAGTATTTTATAAATATATTAC
Organism: Apodemia mormo; assembly: GCA_036924255.1. Classification (NCBI taxonomy): domain Eukaryota; kingdom Metazoa; phylum Arthropoda; class Insecta; order Lepidoptera; family Riodinidae; genus Apodemia; species Apodemia mormo. Next base: position 12,612,555 of record JAUPFN010000005.1, read on the forward strand.
CACCTTTTTATAAATGTATAATCAGTAATTACATTTAAAATATGGGTGATAATTATTTTTATCTGTATATAGATGTTTTAAAGTGGTTCATTTATTAATTTACTAGCTGTTGCCAGCGACTTCGTCCGCGCGGACTTCGTTTATTCCGCACAGCACCTGGCCGCTAGGTGATAGCGTGATAATATGTAGCCTATATGTTGACCCGACCTGTTAGTAATATTCATGCAAAATTTGAAGTAAATCCATGCAGTACTTTTTGAGTTCACCCCGGACATACATACAGACAAACAGATAAACAGACAAACAGACAAAAATTCTAAAAACTATATTTTTTGCTTCGATATCGATTTTAGATGACGCCCCAAGTATTCTTTTAAAAAAATATTCAATGTACAGTTTTGACTTTCCTACAATTTTATTATATGTATAGATGCTGGAATAAATAAAAAACTGTCTTACATTCTATAAATGGAACTCCTTATAACACTACGGCAGTATGTGATTTCAATTACCACATGTTGACGGTTAGTCATCCGTGGCAGTTCTATTTGTTTGTACCCTCTTTACCAAACAATCAAGTTATGAAAAAAGACTTCCTCGTCCAACTCTTTCGAGTAGCTTTATGTTGAAATTTTTAAGAGAAGATTGAACAAAATTTTTAGAAGTCGGCCTCGCATGGGCATCTAGCTTTTTATGTCGTAAATGTCCATGAGCGGCGGCAACTACTTTTCAGCAGCTATTAGTTATGCTGAGGCCGAACTTGCGTCTATTGTCCCACAGTAATATGCGCCGAAGCTTTGTACGATTTGACACTAAAAAATTATCGCGATAGAAACTGTGGTCATATTAGTAGTAATGATGTTTTGCACGAACTATCGTGCAATAATCCGAAATGGCTGAAATAATTTTCAAACGTGTAACTTTTTTAAGGGCAATAAAATACTCTGTAAACCAGAATCAACAGCGACAACCGTCCTGATAACCGCTGAGTTGCGAGCTCAGGGTGCCCTGGGGAAAAGCTAAGCTGTCTTGGAACCCGCAACGAAATTAATCAGAAGTATGCAGGAGGAGTAGGAAAACACATCTTGTTTCCCTCTCTTTAAAGCAGGAGACAGCAAAATGGTAAAAGCATTTAAAAAATGCTCCGAAATAAGATTTTTACAATCGTGTTAAGCCTGATTGCTATTGCACCACGGCAGTTCAGAAATTGAGGACCTATAAAAATAGCCTATTTAATTCTGCTTCTGGTCCCATTACACTTCTGCTGAGAATGCAGAAGTGTAATGGGACAGTATGATCTATAGTCATCCGGAGACTTGTTATCAGATTTTGGAAGATTTAAGATTTTGCGCCATATTTTGGGAAAACACCTTCAGTATTGCAACGATTTCTTATTTTTCCGAGATTCCCGCGGATCCCCGCGGGATCACCTAATTTTTCCGGGATTAAAAGAAGCCTATGTGCTGTTCCAGGTCACCATCTGCCTGTGTGCTAAACTTCATGCAATACCGTTCAGTAGTTTTTGCGTGATTGAGTAATAAACATCCATACATCCATCCACCTAGACATCCAAACTTTCGCATTTATAATATTAATAATATAGATAAAAAGAGAAATTATTTCTCATACGATTGTTTAAATTGTGGTACAGAGAAGACCAAGGGTTTTCTTTTTAATATATCCGTTATTTTTAGCATTTTTTTTTTGCTAATACATAGTAGCTCGATAGTGTAATCGGGTCTTTCTTAAATTAGCAAGAGCTTTTATGTATTCGTCACATTCCAAACAACGGCGCTTAAGTTTATTAAGGTGGCGTCTAGCTTTCCTAAAGTCTTGCCGTTTTTTAACTAAGCTGTCGTTCCGCCATTCACACTTATGAGATTTTACTTTTGTAAGTCGATCAAGAGCAATATCTGCGCAGCAGGTAAAAGCATCACACGTTATTTTCGACTGTTTCGACACTGTTATATGCAGAATATAAGTATCGGAAAAGATTCCAGTTAGCAAATTTAGCGTTATATATATAATAATCAATCGTATTAGATTTCGAATAACAAGTAACAGTGGTTTATATTCGAACACAATCAAACGATGAACACTACAAGACGCATATTATGGAATTAGGCGCCAGTTATTCAAACGAAACTGTACGCACTTGAACGTGTGACGTCAATAGATGATTAACCCTAATAGATGATTAATCGGGCTACTGAGTGCTAAGTGTGAGTTTTTCTTTTCGCATTCGATCATGAGCACGTTTCGAGTTTACTAGGAATTTGTATGTGATTTGTACAGCGCCACCTAGAGGTAAACTGGTTTCTCACGTTTACCACTAGGTGGCGCTGTACAATTCCTAGTAAACTCCAAACGCGCTCACGATCGAATGCGAAAAGAAAAACTCACACTTAGCACTCTGTATGTTTGTGGTGCATCGGGGCTGTTATGAATGATAAGATTTAGTTCAGCAATAAACTCTTCTACTGCAGATCTACGCTCTCTGTCGTGTTATTAGTCAAACATGTAACTATGGACGACGACTATATTTACTGGTACATGTGTGCCAACAATTAATTACTAAAATCTTTTTTTTGTGATTCACATTTTTGTATCCTGTATGATGGGATCAGCCTACCATTTCGTCATTCCACTCCATTTTACACAACGACCCGCATACGTCTGAACTGATCAAAAAGAACGGCTGAAACGAACAGCGCTAGTCTAACCGCGCAGCGCGATATGTTCGCTCGCTAAAACCCTTTGACGTACCGCCAACCGTGTGATTAGGCATACGCAGTCCGAATACTTGCGACGATAGCCGATAATGCCAGTCACATCTGCATGTATCGTGTCATTGCATGAAACTTTGCGATGATCGCCGCAAGTGCGGCCACAGCATTACTGAAACACAAAATCATCATTTACTCAAATCATTTATTTTTTTATAATCTTAATTTAATTACTTTGTTTTTATTATTACTCATTATTCCCAATACGGGTCCTGACTCTTGACTGATTGTTCTGCATTAAAGATTTAATATTAGTTTATATGTCGGCTAAAAACCTATTCCTCTGCTGTTAAACACATCATAGGAATAGATTTTTATATTACATTGCTGCAAGAAGTATAGATTTAAGGATTGGTTTTAGCTTTCAAATTTTTTAGCAGTCGTTTTTTTTAAAACTTGTTTTATTTTATTTCTTAAGAAGCAAAGAAGCGTTTAGCTAATTGGGAGAAAATTGGATATTTCTTTACAAAGTTCAAAACCTTGTGAATATATAGATCATTTTATATTTTATTCTTTTATTTTATAAATTCATGAATATTGATAAATACAATATGGACGCAAAGTTGCAGGAAATAGAAATATTTTAATATTCAACATCCAAAACTATAACAGCAAGGTCGGATTACTTTTTATTTTACATATAATCTTTGTATGTATAATATATTTAAGAAATTAAAGAGGTAATGATTATTTTAAATTTAAAAAATTGTACTGTTTCACAATTCACACACTATTTATTAATAATTCAATGGCTAACCGATTTTACTTGTATTCATGGGCTAGAAGTTAAATTTAAGTCAGTACGATTAAAAGTAGTAGAGTAATAAGATTAAAATAATTAGTACGAAAAAATTCACCAAGTGCCGATGATGCAGAATGTCAATTAAACAGAAAAATTAATATAAAACTTTCTCTTGATATTTCAATCCCAAACTAATACATATTAGGGAAACCTTTTCAACCCATAAATTAAGCTTGACCTTTGCTTTAAACACCATAATCCAGTAAGCATGATTCATAAATTACTATTTTCTTCAACCAGATAATCTTAATGGACGATATTGCACGACAGGATTTTATCTTGGGCTTCGTTCTCCAAACTAGGACATCCTCGATTACCAACAGCTTAATATTCCTTATAAGTTCTAAACTGCAAGTCTGAGTAAGTCTTACCGGGGAAAGTTTGTACAATAGTTCGTGTCGACCTCATGTTTTCATTAAACCTCAATGCATATGTAACGACTAGACTGTCCCACTCATAGTAAGGGCTTACAACTTGCAATTATTGTACTGGTTCATCTAAGAAGCATATTATTTTAGATACTGACAGCTGTTGGACAGCTTTCTTGCAATTATTAGTATTTACGTTATTCTTGTTTAATTCGAAGTTATAATTTGTAAGACACTGTCTACGTGTTTGCCCTATAGTCTAGTAAGCATTCAATTTAAGCAATTATATAATTCGATTTCTGAGATGTGCAAAAATTTTTTTTGAGGAAAAATCTAAATTGCAGCTCTAAATCTGGAGTTGGTGATGGTTTTACCGCCTATTGGTCTCGATCATCGCAGTCGTGGTTGTAGTCAGTGAAATACAGCGATGAGGATTACCACCTGTTTTCTCAACAAACTACCCGCCGAACTTTGGTAGTATATTGACGTCCGGTTATTTCGGTTTACCCTTTGATACATTTTTATTTTTTGATGCCTGGCGTAGTAATATTTATATATTTATAGAATTGGTTATCCTTAATGGATTTTTCACGTTCATCATTTTAGTCATGTTAGTATATATTGTAAGTGACAATAAGATCATTTGAATTTTGGAATCATCTGGACTAGATAAGATAACAAACTCCTGATATAAAGAGAAGCCATCGCTTATAGACACCAAAGATGTTAATCGTGCGTTACTATCCATGTGGCGAGATATTAATGCCACTTGCATAAGTTTACTGGCTACCTTAACTTCCAAACCGGAATACGACAAGACCAGCTTTGATGTTATTGCGGCAGGAATAGGTAAGGCGGTGGTACCAAATACCCGGGCGAGACGTTGCAGAATTCAACTCTACCACCTACTAGCACTTAGCACTACTAGCACTACTAGCACTACTAGCACTAGTGACAGGTATAGTAAATCGTTCGCCTTTTACGAACTACCAGGCTTCAAAGGAAGCCCGAACCAGGAAATTTCCGACGAGGGAAATTTATTTCAGCCATTTTTTACAACTTCTGCTTTTTGCATCATTCCTTCGTTTTTCTACGTTTAACCAAAATCTTATATAGTAAGTCTAATAATTTATATTACAGTTTATAATATCAGTTTTACATATTTAAATTGAAATAATAATTACGATAAAAAAGTTATTTGAAAACTTAGATAATAGTGCAAAATATTTCGCAATTACTTAATTTATGAAAATTTATTATAGAGTAAAATTTAACTATGAAATATGTAAATATATGTAATAAATTATGAGTGGTAAAATTTAAGTATGAAATAATTTAAATTAGTTTTGTGGTGATAAATCTATCTTATACTCGTACATAAATCCATACTAATATTATAAATGCGAAAGTCTGTCTGTCTGTTTGTTACGATTTCACGGCTAAACCGCTGCACCGATTTTCATGAAATTTGGCATGGAAGTAGTTAAAATCCGGGGTCAAATATAGGCTAATTTTATTTTCAAAAATCAGTCCCTGGAGCGCTGAAATAGGGGGTGAAATTTTTATTGAAAGCTATTTGGACGACTTATTAATATACTCGCGGGCGAAGCTGCGCGGGTCAGCTAGTTATTATATGTATTTTTTAATTACAAGTATTTTCACGCCACAAAAGAAATAGTTGCTACGAGTATATTATATACATAAAATATGAAAAATATACCAATGTGCTATAGATTATATGCATAAAAAATATAAATCGATACGAATCGAAAAATAAAACACAAAACAATAATATCAGAAGATTGTTTTTAAACACTTCTGCCACGTACTAGTAGTAGTAGTAGTAGTAGTAGTAGTAGTAGTAGTAGTAGTAGTAGTAGTAGTAGTAGTAGTAGTAGTAGTAGTAGTAGTAGTAGTAGTAGTAGTAGAGTAGTAGTAGTAGTAGTAGTAGTAGTAGTAGTAGTAGTAGTAGTAGTAGTAGTAGTAGTAGAGTAGTAGTAGTAGTAGTAGTAGTAGTATTAGTAGTAGAGTAGTAGTAGTAGTAGTAGTAGTAGTAGTAGTAGAGTAGTAGTAGTAGTAGTAGTAGTAGTAGTAGTAGTAGTAGTAGTAGTAGTAGTAGTAGTAGTAGAGTAGTAGTAGTAGTAGTAGTAGTAGTAGTAGTAGTAGTAGTAGTAGTAGTAGTAGTAGTAGTAGTAGTAGTAGTAGTAGTAGTAGTAGTAGTAGTAGTAGTAGTAGTAGTAGTAGTAGTAGAGTAGTAGTAGTAGTAGAGTGGTAGTAGTAGTAGTAGTAGTAGTAGTAGAGTAGTAGTAGTAGTAGTAGTAGAGTAGTAGTAGTAGTAGTAGAGTAGTAGTAGTAGTAGTAGTAGAGTAGTAGTAGTAGTAGTAGTAGTATCTTCACGCCCATATCCCTGAAGGGATAGGCAGAGGTACAACAAGTGCACCCACGATTAGCCGAAGATACTTGGTCCCACAATGTGATAGGTGGCAAGCCTATCGCCAACCGGGCACTTTCCAATTCCGGACAACTTTGTGTTTCTCAGAAAACTAAAAAAACACTTTTTTTTATGTACCCGACCTGGAAATCGAACCCGGGACTTCATGTGGTCAACGCCAACGCTGGATCACTAGACCACAGAGGCGATAACTTTGCCACGTAGTTTGTAAAATGCGAATGGTTGCTTAGGAGTGTTGCCTTAATCACGTGAGGTTTTTAGCAACTTTCACCACCCTCGTCCGTAGTGATATGTAGTGACGTTTTAGACTACCCTTCCCCCCTCTTCGCCTCAGATCACATGTTTCTTATTTTTGTACAAAGAATCTTACATGTTTTAAAATATTTTCAATAAGCAAAGGTAAATCGAAAAATCAAATTTAATTCTGGAAAATTATTTTTTTGTTTATGCTGACTGGTGGGGAAATTGTTGAAGGCGAGTGAAAGTGACGCGGCGCTTTTCCGTTGGAATCACCGAACGCGTTCGAAAATGATTGAAGGATTAGAATAGGAACGTGTATGTGTCACTACCATCGTGACTACTAGGTGGTAGAGTATCGCAACGTGTTGCCCGGTTAATGGTATCACCTCCTTACGTATTCCTGTCGACATAGCGTCAATACGAAGAAAAATTGTTATTTTGCAATTTTCCGCGAACTTTTAAGTGTACCTTTGCGATGTTACTGAAAAGGAAAACATATAAAAGCAGTGTAAGAAAAGGAACAAATTTACCGTAGGTCTGAAAATAATGAAGACCCCAGCGGCACAGTTATGGTGGTGCACTTAAAAGTTCGCGGAAAATTGCAAAATAACAAGTTTTCTTCGTCTGAACAATGGATTTCCGCAAAGTAACGCCTGAATCTATAAAATATCTTGTCATTTTCGTATTCCGGTTTGTAGAGAAAATATATACATATGGCGTTGCTATCCCGTCACACGCATAGCAACGCACCATTAACATATTTGGGGTTTATAAGTGATGGTAGTCTCTTTTCATCGGGAGATCCCTCTACTTGTTTGCTATCTTATGATATTAAAAAAGCTGACTGTTAACCATGAATATATTTTTATTTATTTGAAATGAGAATCAGATACCTTATTACCCCCTTCAAGGTTTAGGTCGACTTACCTAACAGGCAGTATATTATTAGGCAAATCATAGGAATAAATTTAAACTCAAAGTAATAAAATATTAGCTTACTGCTGGGTGCTAAATTTTTTAGGATATGTATAGTTAGTGAAACATTAATTATTTATTTATTAACGCACCACACCCAGGCTATTTGTACATTGCACCGAAACCGTTGTATCTCATATTAACTGACCCACGCAGCTTCACCCGCGGGTAAATAACGTGTTGTAAGTTTAGGAATTCCATACAGTATGTACTTCACCCCATATTTAAACATCTTAGGGGATGAAACTCCAAAAATCCTTTCTCTTTCCCACTCTATATCGTGAGAAAAACTGAGTTTTCTTGTCCAAAGGCTTAGTAAAAAAAATCCTGACTTACAGTCTAGATCTGGTGTCAGGACTTTTCCTTTTGTACAATACAATAATTTGCTTTTATATAATACAATAATTTGCTTACTTTGGGGTTAGATCAATTTGTTCTCCTTGTTCAATGATACATACAGACAGATTCTTTACCAACAAAAAATGTTGAAACTGGCGGGTTTAATCCGACGAAATTTTCTTTTGGTGTCGATTACGGTAATTGTTAAGTTTTACATAATATAATATGTAAACTATTTAAATGGTTTCAATTTTAACCCGTTTTAAATGAGACCGCCTCGTAAATATACATTTTAAACAAATTAAGTAAATTAAATCTACTATTCGTGCTTATAATTATTATGTAAATATTATCAATTAATACGTATTCTATTAACTTATGAATACAAAATATGTGCACTTTAACGCATACAGTAAATAAACTTAGTGAATTATTTACAACACTCACTTAATGATAACTTAAAATGTTACAAAATACATACATAAAATATAAAATGTAATATGTTGCTATAATTTATTGCGAATTTATTCGCCTTTATCACATCTAAAGTCAGGACTAACTTAAAAACAGAATATTCTACAATTGACAAAAACATCAGAAAATATAGACAAAACATTGCGCCGAATTAAAAATGTCCTCTTTAGAGACAACTAATAAATGGTGTTGGCGACTTATTTTAAAGTGGGCTTGAAAGCAAAAGCATGTTATATGCTTAATTACTGTTAAACTTAAGTTAATTGCGATGAAATTGTGTACTTACAACTCTTTACATAATTTCCGCTCTGATTGAACTTTGTGTTTAATTCATTATCGTCTTTCGTTAGAAATTTATAATAACTCAGTCACCAGAACAAATAATTTAATTAGGAACAAATTATATTTTGCATAGTTTTTGCCGAAAAGTATCTAAAGCTTATTCTCATAGATTTATTTATTTTTAAAAAAATATTTATAAATACCTATTATGTAACATAAATGCCTAGAATTTATTATTTTTGTCTAATACTAATTAGACAAAAATAATAAACTCCATGATGAGACACATAGCCAGTCTATCCACAAATAAGGTACATGCTGAAACTCACGTTTCAAAAAAAAACTGTAAAAGTAATTTAAAACGATTTGCAAAATTCCTTGGAGTCCAACTCGCTAAAGATAAGCAACATGAAAATAATTAATCGACTCGTTTTCTTGTATTTCGAGACATTGTCCCTTCTTTAACATGGTTGCCTCAGCGAAAGAGGTATTACTATGTCGATGGGTTGCCTACATTATTCGACTTAATACATCAAAAATTGAGATTAAAGAATAACGTAGTAAAGGATAAACGAGATATTACATTACATTCACAAATATCTCTAATACCGTATAGCCAATCCTTTGCCTTTTACGATCTGCGTGGCAGAATGGCAGATATTCTATTTTTCAAAGGGAGCACGGATTAACACGTGGGATACCTAAGCTCGCACTTTAAGCATGCTTTTCTGTGATCTAAGTACATAGTAGTATTTACACCAAGAAACGTGGCTAAACCGTGAATTATATCATTTTACGCCACTTTACATAACTTAACGCCATCCGATAATAGGCAACTTAAGTCTCACGCATCGTATTGTATCATTAAATCATACCATGGTTACTTTAACTTACAGATGAAATAAAATCACTTTAAGGGTAATTTTTAAACCTTGTCATCTCATTCGGTACGATAAAATAGTACAATGTTTTATTTCTATTTTTTCACGATATAATATGTCTACAAATGTATGACATTTTTGACAATGCTAGGAGCGTTTGGACGCGGTGACATGTTTTCTTCCGAGTAGCGTGTCTTTTAGTATTCATGTGGTCTGTGCATTATACCCATTCTTAAAATGACTTAGCCTAAATATAAATTAAAGAAATAATTCAACGTAACCAGGCTTAGACCAAACAATCAACGGTCTAAACACCTTTAAATCTAAAAGCCACCTTAATACTCTTAAATAGGTTACTGTAAGTACTGAAACTTATCTAATATAATATTCTGATTAAGCCCCATAATTTACGTAATTCTATTATATAAACGATTGTAATGTATATTCGCAAAACAACGTGGGAGACTTTCCCACGTGGGATATAACTGATATTTTAAGTGAACGTAAACAGTAGTTTAAATATCCATAAATTACTTGCCATGGATATATTTTATGATTCTAGATTCCGGATTATTGTATAACAAGTTGTACAACTAAATTTAACTAAAACACATTTTTTAACGGAGTAAAACCGCAGTAATCGACTTCTTATTTCCTGTATCTTCGGAACACTGTATCATTTATTAGGTGGTAGAGTTCTTTGAAGGGTAAGGTAGCCGGTAAACTTATGCATGTGGCATAAGACCTCGCCACAAGATAACAACGCACCATTAACACCTTTGGTGTCTATAGGCGGTCAAAATCAAAAAAAAAAAATCAAAAAATATTTATTTCGGTAAAAAACACAATATGTAATTAGTACATTTATTGAAGCCTTCTTTTAAGTAAACAATATACTTGTGACAGAAGACTTCTCTCTTCCATATCTAGAAATAACTATGTACATCTTATTATTGATATGTATACATTAGCAAATATTATTATAATTAATTAAAGTATTTAGTATTATTGATTAGTAATTAAATAATTAATTGTTGTGAGTGATAACAAGAGGCTAATCTTTGTGTGTGTGTGTGTGTGTGTGTGTGTGTGTGTGTGTGTGGCGATGGTTGACTCTTTCTTGTTTGCTATCTTATGATATATAAAAAATCAGATCTTCACTAAATTAAAGTGGGAGTATACCCTCTCAAACAAAAAGGATTTTTAAAATTAGTTCATAAATGACCGAGTTATGAGATAACAAAAAAACGTACAGGCGAATTAATAATCTCTTTCTTTTGGGAAGTCGTCGAAAATTAGTTGAATTTAAGACCCTCAGAAATAAAATAAACAACACTAACATATTTTTGCTTATATAAAATTTATAGATAAGATGTAGATTATTATAGCCACACTATTTTTTCAGCCAATCAATATTTTTTTTTGCGTTAAAAGTAACCTAAAATAAAAAATTAAACCGACTTGAAATATGTCAACTCTACATCTCTACTATCATATCACAAAAACTTTGACTGTTCTCTGTTCGAATACGCTTGATTTAAATCATAAAGGATTATCTCGACACATACAAACATATAAACATTCAAAAACACAACCACATAAACATACAAATACACCTGCTTGGACGCTAAATTAGACCATCACACTAAAAATTATGCAATTCCAACAGTGTCACATACATACACATAAATAAATGAATGAATAAATAAATAAATAATAAATAACCCCAAAGTAAGCAAATTGTTTGCTTTTGTTATGGGTGCTAGTCAACGATACTAATACATAGAAATACATATATAAATACTTTTACATACATAATAAACACCCAAACCCGGTAATACAAACATTTATGCTCATCACACAAATACTTGTCCCCATCGGTGATCGAACCCGAGCCCCGCCGATTGCGTAGTTAGGGTCGAGTGGTTAACTCGAGCAAAGGGACGGTAACATGTGAAACTGATAAACTCCGGTTTTTCGTCGATAGAGAACAGAGAATATTTTTAAATAAAAATCGTTAATTATATTAAATTAATAAAAATAAACATAGAAAATAGTTGAGTACACACATATGTATACTCAACTTTTTTCTTTTAGGGCTAAAGTCAGTTGCCAAACTTAAGAACTTTTATTGTTAGTCTATGGTAGAATATCGGCCACAAACGATCGCTAATAATCTTAAAACTCACCGCAGAATCTGTAACAATTGATATTTTTTTAAATCGATTATGTAAGATATAGAATATTAAAACTGGTATGTAACTTTTAGTGCTAATGATTGTGGGAGAATTTCCCACGTTAAATACGACTGAAATTTTAATTGAACAATAACAGTGATTTAAATGCTTTTAAATTAATTGTAATAAATGGGTCTATTTCATAATCCCATACCCATATAGATGTATAATTGACCGATAAGTACGACTTGAACCAAGTGTTTCAACTTTCAACATGATCGATCAACAAGAGATAGAATGTGAATGCTAGTAATATTTTGTATTGATAGTTGCGGGAAATTTTCCCATGTACTTAAGATACATCATACGACTGATATTTTAAGTAAATGAAAATATGTAGTTGTCTAAACATCTAAAAACAACTTGCCATAAATCTATAACTAACAGCCTTCCCAGTTTTTAACCTAACTTTAGAAAACCTTACAAACCCTCTACTAAAAGTTAGATTGCTGGATTGCATTATTTTAGTTTTTATTATACAAAACAATATGTTTTCAATATTTAAGATTTTATTTTTTATATTGTTAGATATTTTTATTCAGTTATTTAATAATATATGTTTCGTTTCTCTTTTAAAATTTATGTTTACCTACGGACGGCCCGCGTCGGTAATACACTTGACAGACATTACACAGACCTATTTGTAGCAAAGTCCGGAGGGCAGTCTGCGGGTGTGTCCGTCTTCTATTTCTACTCTCTGATCCTTTAACTCCTGACTAAAAACTGAATTTAATTTTTTGTCCGATTCACACGATTTACGCCTACGCTCGTCAGAATCTTTTCTTCTCTCTATACCCACGCATACTAGGTTCTTGTCAAATTCTTTCGCTGTTCCAATTCGCTTGTGTGCTCTTCCAGCTAATATTAGAGTACCAGCTTTGACGAGCACATTTAAGAAAAATCTATAGTTGCACTTCCTAACATCACATGGCTAATGTTTTGAATAGTTGTTATAACATATACATAAAAAATTATATTTTTTTTCATATTATTCACCGATGTATACATTGACGTGTATTTAGTTGTTATAGATATTTTAGACAGGCACAGCCAGTTTTGAGCATAAATATTTGTATTTATGGGTTTGGGTGTATATTAAGTAATATATATATATATATATATATATATATATATATATATATATATATATATATATATATATATATATATATATATATATATATTAGGAAAATGACGAAAATTAAACCACTTTGAGTTATTTTGCTACATCAATAAACTCGGTTAATGCATCATCATTACATAGTATAAAACAAAGTCGCTTTCTCTGTCGACATACATAGGGACTGGGATAAAGCATACATAGGGACATAGGGACGTAGGGACACTACGTCCCTATGTCCCTATGTATGCTTAAATCTTTAAAACTACGCAACGGATTATGATGCGGTTTTTGTAATAGATAGAGTGATTAAAGAGGAAGGTTTATGTGTATAATAACATTCAATATATTGTAGAGAAATACTGCAATTTTTGAGTTTTCTGATGTCATGTCGTAAATAATTATATTTTTTTCCGCTTATATTGCAAACGCAGGCTAAACCCTACGAGATTTATCAAAATAATGTACTAAGTATTTGTACACCTTGAAAAGGTCTACAGAAAAGTCCGCGATGGTATGTGTCTAGCTTTTATGGATAACCCACAATAGCATGTTTTTGTCATTTACGTTTTTACGAGAAATAATGGCTTTTTTTCAAAGCAATTTTAAGCAATACAGCACTAATCCTTATCCAATTAAATACCTTTAATATATTGTTGATTTAATATAGATCAATATGGCCGTTTACAGCATGTAATTTAAATGAATATTTTCGAAGATATTACAGATTTAAAATGCAGGGGCATAGCGGTTGCGGGGTTAGCGGCCGGTCGGGCGGCGCGCGCGCAGTGTGTTCTGAAACCGCTGGGGAACGTGTTAATTTTCGGATAAATAAATATGGGACTTAGCTGAAAACCAAAATTTAGTACATTCCTTTTTAACTAAATATCACCATATAAAAATCATGTGGATGATTAGAAACAGTATTTACAAATTATTTTTCCTGTTTTCGGAATTTTATATGATCAAGTAAAGTACATTCTATCATGTAATAAGTTAGCACATTCCTTAGATAATATCTTCAGGTATATCGTATAATTTTTGTAAAATTGTTATTTAACTATCAACGTAAAAAAACGTGATTTAGCAAACCAGTTTTTTACTACTTTACTTACTTACTTTTCATTTTATTTTTCTTTTTTTTCACTGAGTGACATAGGCTATTGGAAAAAAAAACTTTCCACTACGTATGTAGATAAGGAAGTTACTGATTTTACCCCGATTTTCAAAAATCGAGTTTTTACCAGATGTCCACGTTTAGAGGTCCTAGGAATCTTTTCCGACTATTTTCATGATGACGTCAGTATGTCTGTCTGTATGTATATATGTATGTATGTATGTATGTATGTATGTATGTATGTATGTATGTATGTATGTATGTGTGTGTGTGTGTGTGTGTGTGTGTGTGTGTGTGTGTGTGTGTGTGTGTAGGTGTGTATGTAAACATCTCATAACTTTTGAACGGCTAGACCGATCGATACGCGGTTGGATTCTGCTCAACTTAGATTTCCTGAAAATTTGAACCGATTCGGTCCAGGAGATTTTGAGAAATTTTGAAAAAACATATTTTGACTAAACAGTATTTTTTTAATATAACTTCCAGATTTATGTACCGATTTAGTAGAAAAACTAATCAGCTCTATTCGTCAAAAAACTATGTCTAATAAATAAATTGCATTAAAATCAGTTTCTCCGTTTGAGAGTAATCGTTGACGAAAAATTTTGAAAAAGTGTTTTTTCGACATAGCTTCGAAATATTTCAACCAATCATTTTTTGATGTTCTACGATATTTTAGTACTTAAAAAACTACGTCAAATGCCGTTTCAAAAATCAAAATTGAATTTAATTCTCAAACTTATAGCTTTTCATACGTTATTTTTAGCAAACTTACTTAAGTTTTTTTAAATAACTTAATTTACCGATTAACTTAAAAATATTATCAGCTTTTGTTCCGTTAATTTAATCAAAATCGGTCAATTTGTTTGGGATTTATCAATGAAGAAAATTAAAAATAAAATATTTTTTGACATAGCATCGAAATTTTTCAACCTATCGATTATTTAGGTAAAACAATATTTTAGATCTCAAAAATTAAGTTGAATGCCATCATCGTTTTCAAATATACAGCTTTTCAAAAATTAATAATACTGTCATTTTTAACAAAATAGATGATTGAACTAAAAAATCTGTGCTTATATTTTTTACTCTTGAGCTTAAAATACCTTAATTTGGTGAGAAGTTTCAGGGATGGCCCGTAGGGTCAACCATTTACACATTTTTTTCCCGTTTGTCCTGATGCCTCGCTTTAATAAATCGCAGGGTCAAGCCTTCAACGTTGCAGGCTTAGATTTGAGCGATGACTGCTTTTCACATGGCCAACTATACATCGCTCTTTCAAGAGTAACCTCTAAAGAAAACATATTTGTATGGTCTAATGGCAAGAAAGCTGTGAACGTTGTATATAAAGACATTCCATAATATATTAATTGTAAAAATAAAAGAAATAGGTAAAAATGTAAAAACTAAAAATATATACCTATATGAATTTAGATATTCCAAAGATAGCAGGAAATCTTCGTAGGGAAAGGGGAATCGTTTTACTCCAAATTTAACGCGTGCGGGCTACGGGAAGTAATGAATAAATTAAAACTACTGGATCGATTTTAATCTTTTTTTTCCCGTGCGAAGCCGGGGCAGGCCGCTAGTTTAAAATATAAAAATAAAATAACTTCACATGAAGTTCTGTGCAAGGTGGACAGAGTAAATAAATCAAATTCGATACAAAAGAGTTCAATGAAAAGAGTTAAAAAAAAAGTCAATTTCGACTCAACCAAGGATTTAAATACAGGAACTAATCATCTGCAGACTTCTGACTAACTGCTGGTAAAAATAGGCGTTTAAATCAATAACAGCTCACCCAATTCTTGCATACAGTATTTGTAAGTCAGTAATCACTGTAAACTTGTCCTATAATTGAGTTAAGGAAGTGTGCCCATTATTTACTCGTAGGGCTTCATGATCCTTATGTAATTACGAAGTCCTGTAGTTTTATTCAAAAGATTAACAAAAGGTCGGACGTAAAGATCGAAGTATACCATAAAAATGTCATGACACGCCATTCTATGGAGTAAATTCCTTTATGAGCAAAACTCTTATTTCAAATGTTTATAGCCATATTACTTTAAAATCATTTGCTATAATAATGTATGATGTAATTTATTATGATTTATCATGAAAATATTCCCAAGAAGTGTAAAGAAATATATAGAAACAGACTAAAACTGTGATAATTTTAAGTTGTTAAGGCTAGAAAACGTTTAAAAATTAAAACCCACATATGGACACCGAAACTACCCCTTTGCTACACTAAAATACATCATATTTTATTTTCGTTACAAAAAAAAAAACGTTTCAACTTCAGGTTTATCATTTTAAATATTGTGCCCGCGTCTTTAGTCGCAAGAAAAGAACTCTTATTTTTGTAATAAAAAATTGGCTATGACAAAATACTCACTAATAATATTTGATGAATTGGAGTGACAAAATACTCACTAATAATATATGATGAATTGGAGTGTCAAAATACTCACAAATAATATATGAGAATTATTAAGGAGTGAATTCTCCAGTGTTGGTTCCGGGCTCCTTTGAAGAACAGACTAACAGCCGTTCCGCCAGGTAGCTGTTGGCCGAGTCACTACCATCGTGGCTACTAGGTGGTAAAGTTCTGCACGGGCTCGCATGGGTTTGTTACCACCGCCTTACCTATTCCTACCGCAATAGCGTCAGTGCTAGTCACTGACATGTTCCGGTGTGGAGAGTAAGGTATCCGGTAAACTTATGCATGTGGCATTAGATCTCGCCACAAGATAGCAACGCACCATTAACATCTTTAGTGTCTATAGGCGATGATTAACTCTTTCCATCAGGAGACCCATCTGCTTGTTTGCTATCTTATTATATATATAAAAAATAACGCTTTTATAAGGTTAAAGGGTTTATTTGGATTCACAACTGTACCCGAAAGGTGGCTGCGAACAAATTCGGAAAGCTCGGACTGAACGTCAATAGATGTTTCACTGGTTCGATCTTTGCCAAAATAGATGTTGATCCCCATTGCCACATTTTTACATTTTACCGACCTAATAAAGACTTTCGGTTGTTTCTTTCACTGAGGCACAAGAATGGTAACACACTTCCACCAATCTTGTAGGTTCTACTAATATTTCGGTATCTCCCCGTATAGATCTGGTTTCCCTTTAAAGAATAAAATATGTGATTAGTTTTCCCATACAGTTCGAAAAATGAGGAAGAAATGGCCAAACTTGTTACTACGAGGTGGTAGAGTTCTGTAACGTCTCGCTCGAGGGTAAGGTAAGTCGAGAAACTTATACATGTGATATTACATACCTGTCACTGTGTGAGAATATACACATATCCTCCGTGTTAGTCCGAGCCCCCTCTGGAGGCGAAGATAGCTGTTAAACTTATGCTTATGGCATTATGTTATTAAGACCCGAATAAAATATTTGTCGATTATGATTCCAGACTACATGAATACTAAATTATGATTGTCAGATATGCTTGTAAACGTTTTGGTTTAATCGACATTTAAAGGTAATTGAATAATATTTCGCCCACACATGAAAAAGCTTATCATTTATAACATTACATTAACAACAAAGTACTTCATAACGCCTTTAAAATATTATTATGCGTGGGATTAAATTTGTATTACGTGTTGTTAGTTGTAAAACGTTTGGACGCTGTCTTGCTATTTTAGTGACAATGCCGTCGCAAGACAGGGCTTAAATATTACGCAAATATCCTTATATTTGCGTAATATTGTAATTGTAATATTTTATAATTCCTACAAATAGTTGATACTAGAATGAACAGCTTCTGATTCAACCCACGCAATGCAAAAGTAACTTATGGCGGCTACAAACTCAACAATTATTATTATTGCATGTTTACTTACATACTAATCCTAAAAAAATCCATAAGTAGACCCCCCCTGGATCTGCCCTTGCTCTATAGACAGTAAGACATAATCAAATGTCGGTAAGACACAATCAAATCAATTTTACTTTGCAAGTCAAGGCTCCATTGTATAATTCTGATACTTTTTCTATAGGTTTTGATAGCTTTGTATATCATTAGATAGCAAACAAGCAGATGGGTCTCCTGATAAAAAGAGAAACCGTCGCCTTTAAACACCAAAGACGTTAATGATGCGTTGCTATCCGTGTGGCGGGATGGCAATGCCACATGTATATGTCTTCCGGTTACCTTACATTACACATTAGAGATCTTATGTGGTGGATACATTAGAGATATTATGTCCGCATATATCCACATAAAGAAAAAGAACAAAACAAAATTTAAAAAGCAAATAAGATTAGTTTATGATTGGTAAACTCTATGGTACTATAATAAACCTATTTGAACAAGCATGTAGATTAGCGCTCGTTCTATTGTATCGACTGTAATACAGCAACAATTTATAATGATAATAATGAACGGGACTGAATAAGCGCTGACTTTACGTACGTGATAAATCTTTTTTATTAACAAGATCGTAAAACTTTTAGACCGTTTCTAATAATTCTTTAGATTAACTTATTGAAAGCTATTTAATCAGCAATTAACATATAATATATTCGTTTTTCAAAAATGTGTACGTTATTAACTATTATTGCCTTACTAAGGTTTAATATCACCGACTTACATTTTCCTTTTTTATTTATAACGACCAGCTGACCCGCTCAGCTTCGCCCGCGTCGTTCTGTTACACTGGGCCCCGAGATTTATGTTTTAAAAAAGAGTTTTTAATTATTTAATTGTTTATTCACTTTCAATCAAAATAATATAGTTTATAAATTAACACAAATTATAATAGAACTAGTAAAGTAATAGTAGGGGATGAATTGGAAAGACAAGTGATCTGGTAGGAATCTAGACGGAGACTGACTGATGCGGACTAGGGAATAGAATAAGGGTCAAAAGTGCTGATGAAGCACTTTTGAGGGTTTTGTTGACTGGGGTCTGATGCAAGCCCTTTGGCCTACAGTCAGGGGATATAACAGTTCGCATAATCATACAAACTTTTATCCCCTGATGCAGTCCTTTACGGGTTGACTTTTTTGAAAACGTTAGTCATTGTTTGAAACTGGTTCTTTAACTATCTCCATGCCAAATTTCATTGGAATTGGTTCAACGTTTTAACCATCAAAGCGTAAGCAGATAAACAGAATTTTACGTTTAATTTACGTTTACGTAAGTATGGATTACGTCTCAGTAATGAGCAATAATAATCGCGAAGAGTTATCTAAAATAGGAAAGTTAAAAGTCATTGATTAAAACAAATATCATTACGGTTATCAATCAGTTGCTAAATAGGCATAGTTAACTAAATTTAAATTGACTGTTACATCTCTGTGGTTTAGCGAAACCGCCTTGGATAGAAACACATGAGAACAGTAGAGGATCTATTTAGCTCAAATCTCTCTGCAAACCTTGAAAAATCTGATCATTACCTTGATAAAGTCTACCCACAGTTGAATCAAGCCCAAACAAAAATTCACTGAATCAAGCCTCCCTCAAAAAAATCTGGATCCACCACTACACCAGGACCCTACTTTGAATCTTGGATCGGGCAAAGGTTCATTGAAAACATTTTTATTAAATTAAACAACTATTTGTTTAATAAAAAGGTTGTCGTAACGACATGTGCTATTCCAGGTCATCATATACATGTGTGCTAAATTCATTCAAATCCGTTCATTAGTTTTTGTGTGATTGAGTAACAAAATCCATTCATCCATCCAAACATCCAAACTTTCGCATTTATAATATTAATATAGTTTAAAATGATTTCGTTATAGTTGATATAACGAAATCATCAAACTAAGGCGTAAAGATAATGGATATGACACAAATATTAATCTCGGAGAATCTGTACACCAATTAGTAGCTAATAACCGCAACCAAATTAAAGATGTGAGAGACCCACCTGATTAGTGAAGCACATCTTTCTGATTTCTAATAATATACATCTACAGATTGACTGGTAAACGACAACACATACTAAACAGTACTCGATTCTGATAATGAACAAGGAAAAAAGCATAGGTAGGTAGTTACTTACTTAAATTTTGATATCGAAGTGCATTGCTATCGAAGGTCACTGTTTAAAAACAGCGATTTACCGAACTCATAGTCATGAGTCTAGTCAGACTCATCAGCGTGCCACGCAGTGACCATTGTTTTTATGTATTACTACACCAATTCCATTGATGTTTACTATGACAGTCTACCTTTTAACAGTCAAATTGTATATGGAATTTTTGATGAAACGGAGGCAATAATAGTAATTAATAGGTTCGTAATAAATTGCAAGTTTTTTGACTACGCTACGCAATCTAGAATATCACATTGGAAGCACTGATGCGATGACTATAGAAATAGGTAGTGCGCGGAACTTTGAAAGAAAGTGATAGAAGGTTTGTTTGACGCGTCAAAAGGAAGCCACTCCCGAAGTTTTAGGTATGTAGTTAAAACTTCGGGAGTAGCTTCATGATTTGAAATTTGTGTGATGTTCTGCAGCCTATTGGTTGGTGGCGTCATAGTTACGGTCACATTCACTTATAATACGGCATGTTTGGGAGGCAGATAAAAGATCTATTCTATATGAGGTGCCCGATCAAGACGGTTTTTAAGATGATGTTACCTTTGCGTTTTTGCAATTTTTGACTCAAAACAATATATAATACAAGAAAAAGAAAGGCACAGTTTTACCAGACGTATACATTTAAGTAGTAGTAATACAGTACATATAAAAGTTTAAAAAATCCTAAAGTGGATGTCTCCTAACGCTCGTTTAGTTAAAAAATATATAACGACACTGAATCAGTAAATTTCAATAGAGAACAATCCTGTGATATACTGAGGCTGTTAATTTTTTTACCAATCCGTTGTTTTGAGTGTAATTATAGATCATCTATACACACAGACATCCAAACATCCACGAAAAAGTTTTTTTCGAGCTTTTCTTGGATCTGGAACCTTGATAAATCGATTCCGACAGTTGGAGCCGATTCCGAGATTCCAACTATATATATATATATATATATATATATATATATATATATATATATATATATATATATATATATATATATATGTCGCAGTGAAATTGTCAATAGCCGTTAGATTGTAATCTACCTAGGGTTTTTATAAGGTTAGGTTAGCAGTTAAATTATAATATCACTTAGGTAAATTGTAATCTAACGGTACTGGCATAGTTTTCACTACTTAACATAAACTTTGCGTTATTATACGTACTGTCGATGTGAAAATACGTGCCCAACATGAGATCGACGACTCTGATCTGTCACTAATCTGTATCGTCGATGTCAGTGCAGGATTATCTCATAACTAAATGAAGCAATTGGTTAGGGCATTACAAAATACTAGCATATGGAAGTAAGGCTGTTTGAAAATTGGCCGTTGTTTGGTTATTTTTTGGGAGCGATGCTGGTTTAATTATGAAGAGAAGGGCAATATAGGGCGTGGATTGCTTAGGGCTTCAATTAATCTTAATCCGGTACTGAACGATGTACGCATTTAAACACAAAAATAATTTATCTACTTGCGAATTTGGCTTTAAAACCAAACCACGTAAGTAACCCATCATTATCTTCTTTTACCTCTATAGTTGTCTCTTGTTACTACACGTAACTTACTTGCGTGGTAATAAAAAAAAGAGGGTTGGCACACATTTCTCTCTAAAAAACACATTTAAATGCAACTCATGTTCAAATATCTAAGAAGGTATTGCAACTTTGGGTGTCGCATCGCATAAATAGTTACAACGTTAGTTAATTGATTTTAAACATCTGTATTAAATTGCTTTACTGTTATTAAGTGGGTACTTATACCATGATATTTATTGATTTTAAAAGCACAACAAAATCATAAGGAATGTTAATAATTTCTAGGCGTTGGCTACTATTATAGTTGGTAAATGTTAATACTACATATTTATGTTTCTTATAAAGGTTTGTAAGTTTATTGCGTAAAATCCATTTAAGGTTTACCTGTTAGCTATAACAGGTTACAATATATCTGTGATATGTATTGAACTTAATACCATAGAATGAATAATAGTACTAAATGTACAAGTATGTATTTTAATGCAGTAAAACTGCGGCATTCAAATTCCGTATGAAGAAATAATAAGTCTTTATCTTAAAAGTTATTGACTCAATTTAATTAAGTTTTTAGTTGCTTGCTTTGGATTTAGTGGGATGCAAATTCGATTTTAGTATCGGATAAAAAAATGAATGTGAATTCTATCTTCCAAAACTCTACCACTTAGGTAGATATCACGATGGTAGATACACTGTTAAACATCATTTAATTTTACAAACTGCCTGACAGTAAGATAAGTAAAAATTTGGTGAAACAATATTTTTTTAATATAACTTCCGAATTAATGTACTGATTGAGTACATAATGCGTATACCGTTTTTAACTAAAAAAGGTGTTTTTTCAATATCTAAGTTTTTCAATCAATCATTTTTGGATCTTCTACAATATTTTAGTACTAAACTACGTCAAATGTCATTTCAAAAATTAAAATATAATTAATTTTTCAAAAGTTACAGCTTTTCAAACATTAAAATTACATTGTTTACAGAAAATTTACTTCATATTTTTAAAATAACTTTTAGGATAATATACTGATTTATATAAAAATCTAGTCAACATTTCTACTTAAAAAATCTGCGTCAAATGCAGTAAATCTGATTAAAATCTGTTAATTTGTTCAAGAATTATCAATGACCCAAATTTTTGAAAAAAAGTTTTTTTTTACATTTCTTTGACATTTTTAATATATTGATTATATAAACAACTTAGAGCTCAAAAGTTGTGTTGACTGGCATTCGAAAGATCAAAACCGGTCATCATTTTGAAAATATACATATTTTCTGACATTAATGCCCCATTCCCTCCGCAATACCAGAGGTCTTGTAGTTAGTTGCGTTGGCGGCCTAAAAATATTTTCCTGGTTCTTGTTCAAAACACAGTAAACTAAATCTTTTCAAAATGAATAGAAACATGACCTACTTTTGCATTGTCTTTTACATTTACTGAGCCTCGAGTATTATTTACAGAATTTATTCAACCAACAAATGAATGTCATTGACGTGTGTCTATAGACGGACACTAGTTTCAGATTACGTCGTGTTACTTCCGTCGTTACAATATTATTGTAATTCAATAAGGAGAACGACACCGGACTTATTATATAAGCCACTATGTAACTACAAAAAAAAGCGGACAGGATGCTCCCACAGTTAATTAATATGAGATATTAATCTTAAACCGTGTAAAACTATAATTTATTTATTTCCCAGTATCGATTTTGGCCGCTTTTTGAAGAGTAGATTAATGAAAAACGAGGGAAAACTATTACGTGTCACTAACATCGTGACTACTAAAATAGGTAAGGTAGGTAAGTGTAAAGATAAGGTAAGGCTAAATTTATGCTTGTGGCATTTATACCCAGCTCCAAAGACAGCAATGCGCAATTAATATATTTGGTGTCAATTATGTCATTTTTAACTAGTCAATTTCTATAACTATTTGTTATACTTTTTTGTTAATTAAGAATGTACACACATATGTATACTTTTTTGTTAATTAAGAATGTACACACACATGTATACTTTTTTGTTAATTAAGAATGTACATACACATGTATACTTTTTTGTTAATTAAGAATGTACACACACATGTATACTTTTTTGTTAATTAAGAATGTACACACACATGTATACTTTTTTGTTAATTAAGAATGTACACGCACATGTATATATAATAAAGTTTCACACGTGCTATAAGCTTGTTTGCTGTCAAATAAATAGGAGACACTGAAAACCAGTGTTGAGGTTCACCAAGTCTCAATAATGGACTCAAATTACCACTCACTATCACTATCACTTTTTACTTTCTTTTCTTTTAGATATAAGTTTGTTAACAAAAACTTCAATTTGTTTTTTTTTATTTAGAATATATTTGTTTTGTACGGTAAATGTCCATTAATAAATAATTTCTTACTCTTATAGGCGATGTTTGTCTTATTCCATCAGGGGAGCCGTCTAGTTGTTTGTTACGATATAAATTTATAAAAGTGTAGAGTTCTGCGACGTCTCGATCGGGTTTGGTGCCGACCTTACCGATTTCGGTCGCAATAGCATCGATGCGAAATATTCCGGTTTGGAGGGTAAGGTAAGGCTGGTAAAGTTATGCATGTGGAATTTCAACTCCACCATACGCATAGTAACACACCATAACATTTTTGGGGTTTATAGCCGATGACTATTTCTTTACATCAGGAGAACCATCAACTTGTTTATTTGCCTATGAAATAAAATAATAAAATATTTTTTAGTGTCTATAGGCGATGGTTATCTTTTTCCATCACGGGAATCTTCTACTTTTTCACTATCCTCTGAATTAGAAAATAGCAGTTTTTTTATCATAAGATAGCAAACCAGTAGATGGATAGAGTATCTAGATTTGGAAAATGTCACAATTTTGCCTTGTTTTGATATAATTAATTAGTTAGACAGTTCTTCTTATGGTATGTGGCAGTTGACTATCTTACCCTATAAAATGGAATATAAAAGTGACTAGCGAAAGAGACTAGGATTGGTCCTCTTAATGAACAGTAACTATGACGGCGACACGTAAATAAATAAATAAACATTTATAAATTCAATTTAATAGCATAAAATATCAAGCAATCACGTGACCCTCCTAATACAAAGATATGATTTGCGATTGTTTTATATCATAGGATAATAATTAATCAAATGGGTTGGAAAGAGATAACCCTCGCCTACACACACTGAAAGTGTTAATAGTGCGTTTCCATCTACATGTACATTACTGTAATTCCGCATATATTAGTTAGAATAGAATGGAATATTTTATTTGCATGAAAATGGATTATATACAAGTTATATAGGTGTTACAAATAATTTCTAGCTCGCAATGGTCAACCGGTAGTGCCGATGTGCAAAAAATCATATAAACTTATAACTTATTTAAATAAATGTTATATACAATTAGACATTATAATATATTATTATTAATTAAAATTTGCTAATTTACATTTAATTATATTTTAGGATTATTTAGGACAATTACTAGGATGTTATAGATTGTTGATAGAAATGTTTGCTTATCATATTTATTTTTGTCATTATGACTATCTGATACTATTACTGCTATGTCATCGGCAAATAATATACTTTTACAGTACCCGGCGATAAATATTGCACATCGAACTTTGGAAAGAGACAGTCGGATAATTTCGGCTGCGTAGAGCGTTATCTCAGTCCCACACTACCTATGTGACGTTTAGTCAGTCGTTGTTCAAGTACGATAGAGTGCGGTCGCGTCCCGATCAAAAATATATATTTAGAGTTGTAACACCCACAAATTTAAATAATTTAAAGTTGTAATATGGCATCTTTCGGAAAAAGAGGGAAACCTTTACGAGATCAGTCACGTGAAATTATCTACAATGTTTATAAATACTTTGTAACCGAAGCTGATAGATTTAAAAAAAAAGTAGATGAAAATGTAAGTTGGTATTTTAAGAAGATTCAAGAGCGAGTTGCAAATGCCACTGGAATTTTAAGAAGAACTTTGAACAATATATTAAACGAAGTCAGTACTGAAACACATTCGACTGGAATTAAGTTCAGCACTCCAAAAAAAGGGAGACCAAAAAAGCAATTTCGTTTGGATATGGACGATTTTGATTACGATGTTGTTCGAAGAATGGTGTATGATTTTCACTTACGATTTAATGAACTGCCAACAATAAAATCATTAAAAGCTAAATTATCTGAAGCTATTAATTACAATGGGTCTGAAAAAACGTTGAGAAAAATACTTCATGACATGGGATTTCAGTTCACTAAAATGGAAGATAATCGAAAAATTCTAATGGAAAAGCACGACGTTAGTCTCAAACGAATGGAATACCTTGATAAAATACGCAAATTTCGCGAAACAGGAAAAAATATCGTCTACATGGATGAGTCATATATACATGCATCCCACACTAAAGGGAAATCTTGGAGTGACGATAAGAAAAAAGGAGTAAAAAAGCCAATTTCAAAAGGTCAACGTTTGATAATAGTTCATGCGGGAAATGAAAAAGCTTTGTACCCGGTGCTTTTTTAACGTATAAATCCACGGACACTACAGGTGACTATCACAATGAAATGAATAACGATAACTATGAGAAATGGCTGGTTAACCAATTAATCCCAAATATACCCAGTGATTCTGTTCTAGTTATCGACAACGCACCCTATCACAACAAATATATTGAGAGACCCCCCAACTCAAACACCATTAAACGGGAAATGATCAACTGGTTAAACAGACACGAAATTCCAGTTGATCCAAAATTAACAAAAACCCAGATTTACGCTATTATATGTCAGCACAAGGAGAGGTATACAGAGTTTTCTGTGGACAAAGTACTTGCCGAACATGGGCACACTGTGTTGCGATTGCCACCATATCATCCGGATTTTAATCCAATTGAAAATATATGGTCTCAACTGAAAGGCTATGTAGCCTCTAGAAATGTGGGTATGAACTTAAATACAGTAAAAACATTATTGACTGAAAAAGTAAACATGATCGGCGCTGAAGAGTGGAAAAAGGTTTGCGATCATGCAATCAAATGTGAGAATGAATATAGAAGCATTCAACACAGTTTAGACAATTACACTGATAGATTAGTGATAAATACGGCTGATAGTGGCAGTGATATTGACCTCTTTGAGAGCACAGATAGTGAAATGGAAGTAATTGAGAATTAGAATTATTATTATTTTTATTGCAATGTCTCATTTTAGCAATAGGTATAATGGTGTTTATTATGTACACTAAAGCTGTAATGTTCCAAAATAATTAAATACGTAAATATAATGTGAACATGTTTTTTTAATTTATTTTACCCCAACCTAAAGCCATCACTTATAGAAAAATTAGTGTATTTTATACAAAGAATAAAAATATTAAAGAAGCAAATCATACTTGTTTTAACAGCTCCTAATAGGTACCGGACTGTTTGTATTTTGTGCGACAGAGATAACGCTCTACGAAGCTGAAATTAGCCGATTGTCTCTTTCCAAAGGTCGATGTGCAATATTTATCGCCGGGTACTGTACATTTTGTTACATTTGGCAAGTCGTTTATGTAGAGTAGAAAGAGCAGCGGACCAAGAGCGCAAGAGTTTATCGAGTGTTTTACATTTCAAGCCATCAGACGACATTGACAAGCACTGACACTTTTGCAGCAGAATTAGATAATGTTGGGGCACCTAACCCAGATAAAACATTGCAAAACACTGCCGCTCTAATGCTGCGGCCGTACTGCGGCTATCGTCACATACCTTCATGCAATGACACGATACATGCAGATGTGATCGGCTATTATCGGCTATCGTCGCAACCATTCGGACTACGTGTGCCTTATCGCTCGGTTGACGGTACATCAGAGGGTTTTAGCGCGCTAATATATCGCACTACGTCGTTAGAGACTAGCGTTGTTCATTTCAGTCGTCATTTTCGATCACTTCAGACGTTGCGGGTGGTTGTGTAAAATGGAGTGGAATGATGAAATGAAAGAAAGAAAGAAAGAAAGAAATCATTTATTTGCCAGAATATGGGAGTTACAAGTTATTAAAATTTGATTAAGTTACCAACATATTCTACCATGATATGGTGTGCAAATATTTTAAAATTATAGTTATTTATCATTAAACTAAAAAAATTGTGAGTCGATTTTTACAATTACTACCGGATCGGAACGCGGCCACACACTGAGAAGATCCGGCGGAAGAAACTCAGGGGGCTTGTTTTTTTTTTTAAATTATAGTTACATGATACAATTACACACATTAATTGACATCACAACTTATTTCTATGAATTACAAAATTAATTTTTTGTTTAATTAAAATATTGACATTTTACAAAGTTTAAACACAGAAGAAAGATAATAGATAATTTGTATCAATTTAGTTAAGTTGTACAATTTAATGTATATTTATCAACATGTTCAA
This sequence comes from Apodemia mormo, assembly GCA_036924255.1. NCBI lineage: Eukaryota > Metazoa > Arthropoda > Insecta > Lepidoptera > Riodinidae > Apodemia > Apodemia mormo. Next base: position 12,640,676 of record JAUPFN010000005.1, read on the forward strand.
CCTTATTAACTAAATTTTTTAATATGCAATGTTATAAATTACATACTTGTAATTTAAAAAGAGTAATTTCTAATTCATGTTAGTTTAAATTTATTAATTACAACGTTTTTTTATAATTATACACAATAAAAGATTTATTATTAGATTAATACTTAATTTTATCAGCAAGAAATTCATTTACATTATAATAAGATTTGTCTAGTAGTAAATCAAATAGTTGTTTGCGGAATTTATTAAGAGGTAAGGATTTAAGACTATCAGGAATATGATTGTATATATTAATTGCCATACAATAGGCATTTCTTTTAAAAATGTGGAGTCTTTGGCTGGGCACATGTAGTTTTTCACTATTCCTAAAATATGTATTACCTAATACTTCAGCATTTGTTTTAAACAAGTGTTGATGTTTTTTTACAAATACGCATACCGCCAGGATATAAAGACAAGGTAATGGTAGTATTTTAAGTTTTTTAAAAAGTGGTTTACAAGAATAAAGTTGATTCACATTACATATTGCACGTATACATTTCTTTTGTATTCTAAATATTTTTATTAAATCTACTGAGTTTCCCCAAATAGGGATTCCGTATTGCAATACAGATGAGACATATCCATGATATGCTAACAAAGTAGCGTTTAAGTTTGCTATTTCTCTTATTCTTCTTAAAACATACACAAATCTATCAATTTTATTGCAAAGGGAATCAATGTGTGCTTTCCAGTTACAATGTTTGTCAATTAATATTCCTAGAAATTTAGTATTATCTGTATTTTCTATATTGGTATTGTTAAAAAATATGTTTGAACTTTTGATATTATTACTGTAATATGTTTGAAATTCAACTATTTTTGTTTTACTCAGGTTAATTTTTAGATTGTTGCTTTTAAACCATTCTGAAACTTTAAGTAAGGTTTCAGATGTTTCCTTTACTAAAAGATTTTTGTTATTACATTTAATAAGGAAGGTTGTGTCATCTGCAAATAAAAATGATTCATGTTCGATAGTTTCTGGGAGATCATTAATATAAATTAGAAAAAGCAAGGGCCCTAAAACACTTCCCTGTGGTATTCCACAGTCACTACAGCAATAACTTGAAGTAAATATTTTTTGATGATTGCCACATACTTTTGAAATTTCAACACATTGTTTCCTTTTATCTAAATAACTTTGTATCCACTCTAATGATTTTCCTCTGATGCCATACTTTTCAAGCTTTGTCAACAGAATTCTATGTGAAACAAAATCAAATGCCTTACTCATATCTAAAAATACACAAAGTGGATACATTTTTGTATTCAGGCATTCCGTAATACTTTTTACTAACTCAAAACATGCTAAGGTTGTAGATCTACCTTTCCTAAATCCATATTGATTATTTTTTAGTAATTTAAATTCCAGTAAATAATTATAAAGTCTTTCATACTTTCTTTCATAATGGTGGGCCAAGCCCATCATACGAGATCCGAAAAATGTGAATCACAAAAACAAACATTTTAGTAATTTAGTTGTTAGCACACATGTAGAAGTAAAGGTAGTCGCCGTCCATAGTTGAACGATTGAAAATGATTTCAGGTCTTGCAATATGACCACAGCTTCTATTGCGAATTTTTTTTTTTGTGTCAAATAGTACAAAGCTTCGGCGCATATTTTTCGAGACGATAGACACAAATGCGGCCCCAGCATAAGTGGTATTTTACATTTTGAGACGGTGCATTGATTTATCGACTGATATGGAACTTGGTTCCATTTTCTAGAAATTTCAGGAAGTCTAAGTATAATTTTCGGGAAGTCTAAGTTGAGTAGAATCTAATCAAATGCCATCAACCGCGCTTCGATCGGTCCAGCCATTCAAAAGTTATAAGATGTTTACATACACACATACACACACATACGTACAGACATATTGACGTCATCGTGAAAATAGTCGGAAAAGGTTCCTAGGACCTCAAAACGGGGACATCCGGTAAAAACTCGATTTTCGAAATTCGGGGTAAAATCAGTAACTTCCTTGTACGTAGCGGAAAGTTAAAAAATCGCAGCAATGAAATCTAGACATATTTAAAAAGTAAAAAAATCTATATTTTTTATTTAAAGTTGACTGAAGCGTATCCAGCGATGTACGATGGAGCGTGTCGTTCTGGTGTTTGCAAAAATAATCGAGCCATAAACTTTGTTCTACAAAGATAAGGTAGTAGGTATATAATATATGTGAAGAAACTTAAACTGTATTTTCGTATACACACTACTGAAATATTGTAGTGTGTGTGTCTCCGTAGAGTTGAACTTACCAATACGCTTTAATATTCGCTTCGCACTTTTGCTGACTTCACGGTTCTTTTACCGTCTTTGTACCTTATCAGAATTAAAAGAATTAATTAGCAATTAATAGTTAGAAGAATATATTAAAAGATAATGCTTAGTCGCCTCTGTGGTCTAGTGGTCGGGTGTCGGAGTTGACCATAATATGAAGCCGGGTTCAATTCCTGGGTCGGACAATTTAAAATGTGTTTATTCAGTTTTCTGATATAAATAACGATGCCCTGGATTGGAAAAAGTGCCCAGTTGGCGATAGGCTGGCCACCTATTACATTGTGGGACTTTCTATCTTCGGCTAATCGTGGGTGCATTTGTTGTACCTCTGCCCACCTCTTCAGGGATACGGGCGTGAAGATACTATAGTGCTTATTAATATATCCGGCTGAGTAGTAACATATTTATATATTTTAGTTTTTACGTAGCAAACAAGCAGATGGTTCTCCAGATGGAAAGAGATAAACTATCGCCTATAGACACCAAAGATGTTAATGGTGCGTTTTGGTCCGCGTGGCGGGATGTTAATGTCCCATGCGTAAGTTTACTGAATACCTAACCCTCAAAACCGGAATACGACAGTGATATGCATATAAAGAGATCTCAGTAGGTAGGCATTGATATAAAAAACCCAAGATACACAGTGTCTCAAAAACGTCCTCCGAAAATGAGCGCACAATTTAAAATTTCAATTAGAATCGCGTCGGTCGCGACACTCAATTTTATTTCTTTTCGTACATTGCTTTGTAAAAACAACTATAAATCTCGCACTTAAGGTTGGATATGCAAAGACATGTTTTTGCCATATCTATAACTACTTAAATGAAATTAGGGACACTTTTGAGTGTCAGTTTTGTTCGGGACTGTGCATCTTGGGTTTTTATATCAATGTAGGTAGGTTATAATTTCAACTCGATATCTCCACGCGTTCCCAGGATAAAGCGTTTTAATAGACAGACACAGAGACGGACAACATAATGATTAAAGGGTTCCGATTTATCTTTTGAGGTACAGAACCATAAAAACGGTAATTTTGTGAAAAATGCATCTAAGCTCCATTGCAAGTCGGCATGCAGATCACTTGCGCTCATTTTGTCTGAAGCCTTTTAATTGCGCATATGCAGCAGATAGCAAGTGCAGCTAACTTGCAAATATTATAAATCAAACACATTAATCGCAGTTCTATTGCATAACCCCAATTAGTATAGCGAACTTAATGGCAAGGGACATTCTCTTTTAGCTTGCGTTCGCTAGATATTAATTTTAATTATGAAGACAGTGCGATTGAAAATTATAGGTGGTGAAAGGCTAGCTTATACAGTGAAGGCGTAGGTTAGACGTTTGTCATAAGTCTTGTCTAAAATTCACCAGTATATATAAGACTAGGATTGTAAATCATTTGAGTACTTTTGTACCTACTGATAATTTTTTTCTATAATTATCTATACTTACTAATAATATAAAGCTGAAGTGTTTGTTTGTTTGTATAGTTGAACGTGCTAATTTCTGTATGTCCCAGTTAGATTTAATAAATCTTTCTGTTTATGATAGCCACATTCACGAGGAAGACTATAGGCTAGCTTTTTACCCAACTGACCAAAAGTAAGTAATAAGTAGTAATATCAAAAATGTGTTCTATAATGTTAATCGTCAGCACTTGGTAAAACCTCTTTAAATATTTTAAAAAAATACCTGAAATTTTGTACCTACCGAATACTTTGGATCTATATATAGTATGGTTTGGATCACGTGCGAACGAAGTCGCGTGAAACGGCAGTTATAAATAGAAGTCTTTAAAAACGTTTTACATATTTTTTATTAATAAATTTAAGAAATGTAAAAAATTCAAGTTTCCAGTTTTTTGCCCTCCCTCCTCCCACACACACACTCCCTTTATTTCACCCCTTTAGAGTACGCCTTTTTAAAAAATATTTCGAAATGCTCGTAGCACATTGTGGGACTAAGTATCTTTGGCTAATCGTGGGTGCACTGGTTGTACCACTGCCTACCTCTTCCGAGATATGGGTGTGAAGATACATTTTATTATGATAAAAATCCTGAGACCTTAGGATTATTTGTAGTAATTTTCTCTTTCTTTGTTCTACAAGACTCGTGTTTCTAGGTCCACTCATTAAGGCCTTTCATTGTTTTTCAGTCAGTCAGTCACCGTTTTACGTTTTGCAACTATTTGCATATAGTATTGTTTACATTCTAACACGCAAATTTATGAGAACAGCTGTGGCGGATGCAATACAAATTATAAACTCACAACACCGAATGAATGAATGCATATGTCAATTGGTCTGTGTGGCTTACATAACTCTTCATTATCGTTTCAACGTCAATTTAATTGATATAATATTCATTTGAAGTAACAAGTTTGTTTAGTGGTTTTTTGATAAATTTATATATTACAGTAATAAGTACGTAGTAATTGCCGAAATATACGTAATATTTATATGAATTATATAATTATATGACTTACTACATATGTGACATTAAGGTGACTGACCTATTCGGGCCCTTTTGAAGACTAGATTAACTGCCATATTGCTAGGGATTTTGTAAGAGGTGAGAGAAAGCTGATCGTCACTAAACTAGGTATTAACAAGATGTAAGACTGCTGTAACGTAACGCTGGGCTTAATACCACCGCCTTACCTTAAAATTTTCATTTTAAATCATTAGATAGCAAACAAGCAGACGGCTCACCTGATGAAAAGAGAAACCTTCGCCTATATACACCACAAACGTTAATGGTGCATTGCTATCGTATGACGGCTACGGCTACCGGCTACCGGCTATAAATCTACCGGCTACCTTTTTTGACTGCAAGACCCCTGTTAGCGTAGTTGTCTAAGGGGGGTGGTAAATACTTAACATCATAAGAGCATCCTGTCCGTTTGCCCCCTCTTCTGTAAAGAAACATTATCCTGCAAGCCAGAACAATGACAAACACATGTATAGCTAATCGGTCACCTTTTACGACCTGCCTGGCAGTACGAATAAGTACGAGACCAACACTGGGAAATACAAAAGGTGGCAAAACATCGTTTTCTAGGAGTTAACCCATTCAGCTTAGATAATGAAGTCCCAAAGAGGGCAAAAATGCTATCAAGGTATTTTCGAGGTTTCCCCAAAAATCCAAATCCCAGTAGCAACTTGAAGTCTGGTGGTGTGATAACACGTGCCACAGATGAGCACGTAAGCCTGTCAATAGCTACAAATAAGGTATTCGTTATCGGGTCGCTGAAATGCGGGGATAACTCATCTCGCCAACCGACGAGTTGGTGATCTCCATATTCAGATCTATATTTTCGTATATTTATCACCAACTTCTCCGCTCAGACCTTTGCATAAAGCGGTCCTGTTTATTGATAAACTAGCCATAGCAGTTTATTATGTTTTTGGTGAATTCCGCGGGAACAATACGTTTTTTCGGGATAAAAAATAGCCTAAGTACTATTTCAGGTCATCATCTACCTGTGTGCCAAATTTCATCTAAATCCGGGCTACAGTTTTTACGCGATTGAGTAACATCCATCCATCCAAACATCCAAACTTTCGCATTTATGATATTAATATAGACTTAATTCTGCAAATTTAAATATTTAAATCGCTTCTGTGGTCTAGTGGTTCAGCGTTGGCGTTGACCACATGGGGTCCCGGGTTTGATTCCGGGGTCGGGCACATAAGAAAAATATTTTTTCAATTTTCTGAGAAACACAAAGTTGTCCGGGATTGGAAAGTGCCCGGTTGGCGATAAGCTTGCCACCTATCACATTTGTGGGGCCAAGTATCTTCGGCTAATCGTAGGTACACTTGTTGTACCTCTGCCTACCCCTTCGGGGATATGGGCGTGAAGATACTTTTTTTTTAAATATTTAAATATTGTTGAAATTTCCAGGCAATCTTGAGATTAAATCGGTAAGTGTGAAATTTGGTAGCGGTTGGATTAACTGTATTTTTTTGGTTTTCAGGTAACTTTTGGCCATATGGCTATGGATAGTTGTACGAAGTCGGGGCTTACTGGTAAATTATAAATAAGTCTATACCATACGATCTTTAAAATGAGAGTGAATAATATAATGATTGCAATGATGTGGTAATGGCGCAATAATCTTTGATATCTTGGCAAATGCGTAATTTAAAAAACATATTTGAAAAATATTTTTTTAAATTACGTTATAAACGTAAATTACGTTAAAAACGTATACGTAAAAATAACTTCATACTTAATACTTATGACAGCTGACATTGAAAGGTAGATAAGTGACTACAGCAGTACAGATTATAGCATACCTATATAACTTTCTATTAATCACACTAGAAGGATAAATCATGAAATTCAGAAGAAAAATCTCATTATTCATCCGACGAAAAATCGAAGTAGACTCTCAAGTCGACGATATTTTTTATGTTATACCAGGTATAACTTTTTACAGAATAGTCCGATTTTGATAATTATTTTTTATAGGATAGAATACACCCCGAAATTTTTTCCCATATAAAATGTTTAAATACACTTAGCTATAAGGGTACGAAAACAGGTGTTGATTGAGTGTTCACTCACTGATTTTTATGTATGACTTTTTACAACACACACTTACATAACTTTTTACAAACTATTCCGATACTGATAAAAAATATATTAACCTTAATAACTTATAAAAAATTTAAACTAATATAATAATGTATGTGTAATGTACCTACCTACATAATTTTGAGTCTGCGGCAAACAAACGACGATCATTAAATTAAGTACCTTAAATTTAGAGAAATATGTAACCATACCAGTTTTTCCCCGTGTTGGTTCCGGGCTCCTTTGAAAAATAGACCAATTACTGTTCTGCCTGGCATGCAGGTCGTAAAAGGTGACCGATTGGCTATGCAAGTCACTATTATCATGACTACTAGGTGGTAGAGTTCTGCATTGTCTCGCCCGGGTCTGGTACCACCGCCTTACCTATTCCTGCCACAATAGCGTCAGTGCTTGTCACTGTCGTGTTCCGGTTTGGAGGGTAAGGTAGCCGGTAAACTTATGCATGTGGCATTAGACCTCGCCACAAAATAGCAACCCACCATTAACATCTTTGGTGTTTATAGTCGATGGTTGACTCTTACCATCAGGAGACCCATCTGCTTGTTTGTAAAATTATGATATATAAAAAAACAAATCAAATTAAAAATGCAACATTATCAACAACAAAAACCGGCGCAACATTGTGTTTAAATAAAAAATATTTTTGATATTCAATTTTTTCGTCGGTTATTTTTTTTTGTTAAAACGTTTTCATCCCAGGCAGCCGTTTTCAACTTTTGGATGTCACCGATACACTGTAATTCATTTTATCAAAGTTTTACGGCCGACTGGTAAAAAGTAACCAATGGTACTAGTAGGCGTCTAGCGATAGCTCACATATCTTTTTTATTTACTAATGATTTCAATGGGGCTTACAATTTACGGCTCTCTAGTAAATGCCACGGCACATTAGTTAAAGGCCGCGGCACACCGGTAGAAAACTGGCGATCTAACCTAAGCTAAAATAATTTAAGCTTTTAATCCTCGCTAAAATGTACGCACAGGCAATAGTTATCTCTATCCATCAGGACAGCTATCTGCTAGTTAGCTATCTTATATTAAAATTACGCTTAATAGATGAGTGAAAGCAGAAATTGCAATTAATGCAGTCGATCTGTTTATGACGCAATAATCTTCAATATAGTGGGCGAACCCGCGGGCGAAAATTAGATTATAAATATCGATAGACAATAATTACTATCCATCGCATGTATTACATCATTATTAATCGCCCACATAGTTTTACAAACATTTAATATCATGAAAAATACTCGGTTATCAAAGAATCTCAAATTACGCAAATGGGAGTATAAAATTTGGCAAAGTTAAAGTTTACATTGCTGAGGACTGCAAAAACGTAGTATTTATGATTTTTTTATATCATAAGATAGCAAACAAGCAGATGTGTCTCCTGATGGAAAAACTCAACCATCGCCTATAGACACCAAGGGTGTTAGTGGTGAGACAATGCAGAATTCTACCACCTAGTAGCCACGATGGTAGTGACTCGTAAAGCCAATCGGTCGGCTTTTACGACCTGCCTGGCAGAACAGCAGTTGTTCTATTCTTCAAAGGAGCCCGGGACCAACACGGGGACAACAATGCATTACATACACGTTAAATTAATAAAAAAAACATTATACACAAAATTCATGTGACATGCAAGATAACTGATAATAGGCCTTTTCATCATCAGATGAGCGCAAGCGTAGCCGCCATGTTGAAACGGCGGTAATTCAAAAAATTCGTACTGTTTTAATCAACAATGGCTGGACAAGGACTATTATCTCCACAAAGAAATAAATTATTGGAAAAAACCATCGATGGTGCTTCACTTATTTATGATTCAGTTGAAGCTCATAATTGTGAACAATTGAAAAGGTGGCTAAAATGTCATGGGCGTCCGCAAAAAGGGAAAAAAAGTGAGCTGATTGAGAGGTTAGAGGTTATTAATTGATTTATCAATATGTTGAAACTCTTGATAGCTTAAAGGATCAGGGTTTTGTTCAGTTGGACCACTTTCTCCAAGAAAATGTAGTGAGCAAATATAAGTATCCTTAGTAACATTATCAATAGATCTAAAACCTCGGTCACTTCTGCCACATTTTTTCACCCATAACTCACATTTCGCACATTTTACACATGCTTTAATGTGTAATTTGCTTGATGATTTGATTATTTTTTTTCGATATTCAAGACAAGGCTTTGGAAAATTTATAAAATAGAATCTATTGGTTTTAAATGATTTGTATCGTGTATCACTTTTACATACTCCATAACAACACCGTTTTGTTGTTCCTTTTCGTACAGACAACATAATTATAATGGAGTACAAAAATTTTTTTCCGATTATTTTGACTTACTACTTATTTTTTTTTTCACTTTTTTTACAATTAATCAACTTTGATTTATATTTTAATTTTTGATACACGGATAGCGGACAATTTAGCATGGTTGTTTACAAAAAACAGTACGAAAAAGATGGCTGATTCTGACGCATGCGCACAAAAAATTTTTGTGATGAAAAGGCCTATATACACACATATGTGTAAAGTTGCCAAGTGTACAAAAATTAACTAATTGTAGTCCAAATTTTTAAGTGATTCAATGAAACCTGTCTGATACAAATAATAAATATTTATTATACAATAATAAACAGGAAAATACAAAAAATGATTTACTTAAAAATCGTAATGTTTTTCGATCAACTAAAATATGATAAAAATCGGCTGTAGAAAAGGCTTTCATATAGTCATTAAAAACCTAAAATGAATAGTTTTCCGAGAATTACAAAAAAAAAGTTATGTAATTAAAAAATAAGTTATGTAATTTTCGGATATCGTTCCGGCTGCCCAACTTTAGTGTAATTTTGTAAGTTTTAACGGGTTTTGGCTAGCCTAATGAAGTAGGGCATATAAAGGTATTAGAGAACAAGAAAAAAAAAATTAATCAAAAATGTATTTATCGGTTTTTGATCCGGAGCTCCTCGATTGTCCTAATAGACAATGTTACTGAATTGTCTGTTTTTTTTTCGCTTTTACGTTTTAATTACTTAATCGATTGTCATGAAATTTTCCATACACTTTATCAGGTTCACAGACAGAAAGGGAAATTGGTTACGTTTTACCCAGAAAAAGAACTTACTGATCCCAAGAAAGAAAGGTGCTATAACGATTGCAAAGCCGCAGAGAAAAGCAAATTTTTTATCGACGCTTTAAGCAAATTCTAGTCGATGATTAATTGTCCAGATACATGATGTAATTTTTAAGGTTCATTAATAATTTTAAGCGTTGTTTACTGTGAATTACATAAGAAGCTTTCGCTTGAAAGTAATAAAATAATGTAACCATTGTCAAGAAGACCCAAATGAAGCCTTGTTTCATGTAACAGTCTGCAATAAATTCTATTTAAACACCCATTGTCGTGCGCGATCTGCTCGTTGCTTAATAATAATACAAAAAAATATTAATTGTTAAAAGTCTTCGTTTTACTACTGTAATTGTTTTTTTATTCAATTATCTTTATCAATATTGATTTATCTGTTACAAAGTTTAATGGACTCTATTGATTGTATTTGTAGCGGCGAATGTTTGAAGTTCATATAATAATAGCATAGTTACCTACTTGTCAGCTTTATATAATTGCAATACACAGTACAACGGTTATGGGCAGAATGTAGTGGAATTTTTATGTCGTGCGCTTTAGATTAACGATGGTAGAGTATACAAGGAACAAAACTATCTTGCTGTGGATTTGTCTCGTCTCCACAGAATAAATTACTCTTTTATAGAGCAATGCAGACGCATCTACAGGGAGCAACAAAAACTTTGTAATAAAATAATCTAAAATTTGATATAACTTTCGATAAGTTAGCAGATCGATGGAGTCACCTATATTGACTTACCTGTTTACACCTGCTTGCCAGATAGCCATACACAGAAATGTCTGGACAAGCCTACCTAGGCATATTCTGTGTGTTAAAAACTATCAGTGAAATAAATTTCATTTTGTTATCAAAAGTATGAAAGTGATGAAAAAAATCGATTAAAGTTAATTTAATAAAAAATAGCCATGAGCACTTTTGGATAGGCAAGTAATTATAGGCATATTTGTTTATAGATAATATTTGATAAAATATACGTCTCATCTGGTTATCAAATCGGTGAAGAACGATCTCCCACCGGCTCTTAGACCATCCTGGTGCATTCAGATAAAATATGTACTTATATCAAAATTTATACCAAAAGATGTTATTTCGAAATTAGGTACTCATATTTAAACGCCAAGAAAATTTGAGCTTAACCAATTTGTTATACTAGAAATTGTCGGTGAATTATTTATGTATATTATACCTAATACACGAATGGACATTATGAAATATCTTACTTTAAAAATGTAGATGTAAAAATTCAAGGCTGCTGACTTGTTGTGCTAGATCTTCTGAGTTTGTGGCGTTTACATTCCGGTAAAAAGTTGTAAAAATTTTAATTACATAGAAAATTTCTGATGGAATCTAAAGCGAAAAAAAACTGAAAAGTTTAATTGGATAGAGAACTTCTGGTGGAATCAAAAGCCGAATCCGAAAACATTTTCTTTATTTCAGGATTGACGAGAATCTTTTTTAAACGTCGATTTTTCGAACTAAAAGTATACAAATTAATATTGACCGGCCCGTTGGTTGAGTGGCCGAACCCTCGGGTTCGATTCCCGAGGATTGGGAATTAATATATTCACATAACTCCCCGTGATGGTCCCGGGCTCCTTTGAAGAATAGGCCAACTGCCGTTCTGCCAGGTTTATCAGGCAGGTCGTAAAAGGCGACCGATTGGCTATGCAAGTCACTACCATCGTGGCTACTAGGTGATAGAGTTCCTGCCATAACAGCGTCAGTGCTAGTCACTGTGGTGTTACAGTTTGTAAGGTTAGATAGACGGTAAACTTATGCATGTGGCATTAGACCTCACCACAAGATAGCAACGCACCATTAACATCTATGGTGTCTATAGGCGATTGTTGACTCTTTCCATCAAGAGGCCCATCTGCTTGTTTGCTATCTTATGATATATACAAAAGAGACATATATTTGTATGATGAGCATAGATGTTTGAGATTATTATTATTCTCTTTTTAGGGTTCCGAAGTAATCTACGAACCCTAATAGTTTTGCTATGTCCGCACGTCCGTCCGCACGATAGCTCAGAGATCCTTAGTAGTTGTAATTTGACACGAATATACATATTTGTCACATCAACAAAGTGGTAATACAAAATCTTAAAAAATATGTTTTTTCGGGGTAACTCCCCTACATGTAAAGTGGGGATGTTATTTTTTTTCTCACATTCCTACTCCGTTGTTGATAGGATTAGGATCGTTGGATATGCGTTTTTAAAAATATTATAGGTTTATGAAAACAAATAATTATTTGTAAAATATTAAGCCTTTAAGTGCTAATTTTTGTTAGAATTATTCCCCCCCCCCCCTTATGCAGGCTAAGCGTTAGTTTTAGGGGTGAGAAAAAATCATAGTAGTAGTTAATATAATGAAATTAAAAGGAAAACTATCACGGCTAAAAGGCTTTTGGTGTAATAGTCGACCAAAGTATCTTCACGCCCGTATCTCCGAAGGGGTAGACAGAGGTACAAGTGCACCCACGATTAGCTGAAGATACTTGGTCCCACAAATGTGATAGGTGGCAAGCCTATCGCCAACCGGGCACTTTCCAATCCCGGGCAACTTTGTGTTTATCAGAAAACTGAAAAAACATTTGTTAAGTGCCCGACCCGGGAATCGAACCCGGGACCTCGTGTGGTCGACGCCAACGCCAGACCACAGAGGCGATTAATATAATACGATACGATACGATACGATAGTCGACCAACATAAAAAAATGAACTTAGAGAAGTTTTTATATGCGGTGAACCTGTGGTGCGGATATATATTCGTCATTGGCGTTGAATAGCTTAAATGTTCATGTTATGAAACTATAAAAGCCCTCTCTTAAGCTCGCATTATTGTGATTGGCAATTTCGGAACCCTACATTGCGCGTGGCCCGACACGCATTATATCAATTTTTCTTATTTAAATAAATTTATAATTATAACATCATCAAGAACCTCAATATTATAAAAATAAATATAAAGTAGATTATCCGCCGGCGTGAACTTTGCAACTAAGTCGTCGGTGGTTACGGTGACAGAGAAAAAAATCTCCTCACAAGACATGACGTTTTAAGGCGATTACAGCTGCGAACGACCTTGAGTTTCTAACAGGAGCAGCGCAAATATTATTTCGCGCGTGGCATGGTCCAAAGTCAAAGAGTATTTACAGTGGATGCAGATACATACGTTTTAACATTTTTGTTCACCTATATGAACTTTTAACATCATGAATCGACTGAATGTTGTCAAACTCAAAACCAATAACCAGTAATCGCACATTTATCGATTACATATACATTCATTTTAGAAAAACGATAAATATCTAAGGAAAAAAAATATACCGAAAATCGACAAAAAATTTACGCAATAATATCAGTTACGTATCCTATTTCTTTGAAAGTGTTGTAATACACAATACATCCCGTGTAGCACTTTATTTTAATACATACAATCAACAATTAATATTTAACAAAACCTTTCAAAATTTGATTTTGTAAAATGTAATCTCTTGAATAATATTTTAAAACTAACTAGCTTCTTAGTTTTTGTTTCAAAATCTCGTAATAAAAAAGAAGATATATAAATTGATTTAATGTTTATAGAGGAAACTACTAAATAAGTTGTTTTATTTAGACTATTTGTATGTATAATATATTTAATTAATTTATTTTTTGTTGCGAAGTCCTTACTACCTTTAAATAGTACCAAACTGGTACTATTTTATTATTTTTTTTCTTTAGAGTTTTGCTTTTTATTCGCTTGCTTGAATTATCTTCGTTGTTTATATGTTTTATTTTTTTTAATTTTTGTACATTTATACAAAATATTGACAAAATACTTATCTTTCTATAGCTAATAAAAAATTCAAGCGTAAACGTAGGTAAGTACATGAATAGTCTCAAAATATTATTCAGTGTCTACTCGCAAACAAAACTATTTATAAAGTACTAGCTTTCAGCCCTTTTAATACCTTCTTTTACCTCTTTAAGAGATAAAACTCACTGCATCCTTACATGCACGTTTATTTAATTGAATTAAAGAACATGACTAATAAATTTGAAGAGAATTTGATTAAACATTTTTTTTTACAAACTTTACCACTTTTTTCATCGTTTGAAGAGATGACATTTGAAAACCTTAAACTTGTATTCATTTAATTGTATTAAAAATCATAAATACTAAGTTTTAAATAATTTCTACAATATTTTACAATAAACAATCTATTTTTATACAAACATCAATGCTTTTTTTACCCTTTAAGGAATGAAATTTAAAAAATCCCCAAATATATGATTCTTAAATTGTGTTGAAAAACGTAAGTGCCGAATTTCAAGTTATTTTGACCATAAACGTTTGATTTTTCATATAAATTGTAACACACACTTTTACTTCTTTAATGGATGAAACTTCTAACATTACATGCATGTTTCTTCAATTTCGATTGAAGAGCATAAGTACTAAAAAATCCGAAAATTCGTACATCTTAATTGTATTAAAAATCATAAATACTAAATTAAAATAATTTAGATTTTATAGTAATGCAATAAATAAATAATTCATTTTTGATACAAACTTTAAAGCCTCTTTTTACCTCTATATGGGCTAGAATTCAAAAAATATTAAATTTGTATTTAATTTTTTTAGTTAAAGGATAATTTAATTACAGCATATCATTCATTTCAACTCAAAAATGACAGAGTTTCATACAAACTTTCACCCCCTATTTCACCATCTTAGGGGATGAATTTAAAAAATCCTTTCTTATTCCTTGTCTATATCATAAGAACAACATCTGTAAAAAAAACAGCCTTCTCGGTCCAAGCTCATTATCTACTATAAAAAAACATACAAGCGTAAACGAAATGTTCAATTTCCAAACGGCACAACCTTACTATTCTGCCAAACGTTCTATCTGTACTATTACTCTTTGACTCGAATATGGAGAGCGGAGCACGCTAACATGCAACACAGCCTCCCCGTATGAACGCTACCGGGAGACTGACTTTCGACGCGAGCGCTGTCCGCGAATTAAATAATAAGGTTTTTATTGATTTAATAGCACACTATAATGATTTTGTAAAATGTTGAACTTAAATTTTATAAAGCAATAAATTGTCTGTAATAAAAAGAAAAAATCATCAAAATCGTTACAGTAGTTTGGAAGTTATAAGCAATTTTTTGCGTAAAAATATGAAAGATATTCGATTTTTTTCCGTCAAAAATAACAATAAAATTTAAAAAAACGAACTTAAAATTTAAACTTAATTATATGATACGCATAATGCATATTTTTTTTAAATTATTGGACCAACCGGTTAGTAGTAGTAGGCTTTCAAAGAGGTGTCTATTTCGTAGTTTGGCATTACCTATCGCCTTAACAATGGCGCCTTTTGTGTCTGGCCCTTGATCCAGTTTTGTAGGGAGACCTTCTCCTCCTCCTTAGACCTTAAACATTGGTCGAGGATTTTCGCTACAAGATCGCTTACGAAAATAACTATTTAAACTATAATTGAGTCCACGTCTCATATGTCTCTCATGAACTAAGTTCAAATATTTAGTTAATTTTTCTTTTTCTGCTTTCACCTCGTTTTCTTCATCTGAGAATGTGATATCAATAATAAATGCCCGATCTACCAATATAATATCAGGCTTATTTGCGACCATAGTCCTGTCCATGATGATAGATCGATCCCAGTAGAGCTTAGCACGGCCATTCTCGATAATGTTAAAAGTTTAAGTTTACAAATGAGTCCCTTAATCGAAAACTTGTTTTCATAAATCTTTAATATTTAAAAAAAAAACGCCTATCCAACGATACCTAATCCTATCCGCAACGGAGTAGGTATGTGAGGAAAAAAAAATAACTTATAACTTTTAAAACTGATTCCGGTGCGTACTTTTAGTATGGCACTTCAAAACTTACATGACCATATGGAAAAGCTTAGTTGTTGATAAATAATCCTGACCACTTGATTGTGTCTGGGCAAATACTCTTCATAAAGAAAGCCGCGACATCCACATTTTCGTGGGATGTACATTCTCATTATCGATGAACGTGGACAATGCCTGCGATACGTTTTCGGTAGTTTACGGACCTTGCAGTCCAGGGCGTCATACTTGATTTGAGTCCAGCTGGTGAATGCACTCACCTTTATTATTTATTTATTTAATAATTTTGTTGTACTCAGCAGTAATTATAACAGTAACGTTACTGTAACAAAAACTAAACAAAAGCACCTTATTGCCACCGGAAAAAAGACTTTTTGTAACTTTTGGCAAACGGCCAAAGAAACTTTTAGTCACCACCTGCTTAATGTTCCACCTGCACCTGCTCCAATATACCAAGGTATTTATAAATTTAAGTATCAAAGAGAGATTTGAAATATACTGTCTCCGATAGTTGTAAATTTTAGCTATTTACAACTCTGCCTCTCCGTACATGTATGACCCCACATTTATCTACACCAAGTTCCATTCTAATGTCATTACCAAACTTTTGGGCAAGGTTGAGTAACGATATCAAGTCTGGCGTGTTTGGCGCAAATAGTTTAAGATCATCCATAAACGAAAGATGAGAAATGATTTTCCTTCCTGCCTCTCTTTCCTTCTCTTCGAAATCAATAGACAAGCTTTGAATTGAGTGCTTAAGGGATTCAAGCAAAACAAAACCATAGACTCCGGAAAATTCTACGCTCTGTACTTATGGGTTCAGAAATACAAAAATTGACTCATACATGATCTTGCATAGGACTGCATTAATTATTTATAGTTCCATCACTCATGTCAACAAGGACGGATCCAGCCTTCGGATCAGGGGGGCGTCACATATTTGAGGTTCAGTCAAGATAGGCTCTAATCCTTATCTTTTTCTAATAAATCCATAACTAGACCCCTGCCTAGGAGGAGGGTCATGATCCCCATGACCCCTGAATCTAATTTTTTTAAATGTTTATTTAATTTCGATCTCAAGTCAAGCAAGTAAGGAGCTCATAAGGTGTAGGTAAGCATGTGATGGGTCTAAAGTTCTTAGGATCAAGGGCACTGCCAGACTTGTAAAGCAAAAAGGTGAGCCCTGTCATCATAAAAGATGGAAGAGACTTCCTGGAAATGTTCACTTGAGACCTCATGTGAAGACTGCAACAATTTTAAACAGAAATAATGCAGTCCGTCTAGCCCTGGGAATGTCCAATTTTGGGTAGCACGAACCGCTTCCCTCATTTCTTATGGTGTTATAATTACAGACGCTGTGGGTTGCAGACACGAACGCTGAACTATTCTTATTATTATTATTAATATGCGAGTACAAGCTGTAACAACTTCGTTGTGTACTAATTTTATATACAAATAACAATATAAACATGTCGATCTTATTCCAATTACCTACAGTTACATACGAATATACATAATACATATAATATGTACCTATATTATATATGCCTACAAGTTGACCCGGCAAACGTTGTTTTGCCATACAAATTATTAGCACAGCCTATTTAATACTTTTTACATTGTGTTATTAGTATTGAATATTTTAGTTGGATAATTTAGAGGGGTGGGGAGGTTGAGATAAAAAATAAATATCCTTAGAAATACATCCAAAAAAAGAGTAATAAATTAATTTCAGGTTTTTTTCCATTTCGATAATGAATGTTTATCGGTTACATTTTGGCTTGTTAGCTTTGTGGCCTAAACAAAAATATGTTCAAGTCGCATTACAATTTTGGTTTACGCAAAGTAAAAGAAATCGTACCTATTTGCAACAAAAACGTGACATTTATCTCAGTCAGTATACGTAGGTCACACTATACGTTTTGCGTAACTTAAAAAAAACAACATGTTATAACCAAAATATTATGTTTATTGCTTTTCAAAATAATCTCCTTTACATTTTAAATATTTTTTCATGCGATCGAGCCATCTTTTAAACACCACCACCACAGATCTGAAGGCATGTTTTCTACGTGCTGATGGAGTGCTCTTCGGAGTTGGTAAAAGGAAAACCTCTCATCAAATCTTTGATTTTGGGGAAATACAGAAATCACAGGGTGCTAGGTCGGGGTTATGCGCAGGATAAGTGACGAGATGTACTTTTTCGGGAGCTAAAAATGACTTTGTTTTGTTGGCCGTGTGTGAAGAAGCGTTATCATGGTGAAGGAGAATGCGGCTTTTGGGTCGTCTTTCGCGAACATTTTCTAACACCCTGGGTAAAAAAATGATAGAATACCACTCGGCATTAACACTCTTTTAATCTTCAAGTGGAATTGTACAGATGGGACCCGTAGCTGAGAAAAAAAAAGTGATCATTTTTTTACCAACGTTTCTCGCCTGTCTCACTTTTGTTGGTCTGTTCTCATTTTCAATTCAAATTACTAGTCGCGGGCAACAGCTAGTAATTCAAATTACTAGCTGTTGCCCGCGACTTCGTTTGCGCGGACTTCGTTTACTCCGCACAGCTCCACCCCTCTAGGTGATAGCGTGATAATATGGTGACCAGACCTGTCAGTAATATTTATGCAAAATTTGAAGTAAATCCATGCAGTACTTTTTTTATGGCAAAACAACGTTTACCTGGTTACCCCGGACATACATTGACTTTCTTACGATTTTATTATATGTACTAGCTGTTGCCCACGACTTCGTCCGCGCGGACTTCGTTTACTCCGCACAGCTCCTCTCCCGTAGGTGATAGCGTGATAATATGTTGCCTATATGTTGACCTGACCTGTTAGTAATATTCATGCAAAATTTTAAGTAAATCCATGCATGTGCTTTTTGAGTTTACCCCGGACATACAATACAGATATACAGAGAAAAAAAAATATTTTTTTTGTCTGTTTATTATTAAACCAATTCTTTTTTCATATATTATCGTATACTAGCTGTTGCCTGCGACTTCATCCGCGCATATATATTTAGATATATATATATATATATATATATATATATATATATATATATATATATATATATATATATATATATATATATATATATATATATAATAAAAATTGTTATTATTTTTAGATAGATCTTGTTAATATTATAAGATTTTTCAAGATATTTGCGACAAGACTTATGAACCGACATATTTAGTCATTTTCTTTCAGCTGCTTCTCCTGTGATTGTTAAAATGACACTATCTGAAGTGTCACCCAAGTCTAACGAAGTTAGTAGACTTTTATTGGGGACATTCTATATCGCCCAATTAACAATTGGGACGATATATCTATGTCAGAACTACTACGCGCCACAATATGAAACATCAGAGTTTCGATCAAACGATCGAAAAAAATTTACTTCTTCTTTTTGCAACTACTTATATTCATTACTCTTGCTAACACATTGAATTTATTTAATTGATATTTGCTAAATTGTTTTTGCAATTTTCAAAAATTAATTGAGTAGAAGCTCAAAAATTTTTCCCGTTCGCCGGTAAAAAATGTGTATATTGGAAACGCAATGTTTGAGGTAGGATTTTTTATTTCAAATGGCTTAAATGGCTTTCTAACTGACTTTTAATTAAGACTAGCGATAGCCCTCAGGTTATAAATTCGGTCATAGACTAAATAGGTATTTTTTTATAGATATATAATCGGAATTATTTATATATATATATATATATATATATATATATATATATATATATATATATATATATATATATATATATATATATATATATATATATATATATATATATATATATATATATATATATATATATATATATATATATATAATCCGATTTTATATAGTCGGAAAGCTCTATTCTTCAAAGGAGCCCGGAATCAACACGGAGGTTTGAAAACACACTTTAGCCATAAACATAATAATATACATGACTGTATATTGTGATGTAGGTATGTGAAATGAATGTAGTGTGTGTACTGTGTAATGTTTAATAATTCAATATAATATGTATTTCTAATGCATATTATAAAAATATATTAGGTTTCAGAAATCCTCCGCAACGTAAACTTTGATCGTGCTAAATTTCATACGTTTCATACGTTTCTACGTACGCGTAAGTGGCGTGAAAACGAGTACGAAGCTTTAAATTTGCGTATAGATTTATAAAATAAACTGGCATTATAATTTATTAAATGTCAACATAAATTTATAGGGATATTTGTTTCACCTATTGCACATGTGCAGTCTTTTATAGTTTATTTTATTATTATTATATAATATAATTATATAGGTATTTAATGAACATTATGAGTCGAGCAACTTTGGATTTTTATTTTTACCAAAGAAATATATGTTCAGTAAAATTCATATGTAACATAGCATGTTATTGCCTAAAACGTGCCTAAAATTATTATTTTCCTAAGTTAGTAAATGCACTAATGGTTTACATTTACATTGAAAAATACCATGCCGAACATTTACTCACTTTTATTTAAAGCCTGTTAAAATTAAATAGCAATTACACGTACACAACAAAATGCTAATTTTAAAGAAATGGTACCAGAATTTAAAAAAAAACTATTTATTTCTAATTAAGGTGATGGTAAAATCTTACATATTTGCATAACTTGAAATATCACTACAAAATAAATACGTTCATTGCCCGTAACATTTTATCCAGTCGTAGCCAATTTTTTATATCCATATATTACAACTTGTTAATCAGACATTAATTCCGAATATTTTGATAAACTAATGATCCCTGATGTCTGTCTCAGTAAAAGTCGGCGTCTCCTTGACGCCGCATTGTCGGGCACCCGTGGATTCTCCAAGTTAGCGCCCCATGTATCGACATACGATTTATTCCGCGCACGCGTTCTACATTAAAAACCCAGAATAAAGACAACACGCATGCGCCGCCTGGTTTCAATACAGTGCTTGGTTTTGTGAGTCTTGCGACATATGACTCCTCTTTACGCTGTGTCGCATAATTGATTGTCCAGTCGATACTGACATTGAACAGTTTGTGCGCGACGGTCGTTCGCTTCATTCAATATATTTACTATTTATATTGGACAAACAAAGTTTCCGGAACTTTGCATTATCCATGTTGTAAGGTGTCAAGGTGTGGTGACTATGTTTAAATTATGTCCTAGTGCCTAGTGAGTGAAACATGAATGTAGCGAAAGATCAGGCTGGATTGCTCGAGGATTTTGGGGAAGACGACCTTAATTCGCGAAGATGCATGTTAGATGGTTAGTATACGTAATTAATTATAATTAAGTTAACATTAGAACTTATTTTTATAACCAAAATATATTTTCGAAATAATATGAAACTTAATCACATAGCATCTAGTCTAGTAAATTTCCAATAGGCTTATTGATTTTTGCAACGGGATGACGATGAAGACAGGCACTCTACCAAGTGCGAATATTTGTTCATTGTTTATACCCGTCCATTGTATTGTACGTTTTAATAAGCTTAAATATTCGACTTTACATGGAAATCGTAACGTCATTTCTTTTAATGTATTAAAAGTCAAAACGGCAGCACACCTGCGGTTTAATTGCGTGACCATCAAATGTAAAAAGTTAAAGAAACTGCGGAGGTAAAGATTTTTATGGTCGTCTTTCAGCTGTTTGATCATTTTTGTCATATTAATTTCTGCTTGGTGATTACATCGTTAATAAAAAATAGGTAATTGACAAGTTCAGTGCACAATGTAAAGAAATTCATTTTAGAAATTCCTATATCCTTATTAAACAACATGTTAATAAATTAAAAACAATTAGTACCGTCGCAGCCGCTCAGCTGGTGATCTTCTAGTATACCTAACACATCGGTGGGCGGAAGTAGTTGAGTCCAAGGGGAAGGCATTGGCAGTTAGTTTGGACATAGCGAAGGCCTTTGATCGGGTATGCCACAAAGCGGTTCTCGCGAAGCTGCCTTCCTATGGGCTTCCCGAGAAATTATGCAAGTGGATCAAGTTTTTTGGCTGATCGGAGCATCAAGGTCGTAGTCGACGGTGGGTGCTTTGACCTTAAATCTGTCAACGCTGATGTTCCACAAGGCTGCGTGATTTCATCGACATTGTTCCTTCTGCATATCAATGACATGATGTCAATTCGCAACATACATTGTTATACAGATGACAGTACTGGTGATGCTACATACTCCGGCCGTAGCGATATTTCTCGGGAACACGTCGAAGAGTGCCGAAACAAGCTTGTGTCTGAAGATGAAAATCAATTAGGTAACCGATGTCTCGGAATGGGGTCGTCAAAACCTAGTCACTTTTAACCCCAATACGACAGAGCTTTGCGTGTTCTCCGCTAAAAAGACACCCTTTATCGTGTCACCTCGATTGGGAATACTCTTCTGACTGTCGGGACTGAATGTCGGGATTCTGGGAGTCGCCATATCGAATTACGTTCAGTTTCGCGGTCATTTGGAAGGTAAGGCTAAATTAGTCTCCAAAAAGCTCGGTGTGCTCAGCAGAGCGAGACAGTACTTCTTGCCGACCCATCGTCTTCCACTTTATAAGGCTAAAATTCGGCCTCACATGGAGTAGTGTTCTCGTCTCTGGGCCGAAGTTCCTCAGTATCAGCTTCTTCCTATTGATGGCATTGATCGCGGAGCGGTTCGAATCGTTGTCGACCAGGCTATTTCGAAACAACTTTACTTTTTGGCATTGCGGAGAGATGTTGGTTCACTCTGTGTCTTCGGTCGTATTTTTATAGGAAGTGTTCCGACGAGTTATTTGGATTAATTCTTGCCGCCGAATTCCATCATCGAACATCGTGTCAAAATTTGAAATTTCATCCTCACCATTTCGATGTCTGGAAATCCACAACTGTGCGTTTCTCTCGGCACTTTTTGCCTTGCAATACTATGTTATGGAATCAATTACTGGAAGGGGTGTTTCAAACGGATACGACTTGGAGGCCTTCAAGGAAAAAGCTTACTTATTCTTAAAAGGCCGGCAACGCAACCACAGATTAGTAAATAGTTACTGACTCAACTGCCAGACCTCTGGTATTACAGATGTCCATGGACGGCGGTGATCACTTACCATCAGGTGCACCTCCTGCTCGTTTGCCCCCTCTTCTATAAAAAAACTTTATTATATAATTCGCTGTCAATCATAAGTAATACTTACTTAGACAATTACTTAAATATTTTTCGTACTACATGACTACATTGTATACAAAGACTTAAATTTTTTGGATTTGTAGTAGTAAAAGTATCCCTTCAAGCCCGTATCCCTGAAGAGGTAGACAGAGTTCCATACAGGGCACCCACGATTAGCAGTCCTATACGTGATAGGTTGCAAGCCTATCGCCAACCAGGCATTTATAATCCCGAGTAACGTTGTTTTTGTCAGAAAACTTAAAGAACACATTTATTATTGCCCGACCCCAGAATCGAACCCGGGACCTCATGTGGTCAACTCCGACACCGGACAATTAAACATTAGACAGAAGCGCCTTTTTTAACCGACTTCAAAAAAGGAGGAGGTTCTTTGACCTAATAATATCAATAGACAAATTACACAAATTCGTCTACCGAACCCTAAAGTACGCAAATTATTTTGTGCTTGTGATGTGGGTGTTAGTCAATGATATTAACACATAGAAATACATATTGATATACTGGAATATATATAATAAACACCCAAACCGAGAAATACAAACATAGGTATGTATTCGTAACGAAAATGCTTGTCCCTTTCGGGAACCGAACCCGAGCCCCATTGACTACGTAGTCGCTAACCACTCGACCAACGGGGGGTCAATAAATGAGATAATAGTATTCCTTATTAAGAAAATCGACAGAACACATGAATACTGATAGACATGGCATTGGGAAAGGAATGTGTCGTCGCGCGTATGAGCAAACGCTCCTATCACTGTTAAAAGTGTCATACATTTATACATATATTTAGCGTTAGTAAAAAAACAACGTGACACAATAGAAATAAGCCATATTGTACTGTTTTATCGTACCAAATGAGCCGTCAAATTTTAAAATTACCCTTGGAGTGATTTTATTTCATCGATAAGTAGTATAACTCTGTATTTCTGTATGTAAGTGCAAGCTACATTGACAAACTAAGAAATTTTCCGCATGTTGGCTCCGGGCTCGTTTGAAGAATAGACTAACTGCCGTTTGGCCAGGCAAGCCGTAAAAAGCGACCGATTGGCTACGCGAGTCATTACCATCATGGCTACTAGGTGGTAGAGTTCTACATTGTCTCGCCCGGGTCTGGTACCATCCTTACCTATTACTGCCGCAATAGCGTCAGTGCTTGTCACTGTAGCATTCCGGTTTGAAGGGTGAGGTAACCGGTAAACTTATGCAAGATAGCAACGCACCATTCACATCTTTGGTGTCTATAGGCGATGTTTGACTCTTTCCATCAGGAGACCCATCTGCTTTTTTGCTATCTTACGATATAAAAAAATAGCCTTGAAAGGCGTATCCATTTAATCCGTGGTATGTACCTTACCAAAGAAACCGGTAGTCACGATAGTAATGACATGCTTGGCCTTCATGAATGAAGGCCAAGCATGACATTACTATCTTTTACGAATTGCCTAGTTAAGTAAATGGTCTATTCTTCAGAAGAGATTGGAGCCAAACACTGGGAATATTATCTATCAAAATTCAAAATCAAACTAGGCTTATCCTAAAACTAATACAAGCAATTAAAAAAATATACTAATTTAACTAATACAAACAGTTATTACAAAGGTATGTACACGTTTATATGCAGTTAAATATACACACATACAGTTTGAAACTATTTTTGTTTTTTTTTGTCTTTAAAACCTGTTCTTAAAACAAGTTAATTAAAACAGTTACAGACTGAGCAATGTGCCAAATATATTCAATTATAATCCGATTTAAGAAAAGACAACCTTAATTTATAACAAGGATTTATAAAGTTATAATATTGATATGTTTGCGTCGTCGTGATTGGTTATGGTATATGGTATTATGACGTTGTCTTCTAGCGCTAGTTGGCTAACCAATCACGAAACAGCAAACATGTCTATATTATAATATTATAACGTTTTATATCCTTGATTTATAATTATTTTTATTTATTTCCTTTGAAACTATATTGTCACAGTCGTGTTTCGACTTATTACATGCATGTGACATTGCCGTTCCGCCACATGGATAGCTAAGCATCATTCACACCTTTGGTGCTTATAGGTTTATCTTTCCATCGGGAGAGCCATCTACTTGTTTGCTATATATTTTTTTTTTATATTACAAGATAGCAAACAAGCAGATGGGAATCCTGATGGAAAGAGTCGACCACCGCCTATAGACACCAAAGATGTTAATGGTGCGTTGCTAACTTGTGGCAAGGTCTAATGCCACATGCATAAGTTTACCGGCTACCTTACCCTCTAGACCGGAACACGACAGTGACAAGCACTGACGCTATTGGGGCAGGATAGGTAAGGCGGTGGTGCCAGACACGGGCAAAACAATGCAGAACTCTATCACCTAGTAGCCACGATGGTAGTGACTCGCATAGCCAATCGGTCGCCTTTTACGACCTGCCTGGCAGAACGCCAGTATGTCTATTCTTCAAAGGAGCCCGGAACCAACACGGGGGAAATTATATATATAAAAAAATTGTATTTATAATAAAAATATATATATTTTAATCTGACTTATAATGAGGCTAGTACGTACATA
Organism: Apodemia mormo; assembly: GCA_036924255.1. NCBI lineage: Eukaryota > Metazoa > Arthropoda > Insecta > Lepidoptera > Riodinidae > Apodemia > Apodemia mormo. The sequence goes on from JAUPFN010000005.1 coordinate 12,666,357, forward strand.
GACATACTCATGAAGTATTAGATAAAGGTGGAGCTAACACTCCTATTAATCATTTAAAACAAATACCTACGTTATATCTCACTGTATGAGGTCTCACCATCTCTTTTTATACAGATGTGTTAGAAAGAGAGGATAAGACCTCAAAAGATGACAGAAGTATTAAAAGTTGTGTTTCATGTACCTAGGTATTAGAAGTATTGCCTCCAGATATAATGTACATACTACAACTACTAGACCGAAATATGACAACGGCAGTAACTGACAAAACCCGTCAAGAAAAGGCAAGAAAAGCACAATCGTGAATTGGACACGTACCTATATCAGGTAGCGGCAATTATAAAAAAAACATGGATCTTTTTTCTTATATCTCACTTCTTTAAAAATTGGCTTACTTTTCAATAAAATTCAATATGCTCTGTTTTGAGTTGTAATTCCCACGTTAATGAAACATGCAGCTGACGTTTAAATGTATGAGTCACACAGTAGCGTAAAAAACGCTGACTGAAACACTTATATGCGGCTGGGATACATGATGATTGATACATCATGGACCAGACAAGACAATAAAATTAAGCATTGATAAGCTGGCCATTGAAATTGACAGCAAATATGATTCAGAGATATTTATAAATAACAAATTTGCCCTCATACTTTCATGTTTTGTTAAATTTTGAACACATTAAAATTTTTCGGGCAATTTTTGATATTCATAGGTCATTTGCCTAATTACTCCTCCTTTTTTAATAACCTTAGCAGCTATGATATACAAGGGCCTTCATTATTTCCATATAAAGCATACTAATTTGCTGCTATACTGTAATTTTCATCAAGAAAACAAAACTGATATCATAATAGTTTAACGCGTTCCAAACGCGGACATACCTACATATCTTCACGTTAAATCCCTTACTATATAGTCAGAGGTGCAGAGAACTAAATACTTCATTGCTTCCTCCACATTCATAACTCTCTTCTTAGAAACACAACAGAGAGTCTTGACAATCAAACTCAGTTTTTCTTAATAGTACTGATTAATTTGGTACATTTTAGGTGTAAAGACTGACATCATATTAATAAATACGAGTGTAAGTCGTTTATATTCTATAATGTACAAAATGTAAGTCTTTGCGTGTAACGCATTTCGGCAACCGAACCTTGAAATAATTGCGACGACCGCGTGGCGTTCGGTAGCGTGCGTTCACCCTGCCTCCCCTCGTAGCAACTTTATAGGGTTTTAAAATCAATAGCTCTTTTTATAATCAGGTTTATAATAATCTATTTCATTAATTAAATTACGTAATTAGAATATCTTATTGAACTCTATGTTGTTTTTTAATGTCCACTCGCAATTCCAGAAAAAAACCAAATCACTATTATAAATAGAGTTAATAAATTAGGTTATAATTACCTAACTGTCGTTTTTACGTGGGAAAATCATTTATGGATACCCTTTTAGTGGATTTTCCAAGACAGAGCTGTTTCTGATACAGTCCAACATAACCTATGTTGGACTGTATCAGAAACGGTTCTGTCAAATACAAGTCTATGGTTTTTATCGCTCAGTCGGGTGTGATACAGGGTTGTGGGATCGGTGATTCCTTTCTTCCATGGCCCTCATAAAACAGTTTTTACTATAACTGTCGCTGTTCCATTTTTTTGTAAATCCGCTCTACAGTTCGCCGAAACACGTTGATCGCGAGGCTTGCGTGCAATGGATGATGAGTTCCCCAAACTTACCATCCGCAGAATACACTATGGAGGGTAAAATTGTGCTAATTGCGCTCTTCTCTGCCACGAAACTCTTCAACGCCGTTCGTGAATCGCTTCAGTTGAGACTTCCATTGGAGTTTCCGCTTTTTCCTTAGAACATCACATGTTTGCAAATTCGCATTTTACGCTTTTTTACTTCGTTTTTATTACGAAACTGCTTAACTCAAAACGCTGCGTGGTTAACTTTCTTAAATCTTTTTAAACACTTGTATGAGATCAAAAAATGATTCTGCAAAATCCTGGTGTGCCAAAAATCTTGTAGCGTAGTTCAGCCGCATGTTTCTCATTTATGATTAAAGTTTTTTGAATATCATGGGGACTACGAGTATAACAATAATTCAAAGTTGTATTTTAGATTGTATTCTATTTTTTGTGTTCGATATTTTTTGTATCTTATAATTTTAGTTTTATCATATAATTAAAAATCAAATATTGTATCTAAATCTTAGCTTAAAATATAAGTACATTAGTTCAATAAATATATTATTCCTATTCTGGGAGCTACATCTGTTATTAAATCTATATATATATATAAAAATCAATTGCTGTTCATTAGTGTCGCTAAAATTCGAGAACGGCTGAACCGATTTGGGTAATTTTATTTTTGAATTAATTGTTGAAGTCCAGGGAAGGTTTAAAAGGTGAGAAAATATTAAAAAAATAAGAATAGTTAAAATGGCAGAACAACGTTTGCCGGGTCAGCTAGTAAGTAAATAAATAAAAGTTTACAAGGTGGTAGAGTTCCGCAACGGTTAATAGTTAAGGCGGTGGTACGAAATACCCGGGCGATACCCGGGTATTTGGTACCACCGCCTTAACTATTCCTGCCGCAATACCGTCATATTGTCATTGTCGCGTTCCGGATTGGAGAATAAGATAGCCGGTAGACTTATACATGCATTACCATCCCGCCACACGGATAGTAACGCACCTTTAACATCTTTGGTGTCTATAGGCGGTGGTTTCTCATTCCATAGGGAGAGCCAACTGCTTGTTTGCTATCTTATTATGTAAAAAAAACTTAGCGACTGAGTTGCTTACATTGCGTAATTAACTTCTAGTTGGATTTTATTATGTACTTGGATAGATTATCTTCGTACTTAGTTGATTAGTTTATCTATGTTCTTGACCTTTTTTTGATAATTTTGTACGAGTATATTCTCACGAGTTACCAAGCAAAATTATTGAAAAAATTGTCCGTCGTGTTCATTTATAGCGCACTCGTGAGAGATTTGGCCTTTCAGACAAAAATTATATTTTACTATCACTTGAGTGAAATTACTGGTAATCAATTTTACTTAAAACAGCAGCTTCACGTGGTAGGTACCTAATCTTTTTTTCGTGGTGAGGGGGAGGGGAGGGAGAGGGGAGAGAGAGAGAAGGGAGAGAGGGGGAGGGGAGGGAGAGGAGAGAGAGGGGGGAGAGGGGAGGGGAGGGAGGGAGGGGGGGGAGAGAGAGAGCGAGAGAGAGGGGGGGCTGGCGGGGAATAGTGTGCGAACAGAGAAAAATATGTCGCGTAACTCACGCGGACCGGGCGGGCGGGAAAGTGTTGGTGTAAAGATGAGAAAGGGCATGCTCCGTTGGTTCGGGCATGTAGAAAGAATGGTAGGTGAAAGATTAACAAAATAGATATACAATGCGAGAGATGAAATACTTTATTATTTATATTACACCTATTCGGAAATCACATTAGTTCTTACTTGAAAAACGAGAGGAAAGTACCTAATTCCAAGCGAACCAATATGCGGGCGGCAAAAATGTAAGGAAACTTGGCAGTATGTGCTTTATTTCATTTGCCTCCTCAATATTAAAAAAAAAACGATTGTACACGCGAAATTTCTTTTTTATTGTATCTTCTTCTTACATTCTGTTCTGATGTCTATTACTAGTAGCGAGAATGAAGATTTATTTACGCCGCCTGAATTAAAAGAAGCTGCTCAAACAGTCATTTTAAACCTTTTGCCAGAAAAGTCCAAGCATAAGTACAATAAAACATATGAAGAATTTATGGAGTTTCAATAATTGTAATAATTTTAATATAAATTTTAACTAAAATGTTTTTATTTTCTTCATTGGTGTAGTATAAAGCAGTATGTATCACTCGGGAGAAAATGCGATACCTGACTTGAGTGTATTGAGGCATCAAACTACACTCTCGTAAGGTATCGGTCATTTTCTCGCCTTGGTGAACAAACTACTATTATTTTTCTATACATTAAAAGACTTATAGACTTTATTATTATAAATAAAGTCTATACATTAAAAGATGTAATTCTCATAAAAATACTTTTCTAACAATATTACTAGATAGTATAACTTTGCGAGCCGCTACAAAGCTCTGCTTTTTGCTAGTTTTTAGGTATATTTTACTTTTAAGTATCTTATTTTTTATGCAATAAAATATTAAATAAATAAGGATTAAAAAGTCAAATAGTGATAAAATAAAAATGGTAGTTTTTGTTACGGACGACAAGGACTTAAATTGCGAGTTCAAAAAGTTGCAGAGCTGAGAGTCGATGACTCATCACCGTCGTGTTTTGTAATATACGAGTTTGCAATAGTATGCATGGTGCATAAAAGAAGTAACTCACCACTAACGCTATTGTAAGTGCCAAAATGTACATATGTTTTTTATGAAATCTGAAATTTGATATATCTATATAATATGGGTACCTAAAAGCGAAAACAAGATGCCTTTTTAAGAAAATTGTTTTTAAGAGTATAAGTTAAAGCATATTTAACGTTTGCATAGCTAAAATTAATAATATATGACTTAATTAAGGTCAATTAATTTTGATTTCTGGATGAATACTGGAAACGAACTCAAAACGACTGACTAACGTCAGCGTAAAAAATAGGATGCATTTCTCATGTTTTATTACGAGAAAACGAATCGATAACTTTTTTATAGAAATGATAAAGAAAATTTGCAAAATTCAAAAGTGCGCACCTCGTAACGCCCGTTTTATTTATCGGTCCCGGGTTCGATTCCCGACTTTAAAAAAAAGTGTTTTTTCAGTTTTCTGAGAAACACAAAGTTGCCCGGGATTGGAAAGTGCCCGGTTGGCGATAGGCTTGCCACCTATCACATTTGTGGGACCAAGTATCTTCGGCTAATCGTGGGTGCACTTGTTGTACCTCTTCCTACCCCTTCGGGGATATGGGCGTGAAGATACTTTTTTTTTAATTTAAAAAATAATTCAACGATTTGTTAATGAATAATTTTTCTACAGGTTAATTAATCACTTCGCCGCTATTTTTTAATAAATGTTGTTTTGGGTACCTACGTGCGTAATACTATACCATTATTTTTAGTAATTTATTAATTATAATTAAACACCACTGAATCAGATAGTAATTTTCAGTAAAAAACCCAAGACGTACTGAAGCTATTAAAAAAACTGTACCGATACGTTAAAAATTTTAGCGTAAATCGTGGCACATCCATACATACAGTCATACGGACGACCACGAAAAAATTTTTTAATTAATTTTATATAAATTATCCTTGATAAATATCTGTGATAAATATGTTCTAAAAGTATAATAATATATGTATAACGTGTCTATAAAAGCCTAAAAGGTTATTTGTACAAATAAATAAAATTGGAGTGTCTGTTTGTAATATTAAAATAACCGCTTTTTACTAAATGTATGTATGCACCGTACATATACCAAAATAACATTTTTTACGATTTTTGTCTGTCTGTCTGTTTGTTCAGGCTAATCTCTGGAAGGGCTGGACCGATTTTGACGGGACTTTCACTGGAAGATAGCTGATGTGATAGGGAGTATCTTAGGCTACTTCTTTTCGAAATTTTCCCCTCAGGCTCAGGGCTCAGGTAGTTGTATATACATATATATATATATATATATATATATATATATATATATATATATATATATATATATATATATATATATATATATATATATATATATATATATATATATATGTATATATGTATATATGTATATATGTATATATATATATATATATATATATATATATATGTATATATGTATATATATATATATATATATATATATATATATATATATATATATATATATATATATATATATATATATATATATATGTGTACTAATATTATTGTATCAGTGAAATATGAATACAATAGCTACAGTTTAAGTCCATAAAAATGCTAAGCCTTGACATTGTCGAGAGTAGAGCTCTACCTCGCTTAACGAAGGCGTACAGTACATTTATTTATTCTTCTCACCAAGTAATTATTACTAGATAGTTTTTGACTTAGAAACGGAACTGACACAGTAAGGAAGTATTTTAATTTCTCAACACCATGACCTTTATAAAGATAAGCAATGGCAGCTGGCATAAAATTTGCAAATGTTAGCTGCAATACAATACAATCAAGGACGACGACCACTACTTAACACTAAAGTTCCTTTCTTGTGTGAAAGTGACTTTCCGCAACCGTCTACTAAATTTTCATGATTATAAATAACAGCTAAATAGCTTCTTTTGTGTGGTCAACGTGTTCAACTCAGATCACTCAAGATCAGATTTCAATCTCAGTTTTTATCCTGGGGTCTCAGTCAATATTACGCTTTATTTACCTAGAACAATCTCCAACATGCTGAGGTCTGATAATGGTGTTTCAACAAACGTCGCGTCTCTGAAAGAACTTAAACTGTTAGTCTTGACTGTTATAAAACGGGAAAGGTAATCGTTATTGATGACAAATGCAGGGGAGGGATCAGTTTTTTTATATCATGTCTTAGCAAACGTGCAGAGGCCTTACTGTGATTTATTATTATTGGTTCTAATGGGTCCGGAGTTGGGATTGAACACACGAGGTCATGGGTTCGATGGGTTGGATAATTCAAAGTGTGTTTTTTCAGTTTTCCGATAAAAATAACGTTGCTCAGGGTTGGTTAATTTTGTGGCTGTTTGGCGATAGGCTTGCCACATTGTGTAAGTATCTTCGGCTAATCGTGGGTGCACTTGTTGTACCTCTGCCTACCTCTTCAAGGATATGGATGTGAAGATACTTAAAAAATGAAGAATATTTTTAATTTATTCAGTGAATTCTGTAATACAAGAAAGTGGCTTTTCTCATTTTTTAAATCATAGGACAGCGAACCGGCAAATACTTCTGATAGACGGTAGTAAGACATCAAAGCTTTTAATGATACATTGCTACTCGTGTGGCAGAGATGAAATGTTTATCGGCCACCTTGCCATCCAAACGGGAATATGATATTGCAGTACGATTCAAGAACATAGGCGTGGTGGTGCTTTCGAATTAGAGCGAGCAATAGAGGAATTCTACCACCTAGTAGTCACGATAATTGTGACACATTTAGCCTATTTTCGTATTTTTCAATATTTCTGGCAGTAAGTTTCTATTCTTCAAATAGAACTTCGATAAATACTGAATAAAATGATCTTCATCCCGACACTAATGTTGTAGCCACATTAACGGGAAAAACCGTTAATTTTCGCGATGATGATGGACGTTTAACATAGGTGTAGCCATGACTTAACGCGATAATTTGAAAATAGCATTCACATTGCCGTTTGACGTTTTTTCTTTTTTTCTAAAATATAACCATATAATACAAAATTACACTCATCAAATACAAAATAGCACCGCCAACGTCCATCTTGCTTGAAATTCAAATTGCCACTAATGTGGCGGCAATTTGATTGCCACAAATGGGTATTGACGTTGTGGCTACTCTATTTAACGTATTAATAAATAATAATTGACGCTACATTTATTGTAAAGTTGGATATTGACTTTTCTTGGTAGTAACTAAATACTTTACCAACGAAGAAATTGTCAACCGAAATAAAACAATACTTGGCGCTAAGAAATTACGAAAATAGCACTAATAACCCCGTAATATGAGGTTGATGGGTCTTAATATGTTCAAGTTGTCAGTAATTGGCTTGATAATTAAATTGGCGATTGAAAAAAACCTGTCCAACCTGCCCTTGAACTCGAGAGTCTCACGTCACTACGTCCGGATAAATTCAAGTTTTCTCACAAACCGCAACTTAACAAATATTTATTTATATTTTTATATTGGTTTTATTTAATTTACAATCATGATAATGTTATTAATTGAGTGACTTCTAGCTACTAGCTAGTAGAATTCTACACGACATGCCTGGGTTGGTTATTTTTCAGTCGACTTCCCCAAAAAGGGAGTTCTCAGTTCAGTATTTTTTTTATGTTTGTTGCCTCTGAACTCGGTCATTTAAATTTTTTTTTATTTTTTTGGAGTCTCCAAAAGTCAAAAAGGAGGTTCTCAATGTCATTGATTTTTTTCATGTTCTTTTTTTACCTTAGTAATTTTTACTAATCGATTTGGATATATTTTCTTTGTGAGTTATAGTTCCCGCTTAGTCTCATAAAATTTGGTGAAGATTTAATTCACGGTTCTACAGATGGCTTAAATGATTCTTCCCGCAAAATTTCAGTGCTTGTCACTCGAGTTCCGTTTTAAGCAGCCGGTAAACTTATGCATACAAGTAGCATCCAGTAAACAGGTGGCAATGCACCATGAACATCTTTGGTCTATAGACGATAATAACCCGTGTTCCCGTGTTGGTCCGGGTTCCTTTGAAGAATAGACCAACTGCTGTTCTGCTGGCAAGCCGTAAAAGGCGACCGATTAGCTATACATTTCACTACCATTGTGTCTACTAGGTAGTAGAGTTTTGCAACGTCTCGCCCGAATATTTGGTACCACCGCCTTACCTATTCCTGGCATAATAGCGTCACTTGTGATTGTCGAATTACGGTTTAGAGGCTAAGGTATTCAGGAGATCGTACCGTATCATATTTTCCCCGTGTTGTTGGTTCCGGGCTCCTTTGAAGAATAGACCAACTGCCGTTCTGCCCGGCAGGTCGTAAAAGGCGACCGATTGGCGATGCGAGTCACTACCATCGTCGCTACTAGGTGGTAGAGTTCTGCATTGTCTCGCCTGGGTCTGGTACTACCGCCTTGCCTATTCCTGCCACAATAACGTCAGTGCTTGTCGCTCTTGTGTTCAGGTTTGGAGGGTAAGGTAGTCGGTAAACTTATGCATGTGGCATTAGACCTCGCCACAACATAGCAACACACCATTAACACCTTTGGTATCTATAGGCGATGGTTGACTCTTTCCATCGGGTGACCCATCTGCTTGTTTGCTATCTTATGATATAAAAAGGAGACTTACTCGTGTGGCATTACCATCCCGCCACACGATAGCAACGCAACATTTACATCTTTGGTGTCTACAGGCGATGATTTCTCTTTTCATCACGAGAGCCATCTGCTTGTTTTCTATCTATACTATAATATCTACGAGTATTAAGTATGAATACAAGGTTTTTGTTTCATTTATTAATATAAAATTACATATTAAAGCTAAGATTATACTTATATAGTAACAGACTATAAATTATGTATCGAAATACGGTTTGACGTAACTAATCCCTATTATGATAATCTAATTCGTAATCACATTATTTGTAACACATGACCTACTAAAGCGACAGTCGTTAAATTATACTTTTGTAAAAGAGGTGGAATTTATGTCCCAATATAATCTATACATATGTACATATAATAAAAACGTAGGGAAGTCAATGTATGTCCGGGGTAAACTCAAAAAGTACTGCATGGATTTACTTCAAATTTTGCATGAATATTACTAACAGGTCGGGCCAACATATAGGCTGCATATTATCACGCTATTACCTACGGGGGAGGGGCTGTGCGGAGTAAACGAAGTCCGCACGAACGAAGTCGCGGGCAACAGCTAGTGTATGGAAAAAATCAACAAATGACTTGTTGATAACGGTTTTCATACGAACTTTTAAACCCTATTTCAGCCCCTTAGGAATTGATTTATGAACAAAAAGTTATCCTACGTTTAACCCCGTATCTTTAACTATTTCCGTGCCAAATTTAATCAATATGGTTTAACGGTTTAGCTGTAAAGGCGTAACAGATAGACAGACGACTTTCGTTGTTTAAGTTTAGATTTGTTCTGCCTGGCTTTTACGGTATGATCGTACTGAAATTTTGTATATTGACGTCCCCCGCGAATATTTCTGTAATTAGCTATTACTGAGTTTTTCGTGTTATGTTTTTTTCAGCATTTAGAGGTCATGATTCACCTTGTGAAATTTTCCACAATTTGTCTATTGATATTTACAAAGATATGAAAATACTATTCAACTAATTACTATTAAACTATTATGCAAACAAATAATACGGTTTTAATCTATGCGAGTCACTACTATCGTGGCTACTAGGTGGTAGAGTTCTGCATTGTCTCGCTCGGGTCAGGTACCACCGCCTTACCTATTCCTGCCGCAATAGCGTCAGTGCATGTCGCTGTCGTGTTCCGGTTTGGAGGGTATGGTAGCCGGTAAACTTATGCACGTGGCATTAGACCTCGCCACAAGATAGCAACGCACCGTTTACATCTTTGGTGTCTATAGGCGATGGTTGACTCTTTCCATCAGGAGATCCATCTGCTTGTTTGCTATCTTATGATATAAAAAAAATCTACTGCATCCGCACCGTGGGTCGAGAGGTTAGGGACCCTGACTACGCAATCGACGGGGCTCGGGTTCGATCCCCGACGGGGACAAGCATTTGTGTGATGAGCATAAATGTTTGTATTTCCGGGTTTGGGTGTTTATTAAATATATTCTAGTATTTATATATGTATTTCTATGTATTAGTATTGTTGACTAACACTCATAACACAAGCAAATAATTTGCTTATTTTGTGGTTAGATCAATCAGTGTAATTTGTTCCTTGAACATTTATTTATTTAATCTAATTTATACTCTTCATCGACGAAAAACATATCAAACTTTTGTAAGCAAGTGTATTTTACCTCGATATGAAGACAGCTTAAAAAAATTAGCTTTCTTTTGAGATACAAAACTATACGAAGAGTAAATATTAAAAAAGTACTATTTTGTTTTTCCTCAACAGTTTGGCTGTATGGATGAAAGTTTGTTACTCAATCTCGCAAAAACCGATTTGGATAAAATTGGCACAAATGTAGATACAGATCAGACAGATCTTCATTTACATTTATACATGGGGCACACTAAAAGTTTTGCACTTCTAGCTAATCGGAACTATTTGAATTTCGAATGATATATTTTTAAAACGTTGCAACCTTCTTAGTAATAAAAAAACAGTTGGCGGGAAATGATTTGTCAATTGTTTTTTTATCACACATCAAAGTTCTACGTACGCAACGAAAATGGAATTAAGTCGAAAAGATTTTAGAGCGATGATTTTTTATGATTTTAAAAGTTCTCTTTCTCCGCAAGACTGTGCCGCTCGTCTTCAAAATGCTTTTGGGAGAGAAGCACCTTGTTTGGGCACCGTGAGGCGATGGTTTGCAGAATTTGAGAGAGGTCGAGTTTCTTTACCTTCAACTGCCGTCAGGCCTTCAGTCCTTCAACTGCCGTCAACGAAAATAATGTGGCTACTGTTATGCGGTTAATTGAAGAAAACCCCCGGATTACCTAAGAGACAATTCGAGGACTATTGTGGATTGGCATAAGCCAAATTCAGAAAATTTTACACGAAGAATTGAAAGTTCGGAAACTTTGTTGTCGTTGGATCCGTCATGAACTGACAGCGGAGCAGAAGCGGACTCGCGTGGAATGGTGCTCACAGATGCTACTGAAGTACGACCACGGACATTCTAGTGCTGTTCATGACATTGTCACAGGAGACAAAACGTGGATTTTTTTTTTGAACCCAAAAAAAAAACATCAATCTTGTGAACGGGTGTTTGAAAATGAGAACAGGCCAACAAAAGTGAGACAGGCGAGAAACGTTGGTAAAAAAATGATCGCGTTTTTTTTTGTCAGCTACGGGTCCCATCTGTACAATTCCACTTGAAGATCAAAAGAGTGTTAATGCCGAGTGGTATTCTACCATTTGTTACCCAGGTGTACCCAGGTGTTAGAAAAAGTTCGCGAAAGATGACCCAAAAGTCGCATTCTCCTACACCATGATAACGCTTCTTCACAAACGGCCAACAAAATAAACTCATTTTAAGCTTTCGAAAAAGTACATCTCGTCACTCATCCTGCATGTAGCCCCAACCTAGCACCCTGTGATTTCTGTATTTCCCCAAAATCAAAGATTTGATGAGAGGTTTTCCTTTTACCAACTCCGAAGAGCACTCCATCAGCACGTAGAAAACATGCCTTCAGATCTGTGGTGGTGGTGTTTAAAAAATGGCTCGATCGCATAAAAAAATATTTAAAATGTAAAGGAGATTATTTTGAAAAGCAATAAACATAATATTTTGGTTATAACATGTTTTTTTTAAGTTACGTAAAACTTATAGTATGACCTACGTATACAGAATATCACATAGGATATATGTTACTCCGCAAATATATATATATATATATATATATATATATATATATATATATATATATATATATATATATATATATATATATATATATATATATATAATGCTATTTAAATATATAATAATATGTATATATGTACAGTACAGTACATGTAAGTTGTATATATTTAAATTTATTAAGAACTATGTCCTTACATGACAAATATTTTCTGAGCACCGTTTAGATACTTTCTGTTCGTCGGATAACTGGAGGAAAATGGCAATAGGCATTAAGTCCGCCTTTTATACAAACTTATTTAAGAACAATAAAGTTAAATAAGTAAAATAGATAAATAAATAAACATTTTAATGCAGCGGGCAGCAGGTTGCAAGTTTTATATGAATGTAGCAAGCAAGCGGATGAAAAGAGAAAACCATCGCCTATAGACACCAAAGATATTAATGGTGCGTTACTATCCTCGTGGCGAGATTCTATTGCCATAGGCATAAATTTACCGGCTACCTTATCTAACGGCTAAACCGGATCACGACAGTATAAGGCGGTGGTACCAGACCATGGCGAGATAATGCAGAACTCTACCACCTAGTAGCCAAGATGGCAGTGACTCGCCAAGCCAATCGTGCGCTGCTTACGTACGCCTGGCCGAACGAGAGATGGCCTATTTTTCAAAGGGAGCCCGGGCTAATACGGGGTAATAAACACTTTTAACGGATCTGCTATCTGTTTCTATAAGCATAAAACTCATTAATACTTAATAGACAAATAGAATAATATGTATAATATAAAGACAACGAATCAATAAGGTTTTAACAAATTAACCGTATCTAGTCAAGTCAACCTAAATCAAGTCATTAACCTCGTCAAAAATAGTATAGCTTTCAAGGTCTTTCAAGAACTTCCTTGGAATGTTTTCAAGCAAAAATAGAATTAGTTTTACTTAATATAAGTTAATTTTAAAATATAAAATAAAATTCGTATTTATTTGTTACTTTTTCTTTGTCAAAAAAAGAGTAAATTTTCCAAGTCGTCGGGTCGTTTACGTTTTTATGAATTTGGTGGTGGTTTGTTTTCGATCGATTCGAAAATTGATTTCAATTATTCTTTTTAACTTCCCACTACGTATGTAGATAAGGAAGTTACTGATTTTACCCCGATTTTCGAAAATCGAGTTTTCACCAGATTTCCACGTTTTGAGATCCTAGGAACCTTTTCCGACTATATTTACGATGACGTCAGTATTTCTGTATGTATGTATGTGTGTGTGTGTGTGTGTGTGTGTGTATGTGTGTATGTCAACATCTCATAACTTTTGAACGGCTGGACCGATCGAAACACGGTTGATGGCATTCGATTGGATTCCGCTCAACTTAGACTTCCTAAAAATTTGAACCGATTCAATCTAGGAGATTTTGAGAAATTTTGAAAAAAACACCAAAAAAAATTTTGGCGAAACAGTATTTTTTAATATAACTTCCAGATTTATGTACCGATTGAGTACAAAAACTAATCAGCTCTATTCCTCAAAAAACTACGTCCAATACATAAATTACATCGAAATCGGTTTATCCCTTTGAGAGTAATCGTTGATGAAAAATTTTGAAAAAAGTATTTTTTCAACATAGCTTCGAAATTTTTCAACCAATCATTTTTTGGTATTCTACGATATTTTAGAACTAAAAAAACTACGTCAGATACCGTTTCAAAAATCAAAATCGAATCCAATTCTCAAAACATAGCTTTTCGGATGTTAAAATTACGTTGTTTTTAGCATACTTACTTAATTTTTTTTAAATAACTTTCAAGTTATTTCACCGATTGACTTAAAAATCTTATCAGCTTTTCTCCTTTAAAAACTGCGTTAAATACCGTTAATTTAATTAAAATCGCTCAATTTGTTTGGGATTTATCAATGAATAAAATGAAAAATAAAATATTTTTTGACAATGCATTGAAATTTTTCAACCTATCGATTATTTAGCTAAAGCAATATTTTAGATCTCAAAAATTGAGTTGAATGCCATCATCGTTTTCAAAATATACAGCTTTTCAAAAATTGATATACTGTCATTTTTAACAAAATAGATGTTTGAACTGAAAAATCTATGTTTTTATTTTTTACTCTTTTGACCTTAAAAAACCTTAGTTTAGTGGGAAATTTCAGGGATGGCCCGTAGGGTCAACCATTTACACATTTTTCATTCCAAGGTCGTAACTCCAGATCGGTCGTATTTAAATTTGGTTTAGTTTTGATGTTGAGATCCATAAGAATAACTGATGGCTTTTCTCTTGGATCTCACACTCTTAAAGAAAAAGAACGTGCACGACAAATGGATGGTTACTTTATAGTACGCTCTAAGTGATTTTAATGATTCCTTTTCTTTTGGAAGGGAGATTTCCTTTAATTTTCCTTTTCCTTCGGGAGTACTTTCATAAAATTTTTTGCCCAAGATCTGATGATGATATTCATGACAAAGTAACGGAATTTCTAAATTATTATGAGCTTATCAACGATATTCGGACAAATCTTGGAATATTTGAGTTAAGTACCTGTCGTCATAGTGAAGCTATTGCAGTAGTAAATCTTTAGGATGATCAATGGAACTCCTGACGGCTTTAGCATAACGGTATGTCCTATTCTAGAATTTTTAACTGATTGAAACAAAATTGTATGGCAGGAGGGCAAATGGTTTTTCAAAATGGACCGGAACTGACACGGAATGAAAGTGATTTAGTTTAAGGTGCTAAGTTCTAGAGAAATAGGGAAACTGAAGCCGGTTGTTGCAGTTTAACTGCGCTTAAATTATGTCAACGAACAATATTAATTAACCACTCAGAACTAAGCCTACAGAATAATTGATATAAATGGAGTTTCATAATTGATTACTATTTGTTGCTTCCTATGATAACTTTTTATATATAACTAGCTGCGGATCAGCTAACGTTATTTTGCTACACAAATTACTTGTATTGAATATTTTGGTGGGATACTTGAGAGAGGGGTAGGGAAGTTAATTCAGATAAAAACAACCCTATTTTTTAACTTGGACCAAACAGTAGATATGTACAAAATTTTATTGAAATCGGTTCAGTAGTTTCGAAGTCCATCGTGGATAAACAACGTAACACGTAATTTATTTGTACCTATTAAGATGATAACTTTTAATACATAACTCTAGCTAATGGTGCAAACTTTGTATATATGATATAATATTATTATAATTAAAGATTTGTACCCCTTTTATGAAAAGTACGCGAACTGAAGAGAGAATTTGGCACAGTTAAAGTTTATTATTGAAGTAGAAGAAGTGCAGAAAGCTAATGTTTGTATATAATACTAGCTGACCCGGCAAACGTTGTTTTGCCTTACATATTAGGAATCCATAGCGGACAAACAACGTGACACGTAATTGATATAAGACTACGGGATTGTCCTTCCACGCAACCAAAATGGCTTTAGACTTTATATGGTGGTTAAGTATTCTTAAATTTTCTAATTTTCCGCGCAATTTTCTTAATATTTTCTTTTATAAGAACCTTCTCCTTACAATTACAAACACAACAAAAAAAAATTACCGAAATTGGTCCAGCCATTCAGGCGTGATTGATTTTTATATACATATATAGATGCATTAAAAACACATTAAATTAATAAAAATAAACATTACAATCACTACTTTGCATTTGACATGCATCATAACCAATGACGTATATAATATATTATAAACGTCATTGATCATAACATTCACACATACATATCTACTATTCCGTTTATGGTAAAAATCTGTTGTTAAACTTAGGATAGATTTTAATCTAACGGTCGAATTTCGATCGCTAGTCTATCGAAATGGTTAAGTATATACCAGCGCAGTTGCATATTGGCATGCTAATTACACAAGCGAAATAATTACCATTTTACAAAAATATCTAGATGTGTTCGCAGCACAGGCCCTGGGGTAGACCGAGAGGAGCGTTCGTTTTAGGCGCTACATGGCAAGTGGCGCTAAGCTGCCAAATCCGAAAAAACAATTTAAAGCAAGTAAAAAATGTTGATAGCATCTTAATAAACGTTAGCCTTCGTGCAGGTATGTGCGACGGAATACACATTCATCGTTTGTAAACAGTGAAAATGTCAAATAAAGGCCTCTGAACAATGATCGTACCAATAGCTCTACCCCAATCAAGGCTAGGGCCGGTGCTGGAATTTTGGTGAAAGATAAGGTACTTCTACTTGAAAGGTATTCATAATTAATTCACAAAAATAATATGTAAAACGTTATCTATATATATATATATATATATATATATATATATATATATATATATATATATATATATATATATATATATATATATATATTGGTTCCGAACCACCCTATCCATTTTGCTAAGCACATTATATAATCTGCCGTTGTAAGTAATAAATACTATTTCGAATTATTAACGAAAAGCAGGAGCATAAAGACGGATACAGTCTTTTCGTTAACAAGTTAACAAGCGAATATTTTGATTTTTTTTTATTGAAAGATGAATTAAGAAAACATTTTAGAGCTCAAAAATTACGTTGAATGTCATTCGAAAGACCAAAATCGATCACCCCTTCCAAAATATATAGCTTTTCAAAAATGAAATTAGTGACATTTATATCAAAATTTAGATTTTTGTACTCTGAAAAAAAATCTGTGCTTAGATATAGTTTTTGTTCTTTTGAGCTTAAAATACCTCAAGGGATGATCTGCTTTCTGGATCAACCAGTTTACAGATTTTTTGTGTCGTAATTATCGGCAATCAGTATCTCGTTCAATGCGGCGATGATGACGCCATATCACCCATGAACGTACTGGTACTCCAGAAAATAAGCTGTTTAGTGTTTACAAACGAATTGATTTAACTTTCAACAAAAACAAATTATTATTCCTTACCTAACTTTAATACTTATAACAGACTGTTAGTGCTCCGAAACTCGCTGCGATTTAGAAGTTTTTTAGACACACCGAAATACTTCATTTTTCTTAATAACCTTAATAAAAAAATAAAAATATAAGTAATTTTCTTCTTAATTCGTCTGCCGATGCGGCATATCCATATTGTGAACGATGTAGCTAACTTCCAAACATCACAAACTTTCACGTTTCCCATTTTAATTAAGTCCGTGATTCTTCAAATTCCAAACGGTCGTGTGTACTTGCCCTTAGCAAAATTTCCAAAGAGAAAGGTCCAGTGCTCATTTAGTGGATAAGAAACAGGAAGGCCGAGATCGTCGCCACAAATGTCAGCTCATCGCGTTTCTTTCGCGCACGCGCAGCTAGGGAGCTCCGCAATTTGTTGAAAGTTAAATCAATTCGCTTTAGAAAGTAGACTGTTCTATTCTAAAACCTTGTCTTTTGATTTTACTTGAAACATTCTTTGTTGCACTTTAGCAACAAAATTTTCCGTGTTTACAACAGAAAGCCTGTAATAGCCAACGAAGTCTTTTGATACTATCGTGTGTAGGTAGTAGATGCGATAGTATGCAACGCACTGTCATGCAAATAATATATTAAATTAAATAACAATATTAACAAGATACTGTGATTTTTAGTTTAGAAATCACTCAAATATCATTGAACTGATATAAATGAAAATTAGTTGGTATAAAAATGTCGATCATAAGTAGATTTAATTGAAGAATCATAGAGAAAATGGGTCCCAAGATGGAAAATATTTTCCAAAAATAATTTAGCATAAAAATGAACTGTTTGCTAACTTAAGTGAGATTATGTAAAGAAATTTAGTTCTCTTTAATCTTTAGCACTTTTAAGATGACAGCTAGACCAATTATTACCATCATTAAAAGATGACCACATAGTCTCGTTTGTATTTTCTAACACTTTGTCAAATAACATAAGACTGAGTGCACCGGTTTCCAAACACCGAGGTAATTATTTTACATACCAGCAATATAGGTTGAGTAAACCATTTTGAAACGGCCTTACATAACGGTAGTAACATTCGCGAAGCTTTACGACCCTGGCATTACTGCCGCAATATAACTCAGGTAGACATGCTTGTACTCAAAAAATCTTGAACCTTTCAAGAAGAGCTAATTTAGAAACGTCACACTTAGTTGATTCCTTACAATTTTGTATTTTTATGTGGCGATCGTAACACCACTTCGGTAGTTAAAAAACCTTCATTATACACAGATGTATGCATGCATAAGTTTACCAGCCACGTTACTCTCAAAATCGAAAGAAGACAGACACCGAATATGATTATGGATAGACAAGATGGTTGCATAACAATTAGGTAAGGCGGTGGTAGGAGGGTAACACGAGCGAGTCGGTACAGAACTCTAGCACATAATAATCACAATATTAGTTACGATAGTAACTATAATATAATCTAAATTCTGTGACAGTAGTGACGTATTTGGCCAACCGTTCGCCATTTACGAACTAAATATCAGAGCAGTAGATAATCTGTTTTCCGAAAAGGGGCTCAAACCAGCTTACCTAGTCGTATTATAAGCTAGCTCCTACTTGCAGCCCACTTCATTAAAACAGATTTTCGTGAATCCTACAGGGACCAAATTATTTTTCAGGGGTAAAAAGTATCCTCTATGCTATTCCAAGTCACCATCTACGCAATAGCGGATTTACGCTTGATGCCGTCCTAAGCCCCGACTGATATGCCGCTTTTTTGCTTTGTGAGGAAGTGATTATTGATATTAAGCATTTAAATTATGTCTTGCAGCCTTTAGAACCATGGCGCCCTAGACCCAGACCTCTACGGGCTATGGGTAAATTCACAACTACATCTACGTGTGCCAAATTTCAACTAAATAGTTTGAACCGTTTTCAATAGAGTAAAAAACACCCATCGATACATCCAGACATCCAAACTCTCGCATTTATTATATTAAAGATTTCATGCAACGTGAGATCCTAACAAGTAAATTGTTCTGATTAAATCTAAAGGACGGTCGTAACAACAGCATGTCTATATGTTTATCGTATCTTTGCGCAAGTTTTATACAAGCACCTATAACGTACATGTGTTCGCATATTTATTATTTTAGCAATAAAATCGATTGCATCATCAAGCTCGTCGGCTACTGTATATGTTAGGTGTATGATTCGTGTTATCTAGTAGCTAAGTCAGGCATGAATCACAATCATGGATAGTGTTTTGAATGCAGATTATCGTTAATTGAAAATAACGATAAGAGTATTTATTTCTCCAACCTACCAGATTCCTTAAACAGAACGGGAGGGCCAATCAAAATGTTCTTTTCTGTAAAATCATGGAAACTCAATCTATACAGCCTTGTGTAGTATGGGTCAGGAAAATCTTGGTCATGTTTTCTTTTTAAAATTTGTATGATTTACGCTGAGAACAAAAATATAAAGATAGAACACTGACAATTTTATTGAAATCTCAAAACCAAGCTGAATCATGTGAATAAAAACAATGCTGATGCACACACACACGTTCCACTTCCAAACCAAGTTAATCCCTGTCAGTGCATATCGAAGCATCATACAGTAAACTCAGACATGTATCAAATAGCCACTATGACATATTATGGCAGAGCTCCATCTTTATTTTCTTATATATTTCTTTTATTATATATACATCATAAAAGTTTTCTCTTATCGGAGGTATGTTTACATTGGTCGAATTAATGTCATCAATACTGCCGGGCTATTTAATTATATACAGTTCGTCTAGCTGTTACATGTTACTTAAAAAATTAAATATGAACACAAATATTTAGTTAATATAGCTGTAACATAATAAGAAATTAGTATTTTCGTTAATGGACGAGTTTCATTTCTTAGTAGTTTTCAAATTATTCTACATTTAATAAAAGAGTAATTCTACATTGCGTAACATAACAAGCTGTAAACTCGCTATGGCAGGTTTCGCAATAGGTTTGGACCCCCTTTTATAACCCATCTACCTATGCAACCCCTTGACTGATTTGGCTCATGTCCAAACTTAAACATGGTTTTTGTCTAAATATTTTGCCTACCAAATTTAACCCGAAATCTGAATCCGAATCAACGATACTCGAGTTATTGTCGGTTAAACATTAGATTCGGAGTAGATTCGGAGAACTTCGCTAGCTTCACTTGCTGGTTCTATTATTTTGGAATTGTTTACAATAATAATACCGTCACGCTCATATCCTTGAAGTGGTAGGAAGATGAACTAACCACGATCAGCCAACTTTGTTAAGTCTTGTGATATGACAGGTATAGTCCTCTGATTAAAAAAATATACAAATATAACTGTTACGCAAATAATATATTAAATTAAATAAAAATAAAAGTAAAAAAGACATCAAGACCTAATAAAAAATGGAATGAAAAACTGCGTAGTGTAAGTGCAGGTAACTGGAAGAATGTTTCCGTATCGATACTTCAATCATTATGCATTCCGACGACAATCTGAACAACAAACAGCGGACACGATGCACAGCATAGTAATGTTAGCAAATACCGTATAAAATGACTTAGTTTAGAGAGATTAAATGAATGAAAACATTACAAAACTTTGTTTCAAAATTATTAAAACTAGCAATCGCCCTGTAGAGATTTGGCCATAGAGTGAACAATAAAAACTGTCTCAATTTTAATAATAAAGACTTTAGCAATAAAGAAAATAGTATACCTACAATATGTGTGCATATTACTAATGTAAAAACAAACAGTTGTTTCAATGGTAAAAGATTACCATCGCCTATCGACCTGTAATCCGATTTTATACGCATGCAGAAAGAGTTATATACAAGCAAAGCAAATCGTTATGTTAATTGACTTATATGTTTACTAACTGCCGTTTCCACCATACTGGAATGCAATAGCTACAGTTACTAATTTTATGATGTCAACATTAGTTGGTGGTGCTGCCCACAAAAATTTAAATTTATGTTTATTATGGCGGAATAATTTCACATTTTAGCATGTTTTGATCTGGACTCCTTTTTGAAGAATAGATTAATTGCCTCACTGCTAGGCATCTAGTAAAAGGCGAGAGAAGGCTTATACTAGGGGGTAACTAGTATTAGCCGTCTACTACTGACTAGGTGAGAGAATTCTGCAACGTCTCGAAGATGTTTTGTTATCACCGTCTTACCTATTCCTAACGCAATAGCATTGCTTTTTTCTATTTCGAAGATAAACAAAGAACAATAGTAGAGTTCCGCAACGTTTCGCCCAGGTTTCGATGGTACGAATTTTAGTAAGGCTCGAAGGATAAGGTAGCCGGTAAACTTATGAATATTATATTCCAACCCCGTCACACGGATAGCAACGCACCATTGCCATTTTTGGTGTCTATGGTTATCTCTTTCCACTAAGAGGATTTATTCATATTCTGTGAAAAAAATGCATACTAGTATTATAAATGCGATAGTCTGTCTGTTCATCTATTTGTTACGCTTTTACGGCTAATACGCCGAGTCGATTTTGATGATATTTGGCAAGAAAATAGTTAAAGACTTGGCCTCAAACAAAGGCTGCTTTAATTTCAAAAATCAACCCCTAAGGGACTGAGATAGGGAAACAAATTTGTATGACAAATTATATATTTGACATGTTAGGGGAAGCTGTGCGCGTCATGTACCTAGTAAATTAAATAAAAATAAAATATCGTGCTTGTTTTATAGCGCTAGTGGAAAATTTATTGATAAAGTAGAATTTGCACATCGTAAAAAACTGCGTGGTGACAAAAAAACACGTAAATTTTGTTTGCGTAATTGCTATTCTTGAGTTCACGTTCATCGATTGTGAGAATATTTACTCCTTTTCTATCTGTTTCTACTACTAAGTATTACAGTAGGGTCGCCAAAATCAAACGCCTAGATAAAGCCTATGAAGATGGGAAATGGTGGGATATAATTAGTTAAAAGTACGTAGAGGCTTTAAAAAAACATTAAACCTTGAATGGATGAATTCATAATGAAGTAATATCTACCATGATTTAAACGCAGTAAAACTGCAGAAATCAGAAGTACTTTATTCAATAAAACTTTTTACAAGTCATTTTGAGCAACTTACTTCCCATCTCCTGTATCTTCGGAACCCTGTATCAGATCTTCATAAAATTAAAAGAGGACTACTTGCTACATTTGACCGCCGCGTTGGTCGAGTGGTTAGCTACCCTGACTACGCAATCGACGGAGCTCGGGTTCGACCCGACGGGGACAAACATTTATGTGATGAGCATATATGTTTGTATTTCCGGGTTTAGGTGTTTATTAAATATATTCTAGTATTTATATATGTATTTCTATGTACCCATGACCCATAACACAAGCAAATAATTTGCTTACTTTGGGGTTAGATCAGTAAGGGAAGTATACCATCGCAAACAAAACAAAATCAAAATCGGTTCAGAAATTACCGAAATCAGCGGGCTTAGGATAAGCAGCGCGATAAAATTTTATCGACCTGTTCTCTCGACATTTATGTCAATTTGCCAAAGTCAATCGGTCACATTTAACACTTGATACGATACTTCAAAGGAAGAGTAAATTATCACTTTTACTCGATAGTAGTTGTTTTCTCTACCAATCTAAAATCTTGCTGTCATTTTATCGATTTGACACTTGAAGATATTGGAAATTGTTTCATAGATAAACTTTTATTCGTTTAATTAGCTTCACTCGTTTTATTGTAAGTTAATTGAGAATCTAGTAGGGTTATTTTGGAGATTTCGGTTCAGTCTGTATACATATTAAAATTAATGATGGCAGAGCCATATTATAATTATTTATTTAATTATTATTTAATATTTTATAGTACACTTAAAAGTAATATTACATTTTTGTTTGTGAACATTTACAAAAGGCGAGCTTATCTCTGCAAGAGATCCAGCAAACCCAAAAGAAATTTAAAATTATTCGCTATTCGAGTAAGTTTTGAGTAATTTATCTCTGACATTTTATAATTACTATCGTGGCATGCACATAAGAATAATATCGAAATATTAGTCAAAGTCGAGCAAACCTCACTTTCTCGATCGAAACGTATCTCATTAATATTAAGCCTGCTTAGGTACCAAACATAAAAAAACATACAGCTGAATTGATAACCTTCGCTTTAGGGAAATCGGTTGGAAAATTGGCTTATAATGTATGTCTTTGATACGAATAATTGTGTACAACAGCAGTCAGCACCGAAGACCACGCGCGACTTCTAGTACTCTCATACTGCAATACTAATTAAGCGAATTACGCGTCATTGACATTATGCATTAGACCCCGATTACACTTTGATTAATGCAAGCGCGAGTGTTTAATGCAGGTGATTAGTATTAATTAAAAAATACGTGAAGACAACCGTTGATTAGTAATCAGCGTAGTAAAAGTGAATAGACGCTGATTACTAATCATAAATCAACTGCTGTCTTCACGTATTTCTAAGGTCTAGACCACGAGACAGATTATACAAAATATGTATCTATAAAATATATTTATTAACAAGAACCTTATAAGATACTAGCTGCACCCAAGGGCGGATCCAGCCTTCGGGTCGGGAGGGGGGGGGGGGTCACTCTATTTGAGGTTCAGTCAATATAAGCTCTAATCCTTAGTTTGCAATAATAAATCTATACCTAGACCCCTACCCAGGGAGGGGAGGGGGTCATAACCCACCCCCCTCTGGATCCACCATTGGCATTATAAAAGTATTTTGTGAATCCCACGGTAACACTTAATTTTCTGTGATAAAAAGTGCTATTTCAGGTCATCATATAGGTACACGTGTTCCAAATTTCATCTAAATCGGTTCAACCGTTTTAGCGTAATTGAGTAATGCCTCGGCCACACTTGCGTCTATCGTCACAAAGCTTCGTGCAATGACACGATAAATGCAGATGTGACCGGCTATTATCAGCTATCGTCGAAAACATTCTGATTGCGTGTACGTTATCGCGTGGGTCTCGGTTCAAAGAGTTTTAGCGCGCTAACACATCGCGCTGCGTGGTTAGATTAGCGTTGTTCATTTCTGCCATTGCTTTCGATCACTTCGGACGTATGCGTGATGTTGTGTAAAATGGATTAAAACAGTGAAATGGTAAGCTGAGCCCATCATGCGGGATCCTAAAAATGTGAGGTACGCCTCTGTGGTGTAGTGGTCCGGTGTCGGAGTTGACCACAGAGGTCCCGGGTTCGATTCCTGGGTCGGGCAATTCAGAAATGTGTTTTTTCAGTTTTCTGATAAAAACAACATTGCCCGGGATTGGAAAGTGCCCGGTTGGCGATAGGCTTGCCACCTATCACACATAGTGGGACCAAGTATCTTCGGCTAATCGTGGGTGCACTTGTTGTACCTCTGCCTACCCTTTCGGGGATACGGGCGTGAAGATACAAAAAAACATTTTAGTAATTAATATTGTTGTGTGCTATACACAGTAATTTAACTTAAAAGTTAAAAGTAAAGATAATCGTCGTTCATAGTTACACGTTTGAAAATGATTTCAGCCATCTTGGATTATATAGTTTGTGCAAAATATCATTGCCGCTATTATGACCCTGCTTTTATCGCGATAATTTTTTAGTGTCAAATCGTACGAAGCTTCGGCGCATACTACTTCGGGACGACAGATACAAATTCGGCTCTAACATAACAAACATCTATCCATCCAAATATCCAAAATTTACCATCGATAATATAGATTGTAATGGATCGGTGTTTGTATTATATTCTTAACTAATATAACGTTCTTATGTTACAGGTACTTACGCTTTTAAAAGTTGCTACCTACATGTTCTACAATTCCTACAACTACGTCAAAACACTTTGGCAAGTGCTATTATTTATATTTTCCGGGCTCCTCTGAAGAATAGACCAACTGCATTTCTGCCCTGCCAGGCAGGGCAGAAATACAGTCGTAAGAGGCGACCGATTGGCTATACGTTTTGCTACCATCGTGAGTACTAGTTGGTAGAGTTCCGCAAAGTTTCGCCCGGCTATTTGATACCACCGTCTTGCCTATTTCTGCTGCAATAGCGTCAGTCATAATTGTGTTCCAGTTTGGAGGGTAAGGCCGGTAGACTTATGCATGTGGCATTGCCATCCCGCTTCACGGGTAGCTGTGCAACATTAACATCTTTGATGTCTATAGACGATGATTTGTCTTTCCATTAGGAAAACCATCTGCTTGTTTTCTATCTTATGATATAAAATATATATTATATTGTAGCAAACGGTCTGCATTCTGAATTGTTATCATTAAACGACAGAATCTGTCATTCGCGGCTTATTACGCGTATGCCCGAAAAGTTGTATTATAATGTTAAATAATAATCTATAATCTGAAACAAAAATTGATATTCAGTGATAAATCAAAAAAATGGAATAAAAAAGAGATAAAATAGTGGGGAAGATCTTTTATATCCATACTAATATTATCAATGCGAAAGTCTATCTGATTAGCTGTTACACTTTCATCTGCTGAACCGGTTTTGATGAAATTTGGCAAGGAGATAGTTTTAGACTCGGGGTCAAACATAAAGTACTTTTTTGAAAAATATCGACTCCTAAATTTCTAAAAAGGGGTTGAAAGAATAATATATCTAAAATATAGAAGTTATGGAATTTCTTACAGTCTCGACCTTAATCCACCGTCTTGACCTTAAGCTGCGCGGACAGCTAGTTTAATATATAAATATTTACCCATACAACGTTTACTAAACTTTTTCGAATTCAAAGCTGAATTTAAGTAGTGAATCAGTGTCAGTGCGATTATAATGGGTTTCATCGCATATAAATAAATATAAGGGCAACGCTCAAATGAATATTACTCCGTAAAAACTGAAGTTTTAAGCGAGTGTAAACATAAACTTTTTAATAAATTTGTAGAATATTACGACAAAAGAAAAAGGTATGTGGTGTAAAACCTCCTCGAATTTCGGACTGAAATTCCTCGAAATTAGGTATATTTTTACGGCTCACCGCTTGCGTTCCGGACTTTACAGATAAATTTAGATATTTGATGAAAAGAATACCAAAACCTAATTGCGAAACTGCTGTTGTCTGTATATGTATATATATATATATATATATATATATATATATATATATATATATATATATATATATATATATATATATAATCTGTATATTGAATATTTTTTTAAAAGAATACTTGGTGCGTGATCTACAAAGCCAAAAATATAGTTTTAAGAATTTTTGTCTGTTTGTCTGTATGTATATCCGGGGTAAACTCAAAAAGTACTGCATGGATTTACTTCATATTTTGCATGAATATTACTAATAGGTCGGGTCAACATATAGGCTACATATTATCACGCTATCACCTACAGGGGAGGAGGTGTGTACGAGTAAACGAGGTCCGCGCGGACAAAGTCGTGTGCAACAGCTAGTCAGTTTATAAAAAAGTATAAGATTAATATGTTAAAACTAGACAAATTTGTTGATATTTTAATGCTGCAATTGAGCTTTCTGATGTATCTCTGTAATGCTCGTAGTTTACATTTCGTAATTTTAGTTGTCAGATTTAGGAATTTTAATTTTTATGCTACGAAATCGTAGGGCTGTCATGCCTGGAAGCATTCAAGTCTTTAAAATAAAAATATTAAAAAAAGAAAAACTGCAATTAAAGTTATTTATTTAATGAAATAGTAAACCATTTTAAAATACCATAAATTTTGAACCTGCGCATCAAGTTTAACTCCTTCTAAGTCTTGTCTTGCTCTGAAGGTATCCCCAGCAAACAACTCTTTCATCCTTTAAACAACTAGGTCTATAATTTTGCCAAATGGGCATACGATAAGTTACACTTTATTAAAATCATAATATCTTAGTATTATTATGTTTAATATTATGATTTTATTTTTATAAAATTAATAATATAATATTATATTTGCGATAAAAATCATAATATATTTATTCACTTATTGAATAAAACATAATTATTCTAGTTTCTTGTTTCCTCTGTCTGCCATTTCCTTGTTATGTTACAGTTATGTAAAAATAAGAATGATTCGTTGGAAACTTAGTATTCAACAATTATTTTACATCATATGATAATGAACAAGCAGATGCCCTCCTGATGAGACGATATAATCATCGCCTACAAGGAATAAAGAACTTTGCGTTGCGATCCGTGTTGTTGTGATCAAATGTTTGATCAAATGTTAACCAACTTCTTTGTCCTACAAAACAATTCCATAAGTGACTTATATTGACATTTATAATATAACTGTAATTGGTAATGCCCACTGCATTACCAATTTCCAAAGCGAATAAAAATAGAAATATACTGATATAGTGATTAGCCTATTCACCCCATATTTTGTGGTCCCGAGTTCAATCTATTTTCTTCAACTTCAATTCTAAGTTGAGCGAAGGCTTCATAAAAGGATTGTTTTCGAAGGCATGTTCAAATTCCAAATCAGAGAAACAATTTAGAACAGAAAAAAATAAAGTTTAATAGCGCCTTTTGAAAAAAGCTGACTTTCGTGCGAGAAATACTTTTGCGTTATTTGTTGGAAGCATCGATTAAAGGATGCTAAAACTGCCCTACCCTGATCGAGGGCTAGGGCTAAAACTAGAGTACGTAATTCATATACAATATACGTATACGCTCCAAAACATACAAGTGCAGTCGTGTAAAAAGTGGCTAAAGTGGCAGGCGCGCGCAGTGTTAAAAAGATCGCGAGGGGCTGCTCGCGACTGCGTGGAGCGAGTGCGTGTCCGACTTTTGGTTTCGTTCAACGTGAAACACGTGTTTGCTGTGAAAACATAGATACGGAAGAAGAATGGCTTATTTTTATGGTATAAATGAATAAATGTGTTTTTATACATTAACAAATCAAAGAAAGCCTCAAGGCTTTAAGCCGACGCTGTAAGCCGGGCGACCTAAGTGCAGATACTAGGCCTGAAAGTCATCTTAACTCAATCTCATGTCGTAGCCAAATTATCGTGCAAAGATTTGTGATGCGTTGACACGATAATACCACAATGTAAAAACAGGCTGTGGTAATACTTTGTGGTTGTGCTACGACGAACTGGGTATACTCTGTCAACCATGGCCTGTCTTGTTTCGTCTTGTAAGGCGTCCTTGTGCAAAAGCAACAAAACATAAGTTTATCAACTATTACTATTAGGCAAGTAAACTTGTAAAATTTACTTAGCAGTGATATTTTTTTCTTTTAACTTCATTATAATATGTTATACTACTACCGTGATTTTTTTTAACACATCTAAAATCAATCGTTTCGGTAAAAACTGAAAGGGAGTGGGAGGACATTTGACTCTAACGAAAATTTGTATTTTAAAGATTAATATTTCATAAACAGATCTCTTAATCAAATTGTTTGTCTAAACTAAACTGTTATTCCAAACTCGCAATATTTTTTAAAAACCAATCGAACGATACCACACACTATGGGGATAAAAAATAAACATCCCCACTTTACGTGTAGGGAAGATTCCCTGAAAATATATATTTTAAACTCTGCACTTTTTTCCATACTAAAGTTAACGAGTTTAACTGTGCCAAATTTCGTAGTCATCAGTCTGCGCAATTTTCGTAAAAAGGGGTACAAAGTTTCCGCTTCACGTATCAATATATAGATAAGCTTCTACTTACTACCAAAACATTACTCTATTTACGATTACTTGTGTTGTAAATGTAAAGGCCGAACTGTGATAATGTTTGAAACAACCTTGCCTTAATCCGGTTTTGTTAGGTAGTAAAATATAAGTTATTTAAAAAATGCTTTATGTAATGTATGTTTATCTTTGTTTTAATAGTATTTGTTATACAGTTAGTATTTTAGACTTTGCAATAGTCTTACATTTATAAACGATTGAAGCCGCGAACAATAGGTATACATATTCTCTTTATATATTCATCAATTAAATGATTCTTTCTATATACCGAGTAGTTTAGTTTTAGTTTCTTTTGATAACTAAAATTAGTATACGTATTACCTTTGATTTGTTTTCTATATTGTGCTTTATTTTTACGAATAATTAAAGATTTGTTTTTTTTTTTATTATGTAAGAGCATAAAACTAAACATTTAGTCGTAGTTAGCACCATTGATATATTGTTATCCTTTAACCAAGGGTTGTCTGGAGGAGATCACTTTTTAGTGATAAGACCGCCTTATACATTATTAATATGTACCTACTAGCGATTGCCTGTGGGCTGTGGCCGAAAGGAGACTGATACCGTTGCATACAATCTTCGGCCCTCTTGTAATAAGATGAAAATTATGTTAATTTATAGCTAGTTTAACATTCTATAAAATATACTGAAAATTTTACAGATTTTCGCAGCCTGAGAACAGAGATATAAGATATTCACTAGAAGTAAGGTTATGGTACTACGGTAAAGTTTAACTAACTATACCGTTTACTATTATATAAACAACTGATACTTGTTATACAGGCAAATATGTTTCATGTTTATAAATTGACACAATACTAAAATACAGATTTTTGGAAACCACAAATTAAAGGATGCCTTCCTGTAGGTAGGTATGTAAAATAGGAAAGAGTAAAATCCGCGACTTGCGACTCTTGCGAGCTTTTATTGATGTCAGTTGTCATTGTCACTTTTAGCTATATTTTCTCCCTCTACACGTGCGACGTACCGCACAACGCGAGCCGCACGTCGAGCTCGCGTTGTTCGCCGACGACACCGCCCTGTATACGTCCAATTTTTCCGAAGCAATAATCACCAAGCGGCTACAGGCTGCGGCCAACGCGCTTAGCGATTGGTTCAGAAAATAGCGTATCGACGACACGGCTGCACTTTTGTGAGGTTTAACCTCACAAAAGTGCAGCCGTGTACTTTCGCCGCGGTATACATCCGTGACAGCAAAGGCGCGGACTGCGGAAGCTAGGCAACATTACCCTGTTCGGAAACGTCATCCCGTGGGAAAGAAAAGTCAAGTACCTCGGGGTAACGTTGGACAGTAAAATGTCATTTAAACTGCACATACAAAGAGTGAGAGCTAAGGCTAAATTCGTTGTAGGTCCGTTAAACAACCTTATCAATAAACGAAATAAAATGTCACTTAGACACAAGATGACACTTTACAAGTCGTGCATGCGCCCAATCCTATCATACGCTTGCGTAGCGTTTGCCCATCTTCCTCGTACGGACTTGCATTCGTTGCAAGTGGTACAAAATAAATTCCTGCGTATATGCGCAATGTAGACCTCCATAATGATCTTGAATTGCCGAGCTTAGCAATGCATTTCAAAGAAATCTCTAAAAGATAATTCGATCGTGCCATTTCGCATCCGAACCCACTGGTGGTAGCCGCGGCTGACTACATCCCAGATCCTAATCCGGATCCCAAATTACGTAGACCCCGCCACGTTCTTACCGATCCTGATGACCCGATAACTCTGGCCAACGGTTCACACGAAAACATTACACTCCTACGGTGTCGCGAATGTATGAATGTAGGAATGTAGGAGTGTAATTCGCCGAAGGGCGAAACCCCTGTTTCGCCCTTCGGCGAACCGAGCCCAAGGGCAAGGTTCGGCCGACGGGCAAAACAATACCACTAGCCCTCTTATCGCAAATCACGACCCCACCCTAAGCCGAGGTACGGTCTCACAGGAGACACCCTTAGGGCAGAGGGCGTACAACTCTACACCTTTAAATTCTGGCTGAGCACTCTGCTCGCCCCCGCGACCGGTGAAGCTGTAACAACCCATAAGACTAGCAGTAATTGAGACATTCCGAAAAAAAGCTATATTAAATCCACAGATAGTAAACCGTATTAAGTTCGATGTAATGTAATCAATAGATTATTTAAATTGTATCGATTATATTTTTCTCTGTGGTCTAGTGGTCCAGCGTTGGCGTCGACCACATGAGGTCCCGGGTTCAATTCTCGGGTCGGGCACTTAAATAAAAATGTTTTTCAGTTTTCTGATAAACACAAATTAGCCCGGGATTGGAAAGTGCCCGGTTGGCGATAGGCTTGCCACCTATCACATTTGTGGGACCAAGTATCTTCGGCTAATCGTGGGTGCACTTGTTGTACCTCTGCCTACCCCTTCGGGGATATGGGCGTGAAGATACTTTTTTTTACATTTTTTCTTTTTATATTATAAATGGTTTATAAAATATTTTAATCACACAGTAGTGAAGTAGTATGCTAAAACGCTTATTTTATATCTATGTACCTACTATGTGTATATTTGTTACTTCTTCAAGCTAAGGCTTGTTGAATGAAATTTAGTAGTAGTTAATTAGGTTGAGTGGCTAGGTTAGTAACTACGTACATTTTAAAAGTCTTATCAAATTAATCTATAAAAAAAGAACACCCTACTAGCAATTATTATATAATAACTAGCTGATCCGGCAAACGTTTTTTTGCCATACAAATTACTTCTATTGAATATTTTGGTGGGGTACTTGAGATGGGAGAGGGGGCCAATGTAGATAAAAACTATACTATATTTCGAGTTTGACCAAACAGTAGATACCTATCTACAACATTTTATTGAAGTCGGTTTAATATCTAGTTTCGGAGTCAATCGCGGTCAAACAGCGTGGCACGTAATTTAAAATATAATATATTACGATATGAATGGGGTATGCATAGAAGAATATGCGCATACATGATATATGCAATATGTATACACATACAATATACAACACTAGAACATACGATGATAGTAAATACAAACTTGCATATACTACGCATTGACTTCAAAAAACAATTGAATTTTTTTTATATCATAAGATAGCAAACAAGCAGATAGGTCTCCTGATGGAAAGAGTCAACTATCGCCTATAGACACCAAAGATGTTAATGGTGCGTTGCTATCTTGTGACGAGGTCTAATGCCATATGCATAAGTTTACCGGCTACCTTACCCTCCAAACCGGAACATGACAGCGACAAGCACTGACTCTATTGCGGCAGGAATAGGTAAGGCGGTGGTACCAGACCCGGGCGAGACAATGCAGAACTCTACGACTTAGTAAAATAGAAATTAAAATAATATAATAAAGAAACATTTAATATATCGCTGAAAATCGTATTTTTTACTTTTATAATGTCATATTATTTTGGTGCACAATAAAGAGTTATTGTATTGTAATTGTTGTTCGTTTGCATTATATTTGCATCTAACTTTAGACATAGAAGGTTTTTTATCGAGTGTTTTTTTGCAACGTAACTAATCTTCTGATAGAAATAAAATAAATAATCATCGGTCTATACATATCAAAGATGTTGAATGTACGTTGATTCGTGTGACGACGACGTAAACGTGCACAAGTTTACCGGCTACCTTACCCTCTAATGTGGAACACGACACTGACAAGCAACAACGTTTACTGCGCCTAAAACTACTTAAACGGTAGTATCAACCCCGAAATGTTGCAGAACAATAAGTGTAAGCGAAGTTTTTTTAATATTATAAGACAGTAAATAAGCAGGTGGAAAGAGACAACCATCGCATATAGACACCAAAGATGTTAAAGGTGCGTTGCTATCCTTGTGGCGGGGTTTTAATGCCACATGCATAAGTTTACTGGTTACCTTACACTTCAAACCGGAACACGACAACGACAAGCTTTGATGCTTGTTTGATGCGAGCTTTGATGCTTTGATGTGACAGGAATAGGTGAGGCGGTAGTACCACATACCCGGAAGTTGCGGAACTCTACCACGTAGTAGTCACAATGGTAGTGAATCGTATAGCGAATCGATCAACTTTTACGACCTGCCTGGCAGAACCGCAGTTGGTCTATTTTTTAAAAAGGCCCCAGACCTACACGGGAGATATAGCGACGCAGACTTTTCTATACAAAAATCTGTGTATCAATTCTTTAATGCTGTGACAAATATGTCAATAAATACCGTTCGTAACAATTGTTGCAATTACAAGCACTGAAAATATTGCAGGAATAGATAAAGGCGGTGGTACCTAACCCGGGCGAGACAATGCCGAACTTGTCGCCACAATGGTAATGTCTTACATAGGTAATCGTTCGTCTGTTACGAACTGCCTGACAGAGCGGCAGGCGATCTATTCTGGGTGTGTATTAAGACGGCGGTCTTAAGACCGCCCCGTTGGTCGAGTTATTAGCGACCCTGACTACGCAATCAACGGGGCGCGGATTCGATCCCCGACGGGGACAAGCATTTGTGTGATGAGCATAAATGTTTGTATTTCCGGGTTTGGGTGTTTGTAAAATATATTCTAGTATTTATATATATGTATTTCTATGTATGAGTATCGTTGACTAACACCCATAACACAAACAAATAATTTGCTTGCTTTGGGGTTAGATCAGTAAGTGTAATTTGTTCCGTGAATATTTATTTATATTTATTTATCTTCGAAAGGGGTCCGGAGTCGGACCAACAATGGGGCAATGATAGGCTAAACATGTGCCTTTTGAGCAATTAGCCGGTTGACCACCGAATTATCTGTTCGCACTTTTAGTGACACTATGTGACCACCCAGTAGGTTGTACATTGAGCGTTCTAACCAAGAAATTTCCTTAGTCAAAGAGCTAGCGATACTGACTACGCAATCGATAGGGTTAGGGTTCGAATCCCGACAATGACAAGCGTTTTTTTGCTTAAATGTTTTTATTTTTTGGGTTTCGGTGTTTATTAAAAATATTGAAGTTTTACGTATGTATTTCTATTAAAAGTTTTTTGGGTTTCGGTGTTTATTAAAGATATTGAAATTTTACGTTTATATTTCTATTAAAAGTATCGTTGACTAATACCTATATAAATCACAAACAAAAAAATTGCTTATTGAGATTAGATATAGACCAATTCTTTTATTTTATCCAGTGATATTTATTATTTATAGTTATTATTATCTCCGCCACAAGGATAATGACGCAACATTTACATGATTGGTGTATAATAAGATTTTATCTTTTTAGGGTTTAGTACCTCAAAAAGAACAAACAGAATCCTTGCAGGATCACTTTATTGTCCTTCTATCTGTCAAGATTCTACGTAGGTCACACTATAAGTTTTGCGTAACTTAAAAAAACAACATATTATAATCAAAATATTATGTTTATTGCTTTTCAAAATAATCTCCTTTACATTTTAAACATTTTTTCATGAGATCAAACCATTTTTTAAAACAGGAGGACCACAGATCTGAAGGCATGTTTTCTACGTGCTGATTGAACGCTATCACTGCCTCTTCGGAGTTGGTAAAAGTAAAACCTCTCATCAAATCTTTGATTTTGGGGAAAATACAGAAATCACAGGGTGCTAGGTCGGGGCTATGCACAGGAAAAGTGACGAGATGTACTTTTTCTGAAGCTAAAAATGACTTTGTTTTGTTGGCCGTGTGTGAAGAAGCGTTATAATGGTGTAGGAGAATGCGGCTTTTGGGTCGTCTTTCGCAAACTTTTTCTAACACCCTGGGTAAACAAATGGTAGAATACCACTCGGCATTAACACTCTTTTGATCTTCAAGTGGAATTGTACAGATGGGACTCGTACCTGAGAAAAAAAACGTGATCATTTTTTTACCAACGTTTCTCGCCTGTCTCACTTTTGTTGGCCTGTTCTCATTTTCAAACACCCATTCACAAGATTGCTGATTGATTTTTTCGGGTTCAAAGCAATAAATCCACGTTTCCTCTCCTGTGACAATGTCATAAACAGCATTAGAATGTCCGTGGTCGTCCTTCAGTAGCATTTGTTGAGCACCATTCCACGCGAGCCCGCTTCTGCTCCGCTGTCAGTTCATGAGGGATCCATCGACAACAAAGTTTCCGAATTTTCAATTCTTCGTGTAAAATTCTCTGAATTTGGCTCATACCAATCCCCAATAGTCCTCGAATTGTCTTATAGGTAATCCGGGGGCTTTCTTCAATTAACCGCTTAACAGTAGCCACATTATTTTCGTTGACGGCAGTTGAAGGACTGAAGGCCTGACGGCAGTTGAAGGTAAAAAAACTCGACCTCTCTCAAAACAATCGCCTCACGGTGCTCAAACAAGGTGCTTCTCTCCCAAAAGCATTTTAAAGACGAGCCGCACAGCCGGAGAAAGAGAACTTTTAAAATCATAAAAAATCATCGCTCTAAAATCTTTTCGGCTTAATTCCATTTTCGTTGCGTACGTAGAACTTTGATGTGTGATAAAAAAACAATTGACAAATCATTTCCCGCCAATTGTCTTTTTTATCACTAAGAAGGTTGCTACGTTTTAAAAATATAACATTCGAAATTCAAATAGTTCCGATTAGCTAGAAGTGCAAAACTTTTAGTGTGCTCGATGTATATCTTAGGAACGGATGAATGTATCGAGTTGAAATTAAAATCATACAACCAGGTCTACAAAGCTGTGTAAAAATCAATTTTTAAGTTAACGTAAATACCTAAAAGGTTAGACCATTTGTACCGCAAAAACAACATAGGTATATTCCGACACTACCGAGGGAAACAAAATTTATAGCGTAGGTATATAAACCTAGAACTATAAAATTTGGTAAGTAATATCGTCTTATCTACATGTACAGGTAAAAATATGAAACTAATTAAATATTGTAAAAAAAAATATTGTGTTTATTTAAAGTACAACAACAAGTACAAGTACAAGATTTTGGAAACTAAATTTCGGGAAATGCCCGGAAAAACTGCGGAACTCGTTCCTGAACTATTTATAATATGCGCCTATAAATTTGTACGGAACCCTCAATAGGCGAATCCGACTTACACTTGTCCCGATTTTTTTCTAGTATTAGAGTAATCTGCTTGTTGGCACATAGCAAACCTATAATCTAAAAAAAAACTCATATTCCAATACCATGAAAATGAAAGAGTATAAATATGTAATTTACATACTACATACTCGTATTTTCAACAAAGCACTTACTCATACCTGATGAAAAATCTATAATTTATGCAATTCGCTACATATATAAACATGTAACTTTACTTATCTAATATCAGAGAACGGACAGTAATTAGTTTATCTTGAGAATCATAGATGATTGTATGTTACTTTCTTTGAAACACATAATTTAGATACCGCGTATTACCATACCAAGCATCTTGATTGATAGCAACGTTAGACATACTTTCTCCTATTGAACTCACATTGAATATTTAGTAATAGAACTTAGCTGAGCTTCGTTTATTTCGCGCTTAGGAATAATCGAAAAATTTAGATTGAAATGAGACCGAGGCAGACAGGCAATCGCGCGTCAAACTTAATTGCCGTGCTATTTGTTCTGCTCAGTCCGTTCCTAACCGCCACGCTGGTAACTGGTAACGTCGTTGTCGTACGATTACAATGCAATAAAAAATGGCCGTAAATGCGGTCATTTAAACGAAAACGACTTTGTCGTGTGTGAACATACAGAATTCATGGAATCATGGCGGAGGAACAGGAACAATGCGACTCTATCAACTCGTGGGAGCTGAACGGGCTGAACTCCTTGGATCTATGGGATTACACCGTGGAATTGGAGTGCTTGCAAGGAACTGAAGGTTAGTCTTGCGTAAAATAGAGAGGGGTATTACGATGCTTGTTACAGTCACCGACCGATTCGATAAGCGCAAAATGTTTTAAAATCGACCCTCGAAATTTTTCATTCTTTGTTGCGGAGTTTTTTAATTTTGTATGTTTTCGAGTTCTTTAATAACGTCTGCTTACTTGCAATCTAGTAATTGTTTTTATCTATTTTCACAGCCGTAGTAAATTTATGTTTTTTATTAACCAATGAGTAAAAATGCTTCGTAATAAAATAACATCACGAATCTATTATTAGTTATTTTTGTTTTACGATTGCAAAAAATTATGTTATTTAATTTATACTGCTGACTACACAAAAAGAGATGTTTTTTGTATGTTCATATTCAATGTGTATACTGTATAGATTTTTTGGTATCTTCCAAGTGATTTGACTAAACGTGTAGCTTAATAACGCGAAGGTATTTAATTTTGTTCCGAGTTTTACGAGAGTAAGTATTTGACATATATTTTATAAAGATTTTCGGCGGATTTTAAGTCTCTTAACTATTTGCGTGTTGCCTTTTTTGGCGTGAAATAGTTTGTGAATATCCTTTTGCTTTATTGTGTACAAAAATAAAACTATTGGCGTATTTAGTGCCAATACTTTTATTTATTTTTTATTTAATAAAACCAACTTTGTAAAATAATAACACTCTTATTCCAATCCCATCTGGATTTAAACAATGAGGCTTTATATGCGTAATTAATATTAACATAATCTATGTACACAGTATTTTTAATTAATTGATTCAGGCTAGTTTTTTCATTTTAAAAAGATCCAAACGTTGTTGTTAATTAAAATTAACTCGCGCTAAATAGTTAGCCTTCGTTATATTAAATGAAGCTACGAAATACTAATAAGTATGCGAAGGCTACAATTTACTCAGGGTAGAGACAACGAAAATTCCCATCATTACTTTGGCAAAGTATTATTAAAGGAACGATGGTAGAGTTCCGCAACGCACAGGTTTCGCAACACCGCTATATTTTTCGCAGCCGCGACGCCGGTATTACTGTGGTATTGCCTTCTTCCGACAAAGATATCAACACACCCTTAACATCTTTGTTGTATATCTGCGATGGTCATTCTTTTCTTATATAGATGAACTTAATTTTACTTTGATCTACCTTTATAACCATGACATGTAGCTGTTTAGTTTTTAGCTAGTAATAGAAATTTGCTGATAAGATTGACGTATATGCAAGTGTGATGGAGCTGCATTCTTTCCTCTATTATTCAATCATTACAATATTATAAAATATGTTGTTTGTACGTTGTTCCGTCATTCCGGAATACTATATGTAGCATATATATTTCCGATACGTAATAACTTGAAGGCTTCAGAAAATAGCTAACTCATTCTTTAAAGGCCGGCAATGCACCTGCAAAATACAGCAAGTGATCGCTTACTATCTATTCCTGTCCATTTTCCTTCTTATCTTAAAAAAAACGGCTGAACAAAATTTATAGTAACTACAAAAATGTAGATCCGTTAACAGGTCCTGTAAAAGGTCCTTATTTGAATAAATACCATTTTTTTATAGTTTGCCACATAACCTTTAAAGATTCAAAAATTGTATAATTTGAAAAAATATAGTTCAGAGATTATAAGATATTGCAATAAATATTATCAAAAGAGTGAAAACAAAATTACGTGCTTTTCCATATTGGACGACTGACATTTATTAGCTATCTATCCGTTGGAATGTCTATGAAGACAATTTCATTTAAATATTGGGCTAGTAGTGGTTTGTTAAATCTACTGTGTCTTCGAAAAGCACGTAACGCTGTTGGTCTCGGAATTCATATATAAAAGTAATTCTTAAGAGTCGTGGTGAACGTGGAATATCTTAACACTTCAGTTTATTCAATCTACTTCGGAGGAAACCCGGCATAATGATATCTAATTTTTAATTTTTATGCATACCTGCATTATATTGAATTCCACAAAATGTCGTTTTCTCTTACTTATTGTCCAATCATTTGTTCAGCTCGTTTTCGTTTTTTTTACGTATGACGAAAGTATGAATAAATAAGTACTTATTCAATACGTTACTTAAATCATACTATTATGGTGCAGTTAAGTAATAAACAAACAACCAGTAGAACATCCCAACTTTCACATGTGTGACATTACTCTGGAAGTTAAAATTATACATCGTTGTATTTATTCTCATTACTTCTTAGTCTATAAATATGTTTTAGTAGCATATAAAACAGTGGGATTATGTAATATATGTTTAAAAACTTAATTATATTTACAAAAGTTTATCGTTATGCGCATTCTTTGACTACTACAATTAGGTAATCAGTAAATCTATTCAGTTAATATCTCTCGGCCAAATGACCGAGTAAGTGCTATATG
The DNA here is from genome assembly GCA_036924255.1 of Apodemia mormo. Lineage (NCBI taxonomy): Eukaryota > Metazoa > Arthropoda > Insecta > Lepidoptera > Riodinidae > Apodemia > Apodemia mormo. The sequence goes on from JAUPFN010000005.1 coordinate 12,705,401, forward strand.
TAACGGTTTTTCTCTCGAGTTAACAGGCCGCTGTAGATTGTAAGTTATATTGCCGGAATAACAACATAATATGTTGCCATACAAGTTTTTATAGGTCGCAGAATTAAGTATATGTATTGATAAAGATTATTAAACTCTATCGTGTAATATGATTAATAAATAAACAAATACGCTAAACAAAATACACGAATTGATCTAACCTCAAAGTAAGCAATTTATTTATTTGTGTTATGGAACTTATGGTTGTAAGTCAACGATACTAGTACATAGAAATACACATATAAATACTGTAACAATGTATAATAATAAACACCCAAACCCAGAAATACAAACATCTATGTACTTACATCACACAATTAATGTCTGTCGCTGTCGAGAATCGAACCCAAATCTTATCGATTCTTAGGTTCGCTAACCACTCGACCAACAGGGTGCTCATTAATGTTAATATTTAGAAGAAAACTGTTTCCTATTAATATCGTAGCATAATTGTATTCATATTAAACATTGTACAATATCTTAGCAAAATAATTTGTACTTACATAAAAAGGGCTAGCCCGCCGCTGTTCATAAAAAGGCAACTTCTCAGTGTGTGGCTGCATGTCCAATCCATTAGTAGCTTGAAAATTGTTGACACGTCAAAATAACTTGAAAAAAATTCATTGGATAAAAGGTATCTGATTTTTGAAGTTTGAACGAGATAGCGGTATCTATATATCAACTACCACAGCTGCAGTCCACTTTATATACCCCTGGCGTCTGGAAGGGTATGACATCCTTAGGCGTGCCCACATGCCCGACTACCTTTAAGCTTGGCGTATAGATGGTAGGTATGGAATATTTTTTCAGTAGCGTTCCAATCTTATCGGTAATCCCTTTAATATATGTCATGAATGCCGGCTGCCTTTTGACTACCCGCATAGTTCCTATTCCCACAGGATTTTAGGTATTCTCTGTCCTTTCTCAGGTCTGAAACTATATTTGTAGCAAATTTCATCTAAATTGGTTCAGTGGTGTAGACCTCAAGAGGAGATAGACAGAGTTACTTTAGCATTTATATTAGTAGCTTTTGCCCGCAGCTACGGTCTCGTTAAATTCATTTTAGAGATAGGGGGTTAGAAAGGGACAAAAAGTAGCCTATGTCAGTCTCCATCCCTTCAACTATTCTTAAAAAATCACATCAAATCGTCGCTCTGTTTTGCCGTGAAAGACGGACAAGCAAACACACACACACGGATGTGTGTATACGTATGGATTACATATATAGACATTTTCAACAGTAAGTTATTACTGTCATGTATATATTACTTAACGGTTCATTATTTGTTCTTACCCATGTGACTAGCACAAAAGCCTCATACAGTACACGTTGACTACTTCCTTGACTTCCAAGCCTCAATACTACAGTGAAATGCAGCATTGTTATGGCTGTAAGTATATTTAAAACATTAGTACCTATAATCCTTGGACAAGTTTTCGCAAAACCCTATAAATTAATGGGCAAAATGATAGAGACACGTTATGCCTGTTGCCTTCGGTCACCTCGAATATGTTATTTGACAAAAGTATTTGTTTACCATAAGCCCATGTTTTCATAACATTGATAACTTTCTCGTAATTTAAATAAGTTTGCAGAAAAGAGCTATTAGGGCAATTTACAATCTTAATATTGATTTCTTTGAATTTTTTGAATTGTTTTGAAAAATTCAAAGAAATCAATATTTTAACTGTTATATCCCAATATATATTTGAGAACTTGATGTACGTTCGTAAAATATTTGCTTTTTAAAAAAAATGGTGATGTACACTCACTTAATACAAGGAATAAAAACAATCTTGTTGTGCATGCATCTCGTCTCCACAGAATAAGTAACACTTTTATGGGGCAATGTATACACTTTTACAATAAACTTCCCGAAACTATAAGGGATCTACCAGTCAATAAATTTAAAAAATGTGTTAAAACAAAACTGTGTAAAAAGGATATTATAAAATCTCAGATTAGTTAGATGACAAAAAAGCCTGGGATTAATTGCTCCTCATACCGATCTCATATATATTTTTTGTAATATTGTGTTATTGTAAAAAAGCAGATGATATGAAAAAAAGACAAGCCCGCTGAGTTTCTTCCGCCGGATCTTCTCAGTGTGTGGCCGCGTTCCGGTAGTAGTCCGGTAGTAGTTTAAAAAAATATGTTGACGTGTCAAAATAACTTGTAAAAAGTTTTATTGGATAAAGTATTTCTGATTTCTGATTTCTAAATGAAATAGACTGAATTTAGTGCAACTTACTCAGCCTTAATAAAAGGAATGTTAGAAGAATTTGAATGTCCTGTACTCAGCTCACTTGATGAGTTTAGGATTGACAAATTTGATCCGATTGCGAAGGTAAATATTTTCTTACATTTTTGTAAAAACTTAACGCCTTAGCATTCTGTATAGCCACGGATGAAATGGATACGCCTTTCAAGACAATTTCTCAGTTTGTCAGTGAAACTTGCAATTACACACAGAAATACAGAGTTATACTACTTACCAATGAAATAAAATAATTTCAAGAGAAATTTTTAAACCTCGTCATCTCATTCGGTACGATAAAACAGTACCTACAATAATATTTTTATTGTTCACAATATAATATCACCTGCAAATGTATGAAATTTTTGAGAGTAATAGGAGCAAACGCTCCTATTACTCTCACAAATTGAGAATTGCGTGTCTATTAGTAACTAATTATGTGGTCTCTGGTAATAGCCAAGCACATAATATGCGTTGAGTACCTATATTGTGTACTTTTGTTTGTGCTGCTGGCTGCTGCCTTTTGAAACAGTTGAAAATAGAAGATAATGAGTGCATCTTGTGATTTCCATCCATTTATGTCTTGTTTGTATAAATATTCACAAAGACTTGCAAAAGAAATTAAATATTTTATGCTTTAAGTAATAGTCTTCCACAAAGATACTCCTAAATCAATAGATAAACTGCCGTTGTATTACAAAATTACTGCTTATAATTATGAGCCTAATCTGTTGCATCCAATCAAATGTAACATTAAGTTTGAATAAAAGAGATAAATTGATTATCAAATATCATAGTTTTCAACTGCGATCAAACTGGTTTATCAATATAACTCATATATTTTATTAAATAGAGTGCTAAGTGTGAGTTTTTCTTTTCGCATTCGATCGTGAGCGCGTTTCGAGTTTACTAGGAATTTGTATGTGATTTGTACAGCACCACCTAGTGGTAAACGTGAGAAACCAGTTTACCATTAGGTGGCGCTGTACAAATCACATACAAATTCCTAGTAAACTCGAAACGCGCTCACGATCGAATGCGAAAAGAAAAACTCACACTTAGCACTCAGGTGAGAAAATAGTTATTTAAAACACGATTGTACAGGTTTCACTATATTAGTTAATTGAAGCTTACCGGTTTTACGTATTAACGCATCATCAGGCATAATTTTTTACACACCAATTGAATTTACAATATTCTCGTAGAACCTTAAAATGTGGCGTTATGATAGCGCTAGTTCCGAGTGTTATCACATTAATTATCACTTAACCATACGATTCATGCTACCTTTGTCAAAATTTATTTTACCGGTAAATGAATATCAGAAATGATTTTGGTATATTGAACCGGTAAAATAAATTTTGTCAATAAAAAAATATTCATTTTACCGGTTCAATATACAAAAATAATGTCTGATAATCATGAATATTATAGGTAGATATACCTATCTTATACCTATATTACTAGCTATCTTTAACTTGATTATAGATTGCAGTGATAAATTGTGGGTCATTTACGATAATTATTTCACGTTCTTTTGTTATAAATCCATTTTCTTATACATTGAATATTTGAGAAGCAATTTTATTCTAATAGTTTTATTGTTTTTATGTTAATTACTTCTTACTTTTTCCACATCGACACGCCTAGCCTTGGCATCTTTAAGAATCGTAGTCTATTCATGTCTAAAATATTAATAATGCAGTTATTTTCAAGATGTACCTGGTACTTTATTAATTACCCGATTCGAGATTTTTCGAAGATAAAAAAGATGAGCGTCTCGTCGAAACAAAGCTGTTCACAATAATTCAGCTTGTATTAATCAAAAAAAGGTTTGTTCCTGGAACCACTGTCTATAATATCTGTCGTGTCATTGCGATGCAAATAGCTTACTCTTATATAGTCGGTTCCTTTTTCTAGGTGTGGGTCCTACAAACAACTTAACAAACCTATGTACTTTATATTTATGTAACAAGTGGGTAGCGGCTAACATGTAGCTTTTTTATATCATAAGATAGCAAACAAGCAGATTGGTCTCCTGATGGAAAGAGTCAACCATCGCCTATAGACACCAAAGATGTTAATGGTGCGTCGTAGCTTTATAGAGCCATATACTAATATGATACAAATTACGGCACTATAACTAATAGGCATAATGTTTCACTAGAAGCACTCGATACACTTCCAGAAAATTATTTGAATAATTTTTTTTTCTAAAGAAAAGAATTCCTTTAGATTACTTTTCGAAATAAGTCCAATAACAACAAATTTCGTTGACAAAATGTTATCGAGTTGGAAAAACTGTTATTATATTAAAATCCTTCAAGCCATCCGTACATGGCATGATAAAAGAATTGAAATGTTTTCATTACTTTTAAATAATTTTTCATGAATTATTTTTGTTAAAATATCATCACGTTCATTCGTAGAACACGTGTGCTGAAATGTTTGATAACTATGATTAGCACAAATAACTAACAAACTAAATTATGTTTTAGTTTACTTTGTGATGGTTTTTTTTAATTATAAATTTTCGGGCCAGACAAGTGTGTCCGGGGTTTTTGTGTTTTCGAGGTTTTGTTGGAAAATCGAGACCTCGTTAAAAGCTCGGCTCGAAGTCTGGCTGTGTATTGACATCCCTGTGACTCGGATCATGAAGCTGATTTTATCTGGAGGCAGCACTTCTAATACCTACCTGAAACACAATTTTACATACTGCTGTCATCTTCTGAGGTCTCTCCCTCTCTTTCTAACTTAGCTGTATAAAAAGAGATGGAGAGACCTCATAGACGGAGATATAACGTAAATATTTGTTTTAATTGATTAACACGAGTGCTAGCTCCACCTGTACCCAGCGGCGTGTACAGGATTATGATACTGAGTATGCGACGGAGTACTCGGACACAAAACTTTTTCTTTTATAGATTTTAGCGGCGTGCACATGATTATGACACATTTTATTCATTTACTTACTATTAATTAAAATCATCTAAAACGTACGAACGTTTTATTAAAATATCTGTGAATGGCAAGTAAAGCACTGCTTTTCTGCCTATAAGGAGCGCACGCGCCTGCCTGTACCTAATACTTCATGACTCGGATGACCACGTTCGGCTATCAATTCAAGTTAAAGTATAACGAAGTGAAATTCTTTATCAGATTTACTTAATTCTTTATCAGGGTTACTTTTTAAGGACCGGCCAAATTTTCAGAGACTGATCAGAATCGATAATAATTATGTTCGATTTACATGATAAAAAAAAATATTTAAAAAATTCAAAATTTCATTTTTATCCGACACAAAAACAAAACACATGGATATAATTTCAATTACGCAAAATTCTACCTAAAATATTTTAAATGCCTTCAATCAAATTAAAAGTGATGGTGAAAAATGTACTTAGAGCGACAGCTTACATAATAGTTACTATCGTAACTATAGGTAAGTGTAAAATGACACACTGCCAGCAATACAGAGTTCATTACAAGACCGGTGCACCGAATTCATGAATTTAGCGTGTTATTTTTAAACGAATATTTTTATATTATCTTATACTAATATTACATTAATAATTAAATCGCACTTTCATTGATTCAATATTTAATTCTTAATTTTAAAATTAACCCTTCATAAGCGGCGATTAATATTATCATCCAAATTGCTACCCAATTAACAAGTGATCGTGGTGAAATTGTTAATACGAGTATGTTAATAGATTTTTGATGCGTCTGAAACAGGACAACGAGAAAAATAAGAGAATAAAAGTAATTAAAAAAAAATCAAACCGACTTCGAATATCTGTCAACTTTACCCATATCCCAAAGACTGTTTATCTGATTTTGATAAAACTAAGACTGTTTCCTAAGTTGAAATATATTTAAATCAAAATGGAACCCAAATAGATCATCATAATATAAATACAGGACAATCTGATAATCTCATGTTTTAAGTCGGTATTTTATTTTTTGTTATAGTAATAAAAATATTTATTAATGTAAATCGCTACGTAAAAGTACATCCTAAACAATTATATTTCGATTTCTAACGACTTATCAACAAAGTAATGAAAAAGTGAAATTTTCATCACAATAATGATTTCCAGTCACTACGACGAACGGCTACATTAGCTTTTACCGATTAGATGAGTTACTGATTAGTGGCACGTAAGTTCTATAGAAAGCTGAGAGGCTATTGTCTTCGGTGAATGTAAAAATTTAAAAGTAATGCAAATAAATGCATATTCAAATCACGTGGTCACGTGGAATGTAGTGTCGATATTAATTAAAAATCGTGGAGGCGCACAGATTATAGGCATCGCCATATGATGGACGTTCCACGTACCTGGACAAAGCGGTTTGACTCGACATTCTTCATTCGAACCGCAAGGACTGGAACATGCTTCCCAAGTCTGTGTTCACAAACGAGTACAATCTAGGGATCTTCAAGAGAAGAGTGAACAGGTACCTTCTAGGGAAGCGCGTTCCATCTTAAGCCGCATCTTAACTTACCACGAGATCGTAGTTTAAGCGCTTCCTTCCTATATATATTCCTTCTTCCCTTTGAAGAATAGATCATTTGCCATTCCAAGAATAGATCATTATTGTGCAATAATATTGAATACCCCCTTTGATTCCAAACATTCAGTAAATTCACTGTTTCGCAATATCACAATAGTTCAATAAATATTGCGCAATATTATTGAAGGTCTATACCTTAGTCGAATCGGGTTCAAAAAAAAAGTATATACTTACCTATAAAGGGAAGAAGGAATATATATATATATATATATATATATATATATATATATATATATATATTCCTTCTTCCCTTTGAAGAATTTCTTTCTACACAATTTTATAGTATAAGTAATTGGACTTAGAACACAATATTACTTTAAACTACTTTAAGCCATCGGCACTTGATGTGGTCCTTAGAACGGTCACATTAATTCTTTTTAATAACTAAAAACTCTTTATTATGACACATATATTAAATTTTAGCAGGGATTATGCAGTAAAATATGAAATCGGTTGACTATTTACATAAAAATAAATAGGTTACCCTGTGTTTGTCCTGTGAAAAATAAAGCTTCTTGCCAAATAGTTCGTATAAACGAATGATAGGCAAAAATTTTCACTACCGTCGTGAGTTTTTTTTGTAGGTGATAGAGTTCCGCAATATGTCATCCGTGTTTGGTGCCATCGCTTTATCTATTCCTTTCGCAGTAACGGCAGTGCACTGTCATATTTCGATTGGGAACACCTCATCTATATGTTCAAAAAATCAGAAGAAAAGAAAAATAAGTAGCTATTACAAAAAATGAAATTCCCGACTGTGACTCGATCCGAAAAAAAGCCTCTGTCAATCTCACGATTTATTCACTTAGGCGCCCCATAGACCTACAATAATATTGCGCAATTCTTTTATTGTGCAATAATATTGAATACCCCCTTTGATTCCAAACATTCAGTAAATTCACTATTTCGCAATATCGCAATAGTTCAATAAATATTGCGCAATATTATTGAAGGTCTATGGGGTCTATACCTTAGTCGAATCAGGTTCAAAAATATACATATACATATAATAAAATCGTAGGAAAATCAAAACTGTACATTGAATATTTTTTTAAAAGAATACTCGGGGCGTAATCTACAATCGATATCGAAGCCAAAAATATAGTTTTTAGAATTTTTGTCTGTTTGTATGTATGTCCGGGGTAAATTCAAAAAGTACTGCATGGATTTACTTCAAATTTTGCATGAATATTATGGACAGGTCGGGTCAACATATAGGCTACATATTATGACGCTATCATTTACGGGGAAGGAGCTGTGTGGAGTAAAAGAAGTCCGCGCGGACGAAGTCGCAGGCAACAGCTAGTTTTGAATAAAAATGTATTGTCTGAACTGCCTTGGAAAATCCTTTTTTGTTTGAATTTCAAAGGAACGAGGGGAGGTGGGCAGGTGGCAGCCTGGAATTTCAGGGGGGCACCCTGGAATTTGCTTACTATCTACTAACTGTTTACTTTTGTCGATAAAAATATAGTAAGATAAAAGTATTATAAGATTAAAATATAGTGTTAAAATATTACGGTTTCGGCCAGAACTGGAATAAAAGCTGAAGTTACGGTTTTGGTTTCGTCTGAAAATCCAGTTTCAGTCGGTCAGTATTTATTATATGTGACTCCCCTTAACCGAAGGCTGGATCGGCCCTTGTATATGTGCCCCCCCTGAACCGAAAGCTGGATTCGCCATGGATATACTTCCCGTTTGAACCCATATCAATTTGGCAATGATCTGATTCAGGATTCCATAAATCCATCTATTGCAAGGTTCCAAAAGGAAAAGTCGGTTGTTGCAGTTTTAATGCGTTTATAAAATATTATAACACATCTACATTCTCAAATGTTTAGTTACTTTATTACAAACCGGCCATGACGCCATTAGTGTATGTACAATGTACATAATTAGTTAATTAGTTTGCTCGTCCTCATTGGAATTTGGACAAAGAGAAATGTGATAAGAAAAAAATTTCCATCCATAAAACTCAAGCCATGTTATAGTCCCGATTGTTTCAGTTAATCTATTATTAAAATATTATCAAAGTTGCACGAATCGAGATTACCCCAAACTATGTTGTTTACCTGTTATTTATATTAGTGGTACTAGCTGGGCTACCGAGCTTTGCTCGGATGTTCAGGAGAAATCGGTTTATCACGGAATTGACACTTGCTTCGATCAATTTTAGTAGTATAGATTATCTAAATACAAAATTATGTCAGTATCTTTAGAATTATTTCGGAGAAACCAATTACATATTATTATAATGTGTATGTACAAAAATTGCTCATTTAAAGGATAGAGTAAGGTATTCAAAGATAAAAATACATGATAACAGATAATATTTTTATATTTTAAGCTGAAATATTTCAATAAGCACTAAATTTTTTCCCCGTGTTGATTCTGGCTTTTTCGAAGAATATTCTGTTTTACTTAGGTATTTCCCCGTGTTGGTGCCGGACTTTTTTGAAGAATAGGCCAACTGCCGTTCAGCCAGGCAAATCGTAAAAAGCGACCGACTGGCTATACGAGTCACTAAGATCGTGGCTACTAGGTGGTAGAATTCTGCATTGTCTCGCCCGGATCTGGTAGCACCGCCTTACCTATTCCTGTCGCAATAGCGACCGTGCCTATCACTGTCGTGTTCCGGTTTGGAGGTTAAGGTAGCCGGTAAACTTATGCTTGTGGCATAAGACCTCGCTACAAAATAGCAACACACCGTTAATACCTTTGGTGTCTAAAGCCGATGGTTGACTCTTTCCATCAGGAGACCCATCTGCTTGTTTGCTTTCTCATACTATAAAAAAAATCTTAAAAGGCAAGAAAACGCTAATACGTATCACCAACAACGTGACTTCGCCTCTACCGAGTTTTGGTACTATCGCCTTACATTCCTGCCGCAATAATGTCAGTGCTTGTCGCCATCGTGTTTCGGTTTGGAAGGTAAGGTAGCCTGTAAACATTTGGAATTCCATCTCTGCCACACAGATAACAACGCACCATAAATAACTCTGTGTATAGGTAATGATTGTCTCTTTCCATCAAGAAAACCATCAGCTTGTTTGCTATCAACATACAGCTGTGCTTATCATGACTTTTTCCCTGTTGAAAACCTAATCTCATTAATTGTGTAGTCAAGATCGCTAACTAGTGGTCAAGGAAAATATCACTGGACCAGTTGCGTAGCATGCCTTTCGGGGCCCCGTATAAAAAATTGTAGAGATTTCTCACAAAAGAAAAAAAATGTTTGCATAAAATTAATAGAAATATTTATTCATCATAATCTGTCACTTTTTCTAAAATTTTTTACAAGCAATTCAACTTACTCTCCTTGTTTTTAAAAAAAATTGAAATTGCTTTCTTGACTTTTGCCATTTGGGAAGTTTTTATTAATTTTTGCTTACACACTTTGGGGGCCTCGCACTCCGGGGGCCCTGTATAAATGATAGCGCAGTTACGGTGGTAGTTACGCCCCTAAACTGGACAAATTATAAGAATGGATCTAACCCCAAAGTAAGCAAATTGTTTGCTTGTGATATGAATGTTAGTGAACGATACTAATACATAGAAATACATATACTTATTTATATAAATATTGAAACATATTTAATAACCAACCAAACTAGAAATACAAACATCTATGCTCATCAAACAAAGCCTGTCCCTATCGGGAATCGAAGATGAGCCTACAATTAATATCTCTGGTCTTTATAGGCGATGGTTATCATTTCCATCAGCAGAGCCATCTACTTATTTGCTATTTTTTTTTTGACGCTATAACAGTAGGAAATAGACGGCTGTAAAGTATTCTAGCAAGCTATTGCAGAGTTCTGCCACCTAGTAAAGTCCAGAAGCTTTAGTAGCTGATTCTTAATAGAAATATCCTAATTGCTTTTTGCTCTGTTAATCGCGCTCCCACAAAGATAAAATGGATTCAAATGTTATTTCGTACTACAATGAATAGTGTTAGTAGCATGAATAATTAATCTCGCCGATGCAAAACAACTCTATTAGTTCTGCTAGAAACGTTTTTATGTAACAAATATTAGAAATTCCATTAATTGATTACATGCCTTAGTCGATTACATCGATCTTTGAAAATTGTCTCTCTTAATGTAATGCTAATTTTTCAACCGAGAAAAAACGGAGGAGGTTCTCAATGCGAAACATGTACAGTGTGTAAAAAACCCTGTCTGACCCTCAAAGGCATTATTTGGTAGCTTAATAGAAACATATCTGTGATATTATTTTATGGATATTGATACTTAAATTTTCAAAATATTTGGTTGATCTAAGAGGAAGTTGCTCAAGTTTAGTACTAAAATGAGGCACTTTAAACAACGATAATTTTCTTATTTTAATAAAAAGAATTTTTTTTTGACAATGCCATTGACCTACCTATATACCTCTTTCGGATCGGACAGGGTTTTCTTTACAACCTGTATAGGTATTTTTATTATGTTAGACACGCATAACTTCTTACATGGTAGTCAGATTTTGATAAATTTTTTTTTATTGGAATGGGTATTCAATTTTTTTCACCTATAAGGGTAAAAAACCAAGGGTTTTTTTATTGTTCACTCACTAATTTTAATGCGTGACTACGCATAACTTTTGCAGAGTGATCTTATTTTGATAATTATTATTTTATTTTTTGTGTTGTTGAGTAATTTAGGTATATTGAAAGAAAGAAAATATTTATTTATTAATAAGAAAGAAAGAAAATATATATTAGATAGAATATACCCCGAAAGTTGTACTACATAATTTAAAAAAAAAACCACCCAAATGAGTACGAAAACAGGATAAATGATTATTCTCTCTCTGAATTTAATAATCTATGTATGACCACACATAACTTTTCGTCGGTTTAATTTTTGTTAAAAAGATATTATAAAACTAAAGCATCATCACGCCCGGATCCCTTACGGAGTAGACAGAGTAAACCGGACGTCTACAAACTTTCCAGTTCACCGCGATTCACCGGTTTGTAGGTTGGCGAGGTAAGTTTTTTTTATAGAAGAAGGGGCAAATGGACAGGAGGCTCACCTGATGGTAAGCGATTACCGCCGCTCATAGACAACTACACTCCCAGGGGTATTGTAGTGGCGTTGCCGGCCTTTTAAGAATGAGTAGGCTCTTTTCTTGAAGGTTCCTGTCTTATCCGTTCGGAAAAATTTCTGCTGATAGCTTAGTCCACAAAAAGAGTAGTGCGGTGCAAAAAGTGCCTCGAGAATCGCACGGTTACGGACTTCCAGATATCGAGATGGTGAGGATGAAACTTTGAATTTTGTCGCGATTGCCGATAGTGAAATTCGGCGGCAGGAATTAATCCAAACAGTTACTAGGAACATTCCCCATGATAGAGCCGATAAAAGATGCACAGTGATGCCATATCTCTACGTAACACCAAAGAATCAAACCGCTCTACGTTGAATGCGATCAAAAGGAAGGAGCTGGTACTGAGGAGCCACCGCTCATAAATGAGAGCAGTGCTCCATATGAGGCCGGATTTGCACCTTATAAAGCAGTAAACGATGGGCCGGTGTAAAGTACTGCCTAGCCCTGCAAAGAACTCCCAGCATTTTAGAAGCTAATTTAGCCTTGCCTTCCAAGTGACCGCGGAACTGAACGTCGCTCGAAATATCTACTCCAAGTATTCCAATACTGGCCGAGGCATTCAAGGAATTATTTTTAAAACGAGGAGCTACGACGAAGGGTGATTTTTTAGCGGTAAACGCGCAGACTTGTGTCTTATTGGGGTTAAACTGAACCAAATTTAATCGATCGTACTCCGAAGCTACGGAAAGTTGTTCTTCAATTTCAGACACAAGTTTGTGCCGGCACTCGTTGACGTGTTTCGCTTCGGCCGGAATATAAAGCATCGCCTGCACTGTCATCTGCATAACAATGAATGTTGCTTGATCGCAACATATCATATCATAATGTGCAGAAGAAACAGCGTAGGCTATAGCACGCAGCCTTGAGTAACCCCAGCATTGACGAGTTTAAGGTGAGAGCATGCGCCATAACAACGACCTTGATACTCCGATCCATCAAAAAACTGGTGATCCAATTGTACAATTTCCCACGAAGCCCATAGGATGGGAGCTTGGAGAGAAGTGCCTTGTGCCATACCAGATCGAAGGCCTTCGCTATTTCCAAACTAACTGCTATTGTCTCCCCTTTATTCTCCACTGACTCAACCCACCGATGTTTTAAGTAAATTAAAAGATCACCAGCTGAGCGTCCATGACGAAAACCGTACTAATCAGCTGGTGCTTCTCTAGATACCTCAGAAGCTGGTAGTTGATAATAGACTCCATTATTTTGGAGAATAAGGAGGTTATCGCTATAGGCCGATAGTTGGACGGGTCCGAGCGATCACCTTTTTTAGGGATTGGATACACTAAAGCGGTCTTCCAAGTTTTGGGTACGACGCCATGTGAATAGAAGAGCCGGAATAAACGTGTTAAGACCGGTGCCAACTCTGGAGCACACAGTCATGCTGAGCACAATAGGAGAGTGCCATCAGGCCGATTCGACTTGTGGATGTCCAAGGAAATGAGTGCCTTGCGCACTGCAGTTGATATTTGCGCATAGCTGTGGTGATTTTCATCGCCACATTTACCGACACGATAACAATTATCGACTATTTCTTGCGATAACCGGGACCGACAGTTTAACGTGCTCATCCGAGGCACGAGAGTGGTAATACACCACTCCGCCAGACTCCGAGCTGCTACTGAGGATTAGATTTTCGAGAAAGCCTCGAGAAACCTTAATAATACTTTGCCCGACCCGGGGATCGAACCCGGGACCTCATGGTCTGAGCCGAATAGGGTACCCCTAGACCACGAGGCAGTCTTTATTATAAAACTACGAGTATTATAAAACTAATGCTTTTGTTTTCGAAATGACAAGAGCGGAAAAGCCTGGCAAGGGTTGCAATAATGTCATCGGGCTAAGAAACTGATGCAACTTAAAAATTTAATAGAAAAATAAGAGCTGAATAATATTAAAAATAATGAATTGTCAATAAAATAAAATGACTGATATCTCCGGAATCACATGGCTCTAATTTGTTACGTATCAACTTAGACTTATGTATCTTATGTACCTTATGTACTTAAGTACTTATGTACTTATGTATCTTATGTAACTTAATGTACCTATGTAATATCTTTTTGTTTATTGATATTATTAATTTTTAATACTTTTATATATTATTTGTGTTATATTTTTTATAAATATTTAATTAAATATTTTTATTTAAGTATTTATTTTAATCGTGAAATTAGAAACCTACTCATTTTTCAAATTCGATTAAAATAGTTAAAGAATTTAATTTTCGTATACGGCAGTTCTAATACATAATATACATAACTCGCGAACAAAACAAGAATTTTCAAAATCGATTAATAAATTACTAAGTTAACAAACATAAAAAACGCAGCCTAATTCAGATCTTCCTTCTAAGATCTTTAGCTATATATATATATATATATATATATATATATATATATATATATATATATATATATATATATATATATATATATATATATATATATATATATATATATATATATATATATATATATATTAGAGAAGAGAAGGGAGAAGGGCAAGACAAGCAGTGTAATTACTGGCACCGAGACTTAACACCTTATGTCTCAGGATAGGCAACACATAAATGAATTACCTGGGCTAGTTCCAGGTAAACTAGTTAATGTTTATTGGCGACGTCGACCACTTACCATCATGTGGCACGTCTGCCAGTTTGCCTATCCGAGTAACATAAAAACAAAAGTTTGTTTGGATGGATGGATGGATGGATGCTTGTTACACTTTCACACAAAAACAGCTGAACCGATTTGAGTAAATTTTAGCACACACATAGATGATGACCTGAAATAGCACATACAATTTTATTTCGGAAAAATAAATTGTTCCCGTGGGATTCACCAAAAACTTTTGTGATGCAGCAAGCTGCAGGGCGCAGCAGTACTTAATACGAATCTGAGACTATCTAGGTACAAATTGCCAGAAAACTTAACTCTAGAACGAACTAGCTGATACTATTTTAAATATTATTTGAATATTCTTACAATTTTGCAACGAATACCATTATTGGTATGACACATTATCGTCAAGGTTATTATTACATATAAAACCAGTTTTAACTTTTAATTATAAAAATACTGTTTACATCACTATTATGCTTCCTATTTAAGTATGTAAATACTAAATAGGAATAAATAAATAAATATTCACGGGACAAATTTCACTTACTGATCTAACGATACTAATACATAGAAAGACATATATATAAATACTAGAATATATTTAATAAACACCCAAACCCGGAAATACAAACATTTACGCTCATCACACAAATGATTGTCCCCGTTGGGGATAGAACCCGAGCCTCGTCGATTGCGTAGTCAGGGTCGCTAACCACTCGACCAACGGGGCGGTCAAAGTCATAAGTTTGTTTTACTACACCCTTTTTTTATACACTATACAAACAAGCAGATGTCTCTCACGATAAAAAGAGAGCCCATCGCTTATAAACATAAAATATGTTAATAGTGCTTTGCTATCTGTGTGGGGGGATGGCAATGCCAAATGCATAAGTTTACCGGCTACCTTACCCTCCAAACCGGAACATACCGGCAATAACAAGCATTAACGCTATTGCGACAAGAATATGTAAGATAACAGTACCATATACACGGGCGAGACGTTGCAGAATTCTACCACCTAGTAGTCACGATGGCCACCTAGTAACACGTATAGCCAATCGTTCATCTTTTACAAAATGCCTGTCAGATGGTCTATTCTTCAAAGGAAACCCGGACCAAGATGGGCTCAGTCTACTATTTAATGTTTATGTACCTACATAAATTATCAAATGAGTTACGATAAATATTTCATATAGGTGTACAAACTTCTTAAAGATCTTTCAACAAAAATGAAATAAAGGAAAAGTAAAGGAATAGTAGTCGAAGAAAAATTGCTACAAAGCTGATAAACGTTGTCAGTTGTCACCGTCGTGTTCCGGTTTAGAGTAAATTGAGCCTATGGTAGTTGATAAACGTACACCCGTGGCGTTTGAACCCACATACGGATGAAATTAGGGATGTAACAGTAGGTACTTAGTCTGACATCACTACCACGCGGATAGTAGAATAGACCGCCTGCCGTTCTACCAAGCAGTTCGTAAGAAGCGAACGATTGGCTATGCGAGTCATTACTATCGTGGCTACTAGGTGGTAGAGTTCTGCATTGTCTCGCCCGGGTCTGAGTGCTAAGTGTGAGTTTTTCTTTTCGCATTCGATCGTGAGCGCGTTTGGAGTTTACTAGGAATTTGTATGTGATTTGTACAGCGCCACCTAGTGGTGAACGTGAGAAACCAGTTTACCACTAGGTGGCGCTGTACAAATCACATACAAATTCCTAGTAAACTCGAAACGCGCTCACGATCTAATGCGAAAAGAAAAACTCACACTTAGCACTCTGGTATCATCGCCTTATCTTTTCTTACCGCAACAGCGTCAGTGCATGTCACGGCCGTGTTCCGGTTTGGAGGGTTAGACCGTTAAACTTATGCATGTGGTATAAAGACCTCTCCACAAGGATAGCAATGCACCATTAACATCTTTGGTGTCTATAGGCTATGGTTGTCTCTTTCCATCAAGAGAGCCATCTGCTTGTTTGCTATCTCATGATATAAAAAAAAATCTTGGGTGTCAATGTATAAATAATATAACCGATGGATGCTACAAAAATACTTGTCTATGTAGCAATATATGTACTTTATTTTCCGTTCTGTTTAAACGACACGCGCGTCATTCAGTCACAGTCCATCGTCCAATACCTATTCTCTTGTAGAATAAGAGGTCAATGCATTGACCTTTTGCGGCGGAAATTGTCAGTTACGACTTACGAACACTATTTAATTATAAGTAACAAGAAGTGTTAATAACAGCTCATAATAATACTCGGAGACCTCACCTTTATTTTGTTTTCACCCACAGGGCACTCGTTAGTACAAAGTTAAAATTTATAAGTGTTTGTCTTTCTATAATAATATTAAGTCGCATGATTTAAAATTGTTCATATGTTATATAACTCTTTGTAAGCAAATTATGATGTTTCAAAAAACAATCAACTAGTAGAACCTGTAGTTCCCACACTAAAATAATTTAAATACCTACACAATGTACCTATAGCAACTCATAATGTGAAAACGGTATTATGTCTGCTGAATATATAAAATTAGACGTCACTGGATAAATTATAGGAATTGATCCATTTTTTTTTATATCATATGATAGCAAACAAGCAGATTGGTCTCCTGATGGAAAGAGACAACCATCGCCTATAGTCACCAAAGGTGTTAATGGTGCGTTGCTATCTTGTGGCGAGGTCTAATGCCACATGCATAAATTTACCGGCTACCTCACCCTCCAAACCGGATCACGAAAGTGACTAACACTGACGCTATTGCGGCAGGAATAGGCAAGGCGGTGGTAACAGACCCGGGCGAGACATTGCAGAACTCTACCACCTAGTAGTCACGATGGTAGTGATTCGCATAGCCAATCGGTTGCCTTTTACGACCTGCGCGCAGAACGGCAATTGGTCTATTCTTCAAAGGAGGCCGGAACCGACACGGGGAAAAATTCGGAGTACAGGAAATAGAGACTGATATTTATAAACACCCAGATTGAAAAGTACGATCATGACCATCATAAATGCCTGAACCTGTCAAGACTCGAACTTAGGCTTAGTCTCGATCAGCGTCTGCATTTTTAGTCATATACGCTACTCATTCAATCAGGGAAGTGGTCAATTATATACAGAGTATAGGGAACAGTAGTTATCCAAAGACTTCTATGTATTGACAAAGCATGCATGTATAGACAAAGCATGCGCCACGCCACCTGTGTTTCACTAAAGTGCAGTCCATGGACTACATCTACGTCAAAGATCGTTGAATGAAACGTGTAAGCGCCATGAAATTCACGCTATTGCGGGAGGAATAGGTAAGGCGGTGGTACCAGCCCCTCAATTCACGTAACAAAACGTCAATCGAGGCGAAGCGCTTAGGGGTTTTACATACATAAAAACGATACACTTTGCGTCGTGCTACGATGTCTTATAATATGTAAGTAAATGTGTGAGAGCCCTAAACGCTTCGACTCAATTGACGTTATGTTACGTGAATCAGGCCCTAGACCCGAACGAGACAATGCAGAACTCTACCACCGAGTAAAGCTCGGTCGCCCAGGTAAGACAACAAAACAACAACAACAAAGACTGGAGATCGCAGAAAACAAAATTCGCAGATAAATAAAGTCGAAGAAGTCGAGCCGAAGTTCCCCGACCACATGAGATCCCAGATTCGATTCCCGGGTTGGGCAAATAAAAAATTTTTTTCAGTTTTCTGATAAACACAAAGTTGCCCGGGATTGGAAAGTGCCCGGTTGACGATAGGCTTGCCACCTGTCACATTTGAGGGACCAAATATCTTCGGCTAATCGTGGGGTTACTTGTTATACCTCTGCCTACCTTCCGATATACGGACGCGGGCGTGATAAAACCATTTTTAATAAAGTCGAATACGATTATTCTATTAGAGATAAACTTTGGTTCATACTAGTTAGAGATTAATTAGACTGCTCAAGCTAGCAAAGGTCAGTAACCGAAATTTCCAGATTAATGTACTTACCAATGAAGTACAAAAAAATTGAATCAGCTCTATTCCTTGAAAACTGCGTCCAATACCGTTAATTGCATCAAAATCCGTTTGTCCGTTCGGGAGTTATCGTTGACAAAAAAATTTGAAAGTGATTTGAAAAAAGTGTCTTTTTAACAGATATTCGAATTTTTTTAACCAGTCTATTTATGATCTACAAAATTTTAGTACTAAAAAAGCTACGTCAAATTTCGTTTTAAAAACATAAAATCGAATCAAATTTTTAAATGTTACAGCCTTTCAAATATTCAAACTAAGTACGTTGTTTACAACAAACTTATTCAAAAATCAGTTCTTCTAATTTTAGGTATTTGACGTAGTTTTAAAAAAGTGTAAAACTACGTCAAAACCGTAAGTCTGATTAAAATCGGTTGATTCATTCGGGATTTATCAATTTCAAAATTAATCAAATATTAGAGTTTTCAAGCTAACAAAGTTTAGTAACCCCTGACATACGGTGTAATTTTACGGCGGCAAAACTGTAGATATGAGACAATGCGGTTGCCGAATTGGCTGAACTGTTGATAAGAGTATATTTTTATATTTCTGGACTAGATCTGGCTTACCAGACTAAGCAATAGAAAACAATGATTATGGCTCACGCGAACGATGTCGTGAGTACCAGCTAGTATAGCTATATACTAATACTAGTGACCGGTAAAAGCGGTTTTACCCGCGTAGCTTTTGTTTCCGTGGGAATATCGGAAAGGTTTGTATACTAAAACCTTCCTCAAGAATCAATCTATCTGTTAAAAAAACCGGATCAAAATCCGTTGCGTACTTTTAAAGATTTAAGCGTACATAGGGAAATAGGTCCCTATTTCCCTATGTACGCTTAAATCAGACAGAGAAAGCGACTTCGTTTTGTACTATGTAACGATTATAGAGAGAAAACCTTAGTATTTTTGTATGTTTGTAATGAATAAACTCAAAAACTACTGGACCGAGTTTAAAAATAATTTTACAAGTAAAAAACTATACTATCCTGGAGTGACATGGCTACTTTTTTACCCGACTGAACAAAAGAAAGTAAGTTATTTTGGATCAAGATTTATTTGAACGAGGAAAACTAGTTAATTTACAAATTTCCGCGAACTTTTACGTATACTCTTGCGATGCCACTGAAAAGGAAAAATAAAAAAAGCGATGTAAGAAATGAAACAAACTCACCGTAGGCCTGTAAAAAAATTTAAAAACCCCAGCGGCACTGCTATTCACCCTCGTCCACCACACTTTATACCACGACAGTAGCAATCACAAAAGCAAACAGTATACGCTCACTCAACGTACGTTCCAACGCAATCGAAGCAAGGACACGAACATCCATTCTTTTGATATGAGCCGAAGTAATACAATAGAAACTGAATTAATGTAATATAAGATTTGTTTATGTGTAACTAGCGACCTGCAGCGGTTTCACCCGCGTAACTTTTGTTTCCGTTCGAATATCGGAAAGGTTTATATACTTAAACCTTCCTCAAGAATCAATCTATCTATTAAAGAAAACCGCATCAAAATCCGTTGCGTAGTTTTAAAGATTTAAGCATACATAGGGACATAGGGACAGACAGAGAAAGCGACTTTGTTTTATACTATGTAGTGATGATTAAACTCAAAAACTACTAAACTGATTTTAAAAATGCTTTCACCAAAATAAAACTACAGTATCTAATTCCTTAATCGGTTGAGCAAAAGGAAGTAATAGGTAGTTTGAGTCGCGCGAAATAAGTCACGAGGAAGGAAGCATGCGAGCTCGAATAGTATGCGAGCGATCGCCCTGTGGTCGAAATTCGACTATAGATTGAACAATAAAATCTCTTTTAAGTTTGACAACAAACTTTAGCCCTGAATACATGTATGTCATGATTCACATGAATGTAGTGTGTGTATGTTTATTTTAATTTGCCTACTTAATGCATAATATTTAAAATATTAGGTTTTTACAGTCCAACAATGCAACATTTATAATTTCACTAGCTGTTGCCCGCGACTTCGTCCGCGTGGACTTCGTTTACTTCGCACCGCACCTCCCCCATAAGTGATAGCGTGATAATATGTAGCCTATATGTAGACCCGACCTGTTAATAATATTCATGCAAAATTTGAAGTAAATCCATGCAGTACTTTTTGAGTTTACCCCGGACATACATACAGACAAACAGACAAAAATTTTAAAAACTATATTTTTGGCTTCGATATCGATTGTAGATCACGCCCCAAGTATTCTTTTAAAAAAATAAATCAATGTACAGTTTTGACTTTTCTACGATTTTATTATATGTATAGATACTCTACTGTTTGCGTAATTGTCAGAAAAAGGAGTACAATTTTTTTACATCACGTATCTATTAATATAATACAGGTATTTCTAAGTGTAAATATCGTTGACTAATACAAGTAACTAATTTGCTTCGGGGGTGGTTTATTCGGGGTTAGATCAATTCGTGTACCTAATTTTGTAGTAATATTTTTATTACTAATATTTGTTTATTTCATAAAATGAGAGCTAAAAAGCGACATAATTTTTTAATATTTTATTTTTCACGTACGGTATGTATGTGTTAGATTGTTAGTTTTTCGAATAAAAGGCTTTTTAAGTAACCTATTATTGGTCATAAGAATATAAACGAAAATATTATACCTACATTTATTTTATTAAAGGCTAGTATGTAATAACCACTAAACATTGTAGGTAAATTGAAGTACACAACTCACTTTCACTTTAATTCCTAGAGCGAATTATAAATAGAGTTCAATCACTTTTCATACATACATTCTTAAAATAATTAATGCGAAAACAGATGGGCATATTCCACAGAGAGAGGCATATTCAGTGTACATTGTGTAATATGTGACATGAATACATATTAGCTACGCCGACAAACTAGTAAAATAAAATCTTGAAAAATAATGTTTTTAGGGTAGTCTACAAAAAAAGTGAGGATTTTTATTTTTTCTCGCGTAGGTACTTCACGATGTGATGTATGTATCGCTGAATAGGTTTTTAATAAATATTGCGAGTTAGTGATATTTTTTTCATATAATTAATTATGTAAAAAAAAACAAAAGGTATAACTTTTCCTCGTATTCTACCAATTGGCACGCAAAAATTTTATGTGATACAACAATAATTAAAATTTAAAATTGCCAATAGCTATAAGTATAATATTTTGGCAACGAAAGTTGAAATATTTAATCAAACAATAAATTAGAATTATGCAATCGTCACACGCCTGTTTTTATTTAATAATCTTATAATATAATTATTAACAAATGTGACAAAATATCTATCAAAACTAAGTAAGCTTTACAAGTTTACGAGTTTAGTCGTACAACTTACAAAATATATTAGGAGAAAATTTTATAGGTGCAGATATATCAATCATTATCAATTTAAGCTATGTACTTAAACATTCACAGTATGGAACAATAGAAAAGCCCTCTTCTTAGTCCGCATTACTATGATAACTACGGAATACTACATTGCGCGTTACCCGACACGCACTTGGCCGGTTTTTGTAAGAATGGTAATATCGCTGCATCTTAAATGATATAAATTATCTTTTAGGTAAACTATGTCACATTATGTTATTTTTAGGAATAATAAAGTAATTAGTATTTTATCGTACACATTAAATGAAAAGACATCAAATTGAAATACCTATTAAATGTAATATGTAATTGAATTATTAAATTAAACGTTCATTACGTTCTAAATAACTAGAAAAAAATATGTAATAATAAGAGAATAATCAAATAATTATGACAAACGAACCATAGAAACTATCCATATTCTTATTATACCGATATCATCGTCAAAAGTCAAGCACCAATAAACTCCGAAGCCACATTTTAACGATTTGATAACGACCATCACTTGTGTCTTACGATAACCGTAACCGACAGCTTTCACGTGTTTATTCGAAGCACGAGGAATCACAAACCACTAGTAGACTCCGAGCTCCCACTGAGGTTTTGGGTTTTTGAGCATAACCCCGAAAAACACTTCCCTCAGCTAAATTAATCTTAATCGAGATCCTATTGAAGATAAAACCCTCTCCCTTATTTTCAAGCATTTCACTAACATCGTGACTACTTAATTAGGTGGTAGAGTTTCGAATGTCTAGCCCGAGTTTGGTATCACCGCCTTACATTTTCTTGCCGTAATAGCGTTCATGCTTGAAATTGTTGTGCTGCGTTTACGAGAATAAGGTATACTTATGCGAATGGTATTCCAACCATGCCGCATGCATGCATGATAAAAACGCGGCAACATAAATTTCGACTGGTTCTACGTAAGTTGTCGTAACTTAAAAAATGCGATTTTTAAGTTGTGAAAACTTACGTAGGACTCGTCGATTTGGTAATCATCACTTGTAGAAAGCCATGGTTATCTTTTTCCATCAGAAAAGTCAACTGCTTGTTTACTGTCCAATTAAATATATAAAACCAATTAAAAAATTTGTGACAAGAAAGGCAACTCCGTTTAGCCTGTGATTTTTTATGTGAAGGTTTATCTAATAAAGAAAAATAGAAATAAAATAAATATTTATGAAGAGAAATACCAATATATTTTTATATGTATAAATAACTGCACGTAACAGCTAATTACATTATAATTTTTTAATTTTCAATTTACAAACGCTACATATATAGGCCGTCAAGAATTTCTATCACTAGTATTATGAACTATTATGAACTAATTATATAACCACATACTAAATGCAAATTGAATAACTTTTATTCAATATCATGTAAACGAATTATGTAACTTACGCCTTGCGTTTATTATTTAATGCGGTAAATCCAGCTATGACATTCGATGCACATAAAAAATAATTACGCATTTAATGATTTAATTAAGTATAGTTTTACTTTGCGTAACAACAACAATCGACTTCCAATATCCTGTATCTCTGGAACTTTGGATCAAATTTTCACCAAATTTATATCGGACTAAATGGGAATTCTACCCTTTTTTTATATATCATAAGATAGCAAACAAGCAGATGGGTCTCCTGATGGAAAGAGTCAACCATCGCCTATAGACACCAAAGGTGTTAATGGTGCGTTGCTATCTTGTGGCGAGGTCTAATGCCACATGCATAAGTTTACCGGCTACCTTACCCTCCAAACCGGAACACGACAGCGACAAGCACTGACGCTATTGCGGCAGGAATAGGTAAGGCGGTGGTACCACACCCGGGCGAGACAAAGCAAAACTCTACCACCTAGTAGCCATGATGGTAGTGACTCGATAGCTAATCGGTCGCCTTTTACGACCTGCCTGGCAGAACGGCAGTTGGCCTACTCTTCAAAGGAGTCCGGGACCAACACCCTCTAATCAAAATCATTTTCCAAATTGATTCCAAAAGACAGCTACAAAAAATACAGAACTGTTTATTCAGGAACTTTAAGTAGATACAAGGTTGTTTGATAGTTGAGGTCTCCTTATAAGTAGGTATATAATACCTGTACTATAGACCCTGTAGACATCAAACATAAAAATTAAATATAACCTAATTGAAAATCTCCTCCTTTTTGGGAAGGCGGTTGAAAATCATCTAATGCGCTATTTTGGATTACCAATAATGATTAGATACTTTTAAAAAACAGGACATCAGCTTGCCTTCCTATATGAGTCACCTTAATCACTTTTAGATAGTAGAATTCCGTGAAGTCTCGTTCCGAAATGGTAATATAATCTAATCTATTATTGCTGCCATCATGTCTTGTTTGCCGGTCATTATCAGATTCAACTTTAGAGATTGGGGTAGCCGTTATACGACTCTATAATACAAATATACCATTTAAAGAATGTAATAGCCAGTAACACAATTGCCACTGTGATTGCCACGCATTAAATCTCAAATAGGTATACGTATCAATAAATGCCTACATTAATTGCTACTTTATCGAATACGACTCTATCAAACAATCGTACCATTTAGAGACTTAAATGAATTTGTTAAGGAAAAAGTTCAGTATTGGTCTCTCTTAATACCACCATAAAGATTTGAATTGAAATTTATTCCCGATATATCAGTTTCGCGAATTTATTTTCTGTCGTTGTTTTTTAACCGAATTCAGAAAGGAGAGAGGTAGTTAATTCGAATAGTCGAAAATCGTTAATCGTCTGGAATGATCTGATTTTTTTCGAACGTGTCCAAGGGATTTGTCGATGAGATCCTGGACAAATTGGGGAAGCTCTTCGAATAATTTTATAGAGGAATTGAAGTCGCTTGCAGTTATGCTATTTAAAAAAAATTACACAGCCAAATCTTCGATAGATTTTTGTATGATATTTATTTTTTAATAGCTGTGATCGCGACTTCGTTCGCGTAAAAAAGATCTAAAATATAAACCCGCATAGTTCCCGTTCCCGTGGGATTTCCGGGATAAAAACTATCCTTTATCCTTTCTCGGGTCGCAAACTATCTTTGTACCAAATTGCATCCAAATCGGTTCAGTGGTTTAGGCGTGAAGGGAGACAGACAGAGTTACTTCTTGAGAGAGTACTTTCGCATTTATAATATTTGTTTGGATATTATAAGATAGCAAGCGAGCAGATGGCTCTCATATCATCATCAATCATCGTCATAATATGATGTAAATATTACGACACCAAAGATGAAAATATTACGTTGCTATTCGTGTATAGTAGTGATTCTAAATATTGTCCGGTTGTGTAAAAATGTTTACCGGTTACCTTATCCTTCATACCGAAGTCCGGAACATGACAATGCATGCTGCATTGACGCTATTGCGGCGGGAAAAGGTAAGACAGGAGAGACGTTGCACAACTCTACCACCTAAGTAGTAGATATAAGGTACAGACGCCGATGATGGCCCGCTTATTATTTGAAAACATTTAAAATCATTCAGTTCAGGTAAATAAAAGAACACCATTGATAGAAGTGTTATTTATTTCTTTGGGAATCCAAATAATATAAAATATATGTCTCTTCTAGCATTTTAATTAAAAAATAACTACTTCAAAAAACTTTGGCAGTGGGCCCAGAAGGCCCGTAACATACTTATTAAAATATCTGCTTTAGCGATATCTAAAAACAATTATTTTCTGGAATCTAACATAAAACACAGTCTTTATTAAACTTTACCAATAAAAAGTAACAAATTAACTCAAAATTTGGCTTTGGGCCATCTTAAATCTACCTAAACTATAAATTGCTATAAAAGCAATAAAAACCTCTATATTATAGAAAATCACAATTCTAGAGATCAAGCGAAAGAATTTGTAACAAAATAAAAATTAATCAGTTCTTTTCTTTGCCATATTTTTTTACATTCTTGTACGTGGGCTCTCTTAGGGATACTAAAAAACATTAAGTAGTTAATCAGTCTCATGCATTCATTATTTGTACGTACTCTTACACTAATAATCAAAATACAAATATTTTTATTCAATAAAATTTGAAAGGATCAATAATCAATATTAGAAAACTATTTATGTATTTATTTAATCAAACTTTGTTTCATTAATAAGAAAGATTTTTAATTGCAATCTGGGCATATAAATAACTCTCGGTCATCTTCGGTTAATCCAACGCAGTCCTCATGATACCACTTGAGACATTCTTGACATTGACGCATGTCAGCAACTTTCTCCATATTGCATCCGTGACAATACCAATCTGACTTTCTAGACATTTTAGGTTCCTTCAAACCCGTTTTTTTAGTTACATTTGTAAGTTCTTTTCCTTTTTTACTTTTATTTATGTGGTCTGCTTGTCTTTCATCTCTTGTTAGGGTCCTTGTTTGTTGTTTTTTGACGACAACCTTCGTTTTATTTTTTAAATTATTAGTCTTAGCCGTGTTACTTGGTCTTTCTGCAGTTTTGATACGTGTATCTGTTTTCTTTGGATTTTTTGTCATTTCATCCTTAACAGCATCAAACAAATCTTTGGTAATTCTTTGACCTACATAATTTATGGCTTTACGTCTCGGTTTATTTTTAACAACCGCAAAATTTGGTGTAGGAGTTTGTTTGTGGAACGACGATTTTCCAATATCTTTTTTAAATGTCGATATCGGTACATTATCTTCGGAATCGTCAGATTGAACTTGATTTTGCTCAGATATGGATGAAAGTTTTCTGGAGTCCGCATCTAAGTGTTCTTCATCTGATTCAGAAGATGACGTATTATAAATATTACTTAATTTGGTAGGATAAATATTGTTTAGACAAGTATCATAGTCTTTTTCTGTTAATTCGGGTGTAGAAGAATTGAACCGCTGGATATTAACGCCAGAAGTGGTAGGAAGGGGTGAACAAACCTCAGTTCTTCTTTCATTCCTGTCAGAAAGAGGTAGCTTCTGTAGGTTTTCTTGGTTTTCCAAGTAATCTTCATTAGAATTTTCAGAAGAGGAACTATACTCAACTAATTTTATAACAGAAGTTGTATATTGCGGACTAGTTACCCGTTCAAGATTTGGGTTCCTGACATCATTTTTAACTGTTGGGGCGGTTTCGATTTGATTTAAAATCGATGGTGAACCACTATCTTCTTCGCAATCTGTAAAATCTTCATCTGAGTGATTGTGTCTCCGTGGGGGTGTTATTCCTGAAGTTGAATCTTGTATTCTTGAGACACATGGAAGTGGCGGGTAGGGCAGCTGCGGATCGGGTAGCTGCAGATCGGGCAGATGCGGACTGGGCAGTAGCGGGTCGGGTAGTTGCGTAAGTATTGAGGGCGCATATGCTTCAATAGGAATTGCACTAGGATTATAAGGAAAAAGGCCGGTTGCTCTGAAGCCACTGATTATGTTTTCTTTGGTCATGCACTTAGACCAAACTTTTGTAAATATTTTAGTAAATCGCGCTTTCGTTAATTTCCGTTCTGGGTGTTGATAAGAATAAAGTAAAACTTCTTCATCCCAAAAATGTTCGTACGATTTATTCACGGACTTGTCCAGTGGTTGAAGCTCATGAGTGGTGTTGGACGGTAGACAATATAGCACAATGTCATGGGTCTCAGCTGCATCAACAATTCTGGCATCTAAGTGAGAAGAAGCCCCATCAAAAATCAATAAACATTTTCCTGGACATTTATTCTGTCCTAAGTGGTTTATGAAAGACACAAATAGCTCAGTAGTCATACTGCCCTTCGGAGTCATCTTCACTAAGGCACCAGGCGGTAAATTATCACAAAATTCGGGCCTCAAACTTTTCCCTTTAAATAGAATCATAGGAGGCACAGTATTACCAGTTGCACTTACACACATAGCGATAGTGACATTCTCAGCATGTTCTTGACTAACAAAATGTACTCTTTTAGCCCCCTTAGCTGCAAACACTTTCTGTTGGTGGTGGAGTGTTAACCTACATCCTTTTCATCCATATTATAAAGTCGTTCCGGATGAGCAGAAATATTTAATTCATCATATAATTCTTTAAGGACTTCAAAATGTTTAAACACAATAATTTTGTTGAGCTTTTGCGCTCTTGCTGGATTTAACACTTGAGCCTTTCGAAGAGATATTTCTGGGTTGCGTTTAATGTAATTTCTAAGCCATTTTTTCCCCGCAATACTCTTTTTATCATTAAAAGGATTCGGTATATTATTGGCTTTACAAAATTCGTAAGTCTGTTTCCGTACAATTTTAGGTGACAATGGCATGCCTATCTGTGCAAGTCTAATTATTCTTTTACGTAACTCACTTTCCTGTATTTTAATAAGTATAGGGAGGCGACCAGTTATTTTTTGTGTGGATCCAGACTTGAGGTGATTTCTTAATGTGCGCCTTGGTATACTATATTTGGTAGCTGCTTCTCGCTGTGACATCCTTCTGTTCTTTATTGCTTCAAGGGCTGCCTTTAGTTGAGATTCACTCCAATTTCCTCGCTGTTTTTTAACTGGTGGCTCCATTATGTATCAAGTACCTATATTAACAAGCATAGCAAAAGTAAATAATTACCTAAATTAAAAGATTTCATACTTAATTATATAAAAAAATGGTAAAAAGCTTTATTTTAATAATTTTCAACCAAAATATACACAAAATTGTTAAAACACACATAATTATAATTATATTCTGGCATTTTATATAGGAAAAACAAATAAATAATAAAACGATATAAATTTGTTATAAAGAAAAATATTATTCTATAGACGTAAGGTGGCCCGGGCCATGTTAAGGAAATAAGTAGTGGGCCATGATAGGAAAATCATCTGCGTTCAGTGAGAACTAGCTAAAATACATAGAAAAACGTTTATTTAATAAAACTTACCTGTAGAGTAATGTTACATGAGTTTAATATGAAATCTCATCACTTAAAACATACGTATTTGCTCTAATTTTACGAATTCTCAAAAAAGTTTACTTGTTTGAGGTTATAACACCGACACAGTCTTATCACCTCACATTGAACTGACATCCGCTCTTAAAATGGCGTCGCGTGTGTAATGAAAAACACATGCACTTTTGTCTATGGCCACTGTCACATATACCCGCCAAATTTGAAATGCTTTGGATAATGTTATCTGTCATTTTTTTAAAGTGGGCCATGTTGGGAAACGGGCTATCATCGGGCACACTACCTTAGAGAAAATACATTTTAGATATCAGATCATATGATATGTGTAGGAGATTTAATAGTTTGTTTTATGACAGGCTTTTATCAATGTTACGTTACTAATGTTTGGTATTTTACAATGCCAGCTTACAAACAAAATGGATGTTTACAAACTGGATATTTTTATACACAAAAATGATGTAACGATCTGAAAGTCCTAAATATATAAATGTGTTTGGGTATTTTACATATAGAAAGAATAATATCAGTATCAAAACATACGAACAGTTTTGTAATAAAAATAAATGTTATATTTTACTAAGTATTACATGTCAGCGTTGTAAATTAAATAAAACTTTGCGAATGGTTGGTGGGTTTTAAACAATTGGTTCGGTTGGTAATCGATAACCGCACATTGAATTCCTAGGAACGAACCACTTATTTCTTTTTCTCACCGCCTGGTAGCCTGTCTATTTGTTGTTTCCTATGCAAAAAAAATGTTAAAAAAGTTGAGCTCAGAATTTCAATTATGTAATATAAATTTCAAACAAATTTTTAACAAATCATTAGGTCCTTTTACGAAAACAAAATATCAATCGAAAACCTCGTGACCACGTAGTGGTAAAATACAATGTTCTGTCCGGATTTGGTACCATTGCGTTACATATTCTTGCTGTAGTAATAGCATCAGAGCTTATTACGATCATGTTTCGGTTTGCTGGGCAATACAGCAGTAAAGTAATGCATGAGGTTTCATATTCCCGCCACATGAATACTCGTATCAATGCAACATATATCATTGTTGTCTAGAGACGATGGTTATTTCTATACATCAGGAAAGACATCTGCTTATTTATACATTGTACAAGGTAAACTCCCCGTGTTGGTCCGAGCTCCTTTAAAGAATAATTCAACTGCCGTTCTGCTAGGCAGGTCGTAAAAGGCGACCGATTGGCTATACGTGTCACTACCATCGTGATTACTAGATAGTAGAGTTTCGTAACATCTCGCCGGGTATTTGGTACCACCGCATTACCTATTCCTCCTGCAATAGCGTCAATGTTTTTCATTGTCGTCTTCCAGTTTGGAGGGTAATGTAGCCGGTAGGTATTGGCATTCCGCCACACGGATAGCAACGCACCTTACCATCTTGAGTTTCCTCAGGCGATGTTTTCGCTTACCATCAAGGAGCCATGTGCTTGTTTGCTATCTTATGATGGAAAATAAAAGATAAAAATAATACCTACTGTTATTATCCACCGGTTAAATTTGGGCCAAAAAGAAAATTGTATCATCAATTAAAATATGTACTTACGGTCCCTTTAATATAATATTACGCTTAGGTATTTATGCTAGAACCTTAAGTAAGATACTGAAGGTTGCTTAGCTACATAACACCACAATCGGTCAAGAGTGAAAAATTACTTAAAATAATAAAATTATATTTTTCAATTACTGTGTAGGTACACCAGTCGCCATAATGACTTACGCGTTTTGTTGCGGCAACCGCAGGCCAATTATCCATTCTGCGTCTCACCTCTCAAAACTGTGGCACAATTTGTTAAGGTCACTTTCCAACAGACTTGTTTCATATTATAGATTTTTAGAGCTGTAAGATTGATAAATTGTTGTGGACTATGGTGCGACTCGACAAGGACGGTGACGCTTGTTATGCAGCAAAGTTCTAGTGATTTTCTTAATGCCTCAAGGAGAATTCATTTTAAAACAGTCAAATGTTGTAACTTGTGTCAATTTAGTTTTGTAATGTTACTTACTTACTTTAATGTTACTTGCTTTTAATGTTACTTGTAATGTTAATTTAGTTTTGTAATGTTAATTTAGTTTACTTGTAAATATTTTTATCTACACATATCCACGCCAGATCACTTATGGAATGGACAGAGAGAACCGAGTGTTTATCTTACTTCCTCCACATTTATTACTCTCTTCATATAAACACGTCGGTTGCGAAGACTTTTGACAAAATAAATTTGGTGAAAAGCGTATGTCGATATATAGGAATAAATATCACTGGACAAATTACACAAATTGATCTAACCCCAAAGTAAGCAAGTTAGTAAGTAGTATGGGTGCCAGTCAACGATACTAATACATAGAAATACATATATAAATACTCTAATATATTTAATAAACACCTAAACCCAGAAATACAAACATCTGTGCTTATCACACAAATGCCTGTCCCTGCCGGGAATCGAACCCGGACCCCATTGATTGTGTAGTCAGGGTCTCTAACCCAATCAATCAATATATAGCTTAAAAAATATATATTGCATTACTTTACATTATAAATGTAAAAAATACATTAGAAACTAATTCTATTAAGATAAATAACCATGTAAATAAATAGATTACAGCAGTAGTAATGACAAAGAAATAGAACAAAAATGTATCAGCAACAAGATATAGGTAATAAAGTTAAGAAATATATATAAACTTAGACATCACATTGTACGTGTGAAATATATAAATAATAATCATATCATGAAATCAGAAATCAGAAATACTTTATTCAATGTTCAATTCAATCGGCCACACACTGAGAAGATCCGGCGGAAGAAACTCAGCAGACTTGTCTTTTTTTTCATATCATCTATTTT
Source organism: Apodemia mormo (assembly GCA_036924255.1). Taxonomy (NCBI): domain Eukaryota; kingdom Metazoa; phylum Arthropoda; class Insecta; order Lepidoptera; family Riodinidae; genus Apodemia; species Apodemia mormo. Next base: position 12,737,186 of record JAUPFN010000005.1, read on the forward strand.
TTTACAATATCACAATATTACAAAAAAATATATATGAGATCGGTATGAGGAGCAATTAATCCAAGGCTTTTTTGTCTTCTAAATAATCTGAGATTTTATGATATCCTTTTTTACACAATTTTATTTAAACACATTTTTTAAATTTATTGACTGGTAGATCTCTTATACTTTCGGGAAGTTTATTGTAAAAGCGTATACATTGCTCAATAAAGGAGTACTTATTCTGTGGAGACAAGATGCATGTACAACAAGATTGTTTTTGTTCCTTGTATTAAATGAATGTACATCACGATTTTTTTTAAAAAAGCAAATATTTTTACGAACGTAGGTACATCAAGTTCTCAAATATATATAAGGATATAACAGTTAAAATATTGATTTCTTTGATTTTTTCTCTCAAAGAAACCCTCGGGCTAAGATTATAAATTGCCCTAATAGCTCTGTTCTGCAATACAAATATAGTATTTATTTCAGCAGAATTTCTCAAGAGAAGAATTCCGTATGACATAACGCTGTGGAAGTAACTAAAGTATACAATTCTTGCTGGGTCGACATCAGTTAACTGTCTCATATTTTACTGCATAAGCTGCCGAACTAAAGTCTATTTGCTAAATTATTAATGTGCGGTCCCCGTTGTAATTTATTATCTAAAGTAATACGTAGGTCACACTATAAGTTTTGCGTAACTTAAAAAAAACAACATGTTATAACCAAAATATTATGTTTATTGCTTTTCAAAATAATCTCCTTTACATTTTAAAAATTTTTTCATGCGATCGAACTATTTTTTAAAATAGGGGGACCACAGATCTGAAGGCATGTTTTCTACGTGCTGATTGAACGCTACCACTGCCTCTTCGGAGTTGGTAAAAGTAAAACCTCTCATCAAATCTTTGATTTTGGGGAAAATACAGAAATCACAGGGTGCTAAGTCAGGGCTATGCGCAGGATGAGTGACGAGATGTACTTTTCCAAAAGCTAAAAATGACTTTGTTTTGTTGGCCGTGTATGAAGAAGCGTTATCATGGTGTAGGAGAATGCGGTTTTTGGGTCGTCTTTCGCGAACTTTTTCTAACACCATGGGTAAACAAATAGTAGAATACTACTCAGCATTAATACTCTTTTGATCTTCAAGTGGAATTGTACAGATGGGACCCGTAGCTGAGAAAAAAACCGCGATCATTTTTTTACTAACGTTTCTCGCCTGTCTCACTTTTGTTGGTCTGTTCTCATTTTCAAACACTCATTCACAAGATTGCTGTTTTTTCGGGTTCAAAACAATAAATCCACATTTCGTCTCCTGTGACAATGTCATAAATAGCATTAGAGTGGTCGTACTTCAGTAGCATATGTGAGCACCATTCCACGCGAGCCCGCTTCTGCTCCGCTGTCATTTCATGAGGGATCCAACGACAACAAAGTTTCTGAACTTTCAATTCTTCGTGTAAAATTTTCTGAATTTGGCTCATACCAATCCCCAATAGTCCTCGAATTGTCTCATAGGTAATCCGGGGGTTTTCTTCAATTAACCGCTTAACAGTAGCCACATTATTTTCGTTGATGGCAGTTTGTGGATTGTTTAATAATAATAATATTTTTAATGTGAAGGGCTTTTGCTGTATTACAAGCCCTTTTAAAAAATATGGAATACTTTTTTACATTTCTTGAAATTCCACACTGTGGTTATAAGATTTTTCATAGTATAGGTCAAATAAGTGTTTTCTATTTTTAAAAATTCCCACAGTTGCCCATTCACTAAAACCTCTTCGGTTGCTTAATGTTAATATTTTTGGAGTGAATTTTTTTATTTTTTTTTATTTCATAAGATAGCAAACAAGCAGATGGGTCTCCTGATGGAAAGAGTCAACCATCGCCTATAGACACCAAAGATATTAATGGTGCGTCGCTATCTTGTGGCGAGGTCTAATGCCACATGCATAAGTTTACCGGCTACCTTACCCTCCAAACCGGAACACGACAACGACAAGCACTGACGCTATTGCGGCAGGAATAGGTAAGGCGGTGGTACGAGACCCGGGCGAGACAATGCAGAACTCTACCACCTAGTAGCCACGATGGTAGTGACTCGATAGTCAATCGGTCGCCTTATACGACCTGTCTGGCAGAACGGCAGTTGGCCTATTCTTCAAAGGAGCCCGGGACCAACACGAGAATACCCGACTATATTCTGTGTCAATTAAATTAAACAAAGAACCGTATAAATCATTCGGGTTATCGTGATAGTGCAGCTTTGGCAATTTTTCGGCTTAAAACATTCTACTCGGCTAGTATTCATTGGAACAAAAAAACAATTTCTTTTCTTTGAGGTTTGTTTGTCACTTTTGGGAACTTAACTAATTGGCCACTATGGTCAGAATCTAGTACATATATAATTGAACTACTAGTGGGAGCTATATTTGTAAATATATTATCTATACAAGTAGCACTAGTGGCAGTTATCCTTTTAGGCACAGAGAAAATGTTGTGCATGTAATAATTATATAAGAAATATAAGATCTCTGATTATGTTAGAGGGACTAGTTATAAGATATATTGCAGAATTAACAATATACTCCCCAGAGGGCGGATTTACCCTCCTGGGGAAAACTTATAAAAAAATATAAAGAGTAAGGTAGCCGGTAAAAATATACACGTGGCGTTATATCCCCGCAATATGAATGGCGATGCGTCTTTGGCATTTAATGGCGATGGCTATCTCTTCTCATTAGGAGAGTCATTTGCTTATTTTCTATTGTATGCTGTAAAGACATTCTCTTCTTATTCCCGCTCTTACTCGTATTTGACATCTGGCCTATCTTGTTTGTTTTGTTTATGACAAGTTAGTAAAATACACAGCTTAATTTTCCCGCGTAGATACTGGATAGATCTTTTTTTATACCATAAGTTAGCAAACAAGCAGATAGGTCTCGTGATCGAAAGACTCAACCATCGCCTATAGACACCAAAGACGTTAATGGTACGTTGATATCTTGTGGCAAGGTCTAATTTCACATGCATAAATTTAAATTTACCGGCTACCTTACCTTCTAAACCAGAAAACGACGCTATTGCGGCAGGAATAGGTAAGGCGGTGGTCCCAGACCCGGGCGATACAATGCAGAACTGTAACATTTACAATGCAGAACTCTAACATGGCAGTGACTCGCATAGCTAATCGGTCGCTTTTTACGACAGTAGGCCTATTCTTCAAAGGAGTCCGGACCAACAAGGGGAAAGAATTTTCTATAATAAAACCCAATCATTTTAAAGAAAAGATAATTTTAGCACTATAATACGTGATAAAGATAATACTGACGATGACATTGATACGAGTCTTACGTAATAAGTAAAAGATTCAAGGCATTCAATTAAATGATACAAAAATACAAAACATAATTAATTATATTACAATTCATAGGATAGTAAACAAGCAACTGGTTCTCCCGATGGAGAGAGATAACATCGCCTATGACACAAAAGACGGTAATAGTTGCTAATTTATTCTCCAAATCGGAACACGATGGCAACAGTGCATCGACGCTATTGCTACAGGAATAGGTAAGGCGGTGGTATCAGCCAATGCAAGATGATACCTAGTTACTAGTCCCTTCTCTCGCCTTTTACGAACATTAAGCCATATTGATCTATTCCTCAAAAAGAGGTCCAGATCAACACAGGGAGATCTGCGTTCCATGTTTATAATAAAAATACATATCATCAAATAACATCACATCTTGAGTTACTTGGCAGGATACGTAGAGTCAACTAAACGCTATTAGACCTTCCTGTTGATAATTCAGCAGTGTTTCGGCTGGCAATAATCTAAGTGCCAACTTTGTCACTTAAGCTACTATAATTTGTTATCCCTATGTTTTACATTTATTTATTTTATTTCAGATTTGCAGTTAGCAGCGGAACTCGGGAAAACTCTTCTCGAAAGAAACAAGGAGCTAGAGACTGCGCTACGCCAACATCAAAATGTCATCGAAGATCAAGCGCAAGAAATTGAAGTAAGTTTCGATATATTTCTGAATATTTGTATCATACCGCCCCGTTCGTCGAGTGGTCAGCGAACCTAATCACGTATCCGATGGGGCTCCGGTTCGACATCTGATAGGGACAAACATTCGCGTGATTAGAACAGATGTTTCTATTTATGGGTTTGGATGATTATTATATATGTCACAATATGTATTTCTATGTAGTTATTAGTATCGTTGACTGACATTCATATAACACAAGCAAATAATTTGCTTATTTTATGGTTAGATCAATTCGTGTAATTTGTCCACCGATGTTATTATTATTATTTATATCAAGCCTGGTTCCGTTGCTAAATAGGCAAGCAACCCAACGTCTAAAATGCAAAAGGTGTACAGTTGGCTTAGATGATGTATCACAAACCATCGCCGCATTTTGCCTACGCTCAGTAACTATCATTCGTTCCTTGTGATAACCAGAACCGAAGCTTAAGTTGCTTGATGGTGCGTTTATAACCCCGTGCTTAAGCTTAAGCACGGGGTTATAAACGCACCATCACCAAACTCTAGACCTAATAAGGTTCCCAAACTTTTTTTCTCATAGAGCACTTTCAGAATCTTGCTGGTTCCGGTGGACCCCCTGAATCTAAATTTCTACCATACTTCCAAAACTTAAAATAAATATGAAGATTAGATATAACTAAGGAAATTTTCGTTGCAGGTGAGTTCCAACCGCGAATTAACTCCCTCCCGTGAGGCTGATACGATATTTTTTCTTGAAAATATCTCATTATTAGTATGTTTGCCCGCCCTGGGCTTTGATTTAATTAATATAGATTTTCTGTTTGTTAATTCTGTCATTCCTGTGGTGATTTGATCAGCTATTTAGTCTTGGCTTGTTATAATTATCATGTTAATCCAATAATTTTATGCACCTACTCGAATTGTAATTATCTGATTAAGTTAGCTTGACTGATAGAGAATGCCACTTAGAATTAAGTCCACCTTTGTACTTTGTTGTGCATTTTAAATAAATTAATAACCGAGTTCTATGTACCTGAGCTGATTTAATGTCCATCTTAACTGGCTATTTGACAGTTCATACAATATGAAATATGTTGGATATTGTAGCTTCGCAGTGTTACAACGCAATAAATGTGTGATTTTTCGCATAACTCTAAAATATGAATATTTTATTGCATGCAATAAACAAATTCGCTATTTTTGACTATGCATTACAAAAAACGTCGTATGACGTCACGCTTCAAAAAAGTGTTTCTTTTATCGTAATTGCAATGAAAATAAATTAAGGGTAAATATAGAAAGTAAATAACAAATGCTATCATAGTATAAAGTGTGTATTGTAAACTGGCACGTCATTTTCTTAGCGAAGTAACTATATTGAATTATTAAAGTTCAATAGCAGCTCAACTTTACCACGATTAATTAGTTTTGTGGATTAGAAAAATGTATTGAGATCCTAGTTGTCGGATTTGCCAAGTAAATTGATTGTATCTATTGGGCCATCCATAAATTACGTCACGCAGTTTTTTTTTTACCCCTCCTCTTTATCACAAGTTGTCACACTTGTAAAATCCCCTCTCCCCTGGTGTGACGCCACATAATATTCAATTTCTAATATATTCAGAAGTATTCAATTAAAACAAGGGTTTCAAATTTGCACTATCCGATCAATTAAACCACATAAGCATAATGAGTATAGATCGAGTTAGTAATCTTTTCAGGAATTTGGTTTACAATATTTTAGATCTTAATATGTGATGTCACAAAGCTTTTGACCACCACCCTGCTCCTTGTCAGACAATGTCACATTTCATTGGCCTCTTCTACCGTATAAATTACATGTGACTGTGTGGCATCATTTATGGATGGTTCCTTTCTATTAATAACTTAAATCAGTTGGTTTTTTTGTAATTTTGTTGAATGGGTGAATATACGCTATTTGAATTTCAATAGTCTATAGAAAAAAATTATGTTGAACTTATTATATTATTGTTTCTCTATGCTTAAGCAATAAATAACATGACCTTTTATCTGGCCCACATAGTCTATTCACGATAATTGTTTAATTTAAAGCATTATTAACTTAAAAAGTTAAAAATGTATACTCCTCTGGCGTCCCCATTAATGCATTATAATGATTTAACGGCAATATACTTTAAACACGTATATAAATATGTTTTATTTTTATATTATCACTAACTTTTACAAACATTGAAACATATTTGATCAAAATAAACTGTAAACATTGTAATTAATATAAAAAAAATGTACTTATTTTCATGTCATGTTACAAATACGTCACTTCATCTGGCGAAACTCAAAAGAAGAAAAAATCAGTTTAAATCGCCGATGTATGTTTTAACCTTGAATTTCGCGCGTAGAACAGTGTGAAGTTAGTAGCAAGCTAACGGTTTTGAGCAAAACTTAAATAACATTGCGTCAGTTTGCGAGTTAATCTCGAAGAGCGTGGTTGTGCCAGTGGTTGGAGTATTTCCTCTGGTGAGCATATGTTTTTGTATTTTATTGTTATAAAACTGTTTATTTGCTTAATGTAATGTTTATTATGTGTACTTGTCATGTGTTACGTGGAACTGTCGTGCGAAAATCGAGTGATGTTGTTTTTGTAGGTTATATACGATTTTGTCACTTCTCTGGCGTCACTTCTGTGGCAAATTTAATGCCAGAGGAAATACATGATCGCCAGAGAAGTGACGAAATAGGGTACATGACTCAAAATATATTTTTTTAAATGTCAGAAACAGATCTAATCAATGAGAATTGTATGAAATACCAAACTATGACGTCATAATATTTGTACGTCAAATATCACACTTATTTTCAGTAAATTCGTCCGCATAAGTAAAACTTATTAATTGAACAAATTGATGAATGAAACAGTATTTTTTTTAAAGTGCTTTATTGTATAAATATGACGATGTATTGTATGTTGACTGTGTCAACTACCCAATTCTATTCCGTTGAATATATTATGTGTTAAGGCTTCATTTTATTTGTTTTAGGTATTCTAGCATAATCAGACATTATGGTGAATGTTAAAAAAAGCAAACAAGAGAAGAGAGATTAGAAAAAAAGTGCCAAGCTGAAAGATTACGCTATCAAAGAATTAAAAATGATCCGATTAAAAATGCAGAATTAAAAGAAAAGGAAAGGCAGCAATACCAAAAGAAAAAAGAAAAGGGACAAATTAGAAGCATACATGATATGACTGAAAGAGAGCAAAGGGCAATCAGAAAAATATGGAGAGAAAAGACTAGAAAGCATAGAACTCGCGTGAAGCTAAAATCAACCTCTGCTCCAAAAGACATTGTGATGAAACTTGAAGTAAACCTTGATATTTTTTTAAAGCATGAAGCAAATATAGCCCATCAATATCAAACAATTAAAAGTCTAAAAGATAACTTAACTGATAAGGATGCTGTGATCCATATGGACTTTTCAGAAAACTATAATACAAAATATTCTTCAGAGGTTCAATCATTCCATTTTGGTGGGTCACAAACTCAAATAAGTTTGCACAATGTGGTCTTATATACAAAGGGAGAAACGAAATATTTTGCCACAATGTCAGAAAACTTATGCCATAATGTACCTGTAATCTGGGCTCATCTAAAACCTATCATGGAACTACTTCATTCTTCTGTAGAAAACATTCATTTTTTTAAGCGATGGCCCAGTTACACAGTACCGTAACAAAGATATGTTTTTTTACTTACTTTGTAAATTAACTGAAACCTATCCAAATATTTCTGATTTTACCTGGAATTACCATGAAGCCGGTCATGGCAAAGGAGCTCCAGATGGTATCGGAGCAACATGTAAGCGAATTGCTGATAAAATTGTTGCTTTAGGGACTGACATTGCTACCATTAACGCCTTTGCTACCGAATTAGATAAAAACTGTCCCGGCATTCAAATAATGTCATTCAAAAGAAAATAATGGAACATAATAAAGCAAATATCAAACTTTTCACTGGTACACTAAAAGTGCATCAAGTACGAGGAAACTATTTAAGCAATACATTGTACATGAAGAGCCTCAGTTGCTTTTGTAGCAATTTTTGTCCTCATTTTCACTTAGGCGACATTGAATACACTCAAAAACGAAACAAACTGGATGTTGCTGCAGTCTATACTGATTCTGAGGAAGATGTGCCAAATGAAATGGTTGCGCAAAGATCTACTCATCTGATTAAATCATCTGATGTAGATAATGCAGACACTCCTATGTCTGTTAAGAATGGAGATTTTGTTCTTGTGGAATACCAAATAAATAATAAAAAATACAGATATGCTGGCGTATCTTCATCAGATTTTGATGAAGAAGAAGAGACATCAGGGTTACATTTCTAAAGGTCGCTAATGAAGATGGTACTCTTTTTAAAATAAATGACAATGACATATCTGATGTTAAATGGGAACAGATCTTGACCATATTACCAGTGCCAAATATATTTGTGAAAGGTAACAGAATACTCTCCAAGTTTCCAAAGCCTGTTGATGTTTTTGAAAAATAAATTATTGATTGTTCAGTATTTAAGTATAAAATATTTAGTTATGCGAAAATTGTTGATTCTGTTCTTTGCAAAAAATGAAAGCTGTAGGCTGATATTTTTTAAGTTGTTAAAATAACCCCGAGACTGTTAGTTGTATCTTTAAATAGTACTATTGTTTTGTTTTGTGAAAGAAGTTAATATTTTTTTTTTATTTAGTAAGTTGATTAAGATTGCAGTGTCTTAAATGTTACAAACTTTAATTTTTTTATTGTTTTATAAAAACTATTAAATAGTCATATTTACTGTTATTTTTATCTCAGATGAGACTGATAAGCAGAATATACTTCTGTTATTTTAAACGGGTATTGAAAATTTAAGTATTAAAAAACTATTGATATTAATATAATAATAAGGTTGCATTAAGAAATTGTGAAGACTGAATTATCTTATATAATAAAAAATATTCTAATACTATAATTTATACATGTTTTATTTCATATTAGTCTCCTTGCTCAGCTTATAACAAAGGTGTGTCACTCTCCTGGTTCAATTTGTCACTACTCTGCCAGTAGTGTCACTCCTCTGGTAACATTTTCCTCGGGTACTTATAAAACACAGAAAAATGAGAAATTCTTTTGGCCCCTATCATAAAAGATTTAAATATAGTGTTAAATAGAGAAATTATAAATATTGAATAGAATAGATTACATTTCCTTCTGGGACACAATAGAATCAAATAGCGTATATTACCCGAATTAAGTATGTGCTATTTTTTTTCTGAGGCACAAGCGTAAAAACACCACACTAAATACATCACTCCAAGTTGCTGTGAGATATTTCTAGATAAAACCCTAAAATATTTTTTTCTTAACCACGTAATTGAATCCGTGATTATAAATTGAGCCGAACAATACAACAATTACACATTTCATTCAGGTTACAGTGAAAGAAACAATTATTTTTCCAATTTGAAATTTATGAGAGGGAGCCAGTGTGATAAGCAGGTATAAAACAAAAAATAGGTAGGAATTGATCACAAAGCAGAAAATTTCGCCACCTTAAACTAGTCGACACTGGCTCAGTTGTTTAGAGCGTCCCGGCTTAAGGGCAGGTCGCAGGTTCAAGGACTGGCGAGACGAGAATTTTTCTTTTTTGTTTTTAAGTTTTGTATATTTTTATCCAATTCCGGAAATTATAAACTATTCAATTCTTTAAGTATCTACCTATCTTAAAACTTAATTGTTGTTCTCAGGTGCAAGAATAAGATTTATGGTGTTGGTTACTAATAGGGATGTATGTATACCTACCATACTTTGCGAAATATATTTTAGGTAAATAAATTAATATCGCTGGACGAATTACATACACCAATTGATCTTCAAAGTAAATAAATTTGCTTGTAATATGGGTATTAGTCAATTATTATACATAGAAATACACATATCACTACTGAAATATACATAACAAACACCCTAAAATAGAAATACAAACACAAACACTTGTATTCATCAAACACTCAGGAATCGAACCCCAGCTCCATCAATTGCGTGACTGCGCTTTTTTACGTTACAATATAGGTAAGCAACGAGCAGAGGTATCTCCTGATGTAAAGAGATAACAGCCGCCTTTAGATACTAAAGATTTTAATCATAGACCATAGTGCGTAGTAATGAAACATGCTTAAGTTCATCGGCTACCTTACCTTCCAATCCGAAACATGACAGTAGCCTAACACTGACGGTATTGTGGCAGGAAAAGGGGATGCGGTAGTACCAATTGTCGGCTATTTTTCCCGGGTGGGTAAAATAAACGGTTAACTTATGCATTCCATCCTTGCCAAACGTGTGGCAATGGATTAACATCTTTTGTGTGTATAGGCGATTGTAATATCTTTCTACCAGGACAACAGTCTGTGATGTGCTTAAACAAGCAGGTCACAGGTCACAGATGATAGCAAACGCTATCCTATGATATATAAATGAAATATAATTATCATCATGCTTGCTTCCTTTACGGAGTAGGCAAAATGGAACGAAAGTCAGTATACTTAATACGTTGCGGTTCACAAAGATTCGCCCATTTTGTCAGTTGGCCTGATCAGTATGTGATCGCCATCACCGCTTTTTATCGACCTAATAAGGCTATTACAATAACTGAAACTGACAGCTTTACGTGCTTATCCGAAGCATGAGAACATTACCAGCAGACTCCAAGCTGCTACAGAGATTAAAAATTTCAAGGATAATCCAAAACAACTTATTATACTTAAATAGCACTTGCCTCAACCTAAGCGTCTAACCTTGAACTTTATAATCTGAACCAAATAATAAATACTAGCGCATGAAGCAGTCTGGTTAAATAGTTACTGAGCTTTTTGCGTTTATAGTAAATTTGTATTTTTTTATATCATAAAATAGCAATCAAGCAGATGGGTCTCCTGATGGAAAGAGTCAACCATCGCCTATAGACACCAAAGGTGTTAATAGTACGTTGCTATCTCGTGGCGAGGTCTATTGCCACATGCATAAGTTTACCGGCTACCTTACCCTCCAAACCAGAACACGACTGTGACAAGCACTGACGCTATTGCGGCAGGAATAGGTAAGGCGGTGGCACCATACCTGGGCGAGACAATGTACAAATCACCTAGTAGCCACGATGGTAGTGACTTGTATGGCCAATCAGTCGCCTTTTACGACCTGCCCGGCAGAACGGCAGTTGGTCTATTCTTCAAAGGAGCCCGGTACCAACACGGGGGAAAATATGTAGGTACCTAATCAATTAAGTGCATTGTATTTATCCTGCACACTGATTATTAAGCAGAACTTAATTGCACATTTTCTTTTTTCAGTATTTAACCAAACAGACGGTAGCATTACGTGAAGTTAATGATTCCCGGCTGAGGATATACGAACAACTAGAAGTAAGCATTCAAGACTTGGAACGAGCCAACCACAGGCTAGCCGTCGACAATTCCACCGATAAAAAACACATTAAATCGTAAGTTACACCTTCATTTGCGATTATAAAAAAATTTACTTCGCATTTCCTTTCACGGAGTGTATCAAATAAAAACTATATACCTACCTACCTATTGATTGAAACCGTAGTTAGATATTTTGCAGAAATTACAAATCTCTTTTGTAATATGTAATGTAATATAATATATCGACCTTTTTATAACATTACGTTAACAACGGAGTAGTCGTATGTACAAGGAGTTTTTGTTAAGAATTGTCATGTTTCGAAAAAAACTGTTTTAATACACGTATAGATTTTAATGTTGCCGACCTAAAAAAATGACCTAAACTGGAATAATCATTTTTTGAAAAGTACCTCCTCATTTATTGACATATTTTATTGGATATAACATACTTTTCATCCATTTACCAGCTCGGTGAAGGTCGTTTTACAGTGGGATCCTATGCTATTACCAATATAACTCTATTCACCCACAGCATTCCTAGGACACGCTACGATTCGCTAAATTAATTCTATTATTCCTAATCATAGGTATATCATTTTATATAGTATACCATTCTTAGGAGACGCTATGATTCGCCAATTTATTTCTATTGGAACGAAGTTCCTTATCGCGCGTTGTGAAAGGGGGCTAGACGGAAAAAATTCTTACGAAAAGTTGTCACGACACTTTTTGCTATAGTAAGCTATTTTAAGCTGTGCGGCGTGCGCATGTTTCTCTGTCTGTCTCCCTCTCTCTCTTTCTCTCTTATAGAAGCCAGATATTTTCATTTCTATTTCGCATTGAACAGTGTGGTGTCGCGGCGATTATTTTTGGTGTATACAGGTTTTTTGTATCGAAAGGAACTTCGTTCCATCCGTGTGTCCCTTGACACCTCTCAAGTTTCTTTTTCGCATATAATTCATAAAGAAGATGAAACGATTCACTAGTAACTCTATTTCACCCACACCATTCTTAGGAGACGCTACAAACTGCCAATTTAACTCTATTTTTCACATATCATTCTTAAAGCAAATGAAACGATTTACCAATTTAACTCTTGTTTACAAGTTAGAGTTAACAGTTCTACTTTTATTATGTCGTTGATAACTTAATTTGTTTTTCGTTGTTTTGTGACGTTGTTTACTGTATTTTTGTGAGTTCTAAAAATTTGCAAATCACCTGACGTCTGACTGATGTTTGAATAGTCCTTGGAGTTAATGTAGTCGAATTGTTTCAGCCGCTACTAAATATGTATATTGGATTTAGTTAAATGATACAACAAAATTTTTATTCATGACTCCGTAAAGTACGGAGTTTGCAAATACATAGGTTTTCTGTTCTCTATATTCACTTTCAGTATATTTTCGAAAAGTAAACACCATAAAATGATTTCTTAACCGCTATTAAAAACGTCATAACTATACCTACCAGGGCGAGAATTTTTCTTGTCGCTATTTAAATGATATAGGCCGCACACGAAATAAAGTATTTGCAACATCCCTTTTACCGACTATACTATACTGAAATTCTTTGTCCGAGAACATGTGTTTCCTAACTTAAGCAGCTTAAAAAATCTGTAAATCAGCTCGACATAATTACCTTGCCCAACCAATATATTCTAAGCACCAATATCATATCGAGATATACATAGAGAATGTAGGAATTCGCTTTGTTTTTGGTTTGAGAAAATTTGACCATATTTCCAATTTTAGAACGCAACTCAAGTGGCTTCCTATCCGGGAGCGCAGGAACACTCATACGCTTTGTCTTCTTTATAATATTTTATTTAACACAAACTCTCCATACTATCTTCGTGAACGCTTTAATTTTCTATACGATTTCGACTCAAATTGTCGTTCACATTTACGCGGAATTTTACAATATCCATCACATTCTTCCATATTTTATGGTAATTCTTTCACTATTAATTGTGAAACTTTGGAATTCACTTCCTTTTCATATCAGGAGTAGTCAGTCAATAGTAAGTTTTAAAAAGACATTAATTTTACCTGTCTGTATAATTTTTCAATAAAAGGGCACAGTAACGTATTATTTATTATTCATAGTATTAAGGTAATTAAAATAAGAATTTGTAGTTTTTCTTTTGTCTTTAAATTGTATGTTTCTGCATTAATAATCTGTACACTGTATATTCTACATTTCTTTTACGCATTCTCATTCTTTTGGATTTGCTGGAAGAAATCTCTTGCAGAGATAAGCTCGCCTTTTGTAAATGTTTACAAATTAAAATGTAATATGACTTTTAAGTGTACAATAAAGTATTAAATAAATAAATAAATAGATATGTGAGAATTACATTTTCCCCGTGTTGGTTCCTTGTTCCTGGTTCCTTCCCGGGCTGAAGAATAGGCCAACTGCTGTTCTGCCAAGCAGGTTGTAAAAGGCGACCGAGTGGCTATGCGCGTCACTACCATCGTGGCTACTAGGTGGTAGATTTCTGCATCGGCTCGACCGGGTCTGGTACCACCGCTTTACTTATTCCTGCCGCAATAGCGTCAGTGCTAGTCACCGTCGTGTTCCGGTTTGGAGGGTAAGGTAGCCGGTAAACTTATGCATGTGGCATTAGACCTCGCCACAAGATAGCAACACACCATTAACATCTTTGGTGTCTATAAGCGATGGTTGACTCCATCAGGAGACCCATCTGCTTGTTTGCTATCTTATGTATATATAAAAAAATACAAATTTATTATAAACGCAAAAAGCAAAGCGCATATTTAATAATGTTAAGAAAAAGACATTTTTTTTACATATTTATGAATACTTTGTATCCACAAATTAGATAATAAAGTGTACTTTTTTTAATTTCAGATTAAGCAGCACAATTGAAACATTGGAGAGCAAATGCGAAGAACATCAAAAGACAATTGACGACTTGAATGCGCAATTGGATATTGTTAGACGAAGAGCTGAAAAAAAACCTGACGAAAAACCCAAGGAGAAAGAACAAAAGAAAGTAGAACCCGCAACACCTAATTCCAAAAATGTTACAAGTACACCTCAAAAATCTGTAGCACCTCTACCGGAACTGACAAAAGAGGATGAGGATTTGCTTAGACTAAGCGATGAATTAAGAGAGAATAAAGTAGCCTTTGCTCAGGAACATAGAAGAGTGACTGAGCTCGAGGAACAATTAGCGTCAGTTATACAGGAAAATAATAGGCTACAAGAACAGTTAAGGAATTGGCACCACAGGGACGATGAACCCAAATCTATGCATGAGGAGTTTTCGATTCTTGAGGAAGTCAGGTGATATTATTACTATTTTAGCAAGTTTCCTTCCACCGTTACCTGTTCCGGTAGCAACTTTCACTTTTTGGCGAATCCCGCGGGATTACCTATTTTTTTTTGGATAAAAAGTAGCCTATGTGCTATTCCAGGTCATCATCTACCTGCGTAAATTTCATTGAAATCCGTTCAGTAGTTTTTGCGTGATTGAGTAACAAACATCCATCCATCAAACTTTCGCATTTATAATCTACTAGCTGCCGCGTGCAGCTCGCTGCATTATAAAAGTTTTTGGCAAATCCCGCGGTATCATCTAATATTTTCGGGATAAAAGGTAGCCTATCTGCTATTCCAGGTCATCATCTACCTGTGTACCAAATTTCATTCAAATCCGTTTAGTAGTTTTTGCGTGATTGAGTAACAAACATCCATCCATCCAAACTTTCGCATTTAATACCTATTAATATAGATATTAATATTATAAATGCGAAATATGATATAATATAAAAATTTCGCATTTATAATATTAATATCTATATTAATATTATAAATGCAAAAGTTTGGATGGATGGTTTTTTTATCCCGGAAAAATGAGGTGATCTCACGGGATTCGCCAAAAAATTCGTGCTGCACGCTGCAGCTAGTATTACAGATAGAAAGATAATAGGTATGTGGACAAAATTGGATTTCCCATCGACATTCTCTAATCTATTAAGATTTAAAACATGCAGCAAGTTAGAGATCGGACATGAAGATAGACAACGAAGGCTTAGTCGAAGGGTTCTGTGGGCATCCTTCGGTTACGATACCCCAAATATACAGCAATACCATAAAGAACATTGTATGTATGTCCGAAATATTTTCGCTTCCATTTCCACATCCCAGAAGATATATTTCGAAATATCTTATGATACATAGATATATAACTTTTGATACTAGTTTAAAGTATGCAATATTTGCTTATGAATTATAACATAGGGATTAAGTCAACGATATCATTACATAGAAACACACATAAAAATACTAAAATATATTTAATAAACACTCAAACCTAGAAATAAAAGTATCTGTGCTTATCACACAAATGCCTGTCTCTGTCGGGAATCAAACCACGATTACTATGCAATCAAGGGGGCTTGATTGCATAGTAATTAAACCACTCTATCAACGACTTAATTCATTTAAGATAAGTGAATCTAAAGTTTCAAGAATATCGGACCAAACTTATTTTTATTTCTAAATAATTTATATTCCCTTCCCCTAACAAACCCGTCTAGAAAATGATGGTTTGATAGGAAATGAATTCTTAATAAAACTTTCTTAGTTCCTGCACTAAATAAAGAACCCTTGTAAATAGTTTCCTGATTCTAGGTTCACTGATTACTGGGTACTGGTCCACACAAACTGCCAGTCAGTAAGTCAGGATTAGCGTTTAATCAATTAGAAAAGTAAATCGGAAGCAGGAATGCAGAAGAAGTAAAACCTTAACTGTATTTTGAATTTTCAAGGTGACTGTAATATTAAACATTGAAATTTCGCAATTTTACCTTAAAAATTAGCATGTTGCTGACGCGAAAATCGTCTAATGCGACTATACAATTGTTCACTTCAATAATATACATTGCTTGTCTGCGATTAACAGCTAGTGATAAGTTTCACGCGAAAGAGGTATTACGCTTATTCAAACACGTACGCAACAATAACCTTTTCTCGTGATCTATAGTGCGCGCGGAACTAGTTGGCCGCGCCTTAGGTGGTGACAGGGGTAAGGGGGCGGGTTGTCAACTGCTCGCAATGCACATGAGCTTAGACAGTGATGACCAATCTGAAGATATCGTGAACAATATTTTTTCATTTATTGAAAAGAATAAATAAAATACAAATTGAACTTTGTAATGTTAGTTCAGTAATTTGGTAGTAAACACGTGTCAGTGGAAGTTACGAAAAGTATTTAGTTCAGGCTGAGTCATCAGTATACGTTTATCGTGATCGGCATTGAAGACACTCTGCGTTGAATGCGTTCAAGAGGTAGGAGCTGGTATTGTGGAGCCCCTGGCCAAAGATGAGAACAGTACTCCTATGAAGCCTGATTTGTGACTTGTAGAGTCGCAAACAATCGACTGTTTTGCCCTGTTCAGAACAACAAGTTTCTTGGACGAAAGCTTTGCTTTTGCCTCCAAATGACCACGAAACGAGATAATGATGAGTTATGGATGTGTATTAAATATGTGTATTATATAATAAAAATCAGAATTATTCAAATCGGTTTAGTAGTTTTTGGGATTACCATGTTCAAACAAACAAACAAACTCAATTCTCAGAATCACTTGATTCTGAACTCTCTGAACTTGATTCAGAATCATCTTGTAAACTTATAATGATTTGGTCCATCATAGTATCAAATTTCATATCATGATTCCAGTATTCCTGTTCATTTTTTTGTACGTGGTCATCGCATTTTTGCCATTGTTCGACAGAGAATTCGGAAAATAGCCTTGTTAGTATTGTCATTTTCTCGTCCAATGTAGCATTAATGTGATCTCTGGCCAGGCAATTTTTAATATTTGCCCACACAAGCTCGATCGGGTTGAGGTCTGGATGATATGGAGGTAGTCTGAGAACAGTATGACCTGCAGCTTTCAGAAGTTCGTCATCTTGAATATTTTTTCTGATTGGGTCGCATTAATCAACCTCAGGAGTTCAGCTTTGATCATCGTGGGAGAAAATGTTACATTATGATTTTGCAACCAGTTCTGCATATTAATTTTCAAACTGGACATAGTCGGTTTCTTCTCAACTTGCACACAATGATAGGCAGCATTATCCATAACTATGACTGAGTTAGGTGGAAGTTTAGGTATTAATTTTTGATCAACCCAGTTGTAAAAATTTGTAGAGTTCATGTCTCCATGATAATCCCCCGTTTTTGAATCTGATTTAAAAATTAGCAAAGCATCGTCAACTAACCCGTTCCGGCTACCAGCGTGAACTGTTATCAAACGCCTTCCTTTGCCTATATCTGTATAAATTCCAGGCTCCGACGAAGATTGCCAACATTTTTGGACATTGTGACTTTGGTTAACGTAAGTTTCGTCCAAAAAGAATATATTTCGTTTGTCTTCTCTGAATTTTCTTATAGCCCTCATATATTTCACTCGCCATTCAACAATATTTGGTCTCTCTATTAAAAGGCATCTCTTCGATTTACATTTTTTAAATGAATATCCCAGTTTGTGCAAAAGTGTTCTTAAAAAAGTCAATCCGCAGTCTAAAATATTATCCTCTTTTAACACAGCATTTAGTTTTCGTAGACTTGGAATTTTTTTCTCTACCGTATAAAACTGATTTATTTTTCTTCTTATCACTGCTAAATCAAAGTCATCAACTTGTATTTTCTTTTTTATTTCTTTTGGTCTACGTGGAGAACTAAATCTTGCTTCCCCTGTATTTTGCAACGATTTTTTACTTTCAGCAATCACTCTCCTAACACTTCGTTCTGATATCCCTGTTGCTTCTGCTACTAGTTTATGTATATTCGCATCAGTTTTATATTCTAAACTATTGACATCGGCTTTCCGTTTATTAAAAAATGTATGCACTTTAAATATTATTTCCTTAGATTGTCTTTTTATCGGCGGACTCATCTCGCTATTGCAATCTTATGTGCGTTTTGTCTAAACTAGCCGGAACTTTCAACGCGTGTTGCCGTCGCAAAGTACGGCGCCGCACTGAGTAATGACAGCAAGCGCCCCTGTCTCTCCGCCCCACCGTTCACATACCTAAGGCGCGGCCAACTAGTTCCGTGCGCACTATAAACGAGATATTATTTCTTCTTATAGATGAAATCTCTCTTCTTTCACGCGCGACATATCACACGCTGTTTATCCTAAGCGGAATGACCGACAGCGAAGCCTAAAAATGTTTCTATTAAATCCGATTTGTAATATTAAGACTTATGTAACTGAAGCTGTTGCTTACGGATGTAAAATTTTACAAAATGTAACTTGTATTAGAAAAAATCAGATTTCCCCTTACTTTCCAAAATATGATGTAATGTTCGAAGGTAAAAGACAATTGTTTTCCTTTCTTGTGACGATTTAAAGTTTGTTAATTATGTATTTAATGCGACTGTTCCAGACAAGGTCAACTCTGTATCAGGTGTCTTAGAGGCATTGAACGAGATGACATGTCCTCAATGATTGATGGAGATGATGATGACAGAAGTGCAATAAGCTCGCTCATCCTTACTCCATCTGGTCAACAGAGTCCCAGGGAAGACCAAGTCACCAGTAAACTGGTTAAATTCGATGTAAGTATTATTCAAATCATTATATTCTGACCCTTGCAACTTAACTTTCTCTGTTTAGCTTTTTCAAATTTCTTCAAATATAGTTTAATGTGTAGATAATAGCTTTGTTTTCGCAATCTCTTACTAACAATATTAACTCACACTTCTGTTATATTATGCAATTTAACTAACTTTGTTAAATTAAAATAGGAATTTACTCATAATTGGTCAATTCTATTTTTATTTTTACTTACTTTATTAGTTCAGATCAGTCTAAATCCCAAAATTATTGGTCATATTATAAATAGGATTCATTCAAATCAACATCCATAGCCCCCTCCAAAATTTGATAAGAATGTTTTGATCGTTCTAGGCGACAAAACTTTTCCAAGTGCCCATGATGTTGTTGATCACACTTTGCATATGCATAATGAAGCGCATTTGCAGTAGTTTTCTTTGGATATATCGCATGTAGTCAAAGGTACGTCCATTACTGACACTATTAAGTCTAAGAGATTGCACGTTAAATTGGTGACGGTCTCAGAATCCCCAAAGATGTGTTGTCTTGTTCCATAGTTAACAGTATCATATATTTCAAACATTCTATTAAGCTAACATTTACTAATTGTGACGTTATAATTAACATGATGTGTGCATATCTCGTGAAAATGTGCTTACTTACATATTTACGTAATTATATGTAGTGTGTAGTAATGGGTGTAGCTCTGACTAATATATTAATATTTAAGTACTATAAAAATATTACCCCTTCAGCTATCAGGTAAGATTCACTTTTCATGCCTGTCTATAATAATACTTCAAAATAATTAATTTATTATATAATAACCCCTATTTTATCTAAATTCTTTTCATAATCTTTGTAATCATCACTACAATTTGACCCGATATATTGGTCTTATAGTAGTTATTAAGTTAATAAACTTACTCATTTTTCATGCATATAGTAATACTACCTCAAATTGATTCATTTATTTTATGATAACCTCTATTTTATTTAAATTATTTACTTACTTTTCTTTACTTAATTTTTGTAACCATCACTATAATTTGACCCAATACATTGGTCTTGTAGTAGTTATTAAGTTAATAAAATAAACTCCAGAATAATCATTAAAATCGTATCATCTCTGTAACAAAAATATTCTCTTTTATAGCAAACAATTACTCCATGTCTTATCTTTGTTACATTGTGTTTTAAATTGTACTTGATTTGTCTGCAGAATGCGAAAGAAAAACTACTACAAGGTATATGGGCAAATAAGGAAGATGGCCATGGTAATCCCTACAGAGAGTTAGTGCAGAAATATGAAGCTCTTCTCGAAGTACAGTTGTCACAGGTAAAGAATAACAGGAAAAATAAGATAATGAATGTACAAACTCAACCTGGACATCTTTCGTTGCAAGAAGAAATCCAAACATCAGGTGACTACAGTCAATTTAGCGTCAAGGACACAGATGAAGAAAGCGGTCATGGAGAAGAAGGTCAAAAAGAGAATAGTCAAACAAAGAAATCCGAACCTAATTCTCGAAAGAAAATTATTCAAACCCCTGATTTCTCAGAAGCCGAAACGTCGAGCTCCGGGTTTTCAGATGAAACAAGCAACAAGGCAACACAAACAGAAAGAGAAAGGCCCGGATCTTTCTTGTGCACTATTGCAGATGGAGAAGATTACCGTTTCAGCATTTATGATGACGTCAGTCCAATGGATAGTCGTTTCCGTAATAGACCCGAGTATCGAGAACTTTTTAAAGAAATATTTACGATTTTAAAGAAAGCAGCCGAAAACAAAGACGATGGCGAAGAATTGCCCTTATTGGACGATACCACTGCAGGTAAAGTGCCACCAGTAACACCAGCTACAGAAGAGGCACCCGGAAATTTCACTGATGACACTCAGAGCGTTTTTTCGTCTGTTATGTCTGAACAATCGATTCCAGTATCCGATAGTACTGCTCCAGAAACACCTACATTAAAAGAAAAAGAAATTTCTCTGCCAGAACCCACAACCACGAAACCGCAGGAAATTAAAGCTGTAACCAATGTAGAAAACAATAAAGAAAACAAACCAGTGGCTGACAGCGCCAGCGAGAATCAAATAGAAAATAAACAAAAAGAAAAGGAGAAAGAAAAAGAACGAGTACTGACCCCGCTGGTGCGTCAACCACTTGAATACATCGCAGCTACTAGAAAGAAGTCCAGACATCGCAACCGAAAACAGAGTCAAGATAGACAAGGAGCAGACTCTCCCGTATTCCCAACACCACCTAAAGTTACTTATCAGAAATCAACAAACAAAAAACGGCGAGACTATAGACCAATAGAAGTTAGCCCTCTAGCAAGGACAAGCGAAGCTGAGTGGAACGGATCGACGTTACAATTCTATAACCGAAGTATGAATTCGCCAACACCTAGCGCAAGCGGCCGGACTGGAAAAATCTACCAAGGCTGGAACCCAGAAACAGACTCATGGGATATCAAACAAAGCACAGCGTCCCAAGAGATACACAAACTAAGAAAATTGGAACTTTCTTATGCAGAAGTACTCAGAAACGCCGATAAAACTAAAAATAGGCGCAAGAAACACCAATAAATAATATTTTATCCAACGACCCGTCTTGCTTAAGCGAGAGTCAAGTGATTTTAAAGCCATTTGTCTTTGCCAACTGGACGTTATTAGTTTAGTAGTTTGTGATCTGCTAGCATTACTTATTAATTTGTACCACAAACCACTAATGGTTGCCATATATATTCATTCTGATGTAGATTTACATTACTGATGTATGACCCCATCAAAAACGGCCCAACAAAATAACTTGTTTACAATAGTACCCTCCGATCTATATAAGAGTAACGTATTTTATCAAAAAGTGCATTTACGAAAAAGACGAAAGCATATAGAGCCTAGTTTCAGGTTATTTTAATGGTTTCATTTGAATGAAATTCAATCTTAAACGAATTTTAAAATTTCATTTCATTGTTTCAGTCACTATTTTAATTGTATATTGTGTATTTGAATCGAAATTTAATTTGTAAATATTCTTTTTAAGTTAATTTTATATTTTAATTTGCCATGTCTGCGAGTATGTACTTCAATTCTTTATGGAATTGTTATGCTGGATTATTTAAGAGAGTGAGGTCAAAGGTATGAATAAAAATTTGCATTGAATATAAAAATCGCTTTTCATTATTCCTCTATATTTGTGTCACAGATTATTGAAGGTACCAAATAAATAGAGAAAACACTTTATATTACATAATAATTTACGATTACTTTATACATATAATAAAACTGCTCTCGACTTGTATTTTGCAAATTATTATAAATAACAATAACTGTATTTTGAATATAGGTTTTAATTTGACAATAACTATAATTACAACCATTTTTATTCATAATGATTCGTGAAAACTTACATAATACAGTCGGCTTCAGTAATAACTTTACAGTATTTTCAATTTATTTACATGATGCGGCTAAATGAGTATCTTATTAAAACTACCTATAATTAATCTGTGTATCGGTTCGTTGAATATTTATTTATACAAAATGTTAAAAGACTAATTTTGGTATGATTAAAACATATTGATATAAACATATTATTTACGTAGTAAAATAGAGACAGATGATAGACAATCCTTTGTAAAATTTGGCATGTCACTATTTGCCTCGTAATAAAAAAAAATACTGCATGCGCGTTTTAGTGTGGCCAATTAAAACAATGTTGCTTAAGAAATCTAAAATTAATGTACAATATAGCAAACAAATTTAGAAATACATTAATACTTAATGCAATATTTAAGCTATACAATATTTTTTTTATAAACGTGTCTTGTACTTTGATAATTAAAACAAACTAATACATCAGGGGGGTAAATAAAGTAACGACTTAAAAACGATAACGAAGTTAGAAAGGAATGAAATGCAGGGAATTGACATGAGCGGGGCTAAATAATAATAATAATATCTGGGGACAAATTACACAAATTGGTCTAACTCCAAAGTAAGCAAATTATTAGCTTGTCTTATGGGTCCAATGGGGCCAATGAGACTAATACATAGAAATACATATATCAATACTGTTATATACATAATAAACACCCAGACCAAAAATACAAACATCCATGCTCATCACACAAATGTTTGTCCCTGTCGGGAATCAAACCCGAGCCCGATCGATTCGCAGTTAGGTTCGCTGATCACTCCACCAGCGGGGCGGTGGGCACGAGAGCAATCGTCATCGGCATCATTATATTCAGAGACGATGACGAATTTAGATATTGTTTCATTACGAAGCGAAATTACTTTGTATAAACCTCCTGAAGACAATATTCACGATATTTTTTTTCATGAATAGAAGCGAAAAAAGAAAATCCAAATTTACGATTTAGAAATAACGCAATAAAAATTAATTTCTTTTTGTCATATTTAAGGAATACATGAAGAATTAGTGGGACTATTCCATTAGTATTGAGATTCATCAAACTTCTCAATTCATCAAACTTTTTATCTAGATGCTAAGTCTGTTGACATAACGATGTAAGAACACACAGCCATCTTCTTTCGTATTGTATAAATATAAAAAATCGTCTTTTTTTTAAAAAAAAGCATATTTATAGAAAAATTAGTAGTTCCATACAGTACATAATCTAAACCTAAGCTCCTTACTTTTTCATACATCACCAATACATCTGCTTCAACAAGAAAAAGAACTTTTATTCGATATTGCACTTGAAGTATTAATAAATTAACACCACAAACTTATAATCAATGCAATCTTTCAATTGACCTAGCCAAACTTTACAATTTCCTAAAGAATAACATAAATGCACATTGCAGCTGACTGTACACAGTTCAATAAAATATAAAGTCGAGAGCAGATTGCAAGTCAGGTGGTATTTATTTATTGCTTTGCGCCTCGAGTTCCCGCTCGACAATTTTCCTGTACTCGTCGAAACCGCCCTCTATACTCGTCACCGAACCACCCCCGCACACCCACAGCTCCTTGCAGACCATTCGTATTAACCTCTCGTCGTGAGATACAAGAATAACGCCTCCCTGGTGAACAAAAGAGCAGTAAGTATTAGTGGTGGGCGTTTAATGAACGAACAGTTTTTTTAGACTGTTTCTTTAGCGTGAACGAAAAAACAGTCTAACGTTCGTTGATAAACTAGTTTACATTGATGAACTATGTAACGCGTCTTTATAACGTTCGCGTATGGACTGTTGGTTTCGTGAAACGTTTAGCGCAACCAAAATAGGTATCATATTCACGACGCCGACGAGTGGAGTGGTACTCGAAAGTGGCCATAATATATGTATATAAAATGAACTTCTAAATACGCCAGGTTCATGTATTAGATATAGATAAACCTGGCCTATTTAGAAGTTATCTAATATTTTTCATTTAAAAAATAAATATATCTAATATTTAATTTTTAAATAAAATATTTTTAAGAATATAATTTTATAATCGTAATAAACCTGCCAGTCCTACGCCTGGAAAAAGTGTGAAAGGCAGTTCAGTTCATTTCTATAAACAGTTAACAAGTAAATAATAATCTTTGTAGAACGATAACTACAACGTAATAATCACATTCAGTCTAGGAAGTAAACTAGTCGAAAATTAAACTGTTTTTTCAACTAGTTTATCGTTCACGGTAAACAGTCTCGTTGCGTCGACGAAAAATACGTCAACGACCCACCACTAGTAAGTATAAATAATAAAAATAATTTAAAATAGATAATCTATACATATAATAAAATCGTAGAAAAGTCAAAACATTGAATATTTTTTACATTGAATATTTTTTTTAAATAATACTTGGGGCGTGATCTACAACCGATATCGAAGCCAAAACATATAGTTTTTAGAATTTTTGTCTGTTTGTCTGTATGTATGTCTGGGGTAAACTCACAAAGTACTGCATGGATATTACTAACAGGTCGGGTCAACATATAGGCTACATATTATCACGC
Organism: Apodemia mormo; assembly: GCA_036924255.1. Classification (NCBI taxonomy): domain Eukaryota; kingdom Metazoa; phylum Arthropoda; class Insecta; order Lepidoptera; family Riodinidae; genus Apodemia; species Apodemia mormo. The sequence goes on from JAUPFN010000005.1 coordinate 12,762,205, forward strand.
TATCACCTACGGGGGAGGGGCAGTGTGGAGTAAACCAAGTCCGCGCGGACGAAGTTGCGGGCAACATCTAGTATGACAAACTCACTTGTACTTCCAGTTCACATCAATTTTACATAATTTTATACACCCAACTGGTTTCGCTTATCACAGCATCATAAAGGATGTCAATTATATTATTTAATTACTAATCTTAGGTGGGTAGCACCCATCTAAGATTAGTACTTAAATAATATAATTTGTAATTATCTAAAAACTGTGTAAAATATCCCTGATGATGCTGAGATAAGCGAAACCGGTTGGGTGTATAAAATTATGTAAAATTAATGTGAACTGAAAGTACAAGTGAGTTTATTTGTCATATTATCTATTTCAACATGCAGTTTCACCAAGTGCCGACGATGGAAAGTATCCAATTTAAAAATAATTTAAAAAAAAAATTAAAACCTACTTCAAATCTAAAACTATACCCATATCTCAAAAACTTCTGAACGGATTTTGATGAAACTTGAACTATTTCCTAAGTTGAAATATACTTGGTTTAAATAAAAAATGATCATCTCGATATGACTCTTACCTTCTGGGAAATTCGTGGACAGACACAAACATACGAACGTACAAAAAACTTACGAAAATCATCACACGTGCTTGGAGCCCTAAATTAAAAAAAAATTTTAGAAAACAAAAAACCCGACTACATTTTGAAAAAAGACTCATTGCTTTAAATGAAAACTAAAAAGAAAGAAACAAAACCAGTAGATTAGAATCATATTAAGTAATAATGAATAACTACACCACTAAAATAGTTCTATAATCGATGTACATATAAAACAATCCATGTATTTTAATTCATCACAGAACTATTAACAGTATGGGAGACCACAGATTAAAAATTAGAGAGATAACCGAGATTATAGGCATCTCTTATTAACGAACTCAAAAATATCATAGTCCGTTGAGTTTCCACATAGTGTCTGCGAGGTGGGTTCTGCGACTATTTCACGTGACTGGAGTTATTTGAAGCCGATACAGATGATTTTTTGAATTGTTTTGTTACAATGGACGAAACATGGGTTCATTACTGTACGCCAGAAACAGAACAATAATCAAAACAGTGGAGAAGACCTGGTTCACCACCCCCCAAAAAGGCTAAGACGCTTTTGTCGGTAAATAAGGCAATGGCTTCAGTAATCTGGGACTTGAACGGTGTGATTATGATTGATTATCTTGAAAGGGGTCAGACTATAAAAGTCGTTTACGAGAGGAAATAAAAGAAAAACGTCCAGGAATGCTCAGAAGAAAAGTCCTGTTGTCAGTGTTCACACGTCTGTGCAATCAATTTTTTAAGTCCCTTGGTGAAAATTTGATAGCTAAATATTAAATAGACCCCGACAGTTAATCGTTCTGTGAAAAAAAATCACCTCCCCCTCCCCCCATTCCGCTATTTGCGGACGCCACTTTTAAAATTTGTATAGCCTATGTCACTACTACAACTTAAGACAAATCCACCGACACCTCATACGTCAAAAACCGTCTAGCCGTTTGGACTGTAGGGCGTGCCAAAGAAATGTATACATACATATACTCGAAAAACATTACTCTCCTTCAGTCGGGTAAAAACTCAAATATTATTCAGTTCCCACAATATTACATACACAAGATCAAAAAGCTTTCAAAATACATCAACCTGGTTTTATGTTATAAAATTTAATAAATCAATATTTTTATGATATTACCGCTATAAAAACTCTTAGCTAGAGAAGCAGGGATCTAAGACAAGGGTTTTCGCTCGCGGCATGACAACGTTATTTACAAGCATAGCGTGATCCAACAATGATATTGAATTTGTTATCTATACATACATACATATGTATACATACATATGTATAATAAAATCGTAGGAAAGTCAAAACTGTGCATTGAATATTTTTTAAAAGAATACGCCCCACGTGATCTACAATCGATATCGAAGCCAAAAATATAGTTTTTAGAATTTTTGTCTGTTTGTCTGTTTATCTGTTTGTCTGTATGTATGTCTGGGGTAAACTCAAAAAGTACTGCACGATTTTACTTCAAATTTTGCATGAATATTACTAACAGGTCGGGTCAACATATAGGCTACATATTATCATGCTATCACCTACGGGGGAGGTGCTGTGCGGAGTAAACGAAGTCCGCGCGGACGAAGTCGCTGGCAACAGCTAGTTGTTTAATAAATAACGTTATTCCTTACGGTCTGATATACACTACGAATTAACGTTATGGTATATGGTATTATGACGTTGTCTTCTAGCGCTACTTGGCGAACCAATCACGAAACAGCATGAAACGCGGCGAACTAATCACGAAACAGCTGTAACGCGCATACATATCGATATTATAACGTTATTTAGCGTTAACAATTTCGTTCTATTATTTGAGGAGCGATACATATAGTGTTTGAAAATAATTTTGTTACTGAGGGATCGCTACAGTAATAACGTTAAGTATCGTAAAATAAGTTCTGTTATCTGATAATGATTTAAATCCTTAATCTAAAACGCCCAGAGGAATCGTTGCGAATGATAATACTCTATTCACATCTTTAATTTCTATAGAAGAACTTTGTCTCCTTATTAGAAGAGATGTTTACTTTTTTTCTATCCTAGTACCAGAGCATCACTCAGTGTTTTTTTGTTATATTGTGTTTTTTCGTAAAATATATTTAGACGAATCACTAATATGCGACTTGTATCTAAATTGTTATTAAAAATAATATGCCATATAGAGTTATAGCACAAAAATAGGTATAGCAAATTAACTCATTTGTGTTAAACAACTTGTCTAAGACATTGTGGAAACATCATTAAGGATTTTTTGCACAATTATGTTAGAAACATCCGTAATGATTCTATAATAAGCGAAACCGGTCGGGTGTATAAAATAATATATAAAGTTAACTGAAAGTACAAGTGAGTTTATTAGTAATACCTACTTTAAAAAGTTTAACCAAGTACTGACGATGGAAAGTTGAAATTATTAAGTAATTTACTCAAAAAATACTCAACAGTTGACAATCATTCATTGTCAATAATATAAAAAAATTACTACATGGCGCTACAAGTATATGTAATTGTCCGCATGAGAGTTTTTCTAAAAACATGACAGACTGGATATGAACCAGAACGGCATCCAACTTGTGGGGGCTTATCACACCATGGCGTTTATACCGTTGGCTAGTCATGTTTATAATTCACTTCTGCCTGCGTCCTCGACATATGGGCGATCGATCGATCAAAATGATTAACCTTAAATATTTATTTAATATTAATTACACCAACACAAAATGTTATGCAAGTCTTAGCAAAAAGCAGCATCTTATAAGTCATAGCTGCCTATGTGATGAGATTTAGTGTTGTCCGGTTTAAAAAATGTGCTAAATTTTAGGGAAACCAATATTTTCATTTCTATTTTTTTTATATCAAAGGATAGCAAAGAAGCAGATAGCTCTCCTGATGGAAAGAGACAATCATCGCCTATAGACACCAAAGATGTTAATGGTGCGTAAGCTATTCTTGTGGCGGGTTTTTAATGCCACATGCATAAGTTTACTTACCCTCTAAACCGGAACACGACACTGACGCTATTGACCCTAGATCCGGGCGAGACAATGCAGAAATCTACCACCTATTAGCCACAATGTTAAGGACTCGCATAATTTAATACTTGTAACTCCCATATTCTGGCAAATAAATAATTTCTTTCTTTCTGTCTTTCAACCGATCTCTCTTACGAACTGCCTGTCAGGACGGCAGATGTTCTATTCTTCAAGGGAGCCCGAACTCAAATAATTTATTTTTTTTGAAATGTCACCAAACCATCACTCTATAAGTTGCACGTTGGCTTAATGTAATCTACAGGCATTATCATCAATTTACAAAGAAAGTCAAAGAGCGTCATGCCGTTTGCCGTCACGACATACGAGTCGACTTTACAGCCAAGGCACGCCAATAGATGTTTCATTTCAAAAACAATAAACAACAGAAACTTACCGTATATTTAGTAATACCCTTTCCTAAAGCTTCAATAGTTTCTATATCCAAATGGTTAGTAGGCTCGTCGAGTACCAGGAAGTTGGGATTGCCCATACACATCCTAGCAAAGGCCACCCTCGACTTTTGACCTCCAGACAAACTGCCAATGGTTTGTAACGCAAGATCGCCGCTAACACCAAAGCTACCCAATTGCCTTCTATATTCTTCAACAGACTTTCCTAAAAATATTATTGTACAAATAGCATGAGACGATTCTAGTTATAAAATTAATTTTAGATTATAATTTATTTAACACCTTGGGCCTAATTCATAATTAAACGGCAATCGAGTCGAAGCGTTTAAGACTCTTACACATTTTCTTACATATTATGCTACGTCTTAGCGCGTCTCGACGTTCTATCATCTTTATATGTGTGAAGCCCTAAGAGCATTGACTCAATTACGTGAATTGGGGGCTTTATAGTACACAGAACATAGAACAAATAAGAGAATATATATGGCATAATTACAACGGGCGAGCTTATCTCTATTTCAAGGGGTTTCCGTCCAACCAACTCGTTAAAAGAGAAAAACTATGTAAAAAATAATACTCTGGTGTACAAATTATCACAAGAAAAAACTTCTCCATTCTATTTGATGTTATTGTGGGGTAAATATTTATGGGACAAATAAATATTCACGGGACAAATTACACTGACTGATTTAACCCCCAAATTATTTGCTTGTGTTATGGGTGTTAGTCAACGATACTAATACATAGAAATACATATATAAATACTAGAATATATTTAATAAACACCCAAACCCGGGAATACAAACATTTATGCTCATCACACAAATGCTTGTCCCCGTCGGGGATCGAACGAACCCGAGCCCCGTCGATTGCGTAGTCAGGGTCGCTAACCATTCGACCAACGGGGCGGTCGATATAATTATATCTGAATACTGCATTATATTGCCTCAGGAAGTCTTAAATTCGATTCCAGGTTATATGGACTCATTTATCAGGATTACTGATGAGGTATTTCCCGCTTCAGAAATAACAACGCGCCATTAACATCTTTAGTGTCTGCAAACAATGGTTATCTTATTCAATCCAAAGCAACATCTACTTATTTGCAATTCTATAATATAAAAACACAATATTTTATAACTCAATCATATTGATACAAGATGCATAAGCTAGGAGCATAAAGAATATAAAACTAACTTCGAAATCGAGATAGTTCGAGTTTTGGATAAGTGACGATATAAAATCTCATATTTCTAAACATATTTTAAATAAGTTAGCAGTTCTGAGTGCTAAGTGTGAGTTTTTCTTTTCGCATTCGATCGTGAGCGCGTTTCGAGTTTACTAGGAATTTGTATGTGATTTGTACAGCGCCATCTAGTGGTAAACTGGTTTCACACGTTTACCACTAGGTGGCGCTGTACAAATCACATACAAATTCCTAGTAAACTCCAAACGCGCTCACGATCGAATGCGAAAAGAAAAACTCACACTTAGCACTCTGATGTACAAATCCAGTTGCAAATCGTTTCAATATAAAAACACCTACCTGGGTAACTTTTCTGTAAAAGCTCTACAGAATTCACATTCATTTCCAATTGATCTACGTGGTGTTGAGAAAAATACCCAAATTTAAGGCCTCGGTGCACACTGCGAATCCCACTTGTGGGTGACAAAATACCCATTATAATTTTCAGTAACGTCGTTTTACCAGCGCCGTTATCACCAACCTGTAACAGTAAACACCACAACACTTTTTGTATATTAAAAAGCAAACTACCAGAAGTTTGCCTAAGATAGCAAACAAGCAGATGGGTCACCTGATGGAAAGAGTCAACCACCGCCTATAGACACCGAAGATGTTAATGATGGGTTATTATCTTGTGGCAAGATCTAATGCCACATGCATTCGTTTACCGGTTACCTTACCCTCCAAAGCGAAACACGACAGTGACAAGCACTGACGCTATTGCGGCAGGAATAAGTAAGACGGTGGCTACTTGATAGAATAGACCATGTGCCGTTCTGCCAGGCAATTCGTAAGAGGCAAACGTGTCTACTAGGTGGTAGGGTTCTGCATTGTATTGTCGGGGTCTGGTACCACCGCCTACCTATTCCTGCCACAATAGCGACAGTGTCGTGTTCCGGTTTAGAGGGTAAGGTAGCCAATAAACTTATAAATGTGGCATTAAGACTTCGCCACAAACATTTTTGGTGTCTATAATATATGGTATTTTTCCATCGGGAGATCATCTGCTTGTTTGCTCTCTTATGATATAAAAAAAACTACATATATGGCTACGATTTGTGCGATTAATTAATAAAGCCATGTACCAACATGCCTAAAACGGAATTTTAAAATATGCACATTACTAAATAAGTTCAAATTATTTAAAGAATAAACATGAATTTTACTCACGATACATATCCTTGATTCAAGAGTAGCACCAAGATTGACATTAGAGAATATAACCTTATCCTTGGAATAATAAAAGCCGACTTCATTTAACTGCAGAATTGGCGGTGAGAGGGGCTCTGTCTCAGGAAACCGGAGAACAACATCTATTTCCTTTTCGACGGGTTTTAATTCTGGCCTAGAAACATATTGAAATGTTAAAAAAAACAGAACTATTGGTTAAAAATGGCAATTTTTTTCTTTAAATGTCACCCGTCATATGAATTCGAGTGACAGAAAAAACAGCAAGTTACAATACGCATACATACTACAATTAAACACAGCAAAACTTAATCTTATCTTTATCGATTACTAGCTGTTGCCAGCGACTTTATCTGCGTGGAGTTCGTTTACTCCGCACTGCCCCTCCCCCGTAGGTGATAGCGTGATAATATGTAGCCTATATGTTGACCCGACCTATTTGTTATATTCATACAAAATTTTGAGTAAATCCATGCAGTACTTTTTGAGTTTGAGGACATCCATACAAACAGACAAAAATTCTAAAAACCATATTTTTGGCTTCGATATCGATTGTAGATCACGCCCCAAGTATTCTTTTAAAAAAATATTCAATGTACAGTTTTGACTTTCCTACGATTTTATTATATGTATAGATTAGTCTAGTATGAGTGGAAATTCAATCATCCCGATTTCCATTATACTACTACAGAATTCACTTTTACTATTTTACTACTCTAAAATATACACCTTTTTCAGTTTGTGCCTTCAATATCATTTTTCATACAAACTGTAATATTCCATTTCAGTCTCTTAGGCATTGATTTTGAAAAAAAGTAAGTTTTTCCCCGTGTTGGTCCCGAGCTCCTTTGAAGAATAGGCCAACTGCTGTTCTGCCAGGCAGGTCGTAAAAGGCGACTGATTGGCTATACGAGTCACTACCATCGTGACTACAAGGTGGTAGAGTTCTGCATTGTCTCGCCGGGGTCAGGTACCACCGCCTTACCTATTTCTGCCGCAATAGCGTCAGTGCTTGTCACTGTCGTGTTCCGGTTTGGAGGGTAAAGTAGCCAGTAAACTTAAGTTGTGGCTTTAGAACTCGCCACAAGTTAGCAAGGCACCATTAACACCTTTGGTGTCTATAGGCGATGGTTGACTCTTTCCATCAGGAGACCCATCTGCTTGTTTGCTATCTCATAATAAAAAAAGTCTATGTTTGACCTCGGATTTTCAACTACCTCTATGGTAAATATCATCAAAATTGGTTCAGCGGTTTAGCCATAAACGCGTAACAGAACAACATACAGACTTTCGCATTTATAATATTAGTATAGACAATATATATAGGTTTAACACTTACAGTTTTTCGAGCATTTTAATTTTACTCTGTACGGACGATGCTCGATTAGCGTTGTATCGGAAGCGATCTATAAACTCCTGTGTATGTGCCCGGTGCTGTTGTTGTGCTTCGTATTCCCGCTGTTGATTTTTTAGCTTCTCCGTTTTCGTTTTATGGAACTGTTCATAATTACCCCTGCAAAATATTTCAATATAGATATTAGTATTGTTTCATGACTTACAGTTTGGGTTAAGAAACGCTCGGTGAACGATGGTGTTAAGTTATTAAAACAAAATAATATGTTCTAGTAAAGACTCCTAAGATACTCTTAAAGTTTTGGATTTACAGCCAACTTTTTGCCTTAATTCACAATTCAAAAAATGTGTTTTTTCAATTTTCTGATAAGAACAATGTTGCTTGGGATTGGATCAGTGCTAGGTTGGTGATTGGCTTGTAACCATCTATCACGTTGTGGGACTAAGTGTCTTTGGCGAATTGTGGGTGCACTTTTTGTGTAACTCTTCGCACCGCTTCAGGGATACGGGCGTGAAAATACTCTTAAAAACAACAAAATAATACTTTACAATATTTTTAATACACTTATACTGTAACAATAAAGTAATTAAAATGAATATACAAACAGTTTCACGTTCACAATGTGTGTACGTGTTTACAACCATTAAGCAAAGCCTTTGGTTATTATTTATAATCACTTAATTGTGAAACAGTACAAATGTAACAGTAATAGATGAATAGTGCATTGAAATGCAGTTTCAGCAGGTGTTTACAATAAAAACGTAGAATATAATACTTACCTATATGTGTCAAGTCTTTGTGTATGTAAATGCATTATATCTGTAGGTACGGTATCCAAAAAGTTGCGGTCGTGTGATACAACAAGGAGAGTCGTGGGCCAGTTTTGCAAGTAATTTTCTAACCAAATAATTGCCTTTATATCCAACATGTTTGTAGGTTCATCCAGCAACAATAAGTCAGGTCTGGAAAAATATATTTGTTAGTCTTATAATTTAAATATAGGACATGCCATGCTTGGCGTAATTCGCATATAACTAAATTAAAAATCTCCATACAGTCACACACAACTCATTCCTTTATCATAAGACAACTACCTGTTTCGTGTGCATTATTTGCAAAGTAAAATACGAAGAGCTAATGATCTTCGAATAGCAATCCTGCAGCGTCAGGTCAAAGTTAAAATGTTATTAGAATATTTCATCGAAAAGAGAAATGTTGTCAGCACTTCTTTTTTTGATGTTCAAATGACTGAACAGATTTTTATAAAACATGTAAAAGCACCATTGCTAGAAAACCAACTTTTAAATAAAAGAACTGCATACAAATCAGTTCACCTGTTTACAAGCTACGGTGCCATAGACAGACACCCACACACATACTGATCAAACTTAAAAACAACTCTTGTTTGGGTCGGAAGTTAAAAATTAGAAATCTAAATAAGTTAGGTAAAACAAATAATTGACAAGACTATGCGAAAGTCTTGACATCGCAAATGTCAATTTCAGAGATTCTACCATGACTTTACACAATTTGACAATAACATAGATAAAATTGTCATAAATAAAATCGAAAAACATCTGATATTTTTATTCAAATGTAAACGGAAAGGAAAATTCATTCATCAATCCAAACAAACAAAGTCAACTATAATTTTCCTGTGCTAAAACAAATATATAAGTATATTATATATAAGTTAGAATTGAAACATTGATTTAATACAAATATGATTTTGATTTAGAATTGGAGTGCATTTATTGTTCAAAGAAAAACAAAAGTTTTTTTTTTTATTTATTGTCTGAAAGCAAATTTTTTTTTGCGATTTGTGACATGCGTATGAACACACGTCACAAAACGTCTAAAACGAGTTTACCTTCCAAACCAATACACACATAAGCTACTTATCTACAAAATAACAAAATAACTTGTAAAAAGTTTTATTGAATAAAGTATTTCTGATTTCTGATTTCACTTTATTTCGGCTTCACCGGGATTTCTGATCTGAGCTAAATAGGCGACCCCCTAGGTCCATATTATTTATTTTTATTTAAATTTAATTTCTGAAAAATCTATTTTGGTACTTCCATAAATGATATGTAAGGAAATAACATTATACATCTATTCAAATGGAACGAATGTCTTTATTAAAAAAATATATATATAACACAAGTCATATTGTGATTTTAGAAAAACTTAACTTGGTTACAGTTACATATTTTTATGTATCCAATGCATAGGCATATGACTAGGGTTGCCACCTGCCACTTCTTGATTTAAGGTTAACTAGCATCAAAATGCAGGTTCGACTTTTTTAAGTAAGTCACCTAAAGCAGCATTATTTTACACAAAATTCTTAAATTTTAAATCTTTATTAATTACGAGTTCCTTAAGAACACGGGCGAGGCTCCATACGTCGTTTTTTTAGTTATTACTATAAAGTTTAATATATTACCTAAGATTTTATATCAACCCCTTAACTTATCCGCATTTAATAAATATTATTTAAATTTGGGGATTAGTAGCTAAATAAAGTTGGAATTTAAGTACGGTTAATGTAAATGTTCAGTTCTCTCCTTAATATTCTCTGTTTAGGTATTTATCTTGTCATTTGGATGCCTTTAGTACAACTGCTAATCTCAGAAATCTAAGTTAGATTGACAAAATTCTGAGCTAAGATTTTGCCAAGACACTTTATAGATATATAAAATAACAAAAAAGAAATTAGCTTTTAACTATTCTTTAGTACAAAAACAGGGATTTTTTTATTTGATACTTATAATTAAAATTATGATATATAAACTTATTGCTGTTTTAATGCAAATGTTATTCAAGTTATATATGTCGCAGTGAAATTGTCAATAGCCGTTAGATTATAATCTACCTAGGGATTTTATAATTTGGTTAGGTTAGTTTAGCAGTTAAATTATAATATCACTTAGGTAGATTATAATCTAACGGTATTGACAATTTCACTGCGACATATACAATGGTAACACTTAAATATGATGATAAGAGGTCAATCAAATTAATGTCTCAATATTTTTTATATAATGTTTCTAGCAATATATTTTACTTAATTGATTTAAAAAACGTATAAAATTATTCTAGTTTATCTAATATATGTTACTCCGAAAGACACACAAGGGATGTACAAAACCAAAACCGCCTGTGTTCTTTTTGTAGTGTGAAAAACGGTGTAAACTATAAAATTCGGGGAATTTGGCCACCCTTCATGTGACCCTTTATATTATAATACACAATATTGTTAACTACAAATCACTACAATAGTAGTTCTCTTGACTATTCCATCAAGAATTGTGTGTATAACTTAAAAAATAAATTAACTATAATTTACTCAAGTCATGATCAGTTGGTTATTTTTTAGGAGAGTTGTTTTAACATTTTTAGGGGAGTTGTTTAAATTGACGTCCAAAAAATGTATAAGTTATGTAACTTACTTTGAATAAAAATATTCAATTCAATTCAGGAGTCTAAAGTAATGGACACATTTGTATGGCGAGATATATGTATATGGCACCAGCAATACTAGTCATCAAGAATACCAATGTATCTTAAACTTACTTCGAAAAGAGAGCTCTCGCCAACGCCAATCTCATTCTCCAACCACCAGAAAAAGTTTTAGTAGCTCGTGCCTGCATTTCTGGGGTGAATCCCAGACCACTTAAAATTATTGAGGCACGGGCTGGTGCTTTATCTGCTTCTATGTTCTCTAGTTGTGCGTATACTTCACTCAGTTCTGTTGATAGATTTGGATCAGTAGATCTGTAATAATGAAATCATTTTGAAATATTAATTTTATATTATATGCATATATTGAAAATTGAAGTAGTAATAAACTTTTTACTTCTTAGATACTTCGTACCCATGTAATAAATATGGATGAAGAATCTAAGAAGTAAAACTTCATGATAAATCTGTATTTAAAATGAAGTTTGTTAAGTTTTCAGACTTTTAAGTAGTATTCATTTAGTGATGTTAATTATATTTTATATTAAATCATAAGTTTATATAATAATATCTTATTATTTTAATCATTTTATATAATAAAATTTATATTAACAACACAGACAAAGTGGCGGGTGCCAGGACAGATTAGACATTGATCTTAACTTACATCAAAACTTGCAAATAATTCTTTTAGCAACAAACATTTTCTTGTAATAACCCTTATTTATACTTTTGGCACTAGCTTAATAACAATTGTTGCCTAAACGTTTCTCTCTAATTTAAATTAATTAAATCTGATTTAACTAAACCAATTTTAATAAAACATGACTTAAGTTTCCCAACAAAATTTCAACATTTATACATAACTTTTGCTATTATGTGCAAACAAACAAAAAGAAGAAAACCTTCATTACATTTCAGATGTACTGATATATAATTTGAGGGTTCTGTACCTAAATGGTAAAACGGAACCCCATTACTAAGCCTCAGCTGTCCGTCTGTCTGTCACCAGGCTGTATCTCATAAACCGTGACAGCTAGAAAGCTGAAATTTTCACAAATTATGTATTTCTGTTGCCGCTATAACAAATATCAAAAATAAAAAAATGTAAATATTAAGGAAGTATAACATATAATAAACGTGTTTTTTTTTTTTAAATTTTTTGCTATGATGGCACGGATGCCTTCATGCACGATTACGACTCGCACTTGGCCGGTTTTTTATTATAGTACAACCTAAATATTTTGTTGTGTTAGTATGAAGAGAATCATTGATGCACGAATGACAAATCTATGTAAAGCAATGTAATGCATTTCTTGGATTTCTCTACTTAACTTTTGTAAATGATTATAAAACATAACTAAGTAAAAAATAAATAGGAATACAAAAGTAATCTAAAAATTTAAAAAAAGTAACAAATGGCACATTTCAAGCATTGAAAAAAATGTGATTTCATGCTAGTCAGTTAGTTAATCACTATTTAAAAAATACTTTCACCAAACAGATATGACTATAGTTTTTCATTTTAAATTGTATCAAAAATATAATCACATAAATATAATTGATTCGTCAAGACACTACAGAAAAAATACAAGTAATTTTTTACTGTTGTTAATAATCTTTCTTAAATTACTAGCATGAGTATATTTATTATAAACTTAGTATAAGTTATTTATTATAATAATAAACAATGCCCCTTATCACAAAATATTTAGGATTGTTGTTAAGACATTTAATAGAAAAATTTCGGGAAACAGTATTACATTAATTTGCAGAGTTTATGTTACCATATGACTACTTACCCATTATTGATAGCAGTAGTAATTTCCTTCTCTCGCTTTAATAATCCTTCCCTTACAGTATCACATTCTAATACACTGTCTAGAGCCAATGTGTCATCGCCAACTACTTCCTGCTCAACGTGTAATATAGATATATGTGATGGTATTTTAAGTTGTTTTCCTGATATCATACGGAGTAGTGTCGTCTTTCCTAATCCATTGCGTCCCACTAAACCATATCGCCGTCCACTTGCCAATACTAAATCTGCACCTTGTAATAAGACTCTGTAAAACAAAAAACGAATAAAAGAAATGCTAAGTTCAATCAACCTTAATCTAACAACCATTAGGTAACCAAGTAGAGGAAGCATTAGGACAGCTGCTAGAGGAAGTGTTATTTAAATGTCCACATGATTTTTAGCTTCCCATTCTATTATGATTATAGTAAATTTGCTGGTCCTTAATTTTGCATTTTTTTAATGTATATAAGATAGCAAATGGTCTCCTGATGGAAAGAGTCAACCATCGCCTATAGACACCAAAGGTGTTAATGGTGTGTTGCTATCTTGTGGCAAGGTATTAAGCGACATGCATAAGTTTCCATATATCGTTAGAATTCTTTTTGTGTTATAGCACTCACCCTGTGCTTGGGAAAACTGGAAAAACTTTAAAAACAACAAAGAAAAATATTGACACGCAGGGTCGCCGGTTCAAATCCCGTGTGTCGATATTTTTCTTTGTTGTTTTTAAAGTTTTTCTCAATATAAAAATTTTTATGTCATAAGATAACAAACAATCAGATGGGTCTCCTGATGGAAAAAGTCAACCATTGTCTATAGACACCAAAGATGTTAATGGTGCATTGCTGCAGGAATAGGTAAGGCGGTGCCACCTGACCCAGGTGAGACAATGCAGAACTCTACCATCTAGTAGTCACGATGGCAGTGACTCGTAAAGCCAATCAGTCGCCTTTTACAAGCAGTTGGTCTACTCTTTAAAAAGCCCGAGACCAACACATGGAAAATTCTTGTATTTATAGGCCCTACTTCAGTATTATTGAATGAAGATTTGCAGAAAGGGTGAACGGGTGCAGTTTGAATGGGAGGAAGGGGGGTTGTGAACGTCATAACAGTAATGTCGGATCTTCATTAAAGTCAAAAGCTCGTGACTAAGTGGTGATGGGTATATAATAATAACATTCACAGGACAAATTACACTTATTGATCTAACCCCAAAGTAAGCAAATTATTGTTTTATGTGTTATGTGTACGACAACGATACTAATACATATGTAAATACTAGAATACATTTAATAAGCCCCCAAACCCGGAAATACAAACATTTATGCTTATCACACAAATGCTTGTCCCCGTTGGGATCGAAACCGAGTCCTGTCAATTGCGTAATCAACTTTTTCAACTTATGATGAACTGATAAAAACCAAAGATTTGCAACTTAGCAAAGTGGTTAGTTACATACCACAGAATAACAGAAATAGTAATTCAATATAATTCATGTAATCTATATAATCACTTGCTGTTCGTTAGTCTCGCTAAAACTTGAGAACAGCTGAATCGATTTCCCTAATTTTGGTTTGGTATTAATTGTTGAAGTCCAGGGAAGGTTTAAAAGGTGAGAAAATATAGAAAAAAAAATAAGAGTAGTTAAAAAGGCAGAACAACGTTTGCTGGGTCAGCTAATCTATATATATAAAAATCAATTGCTGTTCGTTAGTCTTGCTAAAACTCGAGGAATGGCTTAACCAATTTGGCTAATTTTGGTTTTCAATTAATTGTTGAAGTCCAGATAAGGTTTAAAAGGTGAGAAAATATAGGAAAAAAATAAGAATAGTTAAAAAGGCAGAACAACGTTTGCCGGGTCAGCTAGTATAATATAAAATAAATAATTTAGAATTTAAATTAAACACTATAAGTTTTGCGTAACTTAAAAAAACAACATATTATAAAAAAAAATATTATGTTTATTGCTTTTCAAAATAATCTCCTTTACATTTTAAACATTTTTTCATGTGATCGAACCATTTTTAAAAACAGGAGGACCACAGATCTAAGGGCATATTTTCTACGTGCTGATTGAACGCTATCACTGCCTCTTCGGAGTTGGTAAAAGTAAAACCTCTCATCAAATCTTTTATTTTGGGGACAATACAGAAATCACAGGGTACTAGTTTGGGGCTATGCGCAGGATGAGTGACGAGCGGCACAGTCTTATGGAGAAAGAGAACTTTTAAAATCTTAAAAAATCATCTCTCTAAAATCTTTTCAACTTAAATTTCGTTGCGTATGTAGTACTTTGATGTGTGATAAAAACACAATTGACAAATCATTTCCTGCCAATTGTTTTTTTTTATTACTAAGAAGGTTGCAACATTTTAAAAATATGATATAAAAAATATAATTTTTCGCCGTGTTGGTCCCGGCCTTCGCCGTGTTGGTCCCGGCCTCCTTTGTAGAATAGGCCAACTGCCATTCTGCCAGGCAGGTCGTAAAAGGCGACCGATTGGCTATCAAGTCACTACCATCGTGGCTACTAGGTGGTAGAGTTCTGCATTGTCTCGCCCGGGTCTGGTACCACCGCCTTACCTATTCCTGCCGCAATAGCGTCAGTGCTTGTCGCTGTCGTGTTCCGGTTTGGTAAGGTAGCCGGTAAACTTATGCATGTGGCATTAGACCTCGCCACAAGATAGCAACGCACCATTAACATCTATGGTGTCTATAGGCGATGGTTAACTCTTTCCATCAGGAGACCCATCTGCTTGTTTGCTATCTTATGATATAAAAAAAAAATATATATATATAACATTCAAAATTCAAATAGTTTCGATTAGTATATGTCCCATCTGTACAATTCCATTTGAAGATCAAAAGAGTGTTAATGCCAGGTGATATTCTACCATTTGTTTACCCAGTGTTAGAAAAGTTCACGAAAGACAACCCAAATGCCGTATTCTCCTACACCATGATAATGCTTCTTCACAGACAGCCAACAAAACAGTCATTTGGGTTAGATCGATTTCTGTTATTTGTGCAGTGATACCAAGTTATTCAATTAATCAAAAATATAAATCCACGAGTCCTTCATAAGTTATAACATAAAAAATGTGAATTTGTTTTATTATGAAAATAACTCCACTTTTATAGATCTTTTAATAATACAGAGAATAAAAATAAAATTTCTATTAGAAAAATCCAACTACTATTGGATCTATAAAAGTGGAGTCATTTTCATGAGTAAAACATAAATAGCATTTTTTAAGTTACAACAAATTACATAGGACCCGTCGAAATTACAAATGACCAACCACTAATCTTTCTTACCTGTCTCCATAAGCAATATCAAAGTTTTCTATCCTAATGTCCTGGGTTCTATTAGTACCCTTGGCTTCTAACTTATTATCTTTTTTAGAGGTGACTTGGGACGCTGTAGCCGTTTGTAGCACAGGAGCTACCACTGGAACTTTAGCTTCCTTTTGTTTCTGCTGTTTTTGTTGTAGCTTTGCTTCAGCCTTTTCAAGCTTTTTTGCATCCACTTTCTACAAATAAATACATCATTATCTTCAAATTGTAACATGAGTTCCTGTAGTTTGTCTAAAATCACTTTAACAAAGGAACTACCAATACTTAACAAACAGACTAAAATGTTAAAGATACGCTAAACTAATAGTAGGGTGTTAATACAATCATTTAATCATGGCTAACTGCATTAATTTAATGAAGTAGAGGCTCATGTTTTTGTATAAATAGACTTCTCAGTTGTAGATACTTATTTGATTTCAATAATTTTTGTACGAAGTTTCTTAGGTAGCCACTCTAGAATTTTAACAGTATTCCAATATCTGGGGTGGATACTAGACCATTCTGAGGTGGGCACAGCCCACTCAGCCTCCCATCTATATATGCCTAAGGATTTGATTACAATTTATAGCAGTAATTTACAAATAAAGAATGATATTCTTAAAATGAATTTGTCTTAGCCTATCACCTACTTTTTTTAATAAAAGTCCAAACTGAAGGAGCATGCCCTTTCCTATTTTTAACATTTTTTTTTAAATACTAAATTAATTTTGAAGAATTTTAGTAATTAAATATAATTTATGTGTAAGTTGTCCAAAGAATGTTTGTACTACAAAATATATATAAATTTAAAAATAAATATTTATAAGTTTTAAACCAAACCATTTTTTTCCTCTAATAAGATTCCTATTACCATCTGCCTAATAAAATCCTATACTTTTGTATTCTACTAATTTTAATATCTTTATAAAATATATTGTTCATTTATCTGAGCATCCAAACTCTAAGCTTCTTAGAGAATATCTATACTTATTGTACAACACGACTTTTGAAATATGTTGTACAGGAGACAGGTCAAAACCATACTTTGTATGACATAACTTATCAGTCGCCCCAAGGCATTCAACATGTTTCACTACACAAAACAATAATATTTAAAGTTCATGTTACCAGACTGTCATCTCTAGTCTGCATCCATATACTTTTTAACTCCTCAGTTTCCGTATTAGCTGTTGTCATTGATGCCAAATGGATTGGTGCATCTAAAACCTTTCTCGGGCCATTAGTTGTATTTGTTTTATTAGGTTGCAACATATGGAGCAATTTTTCACAAATATCCCTTAAACATAATAATAAAGGCATTGTAGTCATAATAGTACACAGTCGCACTAGGATCAATTAAGGTGGGTAAAAGATAAGGAAATAAACCTTATATCATCTTCAGTTTTTTCCGATATCCCCTGAAGAACTTCTCCAACAGCCTCGTATACTTCTTCGGTATCTTCAAATTCTTCGGCACTGTTACCTAAAATATCTGCAAATATTTTCCATTCATATAGAGGGCTATACGTTCATTTTAAAAAGAAAATCGCTCAAAATGCAGCTAAAGAAGTTTTCACTCCAAAAAACAGTGAAACATCGTCCTACTGTTATAACCTAAACGTAAACTTACCCAAAACGTATTTTTTTAATTCATCATCTATTAAAGGGAATTGACTTTTAATGAATTCACCACAGTTTGCCATTGTAGATGTAGAACTTGGTTAGGACCAAGGAGAAATTAATAAAATAAAAAACATTTATTTTTATATCAATACAATGTCACGTCAACGCAGAGTTCACTGGAGATTGGAGAATGGCGATTGGACAATTTGACAAATCGAAATGTCAAACTTAATCAAAATTGACGATTCAATGAGCCGAACAAAGATAATTTAATTTAGATCACAGAACAAATATACTCCTAAGGCGCCCCATAGACCTACAAAAATTTTGCGCAATACTTTTATTGTGCAATAATATTGAATGTCCCTTTGATTCCAAACGTTCAATAAATTTACTCAATAAAATTGACAAACCAGTCTGTGCCTCAAGCACGAACTCCTTGCGAAAAAGTATTCGTATCGTCATCGAGAAACAAACGTATGAAAAATGATCAGCGCCCCTATCGTACGTAAATGGAACTAAATTTCGAAGCACAAGCAAATTATTAAACTTTCGTATCGCAAACGTATCGAGAAACACGTGAAACGTAACAAAATTACGAGCACGAATGTCGTTTTGAAGTATCGTATCGCAAATTTCGAAGGCTGGGTTTCGAGAGGTGACGAATCTTTTTTCACTTACAATTTGCCGGTGAAAAAAGTTTCGAGTTGTTTAAAATTATTTATTACGCTCGTTTTTACGCTAACACAATGTTATACTTAAATACTCTGTTTAACACTAGTCACTCACTGTATTAACACTAAATTTAACCGACTACACAATAAAACACTTCTCTTCTTCACTGTCGTTACTATCGCTTTCGATCACTGTATAAAACTGCTCTCTATTTGTCAACACATCTCTATTTATACTCAGGGTAAAGTTCTACCTGGATCCAGAAAACTCTAAATTTATTGCGTACAATGAATCACTTCTAATTGTAAACAACTTATGATAAACATGTCCTAGTACACGCTGTTTTCACCCTTATACTCTATACCAAAAAGTCCATTATGGCATAGCTATTCGTATACAGCCAACTATTTGTTTATTATTAGGAGTAGCTATCTCTTTCTTTTATTTCTAGATCACTCCAGCCATGGGCGTACCCAGGTTCTGGGCCAAGGGGGGCACTGTAACATTTTAAGACTATATTTTTATCCTATTGTACTTTTATCTACAATATTAAATAGTTAATAGAGAGATAAACAAGTTCGGGGGGGGGGGGGGCAGCTGCCCCTCCCTACCCCCTGTATGTATACTAGCAAAAAGCAGAGCTTTGTAAGGGCTCGCAAAGTTATACTATCTAGTAATATTGTTAGAAAAGTATTTTTATGAGAATTATTACATCTTTTAATTTATGGACTTTAATTATAATTATCTAATTTAAAAAAACTCAGCGTATTTTCACCCAAACATTACATTCGCATCAAAGGCCCGCGTCGTCAGGCTTTGGACTAAAAATATTTGGTTTTTGTTTGTTGGTATTTTCAAGGAAAATGAGTATTAAAAATGAAGGTTGATCTTATAAAAAAACACATTTTTAACATTTTGCTGAAATAATTGTTTTTTCTAAAATCAGGAAGTTCCTGATTTGGTCGATTTACGAAATCAAAATCAAAAAACGTTTTATTTAAATAAACCTTCAAAATTTTTGGACTTAATATTGGACTTAACGCAGGCACGAAGAATTGACGGTAGACACTCAGCGAATACATTTTTCGAATTTTTCTCTCAGAGAAACCCTCGGAGTTCGATTCCAGAGTCAGGCAAATGAAAAATGTGTTTTTTCAGTTTTCCGATAAAAACGACTTTGCCCGGGATTGGAAAAGTGCCCTACTAGCGATAGGCTGGCCACCTATCACATTGTGAGACTTAAGTATCTTTGGCTAACCGTGGATGCACAAGTTGTACCACTGCCTACTTCTTCGGGGATACGGGCGTGAATATACCTTTTTTTAGCTTTTTACCCTCGGGCTAAGATTGAGAATTGATCTCAATACAATATAAATCAATTAATACATCTGTACTGTTTCTCAATAAGCATATTGTGAAACTCTCTAATGCTCTATTTACTCTGTTCCCCGCAAACATCCCTGCTCTAGACCCAAATTCCCCCTTGTGCCTCCCACAACATTACTTTGAACTTCCCTTGCATTCTCCTTTCCATGATTTTATCATACACCTTCGATGCCAAACTGATGGCCCTATAGCTATTGCAGTTTATACTTGAAACTCGCCTTTATACGAGGGCACGATAACCGCGCGCCGCCAGTCAAATATGAAGAAACAATCCATGAAGTAGGTAGTCTCTTAATAAGTTCAAAAATTCTAATACAAAATGTATCTTCTATCAATTTAAACTCGTTAATTTAATAAGAGATGGCGTGAGTAGTATTAAGATTCTAATACAAATTGTACCTTCTATTTTTTTATTTTTATAAAATTGTATTTTTATGGTCTAAATAACAAATATAGACATAAATATAAACTACCACGTCGAAGCTCAAGCTTAAAAATATGCGATACTTTTTCAGTAAAATGTACCACTAAAGTGCATAGATCGTGGCCTAGTGTAGGGCTCGCTGCGCTCACCCTAACTAATTATTATTGATATAATAGAATATATTGGTTTAATAAACACCCAAACTCGGAAATACAAACATTTATGCTCATCACACAACTGCTTGTCCCCGTCGGGGTTCGAACCTGAGCCCCGTTGATTGCGAAGTCAGGGTCGCTAACCACTCGACCAACGGAGCGGTCATCTATCAATCTTCTAGTAGTTTACCAAGAGAAGGCAGAAGTGTGATATGACACCAGATTTTGGAATAATTTTGAAGTAAACTTGGCGCCATATTTTAGGAAAAACATCTTCGGCAATGCAAGATTTATTACTTTTAGAATTGAGTCCGGGGCCACATTTGTTTTTATAAGTTATTAACGATGCTAAAGTGTTCGTCTATTATGTCAGTGCGACTATTTGAATAACAGACCTTCTGTGTTATGTGTACTTACCAGATAGCTCATAAGCGCGAGCACAATAGAGAACCTCGTAAGAGACAAACGATGATTCATTGTAACCTATAGTGAGAGTACCAGTCAGATGGCAGAATTATGCGACCACCCGTTTGAATTGATATTTACCGTCTTATCTATTCCTGCCACTATGTCAGTGCCTAGCGATTACGCTAGGCATTGACGTCATGGTAGCAGGAATAATTGATCTCTGTACCTGTGCGTACCCACACGCCATCGTTAAATTAACGTGGAACTGACGCGAAGTTTTTTTAAAACCAATCGTTATACTAAGTACGTTACACATTGCTAATTGGCAATTGCTAATATTGCCTGTGCGCTTATGCTGAATAATTAGAATAAAAATAATAAATAATTCTAGTACATTCAAAAATATTCAGTAATAACCATAACTAATTACTATTACTTTATTTAAATCAACACATTTCAAATTACACAACCAACCAACAATTAGTACAGTGCTAATAAATTGGTACTCTACTAGAAAATAAACTCATATCTTGGATTTTCAATTATCTGTGACTTTTGTTTTTATAAACAAGCGTGCCACCCGTTTAAAATATCATCCCGCCGCAACGCAAATTGTTAGACAAAAATTAAGCCGTAAAAATAAATTTATAATTCTTGCAATGACCGAATTATACGGCTATAAACGCTATGAAAAATCATTGGGATTATTAACAACAAGATTTGTATCATTGTTGCAAAAAGCAAAAGATGGAGTTATGGATTTAAAAATTGTAAGTAAACTTTGTCATGCAATTTGTGAATAACTGGATTTCTTATATTAGTACTATTGAAATTATTTTAGGCTACAGAGCTGTTAGCTGTGAGACAAAAACGTCGTATTTATGATATAACAAATGTGTTGGAAGGAATAGGACTGATTGAAAAACGTAGTAAAAATCGGATACAGTGGAAGTGAGTACTTAAATTTTTATTACGTTTTTTTGTGAGTGTACGACTAAACACTGACATACACTACGTCGACAGACTTACCAGACATTACTTCGATGAGACTCTTCGCCGACAGGACGCTTCGCTGACAGGACACTTCTCCGTCAGGGCATAATATAACATGCATACATAATCAGATACTTACTTTGGAAATCGATTATGCTTTTCTTGTAATAATAATCTAATTTCATTCTCACCATCTCAATGTCTGGAAATCCACACCTGTGTGATTCTCGAGGCACTTTTTTCCCCCGCACTATTCCTCTGTAGGACCAATTTATTGGCAGGGGTTTTTCCAAGCGGATACTTAGGGACCTTCAAGAAAAGAGCCTACTCTTTCTTAAAAGGCTGATGATGCAACTGCAAATCTTCTGATAGTGTGGTTGTCCATGAGCGGCGGTGATCACTTACCATCAGGTGAGCCTCCTGCCCATTGCCCACTTTTCTATAAAAAAAAACTTGCATAGGCTTTTTGTATAACAACATTGATATATCAGGTTACGACATTGTAACGTATGAGTATATTATGGTACCTGTTATATAGTATATAATGATATGTTTTATTGGAGTTGTGTCATGTCACCAGATAATAATAAAACTTTGAAAAGGAACAGTTTGTAGTGGGTCATTAAGATTACAATGGCAAAACTGTTATTATATTTGCAACTGAGCAAAGAGTAGGCTCTTTTCTTGAAGGTCCCTAAGTTTTATCCACTTGGAAAAACCCCTGCCGGTAATTGGTTTCACAAAGGAATAGTGCGGGAAAAAACCGCCTGTAGAATCGCACTGTAGTAGATTCCCAGACATCAAGATGGTGAGGATGAAATTAGATTATGATTACAAGAAAAGCATAATTGATTTCCAAAGTAAGCATCTGATTATGTATGCATGTTATATTATGCCTTGACGGAGAAGTGTCCTGTCGGCGAAGTGTCTTGTCGGCGAAGCGTCCTGTTGGCAAAGAGTCTCGTCGAACTAAATTCTTGTCGGCGTTCAGTTTGTCGACGTAGTGTCTGTCGGTGTTTAGTCGTACACTCTTTTTTTTTCTTTTAATGTAAACTTAAATAAATTTTTTTTAATACTGTGTAGGGGAGCAGGTCCAGATTGTAATTCATCAGATATAGGCGAAAAAGTAATATTGTTGAGGAAACAAATTAATCAGCTGGAAAAACATGAGGAATTACTTGATAAGTAAGTTACTTGTTACTTATATTTATACTTATACTTCGAATACTTAACAGATGAAAATTGAAAACTACCGTGTTGCCAGGCAGAAATTACCGTGTTTTAGAAAAAAATACCTAAGTATTATTTTAAAATTGTGTATATAAAACATGTTATTTTTGTATTTTTTTTATTATTAAAGATTAATGTTTAATCATCTAAAAGCTCTACATCTAGGTCGTAAATTGAGCTAGTCATTTTGTTGACCATCTCTTTTGATGGGGTAAAATCAACACAATTACCACTTCAACAAATGCTTTGCTGAGGCAAAATGTTCCCCTTTATAGTTTTGGTAATCAATTTATTCCTTTTCTTCATTTTAATATAATTTAGTTGGCAGAACAGTCTTTCAAATCCAGCATTGGAGTAGGGTAAAGATAAAATGTTTAGCATAAAAGTAGGCAAAAATTAAGATAGCTTTTCTCCACGTATTGCAAGTTTAGTCTACGTTGAGTTATGTGTTTTGTACCATAATTTTACATTTAAATTTGACTATTATTTACATGGTAATTAATATTTAAAAATACCGTAGAAAATAACATGGTAATAGATCATTATCATAGACCATGTTTTGGTTGAAAATACTGTGCATCCATGGCAATTACCGTGTATCTGGTAACACTGATACTGTTTGAAGGTGATGTCAAGATTCTTTACAACCGTGCGTGTATGAAGAGAGTGATGAATATGGTGGAACCGAGACAAGCCTGCAAGAATCGTGATGTATAGCACTCGGTTCTCACTGCCTAACCCATATTGATGGGTCATGGATCTGGCGTGAAGATATATGTTGTTATATTTATAAATTGTATGCGTTTCCAAGATGAGACATATTATTATATATTGAAACAGGGTTAATCTCTTCAGAGTAGATATTTCCATTCATCGAACATATAAGTATTGAATTATTCGAAGTACATATCAAGCATATGCGGGATGCATATGCTTGATATGTACTTCGAAATATTACGAATACGCATAAAACTTACTAATGCCAAACAAGTACCATAGTTAGTATAATATCCAAGGATTGGAAGTATGTAATCTATTATTAAACACTGTTATGAACATTTTTACATTGAAAAGCAAATCAATTTCCTAAAAAGAAGAAAACACTAGTGTTATGAAAACAACTTTCCAAATTTATAAGTAAAAATACCTGTATAGAATAATTACAAGTTTGATTGTATGAATAAAAAGCATAATTGCATCTAAATTAGAATACCTTAAGGCTTGGCACAGTATTATTTTGCTAAACGTAACAATAATACTTAAAAGTACATAAGCACCTGGTTTTCATACTTGGTTTGTCAAAAACTTATTTACATAATATGATACTTTGTATGCAATTTTTATTTGATATGTCTCATACTCATAAGATACTTTTAAACAAGTTTTTAGATCAAGTAGTTTACTAGACAGATGCACATAAGACTCAGTACAATTTTCACCCAGTATGCGTCACCTCTAATGTGTCATACATCCAATTTCCAAAATGCAAGTTAATTTTAACAAGCACTTAATCTGTGTTTAACAAAATTTTTACAAGCAAATGATCTGTTAAACACAGATTAATTGCTTGTTAAAATTAATTTGCATTTCGGAAATTGTCTAGTTATTTGTGAAAAAAATATTGTCTTTTCTACCTTTAATTCAGGTCTTAAGAGATAATAATATTCTGAAATACTGGTATGCTTTATAGAACCCATTCAATGAAATTTCTTAACTACATAAATTATTGTTTACATACTTACCCTTACTAGCTGGCCCATGTGGCTTTACCCGTGAGTAATGTGTCAACCGCTCACACCACCAGCCATTTTCGTGTTTTTTTCTAAAAACACACAGACCTTTACGTGCACGCGTTTCGAGTCCGTTCCGGTGGACCATGGTCACAAAAATGGTTTATGAGTTGTTTGGATTGAATCCGATACTGTAAAGCGTATATATGTTAAGAGGTCTTGAGCACTGCAATATACTGGTGTTAGAATTGTTTAATTTAAATGGCTTAAGCTACAAAATAATTCAGGTGTAACACGACACTTTGAGAAAAATATGACTACTTGTTAGTCGATGATTTTTAATTCAAAAAGTAAATCGATGACCTATGCTTTTTATATTCTTTTTATATAATTGGTAAACATAAATATACGGAAAAAAAATAAACAACATATATTATAGTACAAAAATATTTATTTACATAAATATTAATATCTTTTTTTTCATAGTTAATACGTAATTTTTTTCTTAATTTTTAAATAATTTATTTCTTTTTCAATTTTACTGCTATGTTAATTATTTTTTTTAAATATTGTTTAGGATATTTCACATTCACATCATATGATTTTTTTGAGATCATAGATATCAACACTAAAATTTACGAAAATAAAAATAGGTAAATATAGGTAGGAAAATAAAAATACCCAAAACGCTGATATCATTAAGTTGGTCATTAACGAAATATATGTTTTATTAATTGATATTTACGGTTTTTTGACAAAATTATTATCTAAACTGTTAGATCTTGAACTAATCTTGATTATAAATAAAGTTGTTGATTAATACGCCAATACACTTTTAAATTAACCTGTATCATAAAGTGCAACCAACACATAACACACAGCACGAATCAAAATGGCTAACTAAGTTCTTTTATTTTTCCCCAAGAGCATATTTGAAAAAAGAATGCCAATTGGATGTTATTCTGTACAATGTTTCGTTCGAAAACGATAAAATACCATAGAGTATTGTATTAAAACTGGTAAATAGTGAAAATGTTGTTTTTTTGTATGAAGTTAGAGACCATAGTGTATTAACGGAATTTTCTCAGAGGTCTCATTAGTTACCAAAGTGATGTGAGCGGTTAATATAATCTTTTTGAAACTGGTACTTTAACTATCTTGCCAAATTTATCAGTTTTTCATCGGTTTAGCCATTTAAATGGAACAAACAGACATTTGCATTTATAATATTAGTATGTATACCATACAAAGCTATATCATAATACAATCCTACTAATATTATAAATGTGAAAGTTTGTGAATATGTATGTATGGATGTTTGTTACTCTTTCACCCAAATACTACAGAACGGATTTGAATGAAACTTTACAGTAATATAGATTATATATCAGAATAACACATAGGCTACAATTTATAAAGATTTTGTGTTTTTTGGCGGTAATATAACGATAAGTATCAAGTAAGTCGAAAAAATTCCTGCCTTCTGAGCTAAGATAATGTATAGTAGGATTGTTCGTCTTATATAGTTCTAAATAAAAATCCGCGACAGCATATATCTACCTTTATGTGGAAACCATAATATCCAAAATAGTGATCTATAAATACAATTAAATTATTATACTTTTTTACAAAGCATATTTTGGAGTATTTATTATTTTATTAAAATTAATACATTTGCCGCTTTCAGCATTTTATGTTTAAGAATTATGTCTTTTACTGATGAATTGTTAAAAAGTTATCACAATAAGATTAAACTGAATGGAGCCTCACGTGCCGCGCGGCGCGCAAACCGATGGAGGTAAATGAAAAAAATAGTGCGTCGTTTTGACTAAGTCACTAATCCTCCCCGCCCCCTAGGTGCTGGGGGGATTAGTGGCTTATCGCGCAGGGCGGATTAGGGGTCTTCGTCGCCTTTGAGATCGTCCGCCGTAGAGGTTGGCGGCGATAGCCACCATTATGGGATCGTCGAGATCGGTTAGTATGTCATTGCGCGGCCTCCTGTACCTACCTAAGAACGGGATCTGCGTCGATGACGTAATCTACCGCAGCTACTATTAATGGATTCAGGTGGGACCTGAATGTGGTAAGAGCCATGAAGACATACGTTAAAAAGTACCATGGGGCACACTAAAAGTTTTGCTCTTCGGAACTATTTGAATTTCGAATGTTATATTTTTAAAACGTTATAACCTTCTTTCGACATTCTTATTAATAAAAAAACAATTGGCGGGAAATGATTTGTCAATTATTTTTTATCACACATCAAAGTTCTACGTACGCAACGAAAATAGAATTAAGTCGAAAAGATTTAAGAGCGATGATTTTTTATGATTTTAAAAGTTCTGAGAAGCACCCTGTTTAAGCACCGTGAGGCGATGGTTTGCTGAATTTGAGAGAGGTCGAGTTTCTTTACTTGACGAAATTTGTGAAGGGCGGCCTTCAACTGCCGTCAACGAAAATAATGTGGTTACTGTTAAACGGTTAATTGAAGAAAACCCCCGGATTACCTATGAGACAATTCGAGGACTATTGGGGATTGGTATGAGCCAAATTCAGAAAATTTTACACGAAGAATTGAAAGTTCGGAAACTTTGTTGTCGTTGGATCCCTCATGAACTAAGAAGCGGGCTCGCGTAGAATGGTGCTCACAGATGCTACTGAAGTACGACCACGGACATTCTAATGCTGTTTATGACATTGTCACAAGGGACGAAACGTGGATTTATTGTTTTGAACCCGAAAAAAAAAACAGCAATCTTGTGAATGGGTGTTTGAAAATGAGAACAGGCCAGCAAAAGTGAGACAGGTGAGAAACGTTGGTAAAAAAATGATCGCATTTTTTTTTTCTCAGCTACGGGTCAAAAGAGTATTAATGCCGAGTGGTATTCTACCATTTGTTTACCCAGGGTGTTAGAAAAAGTTCGCGAAAGACGACTCAAAAGCCGCATTCTTCTACACCATGATAACGCTTCGTCACACACGGCCAACAAAACAAAGTCATTTTTAGCTTCCGAAAAAGTACATCTCGACACTCATCCTGCGCATAGCCCTGACCTAGCACCCTGTGATTTCTGTATTTTGCCCAAAGTCAAAGATTTGATGAGAGGTTCTACTTTTACCAACTCCGAAGAGGCAGTCATCAGATCTGTGGTCCTCCTGTTTTAAAAAATGGTTCGATTGCATGAAAAAATGTTTAAAATGTAAAGGAAATTATTTTGAAAAGCAATAAACATAATACTTTGGTTATAACATGTTGTTTTTTTAAGTTACGCAAAACTTATAGTGTGACCTACATATTTTAAATATTATAAGAATTATTTTAATTATTTTATTTAAAGACAGTCGTGTTCATTTCGGGTTTTTTCTTATAGCTGATTCGATTTTCGGATCAATTTATTACTCAGTATTAGTCCAAAAAATATTATCACGCCCGTATCCCCGAAGATATAGCCAAAGATACAACAAGTGCAACCACGATTAGCCATAGATACCTAGTCTCAGAATGTGATAAGTGGCAAGCATATCGCCAACCGATTACCGTTATACAACCGTTATTTTTATCAGAAAATTGAAAAAAATACATTTCAAATTGCTCGCCTCGGGAATCACACTCTCTTCATGAGGTCATGTGGTCAACACCGACACCGGACCACTAAACAACAGAGGCGATATTGTATATTAATTAGTTGGCATAATTATTGTTTTTATTTCAAGTAAAAATATAAATTACTTTTTATTTTAATGATAGTCAGTCAATAAAAAATAAGGTGTGTATATATTTATATTTTCAAAATAATGATCAATTTTGATAGTTGGAGTGGTTTTCAACGCAATTTTTGAGTTCTAAATTCGTTTATTAGCTATAAAGTAGATAGTTTAAAAAATGTTGACGAAATATCAATAAACAATTTAAAAAATTTCGCCATTGGTAAGTCCCGAACGAATTAATTGATTTAAATTCGATTAAGAGTATTTGACGCAGTTTTTTTAATTAGAAGAGTTGGCCAGATTTTTGAAAAAATTGGTATATTAGCCTTATAGAATAGTTTGCTGTAACAGTTAGCTGTAAATAGTGTAATTTTAGTATTTGAAAAGTTGAATCTATTTTAATCTTTGAAAAGGCAGTCGACGTAGCTTTTTAAGTACTAAAGTATTCTAGAAGAGCAAAAAATGATTGGTTGAAAAGTCATGTCAATAAAACATTTTTTTCAAAATTTTAGTCAACCATAACACTCGAACGGATAAACAGATGTTGACGCAATTTATGCATTGGACGCACTTTTACGAGAAAAAGAGGTGATTAGATTTTGTAATCCATTGGTACATTAATTTGGAAATATTTCTAAAAACATTGTTGTTCCAGAAAAAAATTTGAAGCTTTTTCAAAATTTCTCAAAATCTGATGGACCGAATTGGTCCATATTTTCAGAAAATCTAAGTTGAGCGGAATTCAATCGAATCCCATTAACCGCGTTTCGATCAGTCAAAAGTTACGAGATGATTACATACACACACACATACAGACTTACTGGCGTCATCGTGAAAATAGTCGGAAAATCTTCCTAGGACCTCGAAATGTGGAAATCTGGTGAAAACTCGATTTTCGAAAATCGGGGCAGTCAGTAACTTCCTTATCATAGCGGGAACTTAAAAATTGGGAAGCTTCAAACGAAAATTGGTTTGAACAATATTGATTATGTAGTTTATAAGATATGGGATCATTTCGATAGTTGCATAAAATGTTTTGGTAGCTGTACAAAATGAATTTGTTTTCATGGTGTCTTTGAGAAATACAAACTTATTTTTGCTGCTGTAAAATAGTAAATACAAAGATATTGTATAGTATATACTTTAATGAATGTATATCCATAATATTATGTAGTTTCGCTGCTACGGAATCTTTTGAAAGCGAGTCCGACTTGCTCTTCGCCAGAATTTTTATTAATTAAAATAGGAAAGAACGAAAGACGAGATAAATTGAAGGAGCCGAGATAAAGGTTTTTCATATTTTGTGAGTAAAAAGTTCTTAAAGCAGTAAAATCTCCTTTATTGTAACTACTATTGGAACTTCAGACCACAGGAATACTAATAGACACGCCATTTGGGAAGGAAACGTGTCGCCACATATATGAGCAAACGCTCATATTAATGTCAATAATTTCATACATTTGTATATTATATTGTGAAAAATAGAAATAAACCATGTACTGTTTCATCGTATGCAATAAGATGACAAGGTTTATAAATTACTCTTGATATTTTAAAAAATTAGTCTTGAATTATTCCATTGATAAGTAGTATAACTCTTTATTTATGTATGTAATTGCAAGCTACACTGACAATCTGAGACCATGTCTTGAAAGGTGTATCCATTTAATCCGAGGTTGGAGCCATTAATTAGATGATATTTTAAATATGAAATACTGTGTAATATAGGTATTCTGTTTCATTCTCATGCCCGGTTTCATTTTATACATTTACCTATGTGTTTGTTTTTTATCGTGACGCATTTTCGTTTTTTTTTCGAGTACAAATCACAACTATTATAAAGAAGTTTCACTTTGAAATTTCGTCAAATATCGCAAATTGCATCATTGCATCGGTGTATCTGTTCGGCACTCATCAATGGCGGAAATTTTGGAAACAAATTTTTGCTCCATTGGGTATATCGATATTTTTCAAGTTTTCGTATTCATAATATTTTTTTTAATTTTATTTATTTCAAGTATTTTTATTAATTAAGTAATTTTATGGTTAAGACAACATTTTACAGCTCAAAAAATGAATCATCGTGCTTAAAAAATACATCTTTTCAAAAATTAAAATAAAAAAGAACAAAAATCTATGCTTAGGTATATTTTTTACTCCTTAAAGCAAAAAAAACTTAATTTAGCGGAAAGATTCGGGAATAGCTTGCAAGGTCGAGCAGTTAACAAATTTTTATATTTTGCTGCTGTTGTACAAAAAATTAGTATGCATATTATTCAATTTATTGATACGCTCTTCAATAAATTCAATAACATGCATACTAATTTTTATCTTACTTAATACAAATTAAAGTGACATCTAATTGTCTGTGTGTTTCACAGTTAATGTGCAAAGCCGTTTGTGATGATATTTCATATGGATAGTCGAAAATCTGGGGAAGGACATAGGCTACTTATTACTAACACCACGCGGGCGAAGCCCCGGTGAAAGCTAGTACAATAATAATGTTATTAGAAAGAATTTTCTGTATGCGCAAAAATATTCACATTTTAATTTTTGTTTGATCTATACACGGTAAAGAAAAAAGTATCTTCACGCCCATCCCCAAAGTGGTAGGCGGAGGTACAACCAGTACACCCTCGATTAGCGAAAGATACTGTTCCCTGTCCCAAAATGTAATAGATAGTATGCCTATCGCCAATCGCGCACTTATTCAACCGTGGGCAATACTGTTTTACTAGAAAACAAAAAATACTTTTGAATTGGCTAACCCCGGGATATAACCCCGGGACCTCATGTAGTCAACACCGACACCTGACCACTAGACCACAAAGGCGATATAGTTACAAGAATTTAGTCAGTATGCATTTAGGTCAAGATGTTTAAGAAAAACATTTTAACTTTTGATTGATACAAAAAACATTGTATATTTTGAGTCAGAAAAATAAACTTAAAAATATTAAAAAATACCTAATTTTTTATTTTATATCATAAGATAGCAAACAAGCTGATGGGTCTCCTGATGGAAAGAGTCAAACATCGCTTATAGACACCAAAGATGTTAATGGTGTGTTGCTATCTTGTGGCGAGGTCTAATGCCACAGGTGTTAATGGTGCGTTGATCTAATTCCTTCACATTCCCTTCTTGTTACAGGTACATGCATAGAATAGAACAAAGTATTAAAAATGTTTTGGATGACGAAGACAATGCTCTAATGACGTATGTGAAAGACAAAGATATCAAAGGTTGTTTACCAGAAAGTCAAGTGATTGTACTGGAGGCACAGCTAGGAGCTGAGTTGAAAATGGGAAGTCTGCCTAAAGTGGTAAAGAAATATATTCTACACTTGTAATTGCCAGCACTTGCTGAAACACAATATTATGTATACACTTGTACACAATAAAACTTCCAAAAACCTCGGTGTGCTCAGCAGAGCGAAACAGTACTTTTTGCCGGTCCATCGCCTTCAACTTTATAAGGCACAGGTTCGGCCTCACATAGAGTACTGTACGCATCTCTGGGCCGGAGCTCCCCAGTACCAGCTTCTTCCTCTTGATCGCATTCAGCGTAGAGCGGTTCGAATCGTTGACGACCAGGCTATTTCGAAACAGCTTGACTCTTTGGCATTGCGCAGAGATGTAGGTTCTCGCTGTGTCTTTTATTGTATATATCATGGAGAGTGTTCCGACGAGTTGTTTGGATTAGTTCCTGCCGCCGAATTCCACCATCGGACATCGCGTCAAAATTTGAAGTTTCATCCTCACCATCTCGATGTCTGGAAATCCACAACTGTGCGTTTCTCCCGACACTTTTTACCTCGCACTACTCTGTTGTGGAACCAATTACCGGCAGGGGTATTTCCGAATGGATACGACATAGGGACCTTCAAGAAAAGAGCTTACTCATTCTTAAAAGGCAGGCAACGCAACTGCAAGACCTCTGGTATTGCAGATGTCCATGGGCGGCTGCGATCACTTACCATCAGGTGCGCCTCTTGCTCGTTTGCCCCCTCTTCTATAAAAAAAAAAAAATCCAACAGGTCTATATAACCATCATCAGGGTACTTACAACTGATGCTTAGTAGGAGAAACTGCTTGGATATTAATAACATTTTACATTATTGTGAAACAGTACAAGTGTATTATTATTTTTTTCTATTCTTAAAGCTGATGGAAAAAGACAACCATTGCCTATACACGTCAAAAATATTAATGGTTTGTTATATAATATAATATAGAATAACATAGGAAGAACAACATTCTGGCTTCAATTTATAGTTCTGCTACTACAAAAATTTAAAATAACGGAATATGCTTTGTTATTATTTGCAGTATTTTGCCTATTTATTTCATGAGTCACCTTTGTTTAGTTCTACAAATTACACATTTTTGCCTTTTATAAACAGTGTAGCAGAAAGGCAAATGGTCTATTCTTAAAAGGGGACAGAATTACATAAGGAGAAGAATCTTCTGGTTTCAATTTATAGTTTGTTACAACAAATATTTTTGGAATAGGTATGCTTTGTTATTATTTGCACTATTTTGCCTATTTATTTCATGAGTTACTTTCGTTACTATTGGTTTTACAAATTGCACATTTTTGCCTAAGTTATAAACAGTGCAGAAGGAATTCAAAATTGGTCTATTCTTAAAAGGGACCAGATATCATAGGGAGAACAATCTTTTGGCTTCAATTTATAGTTCTGTTATGACAAAAACTTTTTGGAATATACTTTGTTATTATTTGCATTATTTTGCCTATTTATTTCATGAGTTATCTTCGTTACTATTGGTTCTACAAATTATAGCTAGTGACGAATTTTTGGAAGGTTCTTGTGACAGATTGGAATTGCGAAAAAACATAATTTCATCAAATGGCGATACCAGACCTGCAAGTTTGGCAGTATATAAAATTTGCAAAAAATTCCCAAAATAATGTAGTTTTGGCGACTTGATTTTTATTTCATATTTCAATTAGGTTTTTTAGGATTCAAAAAATAATGTCCCAAACCTTTTATTGGTTCTTAAGTATTTCCAGACATCTTCAAATACATTTTACGAAGTTTTCAATAAATTTATTAAATATTTATTTATTTAATATTTTATTGTACACAACAAAATATAAAACCTCAAAATTCGTCACCAGCTCCTGGACCATTACACAATTTGCCTTTTATAAACAGTGTAGAAGGAAGGCAAAATTGGTATATTCTTAAAAGGGGACAGAATTACATAAGAAGAATCTTCTGGTTTCAATTTATAGTTTTGTTACAACAAATATTTTTGGAATAGGTATGCTTTGTTATTATTTGCACTATTTTGCCTATGTATTTCATGAGTTACATTCGTTACTATGGGTTTTACAAATTGCACATTTTTGCCTAAGTTATAAACAGTGCAGAAGGAATGCAAAATTGGTCTATTCTTAAAAGGGACCAGATACCATAGGGAGAACAATTGTTTGGTTTCAATTTATAGATCTGTTACGACAAAAACTTTTTGGAATATACTTTGTTATTATTTGCATTATTTTGCCTATTTATTTCATGAGTTACCTTCGTTACTATTGGTTCTACAAATTATAGACTGGGAGCTAGTGACAAATTTTAGGAAGGTTCTTGTGACAGATTGGAATTGCGAAAAAATATAATTTTATCAAATGGCGATACCAGGCCTGCAAGTTTGGCAGTATATAAAATTTGCAAAAAATTCCCAAAATAATGTAGTTTTGGCGACTTGATTTTTATTTCATATTTCAATTAGGTTTTTTAGAATTCAAAAAATAATGTCCCAGACCTTTTATTGGTTCTCAATTATTCCCAGACATCTTCAAATACATTTTACGAAGTTTCCAATAAATTTATTAAATATTTATTTATTTAATATTTTATTGTACACAACAAAATATAAAACCTCAAAATTCGTCACCAGCTCCTGGACCATTACACAATTTGCCTTTTATAAACAGTGTAGAAGGAAGGCAAAATTGGTATATTCATAAAAGGACCAGAATAACATAGGGAGAACAATCTTTTGGCATCAATTTATAATTCTGTTCAACAAAAAGTTTTTGGAATATGCTTTGTTATTATTTGCACTATTTTACCTAGGTATTTATTTCATAAGTTGCTATTGGTTTCAAAAATTACACAATTATCAAAGCTCTTCTTATAATTAAGGAAGTATAAAAAAAATATTTTTGGACAACAAAGATCCATCTATGTTTGTAATAAAATTATTGCTAATGTTAATACTTAATAACTAAGAATGGCATGGTAATATTAATTATATATTTAACCAGCAGACAGTCCTTACAGTCGACAATGACCTTCAAGACATTGTGGCTACTGTGAACCATTTTTGTTCAATGCAGCGGGGAATTTGACGATCCCTGCAAATGCAAACATGTAAACTGCAGTATTGCAACAGCCCCAACAATTCCCTGAACTCAATATTGTACTGTATTGGCAAGGCATTGTTCGATTTCTGGGTATAGTTACACCACAGACTGCTCGTGTAAAATGAGGTGAAATAAGGTTTAAAAAGTGCCACTTTAGCAGGAAAAGAACAATAAGCAAATCGACAACATATTAGCCCTAACTGACAACACTCGCTTTCTAAATGTGTATCATCTTATAAATCTTATAGCTTCTTAAGCACAAATCTAACCACATAAATTATATGTCATCAATTTCTGATTTCAGGATTCGCAACAGTCATACTTTTTACATGTTAAGTCTGCAGAAGCTATAGGAGCAATATTATTATGTGACAATGAAAAGGTAACTTGTTTAAATTGGATATTAATTAATTTTATACCGGTTGACCGGTTAGACTGTACATATTGGAGAGTGTTCAGAGCTCAATTCTGATACTGAATATGTAAAAAATAGTTACTTAAATATTGACCAAATTATATTCTACACTCCTTGTCGACAGCACTTGGTGAAACTCCATTTTAGTTTGACCTAATTATCCAATAATAATATTTAGCACAAACGCCCTCAAATGGATATCAAAGTTCAATGTGATTTGCCACAGCAACACTATCTACTAACTGTCTACAATATTAGATAGTAAAGAAGTAAACAAATCCAGGGAAGGCAGCTTGATTTAAGGGAAAGTTGCTCAATTTTAGTACTAACTAGCTGTGCCAGCGACTTCGTCCGCGTGTTTTTTTTTTAAAGAGTAGTCTAAATTACTCCTTATTACATCAGCTATCTACCAGTGAAAGTCCCGTCAAAATCGGTCCAGCCGTTCCAGAGATTAGCCGGAACAAACAGACAGACGGACAGACAAAAATCGTACAAAGTGTTGTTTTGGGATGTGTACCGTGTATACATCCATATACATTTAGTTAAAACCGGTTATTTTAATATTACAAACAGACACTTCAATTTTATTTAATTTAATAGAGTATAGATTATTTTAATAAATAATATATATATATATATATATATATATATATATATATATATATATATATATATATATATACATATATATATATATATATATATATATATACAGTGTGGCGGTGACGATACACCAATTAATTAAACTTAGTATATGTAATAATGTTCTCAGCCTGAATACAAAAAATCTGATAAATACATCCACTGGTTTAGCCACAGGACAATTTTTTAGTTTTCATTTCTAATTTTGCGAACATGATGTAGATTATCAGCTGTACGCATAGAAATATATAGAGGTCAATGGCTGTACGTGACCCGTTCACCCTATATGGTTTGAAAGAACTCTTATAAGTAAGTTGCCAACTCGCAATACTAGCAGAAAATCCTTGCATTCATTGGTTATTTTAATTTTTTATCCTTTACAACTGACCAATAACAACCCAATCTTGTCATTAGGAGAATTTGAAAAGAAAGCGAAAAGTCGCTTTATCTTGAGTGCATACACAGTGTGTACTGATACAAAAAAGCGCATTTTGCGCCTTCTTGATGAAAGCCGTTGATTACACGTGTCACGTACCTACGATACGTAGGTCACGGTCATTATTGTTTAATGTTATTGTTTAGTACGATCAAAGATTTTGCCGTGGTAATTGATATTACGTTATTACTTGTCA
This sequence comes from Apodemia mormo, assembly GCA_036924255.1. Classification (NCBI taxonomy): domain Eukaryota; kingdom Metazoa; phylum Arthropoda; class Insecta; order Lepidoptera; family Riodinidae; genus Apodemia; species Apodemia mormo. The sequence continues at coordinate 12,799,060 of JAUPFN010000005.1, forward strand.
TGTACTGAGTTTTTATTTTTTTCTTTTATTATTCTAGACTTATAAATTATGCGAAAGTAGACGCTTCATTTCAATTTTTATTGTGGTAAAATACGAGTTAAATTGTGCGAAAGTAGACGCTTAATTTTTATTGTGATGGCCGGCCATGGCCATGATGTTTGTGCTAATTAGTGCTATTTTGTGATAAGACACGTTAGGTAACTATTATTATTAGTGTGAAGTGAACAACATTTTTGTTTTTTCTTCTTTACTTTTAGCCAATATGTGGCACGAATCCTAGATTGATACGGTCTTTATTCTTACAATATACGCAAAAATAATTCTATAGCTACGTAATTACTTATTGTACAAAATGATTGTGATTAATAATAATAATTTATCAAAATAATTATTGAGGATGAGTGTGGTTTAAAAAGGCGCCTAAATATTATGTCACACGTAAAAATAATAATAATAACATGAGGCGCCAGCCGCCAAGCCGCGCGTGCGGCGTTGCCGTCCTGGTGATAGGTAAGTCAAAGGATGTTTTATCTTTATTATATTTTCGTGTCATTAATTTTGTTCGAAATTTTTGTTTTTTTAATTTCGATATCAGGACTGATTTGATAGACTAAAAATACTAGTACTAACTAGTACTACCTTAATTCTCACTTATTGTTATATGGTCACCGCCACACTGTATATATATTTATGTCATTGACCTACCTATATAACTCTTTCGGATTGGACAGGGTTTTCTTTACACCCCGTATAGTCCGGGTCACCTTTAAAGAAAACCCATTTGCCAATGGGTAGTCCGATAAAGGTCAACAATTGGCTGTAGGTTTCACTACCATCATGACTACTGGGCCCGCTATAGTTCCGCAGCGCCTCGCTCAGGTATATGGTTCCAGATAAGGTAAGGTAGCCAATAGACTTATGTATGTGACATGGGCATTGCTTTCCCGCCACATGGATAGTAATTAGCAACACACCATTCACATTTTTGGTGACGACAGGCGGTTTGTCTTTCCACCAGGAGAGCCATTTGCTTGGTTGCTAATAAATAAATGGCATTGATATAAAAAACCCTAGATGCGCAGTCCCGAACAAAAGTGACACTCAAAAGTGTTCGTAATTTCATTTAAGTAGTTATAGATATGACAAAAACATATGTCTTTGCATATCCAACCTTAATTGCACGATTTATAGTTGTTTTTACAAAGCAATGTACGAAAAGAAATAAAATTGACACTGACGCGGCCGACGCGATTCTATTTGAAATGAGCGCACAATTTAAAATTGTGCACTCATTTTTGGAGGACGTTTTTGACACAGTGATTGGTGTACCTTGGGTTTTTTATATCAATTTATCAATGATGCCTACTAATAATATTTAAAAAAAATGTTCAAAAAGAATGTTATGTTTAACAAGTATTATTACCCTGTTCATGAATATTACATATTAGCAGCTTTTGCTTGTGACTTCGCCCATGCTATAAACCTTCATACCCCTTACCCATATTGATTTTTCACTTATGTTCAAATTATCTGAATGAAAAAAATTATCAGATTGGACCCTCCAGTTTAGTTATGAAAGTGCAACCATCAAACTCATTTTAGAATTTCTGTATTTCAGGTAATAGATGATGAAACTATGGATGAAGAGGTGACTAATTATACAGAAAAAGAATACACATTATCATACCCAGGTAAAGATAAAAAGAACTTCTTAACTCAGTACCATAAGCTCAATATATTATTTAAATTTATGTGCAATTACAGAGCGATAGATGGCTTAATCTAAACTATTTCCTATGAAAGAAGGAAAATTATGTTTCTATTTTTTCCAGAATCTCACACATTGTGCCGTTAATTATACCCAGTCCCTTCTTATTCCAAGTTCTGCTTTTGCCCTCATATGCCTCTCCATATGCCTTTTTCCTATGATGTTGCAATAACCATAACTCTGTCTCGCGCATTTCTGCATTTTAATTCTTCCATCATCTGGCTTTAGACAAAATTTAGAATCATCTGTGAATAGAACTTGACTCCAAGTCTCGGTTTTTAAATTTTCATGTTTAACTCAAACTAATTGATAAAATTTGGCAAGCTAGTTTTAATTTATTGCGGCTGATTTTCGTCTTCTCTCGGATTTTTGATTACTGTAAGTCTGAAAATTCTTAGAGGTACGTTTTTTTTTTCTGAGAAGTCTCCTGCTAAAATTGCAATACTGTACTGTTTTATACAATACAATACAATACAATAACTCTTTATTGTGCACCAAAATATATGACAACATTAAAAGTTACAACAAAAATAATACAACTAAGATACACAAAGGCGATCTTATCACTAATAAAGTGATCTCTTCCAGACAACCTTTATAATAAGGATAACAATATACTAGATTTTTCGATTGAATAACCACATATTTTTTTATTTCTGAGAAGTTTTGGTCATTTCTCTTGTCTTTCATGAAGTTGTATGTAATGAAAATTTAGATAAAATGTATTTAACTGTCCAGTAACAATTAGACAGATACAATACAATTAGAAAATCATTCTATAATAGATTAAAATGTTTTAACACAGCATTCGGTATGTCAAACTAAACATATCCAGCTAAAAACAAATGTTATTCAAGGGTTTAACATTTTTTGATTTTTATGAAATTTTATTCGTATACGAAATTTTATTCATACAAATCAAAAAGTTTTACACCCTTGATAGTCCAGTAAAAAGTTTAACGAAACCATGATCGACCACTTTTGGCGCAATGAGTAAAAATGTGTTCATTAATACTTAAATAATGATATTATGAAAGAAATTTTGATTAAAATTAAGGGGAAAGGGATGAAAAAAATAAAAAAAGGGTTGAAAAATGCCTTTTTTTTAAATAACTTAGTAACGGTAAGAAATAGAAAAAAAAGTTTCAAGTAAAAGCTGTAGAGAAAAAAATTCTACACAAAAAGTTCCTCTTCATTTTTTTATCTGCTTTAGTTTAGCTACAAAAAATAAAAATTAAATTTGTAGTAAAATATGTAAAAATATATAAATATGGGAATACATGTGTAGTAGTGTTAGTACATACTAATGTGATGCGCGCGTTACATGGTACAGGGCCGTAATAATTCTGGTAAGGTTTTATAATTAATTACAAAGCAAATTTAATTTTTATTTTTTGGAGCTAAACTAAAGCAGATAACAAAAAAATGAAGAGGAACTTTTTGTGTAGAATTTTTTTCTCTACAACTTTTACTTGAAACTTTTTTTTCTATTTCTTACCGTTATTAAGTTATTTAAAAAAAAAGGCATTTTTCAACCTTTTTATTTTTTTCATCCCTTTCCCCTTAATTTTAATCAAAATTTCTTTCATAATATCATTATTTAAGTATTAATGAACACATTTTTACTCATTGCGCCAAAACTGGTCGATCATGGTTTCGTTAAACTTTTTACTGGACTATGAATGAATCATAACACAAGCAAATAATTCGCTTACTTTCAGATTGTCAATTCGTGTAATTTGCCCACGGATATTATTATTTCGAATTAATGTTTTTTTTTATTTTACAGATTATCTCCTCAGATTGAGTCCACCTATTACGAAAAAAGATTTTTCATTTTCATTGCGAGATTCTGAAGGATTATGTGACTTATTTGATATACCTTGTTAGTATAAATGCAATATAGAAATTGACATAATATTTTGAAGATAAGATTTTTTATGATCATGTTTAAATTTTATATAAAATGTACATAAAATGATGTAAATTTTAAAAAAGTAGGGTATAAGTAAAGAAAATATCATGAATAAAAATATTTTTTTGAAAGAATGCATTTTATTTTTTAGCTTTTGATTTAGGAACAAATCTATCTAGTACTCCAAATGATTGCTTCGGTTTTTTGTCTTCTTTCGGCACCTCCAATGAACTTTTTGCTTTGATGATGTTGTTTACATATTCCTGAAAAAAATAATAAGTATAAAATTATGTCTGCCTTGTAGTAATCCGTCTATTGGTCTTAAATCATAAGGTGCTAAGTTCAATCCCAGGGTCGGACAAGTTTTCAACAGGGTTATAATTGAATTTAAGTAGCAGCTCAGAGTCGTGACACAAATGAGCACTTAAAAGTGGTAAATCCCGGTTATCACTAGAAGCAAGCAATTCACTTATTTTATTTTAAAAATGCGTAAAAGACACGTAAAGTAATAAGCCAATTTTATTATCATATAAACCGAACAATGATTTTCATTTGATCATTTATTTTCTTAGATCACCTGACTTAATTGTGGTGAATGTGGTTAAGAATTTACTCATCACCTTGTTGATGTAGTACTTGATAGGTTTAATTGCAACAGATGAACAGAGCTAAAACTTTGTAGAGGAATTTCTATGGAGTCGTAGTCGGTAGCAGAAAGAATGTTTATTTGCAAGAAAACAGTCTAAAATATGAATAGACCAAGTTTCGTAGAGCAAAAAAAGTTGTCTCCATTATATTTTCTATATAATCGGTTTATTTTAACTGGTTGACTATGCACAATCTACTTGTTAGATTTGTATTAGCTTTCCACAATGCTTACAAACCATTAATTACTAAAATATAGATTGACCCTGAACCCTGTTGGGTTAAGAAGAGTAGAACATACTTATATCTTATTAGGTCATTCATTAAATTGTAATAATAATAAATCAAACATTTTAAATATGAAATTGTAAATATGTGTGTTGTAATATTTCATCATTTTAATGGTTTATTTAATTCTAATATCAATAAGAATAATAATAACACTCGCGCATAGATATCTACAGTACCCGGCGATAAATATTGCACATCGACCTTTGGAAAGAGACAATCGGCTAATTTCGGCTTCGTAGAGCGTTATCTCTGTCGCACAAAATACAAACAGTCCGGTACCTATTAGGAGCTGTTAAAACAAGTATGATTTGCTTCTTTTGATATTTTTATTCTTTGTATAAAATACACTAATTTTTCTATAAGTGATGGCTTTAGGTTGGGGTAAAATAAAATAAAAAAACATTTTTACATTATGTTTACGTATTTAATTATTTTGGAACATTACAGCTTTAGTGTACATAATAAACACCATTATACCTATTGCTAAAATGAGACATTGCAATAAAAATAATAATAATTCTAATTCTCAATTACTTCCATTTCACTATCTGTGCTCTCAAAGAGGTCAATATCACTGTCACTATCAGCCGTATTTATTACTAATCTATCAGTGTAATTGTCTAAACTGTGTTGAATGCTTCTATATTCATTCTCACATTTGATTGCATGATCGCAAACCTTTTTCCACTCTTCTGCCCCGATCATGTTTACTTTTTCAGTCAATAATGTTTTTACTGTAGTTAAGTTCATACCCACATTTCTAGAGGCTACATAGCCTTTCAGTTGAGACCATATATTTTCAATTGGATTAAAATCCGGATGATATGGTGGCAATCGCAACACAGTGTGCCCATGTTCGGCAAGTATTTTGTCCACAGAAAACTCTGTATACCTCTCCTTGTGCTGACATATAATAGCGTAAATCTGGGTTTTTGTTAATTTTGGATCAACTGGAATTTCATGTCTGTTTAACCAGTTGATCATTTCCCGTTTAATGGTGTTTGAGTTGGGGGGTCTCTCAACATACTTGTTGTGATAGGGTGCGTTGTCGATAACTAGAACAGAATCACTGGGTATATTTGGGATTAATTGGTTAACCAGCCATTTCTCATAGTTATCGTTATTCATTTCATTGTGATAGTCACCTGTAGTGTCCGTGGATTTATACGTTAAAAAAGCACCGGGTACAAAGCCTTTTTCATTTCCCGCATGAACTATTATCAAACGTTGACCTTTTGAAATTGGCTTTTTTACTCCTTTTTTCTTATCGTCACTCCAAGATTTCCCTTTAGTGTGGGATGCATGTATATATGACTCATCCATGTAGACGATATTTTTTCCTGTTTCGCGAAATTTGCGTATTTTATCAAGGTATTCCATTCGTTTGAGACTAACGTCGTGCTTTTCCATTAGAATTTTTCGATTATCTTCCATTTTAGTGAACTGAAATCCCATGTCATGAAGTATTTTTCTCAATGTTTTTTCAGACCCATTGTAATTAATAGCTTCAGATAACTTAGCTTTTAATGATTTTATTGTTGGCAGTTCATTAAATCGTAAGTGAAAATCATACACCATTCTTCGAACAACATCGTAATCAAAATCGTCCATATCCAAACGAAATTGCTTTTTTGGTCTCCCTTTTTTGGAGTGCTGAACTTAATTTCAGTCGAATGTGTTTCAGTACTGACTTCGTTTAATATATTGTTCAAAGTTCTTCTTGAAATTCCAGTGGCATTTGCAACTCGCTCTTGAATCTTCTTAAAATAACAACTTACATTTTCATCTACTTTTTTTAAAATCTATCAGCTTCGCTTACAAAGTATTTATAAACATTGTAGATAATTTCACGTGACTGACCTCGTAAAGGTTTCCCTCTTTTTCCGAAAGATGCCATATTACAACTTTAAATTATTTAAATTTGTGGGTGTTACAACTCTAAATATATATTTTTTTCGGGACGCGACTGCACTCTATCGTACTTGAACAACGACTGACTAAACGTCACATAGGTAGTGTGGGACAGAGATAACGCTTTACGAAGCCGAAATTATCCGATTGTCTCTTTCCAAAGTTCGATGTGCAATATTTATCGCCGGGTACTGTAAGTTCATTATTAACAAACTGATTTACCGCCGCGACACTTGTCAGTTATTGTCAGTTAAAGCGCGTGCTTATTTAGATACCACAGAACAAAAATATCGTACAATTTGTAAAGTGTAGGTAATTTATTCAAAACGCAATTATTCTAATGGAATGTACCTCCCTGCTCGCCGGGATGAATATGCGATGGAGCATTTTGTGGACACAGGCTAATGATATCACAGTATACTTACTTTCTTTACTGCCTCCTTAATAATCTTCTTCCTCGCAATATTCGTTTTTCCTTTCTTTTTATTCCTAGGTTTCATATCCACTTTTCGAGGCTTGACATGCTGAAACAAAAACGTTAAATTATTTTAAACGAGATGTTAGGCCTAGTAGAAAGTATCAGTGCAGAAATGAGAAAGGACATGCTCCGTTGGTTTGGACGCGTCGAAAGAATGGTAGATGAAAGGTTAATAAAATAAAATATTAATTTGCAAGAATATGGGTGTTACAAGTTGTTAAAAATTAATTAAGTTACCAAAATATTCTACCATAATATGGTGGGTAAATATTTAAAAAAATTATACAACTAGCTGTTGCCTGCGACTTCGTCCGCGCGGACTTCGTTTACTCCGCACAGCTCCTTCCTCGTAGGTAATAGCGTGATAATATGTAGTCCTATATGTTGACCCGACCTGTTAGTAATATTCATGCAAAATTTGAAGTAAATCCATGCAGTACTTTTTGAGTTTACCCCGGACATACATTGACTTTCCTACGATTTTATTATATGTATAGATATTTAAAACTTTGTATCAATTTTTTAGAATTACTACCGGATCGGAATGCGGCCACACACTGAGAAGATCAGGCATAAGAAACTCAGCGGGCTTGCCTTTTTTTCAAAACAGATATAGAAAATTAAAGTGGAAAGATGTAGGTCCGGGGAAGACCAAGATTGACATACTATGATTTGATTTATCGGGTACTTTCTGAAAGTAGTGTCAATCAGGCAGATTGCGACTCTACGAATTTTCCTATAATTCTAGTGCCACAACCACCTATAATAAACACGATGCCAGTAAACTTAAATACTGCTTTGCTGGAAAGCCACAGCAGTCATCTAACTTGATAAGGGGCCTGTTTTATTTTTTTATACTACCAATGGTCAGTAGCGGATTCGGGGGAAGGCTAGGTTGTAGACATGTGTAAGTAATGCGAGTGATGCGTCACGCGTGATATCACTCGAGCGCGTATTGTAACATCACACATTATTCGACTAAAATAAGCATCACACCATCACACAATATCACTCGAGTGCGTACTGTAACATCACACATTACTCGACTAAAATAAGCATCACACCATCACACTAAACATCACGCGCGTGGTAGCAGCGCAGTAGCTCGCGACATGACTCGCAGACTCGCTCGAATTGAGTCCTCCCGAACGCATCGTGTTGGCAATGTTCGGTTTATATCGGAAGTCCGGAGCTTAGTCGCGTGCAATTTCGGATTTCGCCCGGTCAGGTGTCTTAGTGCGTTATTTAGAACTCTATTTTTATTGTAAAAGGGTTTATATTTCCTTGAAACCACCGTTCACCTCCCGTTGTATGGTCGTAGGTAAATACTCAACTGTCCTTTCATTTCAAATTGCAATGCAAATATTGCGATATTTTTTAGTTTGATTGCTCATGCGGTCAAGGACGCGTCTTTATAGCACTGTTTTTAAATATATGTGTGATAGTGATAGTGGCTGCGATCAATATATAAGTGTATAGACAGGATTGGACTGTGAAAATTCTGAACACTAAATGTGCTAAACTGTGCTAAGAAGTTGATTTTTAAATAAGCCAATATTCATGGGTCCTTGGCTCCTTTCATTACACTTTCATAGATACTTTTAATCCTACGCCTAAGAATATTGCCAGTCTTAAGCCTGGAAGAAACCCGTTACTTGTTGATGTAGGGTATACCTAAGTATGAAGGAAAATCAAGTTTGTATAATTTGTATATTTAAATCACACCATTGCTCATTTCATTTTTTTCATGTAATTATGAATCATCATAATGACCAGCGGACAACATCGTATAGCTCATATCGCTGCTATGCTACTATTTCAATAATATGTCCTATTACACTAGAACATTGCATTCCTACATTAGAACGCGCGATGATGTGCTATCGCATGGCGCTACATCATAAAATCTCATCCATACTAATATTATAAATGCGAAAGTAACTCTGTCTGTCTGTTACGCTTTCACGCTTATACCACTGGACCGATTGTCATAAAATTTGGCATAAACATAGATAAGACGTTGAGAAAGGACATAGGCTACTTTTTATCGCGGGAAAATATCTCATTTCCATGGAAAATAAAATTAATCGGAAGAAAGCATAGCGTAAAGCGTAATGTAGTGCACATTTACTAGATGTCGCTGCACGAAAATACATCGCGTTAACGTATTGAAACACCTTGTAATGAAATCGTTGACTTAATCTTGACATTTTGTTGCGCCGAACGAGAACCGAACATTGCCGAGAAGAGCCGAACTATAAATGCGTTGGCTTTACTATACCTATTACTTTTTAAGGTTCCATATTCAAAGTTTAAAACGGGACCCTATTACTAAGACACCACTGTCTGTCCCTGCGTTTGTCTGTCTATCTGTACATCACCAGGCTGTATCTTATGAACCATGATAGACAGTTCAAATTTTCACAAATGATGTATTTATGTTGCCGCTATAATAACTAAAACTAAAACAGAATAAAATAAATATTAAAGGGTGACCCCCATATAACAAACGTGTTTTTTTTGCTTTTTTCTCGATCTTAATCATGACAACTGGTAGACGTTTGAAATATCCACAGAATATTTAATTAAATAATCACTTTAAAAATAAATAATTAAAATAAAATAAATATTTAAGGAGGCTCCCTTAGAACAAACGTGATTGTTTGCCATTTTTTTATAGATGATGGTACGGAACCCTCCGTGCGCGAGTTCGGCTCGCACCTAGCCGGTTTTTTTAAGGTACATGAGTGGAAGTATATAGGTACCTCTAATTAGAGGTGGGTTGTTTCGCGATTTTGCCGTATCAAAATGAAACTATCGCCACGTGATAGCGGTTTCTGAAACTATTTATTTTGAAAACTATTGATTACAGAATAGCGGCCTTGGCTAGCTGTTCCCTTTTTGAGCCCTTCCTATCGACGGATTGAGTTGAAATTTTGTGATGAAATTATTTTACGTTAAATATTACGTATTTCTTATGTATTGTATTTATAAATACCTATGTATTGTAGTTATAAATCGTACACATAATATATTTACACTATCTATACATCTTCTATACAAATAAATAAAATTGGAGTGTCTGTTTGTAATATTAAAATAACCGGTTTTAACTAAATGCATATGGATGTATACACGGTACACATACCAAAATAACACTTTTTACGATTTTTGTCTGTCTGTCTGTCTGTTTGTCTGTCTGTCTGTTTATTCCGGCTAATCTCTGGAACGGCTGGACCGATTTTGACGAGACTTTCATTGGTAGATAGTTGATGTAATAAAGAGTACTTAGGCTACTTTTAAAAAAAATCCCACGCGGACGAAGTCGCGGGCACAGCTAGTAAAATCATAACTTCATTTCGTGGTGCACTGTTTTGCACATGTCTACTAGGTTACTCATACTAGTAGTGGGATTAAATGTTATTTTTTGTTAATGTGTTAATCGTTAATGTTAAAAAAGAATAACATGTTATGTCAAACGTTAATTGTTATAACACTTTCAACTAAACACAAGATGGATAATTTTAACAACAATAAGGAAGTATGGCCCGTTAAAATGAATACTAAGTTAATAACTACAGATTTGGTTAATAATTTGAATGATTTATAAAGTATGCAACCCTATCAACCAAATATTTCATGCGTACTTACAGGTTAAGTTAAATTGGTGTATGCTGCGATATGTTTCAACATAAGATGAGTTTTTTAATTGGTTGTAGACAAGTATAGTGCGAGTATACGATTTTTTTTGACAAAACCTGCACATTGCGCTTTTGTTACTATTATCACTTTTTTCAATGTAATCTCAAATAGCAACCATACCTACTCCGTCTACGTCCAGCACACTTAGCCATTTTGACTGATGACTCAAGTATTAAACTGTTTAAAGTTTTAAACTGTACTAGCTGTTGCCCGCGACTTCGTACGCACGTTGTAGTGACTTTCGAATTAGGATTTTAAGAACTTGCTGAACTAACACTAATTGTATTTTTCTGTGGGAACGAAAGATTTTCCCGCAGTAAAAAGTATCCTAAATGTTAACCCAGGTAATTAGCTATTACCTACTATACAAAATTTAGTAAAAATCCGTTCAGTAGTTTTTGCGTGAAAAGCGAACAAACACAAAAATTCAATTTCTATCGTTTTGGGGTTTACCTATGTTCTGTTCAAAATACGCAGCAATATTTTTTTAAAGAAATAGGCATTTCATGTACAGATTTGGTTTCGTTACTGTTATATAGTTATTATATGTCAAGAGTCTTCGCAACTGGCGTGTGTGTATGAAGAGAGTGATGAATGTGGAGGAAGCGAGACAAGCCTGCAAGGATCGTGATGTATGGCACTCGGTTCTCTCTGCCTACCCCGTAAGGGATCTGGCGTGAAGATATGTGTGTGTGTGTTTATTATATGTATAGATTATTTATACTAAAACACTTATCATACATGGATGTATCAGGGGAAGGGGGGTGGGGACAGGTAGGGGCATGTGCCCCCCTTGGAATTTGTTTACCTCTCTACTAACTATCTACCTACTGTTATAGATAAAAATATAGTCTTACAATTTTACGGTTGCCCCCCTTCACCACCGACCCAGAACCTGGGTACGCCCACGCTAACATATACAATTGTTTTTCCTATTAACACTGGTTTTACAACAGGAATAAAGAAATCAGTTACCCTTACCAACTACCTACTAACGAAACCCAAAAATAAAATCTCAAAATAAGAAGATATAAAACAAAAAAACAAGCAAACGTATTAATTATCGCAATTTCAATTTCGTAACATCGAGCCGAGCGCGCGATGACATGAGTCACGAACGAGAAAATACTAAATAATATTAACACAACAGCCGAACATTAAACATAAACAACGTAACTAATAATATAACAACATAAACAACATTTACATTTATTTTTTCTTATAATTAAATGTTATTTTTCCACACAGTCAAAAATAGACTTTATCATTTGGTTGTCAAGGGTCAAATTGAAATTTGATGCACTAGCTTAAATGTTATTTTTTTATCTCAGACAAAAATAGACTTTATCATTTGAATGTCAAGCGTCAAATTGAAATATGAAGCATTAGCTCCAATATAACAAACTACGATCGGTCGATGTGTCACGTGATATGCCCAGTGCAGCCATCTATCGGATTTTTTTTAAACTTGAATGATGAAAGTTGATAAGTTTACGGAATTTGCGTTAGTGACGTAGGTAGCAAATTGTAGATTTAACAAAATGTTATAACACTTTTAATCTTTAACGTCTAACAGTGTTTAATGTTAAATGAGTTTTAACATGTTAATTAAACAGTTATAACATTTAACGCTAGTAGTGGACTAGCTCATACTCCCCCCAAAACTTGAAAAATTTGATGAGTACTTTAAAGTCTACCCACAGTTTAATCAAGCCTCCAATAATTCGCTGAATCAAACTCCCTCCTAAACAAAAAATCTGGATCCGGTATTGCAAGTGGTTCTCATAGAGATACCCAACACCAAAGATATTAGTGGTGCATTGGTATTAATATGAGAGAGTTATGTCGTATGTTGTTTTGAATGCTTACCAATAGTTGCTTCTTAGCTTCCATTCTTTCTTTCAAAGAAGGCACGTCCACTTCCATAACATCAAATGGATTGAGAGTAATCAGCTCGGCTGGTATTTTTTCCAACAATGCCTTAACTTCAGCTTCCTTCCTCTGGCTCTTTGTCTGGTATGGATTACTCTCCAGCGCGTCGAAGTTTGGCTCGCCGCTACCTAAATTTTGAGAAGTTTTAATTGTATGTGTATGCAAAAAAATCATAAGTGTCTGCATAAAAAATATATAAATTCCTACCAAAATAGTTGAATAAATTTTAACACAGGGTTTGTTACCCTAACCAAACATAATTAGCCAGAAAGCAACTTGATTCAAAGGACTTTTTATTATTATTAAAGATTTTTATATTGGTTTTTGTTCTATTGGGCATAAAATCATCCACCGTTTACGTTAAAGCAATGTTTCTGGGTACATGGTATTTATTTACTTAATACGATCGATGCGACGTGTGTAACAGTCGATTGATTAATAGTTTACGGTGGACGTACACATTAAATGTCATTCATTGCTCTGACATAGGTGGATGACTTTATGCTAAACGGAACAAAAACCATTATGAATCATTCTTAAAAATTAAAAAAAAATAGTCCGTCGAATCAAGCTGTTTTTTGGCTATATGTGTTTGGTTAGGTTTACCAAACATTGTGTTAAAATTTGTTCAATTATTTTGGAAGGACCTTATATATTACCCTGTGGTGGTCTGGGCTCCCTTTGAAGATTAGACCATCTGCCATTCTGGCAGGCAGTTCGTAAGAGACGAACAATTGGCTACGCGTGTCATTACCATCGTGGTAAATAGGTGGTAGAGTTCTGCATTGTCTCGCCCGGGTCTGGTACCACCGCCTTGCCTATATCTACCGCAATAACAATATCTATAGGCAATCGGTCGCCTTTTACGACCTGGCCTGGCAGAACGGCAGTTGGCGTATTCTACAGAGGAGTCTCGACCAAAACGGGGGAAAATCCCCCGTTTATGCTACGTAAAATGCTACGTTACATATCTAAAACTGTACAAGTACTTAATTAAATACATTTCACAGCCAAATTCATACTGTCGCAAGACGTGTTACGCCGCAAACGTCTCACGACAGTATGTGTTTAGGTTATGTTGCTCACGCAACCCGGGAACTCATAAGTTCCTACCAAAAATCGCTAAACGCGGCTAAATAGATTTCCACTTAAAAATTATCATGTTGATAGCATATCATTTGCTCTAGAACTATTATTAACTATATTTGACTAGAATCAATCCAATAGGAGAGATTGTACCTACAGGAAATATCTTCTAATGTCGAATAATTACCTGGTACAATAATGCTACTGAATCCACTGCTTGTACCAATTCCTAGCACGTCTTCGTAAGGGCAGAATTTAAAGTTGTTTATCGATTTAGCCATCCTGTGCCGAAGGTATGGCTTATCTGCAGAATGCAAACAGCAATCACTGAAATGTATATTTAAAAATATTATTAAAAAAAATTAAATCGACTTCAAATATCTGTCAACTACACCATATCTTAAAAAACTACTGAACATAGTTTGATAAAACCAGAACTACTACTTACGTTGGAATTTAAATAAAAATAAATTATCTCGATATGGCTTTTAGTTCCAGAGAAATTCATGGCCAAATATACAAACATATACACTTAGGAAATTTAGTGCACATCTAAACAGATCATCATTCAAATAGCCCATTCCAAAAATATTAAAACTGATAACCTCCGTTTTCTCGTAGATTAAAAATGGGAATAAATTAAAAAAGAGGAAATTTTTGCCGCCCTCAAGTTTTTTTGGATATGTGTAGTTCAAACTTAAAAATATACAGGGGGTAAAGAAAACCCTGTCCAATCCGAAAGAGGTATATAGGAATAATATAAAATAAGAAATATATTGTGGTTTAAAGTGCCTCATTTTAGTACTAAAATTGAGCAACTTCCCCTTAAATCAAGCAATATTTTGAAAATGTATGTATCAATATCCATAAAATAATGACACAAAATATATGATTGTATTAAGCTACCAAATAATGCCTTTGACGATCGGACAGGGTTTTCTTGACACATTTTATAATAAAAAACTTAATATTATTTCCATTTGCTTTTTTAAGCTTTCCCCAGAGGGTTAAAACCGCTCCCTGGGGGAGCTTATTGTAATCAATCACAATAATTAAACAATTGAATTCCTCAGACTCTAGCTTGGTGTCAGAGCCGTTATCAATACACTATTATATTATAACAAACATATTTGATTATTCTATTTTACAATTTCTTATTACACTGTCATATCATACTTAGATGACTTCATAGTTGTTTTCTACCTTAATGACATGTTGTTTTTCATTTATTTTATCATGGACTTAATTTTCTTTATTTTCACCTTAATCTTATTTAACCTACTTACATTTTACTTTATTTACTTTCTTTTAATTTACTCCTCTGCGTGTAAATAACTGACCATGCAAATTGTGTTCGCGATTTTATACTTTAGACTGTAATATTATGTTTTGTTGATTGATACTAGCTATATATTTATTTGCTATGCTGATTTACGAATAACCCCATTCTCTTGTGTTTTTTTAGTTTGTGTGTGTTTTTAGATACTTGGATTTACCACAATTCACTGGTTTGGTGACTTGGTTGGTGGGATCTTCCCACTGACAGAATTTATTAATAAACCTACTAACAAAATTTTAAGCTTCTTGTTAAAGTGATATATGGACATGCGAGACAAGACGGTTTAGATTTTTTTATACCATAAGATAGCAAACAAGCAGACGGCTTTCCTAATGTAACGAGACAATCATTGCATATAGACACGAAAAGTGTTAATGGTGCGTTGATACCCATGTGATGGGATGGCAATGCCCATATGCATAAGTCTACTTTACGTCATGAGCAAAGTTTACCAGTTACCTTACCTTCTAAACCAGAACACAACAGTGACAAGTATTGATGCTATTGCAGCACGAATAGATTAGACCGCAGTGCCAAATCCGAATGAGATGTTGGAGAACTCTATTACCTAGATATGCTGGTAGGCGCCTTTTCTCGCCTTTACGAGATTCCTTTTAAGGTGGCTCTAGTTTACACCCACATCACATCCACACAAATAACAGTGTAACTTAACACCCATTATATCTATTAGCTAGGGATATATTTTATGATTGTAAGCTAAAACCATTTTACTAACCAAGTACGACAAAAAAACCAGAATGAAAAATGTACATATTGGAAGAAAATACCAACTTGAAAACTTCAACAGTATCCCCGAGACCAACCGCTAGCATATCCTTTTGCGAAAAATCTAACGCATTTGGTGTACTTCGCAGCTTATAATGCTGTATTGGACCATCTAAGTTTCTTATATCCCAGATTTTCAGACTTCGATCAACGCCAGCTGTTGCCATATACCTATGAAAGGAAAAATTACAAAAATAAATTTTAATTTTACAAAAAATTAAATCTATACGTCATATAATAAAATCGTAGGAAAGTCAAAACTGTATATTGAATATTTTTTTAAAAGAATACTTGGGGCGTGATCTACAATCGATATCAAAGTCAAAAATATAGTTTTTAGAATTTTTGTCTGTTTGTCTGTATGTATGTCCGGGGTAAACTCAAAAAGTACTGCATGGATTTACTTCAAATTTTGCATAGATATTACTTACAGGTCGGGTCAACATATAGGCTACACATTATCACGCTATCACCTAGCAGCCAGGTACTGTGCGGAGTAAACGAAGTCCGCGCGGACGAAGTTGCTGGCAACAGCTAGTTACTAATAAACTTTTTAGGAGTATAATAATAGTAAAGATTGTAAAAAGAATATACCATTAAAAAACCATGAAATTTCTTGTTATTATTAAACAACTAAAAACTGAAAAAGTTAAATGAAACAAATTAAATGTGCAGGCAGATTACTTTAGAATTACACTGTGAAGCTCTTAACACTATTGCAGCAGGAAAAAGATAAGGCAGTAGTACATAATCCGAGCGAGACATTGCAGAAGTACTAGTAGTAGTAGTAGTAGAAGACCACTTAGTAGTCACTATAGTAGTGAACAAAAATTAAAAAATCATATTCTAATTGTTCACTAATTCTAAAACAACAAGAAGAAATTGTCATAATTTACAGATCCAAAAAGTAGCTTACCTGTTTTATAAGATTTTTGTAATTAGACCCCAGTTTTGACTTTGATTAGTGTGAGTGCGTTTAATGCAGGAGCTTATATTATAGTATTAAGTATAAATATTATAGTATTTTTTTTTGCTTAATAATATAATAATATTAGGCAAAAAAAAAACATGTGTAGACCGCCGTTGATTAGTGCGAGTGATTAGTAATCAGCATCTATGCATTTTAACTATGTTAACCAAAGTGTAACCGAGGCCTTATGTAAAGTATTTGGGGTACTCTTTTTTTGAGTGAATGAATTTATTTTAAACAGAAAGCTTAAGATAAACATTCAGTTGTTATAATGCCACATATCCTAAGAGGACTGACAGTAAACATTAACTTAACGGCCCCGTTGGTGTAGGGGTTGGCCACCCTAGCTATGGAACCGATAAGACTTGGGTTCAGTTCCCGACATGGACAAACATTAGTGTGATGAGCTTAGATGTTTAATTTTCTGGGTTTGAATGTTTGTTAGACGTATTTGAGTATTTATATATGCAATTCTATTTTGCATTAAGGTCGTTGTTGCATGACATGCATGGCGTATGCTTGGGGAACGTCAATGCTGGCGTTCCCCAAGGCTGTGTGCTATCGCCTACACTGTTTCTTTTACACATTAACGACATGTTGCGATCAAGCAACATTCATTGTTACATTGTTATGCAGACGAATGTTACGGGCGTTACTTTATACTCCGGCCGCAGGGAAAATTTCTCGGGAACACGTCAACGAGTGGCGCAACAAATTTGTGTCGGAACAGAGTCGATTAAATTTTTTCCAGCTGTAAACGCGCAATCTTGTTTCTTATTGAGGTTAAACTCAATAAGAAACAAGAATGCGCGTTTACAGCTAAAAATACGCTTTGTTGTATCTCATCGTTTTGAAAACAATAATTCCCTGAAAGCCTCAGCCAATATTGGAATACTTGGCGTCGACATATCGAGCGACATTCACTCAATTCATGGCAGTACTATTTCAAATCGGCTTGATTCTTTGGCGTTACGTAGAGGTGTGGCATCGCTCTGAATATCATGGGGAATGTTCCGAGGAAATGTTTGGATTAATTCCTGCCGCCGTATTTCACCATCGGACATCGCGACAAAATTCAAAGTTTCATCCTCACCATATTGATGTCTGGTAATCAACAACTACAATATCGGCAGATTTTTCCAAACAGATACGACTAAATAGGGACCTTCAAGAAAAGAGCTTACTCTTTCTTAAAAGACCGGCAATATAACTGCAAAACCCCTGATAGTGCAGTTGTTTATGGGCGGCGGTAATCACTTATCATCAGGTGAGCTTCTTGCCCGTGTATTGCACTTGCCCTTTTTTATAAAAAAATGTACTAATATTGTTAACTAGCACCCATATTACAAAGAAAAAAAGACGCCATCCCCGTTTATCTATCGATCGTCGAGGCGCACATATACTAGGCATCGCCATGTGGTGGACGTTCCACGTACCCGAACAAAACGGTTCGACTCTACATTTTCGATCCGAACCGCAAGGGACTGGAATATGCTTCCTGAGTCTGTGTTCCCCGACGGGTACAACCTGTGGATCTTCAAGAGAAGAGTGAACAGGTACTTTGTAGGGAAGCGCGTTCCATCTTAGGTCGCATCTTAGCTTACCATCAGACGGGATTGTGGTCAAGCTCTTCCCTATAACAGTAAAAAAAAAACAAGCCCACTGAGTTCCTTCTGCTGGATCTTCTCAGTGTGTGGCCGCGTTCCGATCTGGCAGTAATTCTAAAATATTGATACAAAGTTTTAGATCTAATATTATATTACAACATATTCTACCATAATATTTGCACACCATATTATGGTAGAATATGTTGGTAACTCAATTAATTTTTAACAACTCGTAACACCCATATTCTTGCAAATTAATATTTTCTTTCTTTATTTCTTTCAAACAAATAATTTGCTTACTTTGGGATTTGATCAATTTGTTTAATTTATCCAGTGATATTTAAATATTTTAATTTCAATTTTACTATTTTCAATTTTAAAACACTCCCAACATCTGTTTATCCAATAAGTGCATCTTATTACGATAAACATTACACAGATTATTACATACATGCCTCTGTTGTCCACACTTAGAGCTGTTAATGGAGTTTTATGACAAAGTATTTTTGCTAACGGATTCTTAACACTGGGTGCCCAC
Source organism: Apodemia mormo (assembly GCA_036924255.1). Classification (NCBI taxonomy): domain Eukaryota; kingdom Metazoa; phylum Arthropoda; class Insecta; order Lepidoptera; family Riodinidae; genus Apodemia; species Apodemia mormo. The sequence goes on from JAUPFN010000005.1 coordinate 12,818,028, forward strand.
AAAGAAACAACTCCTTGTGAATTTCCTAGGCAAATTGTTGCATTGTAAGGGTTTTGTGCCATCACTGATGTTCTGCCTAAGTGATTATTATAATGACCAACAATTTCTCCTATTGATATATCAAGCCATGACATGAAACCAAATTCATTCTGAAACAATTCACAACATTTAATATAAACAATATTAAACAAAGCTGTTGAAACATTAAACAAATAGTCAGCTTTCCCCATTATCACTTTGATACCTACAGATATCAAATTAGATTGGAGCAATCGATGAGAGTGCGTTCTGTTGAATAATTCATTAAAATATTTTAAAATTTAAAAACAAAACATATTTCAATAAAATTAAAATAAAATAATAACCTCTGTTGTCTAGTGGTTCAGCGTTGGCGTTGACCACATGAGTTCCCGGGTTCGATTCCCGGGTCGGGCACATAAAAAAAGTGTTTTTTCAGTTTTCTGATAAACACAAAGTTGCCCGGGATTGGAAAGTGCCCGGTTGGAGATAGGCCTGCCACCTATCACATTTGTGGGACCAAGTATCTTCGGCTAATCTAGGGTGCCCTTGTTGTACCTCTGCCTACGGGGATACGGGCGTGAAGATACTTTTTTTGTTAAATAATAGGTTTGGATCTATTTTTTTCTATTCTTCTAAACAATTTATTGAAAACTATAATTCTTAGCTATATTCAATTTTTACGCCTTTTTCTGCGTTTAGGATGGACACATAAAAATTAATTATGAAAAGAGACAAGTTCACACTACTACAAAACGTTTTCTTTTATAAAAACAAACATTCTTAAAAAAACAAACCTATGCCTTATAAGGCATAGGTTTAATTTTTGTTTTTTTTTTGTCTTCTTGCTAATACTATAAAGAAAAATACTATACTATAAAGAAAACCCTGTCCGACCCGAAAGAGGATTATAGGTAGGTCAACGGCATTACCAAAAAAAAAATTTTTTTTTAAATAAGAAAAATATTGTGGTATATAAAATAAACTGCCTCATTTTAGTACTAAAATTGAGCAACTTCCCCTTAAATCAAGCAAATATTTTGAAAATTTATGTATCAATCAATATCTATAAAATAATGACATAAATATGTTTGTATTAAGCTACCAAATAATGCCTTTGATGATCGGATAGGGTTTTCTTTACACACTGTATAATTGTAGTAAATAAATTATGCACTTGTATGCTGTGTTTTACTTATATCTTTGTGTCCTTGTTTCGTGGGTTTGCTGGTAAACATATCTTTCAGAGATAAGCCCTCCCTTTGTACATGATTTATATTATTTTTTTAAATAATGTATTTGGTGTACAATAAAATATAAATAAATAATAAATTCTGTGATATTGAAATAAAATATAACTTACAACAGTTGCTAATAAAAAGTGGTAAGGCAGAAATTCCATCCTTAAAATTTTATCCAATTTCTTTAAACAATGTAACTCCGTACCTGTGTTGTCATAAATGTATAGCCATTCCTTTTGAGCTACAGCAACCATTGTTTCTATATGTAGCCAACTAGAAATAAAAAGTTAGTATTCTTAGATATTTGTATTCCTATGTCAGACAGCTTGTAAAAGCCAAGCGAAGGTTAAACTCGGAGGCGTACAATGGTCTCGTTTAAATTTGGTAGCACGGGCAATAGACAAGAAATTAGTTCCATCTAATAGCTTGTTTATCACTGCCACGCTCCAGCTTGATGATTCAGGTAGCTCGTAAAATCTGGCATGTGGAATTTCGAGCCTTGTTGACAATAAACTATCTGCTTTTTTGTCATGCAACTTGTAAAAAAACAAAATGATTAACACCCTTAGAGTAGAAAATGGTAAAATTCTGTAATATTTTCCAAGTTTAACACCACCCGGATGAGACATTGTAAAACCTATTGTTGCTGCAATAATAACAATGCTTGTCTCAGTTGTGTGCCTATTTACAGTTGTTAATTTTTAGAGATTTGAACATATGTGAATTACAACATATTAAAACTGTAGCCTTGTAAAAGCAGATTAAAAAAAACTTTATGAGATCAACCACTAGATACCTGACTAACCAATAGAAAAAAAAAATGGTAAAGCTTGATAATTTTAAAATGGTAGAAAATTTGTAGCAATTTTTATTGTTATTGGTATTATCATTGGTATTTGTAAATTTAAACATGTGGTACAATATCTTTGCTACACTGGTAGCAACACACCACCTTTGTTTAGCAATAGTTGTATTTTTCCAAAAGAACAGCTATTAGCTTATTTGCTATCTTATGATTTAAAAAATGAAACAAATACTACTATTTCGTTTATGTCCCTCCAATCTAGTAGATTTAGTAATTATCATTTTTCAAAAATCATCTCATGATTAAGAAAAAGAAACATAGTAACATTCATGTTTATATATCTGATGTCTATGTTCTAGATTTTTGGAAATTATGATCATTGCTTTTGTTCTTTTTACATACATAGTTTTTTTTAAAACCAACATTTGCAAAATTGACACAAGAAAATTAAGAATGATTTGGTAAATTTATGAAATATTCATTTATGTTAGCTTACCTGATATCATGAATAGACTCCATGACATTAATTTCAAAGTGCAATTTTTTGGTTAACCAGTCAAAAGCTGCTAGGTGTCCCATTTTACTGCCCAACAAAAGATGCCGGCCATTACGTGAATATTTAGCTCTGTATGGTCCAAAATCCAAATTTAACTCAAATACCTTTGTGGCTGCGGTAACATCAACACTGTCTTTAATTTGTTTTTGTGTGATTGCAGTAGTTCTATTGTCTTCGTTAACTTCAAGAAATCTGAAATATTTTTCAAATTAATCTCATAAACAGACATTTTCTAAATGCTTTCAAAGTCTATTATTTAGTATAAACTGTAAAATAATTTAAAATCTATTTATTATTTGTTAAAGCATACTGATGTTGCCGAGTGATTTTAATAATATTATACTATTTATATGGGATTGTATTTGAAATTCGCATCCTGATTTAAGGGAGGAGGGGAAGGAGGGAAGGGAAGGGATTTTATTAGAAACTATCTGTTGCCAGCGACTTCGTCCGCGCGGACTTCGTTTACTCCGCACAGCACCTGGCCTCTAGGTGATAGCGTGATAATATGTAGTCTATATGTTGACCCGACCTGTTAGTAATATTCATGCAAAATTTGAAGTAAATCCATGCAGTACTTTTTGAGTTTACCCTGGACATACATACAGACAAACAGACAAAAATTCTAAAAACTATATTTTTGGCTTCGATATCAATTGTAGATCATAACAAGTATTTTAAAAAAAAAAAACAGTAGCAGTCGTGGGACTGCCGATAGAAGTGAAAACGGAACTATTAAGTTGAGAGTAATTAAAACTATATGCAAAACATAGCTATAGATATACTATTATCATTAGCATGTCGGTGACGCGAACCGAGGATTTTACCCTCTACCAAAACGCTCAACGCGCCTAAAGAAGTTTTCACTTCAAAAATATTCAATGTACAGTTTTGACTTTCCTACGATTTTATTATATGTATAGATTGGCCTAACAAATTAGGGGCTGAAAGGGGGGAAGGGGTAGGATCTATTCCCCCTTGCTTTTTTATTAAAATGTTATACCCAACAACTAACCTTACTTCAAAATGTATACAAATACTCAAAAACACAATAACAATCTTAAATTATTTTGCACATTTTTAATGAGATTCCTACATCTACTCTTTTGTAATAGGTCTCTTTTCTCTAATTTGAAACTTTAATTGTTATTTGTCATATTTTAAAAAGGTACAAATAAAAAAATTCCTAAAAAATATAGCAATTTTTAATATTGCAGAAAATCATAAAAATGTTGTTTCTATTTTTTATTCACTACACATTATTTCATTAAACTATAACACATTTTATCTTTATAATGCTATAAAATACTACGTATTTCTTTAACAAGTCAGGAAGAAGCAAGCTAAATGAGTCCCATAGTGGGGTTCCTATTTCTGGGTGTGGGATCTTAAGAGAATTTAACTAACCTACTTCATTTGTGGCGTTAGTTGGATTTCCTTCTCTGATGTGGAGGGCTCCCTCCCCCTTAGGTGGCCCTTTACACATTTTTATATTGTTATATCACTCATTTGCTACAAGTTCAACATTTCTCAAAATTGATGATACAGTTCATAATTCAATTATGTAGAAAGAATATTATTATTATTATTATTTAATCACTAATTAACTACACTCACTGGACAAATTACGCAAATCAACCTAACCCCAAAGCAAGCAAATTATATGCTTGTGTTATGGGTGTTAGTCAACAATACCAATACTTCGAAATAGATATATAAATACAGTTACATACATAATAAACACCCAAGCCCAGAAATAAGAACATCTATGCTCATCACAGAAGTGTTTATGCCTGTCGGGATTTGAACCACCTGAGCCCCACTGATTTGTAGTTAGGTTTTCTAATCACTCAACCAACGGGTCGGTCGAAGAATAGTGCTCTGTTTACTGTAGAAATGTCATTTCTTTTTGCTCCATAATAAGGGAGGGAATTTTACCATTATATCATTATAGCATTATTTTTGTTTTGGTGACTTGCGACGGTAATAGCTGTAACGTGTGAATCCCGTTACCTAATAATTCGTTATAATGTTCGGACAAAATAACCTTTGCATTTAGTATATTCAATTGAGACTGTTAAGTTTTGAGTTGCCCTGAACATATCCATAAATGGCATAGATACAATTTACGTATGACATCCCTTTGTCAATGTCATAGCGTAAAATTCTGTCACTTGGCTTTTCTGTCAAAATGTAATTCAGCTAAGTTTTGTCTAAAATATTTAAAACTTTTAAAAATAGATAATGGGCATAGTTTCGCCTAAATTAAGTCGGAAAACTTGAAAGACTGCCAAAATGCGTGCCGTATAGGTTTTTGATAATCGCAAGAGTTTACTATTTTATCAAAAATGTGATATTTCTTCATACACGTATTCAACATCTATCTGAAAATATACTTGGGAAAGGAAAAAGGGGACGTTAAAGATCACCTAGAACGAGAACCCCCGATTATACCGAGCACGATCGGAGAGATATCCACGGACACCATCTGACACATGTCCAATTTTCCGGAGGCCTAGGATCTTCCCGCCATTAAAGGTTTGCAGATTGCAGTTGCAGTAAAGGTTTGCCAATTCCCGGTATGAACTCATTTTTTTACGTGACAATTTTGGTGAAGCAGTGTATGACTATGAACTTTGAACTCTCTTACTATAATTCTAGTTTGTAACCTATTATAAAATGCGACTCTAACTTAAAGACCAATATATACCATCCATCCAAGTCCACCTCTCTCATTTCATCTCCTGCCTTTTTGTGGGATTTTGCTTTTCAGATCCTGAACTTATTTTTTTTTTTGATAAGTGATTGCTCAATCAACCCACCTCGCGATTAAAAGTCCTAACCTCCCTTTGCTATCTGGCTATATGGAGGGAGTCTGTGTGACGCTCCTGGGTGTGGTGCTCATTACACATAAATAACACCTAGAATTTAAACCATCGTACCCGTACACAGACTATTATTGCCTTCCTTATATAAATACATTGACACCTCGTCCAGGCATAATAACACAACTATTATTTTTTTTATATTTGTATTATGAGGATGTCGCATTTGGCTAATGTATATTTTTAATACATTTGGCACTTTTCATAATAAATATTTATAATACAATTTGGCTTCGCTTTCCTAAAAAATATTTGTAATACATTTGGCTTCGTGAACAGTGACATGAAATTTATTGGGGTAATACATTTGTCGCTTTACATAATAAAAATATTTATAATACATAGCTCTCCTGTAAAATTATATTTTTTGTGAAATGTTGATGTTACATGAGCGCAAATAAGCGATATGACAGGAAAAACATATTGAGTAACATAGTTCAAATTTTCAGACAGAGAAATACCAATGATTTTTCCTTTCCGTGTTTTAGAAAGAAATGTAGTGAATGAGTTTTTTCTTTCCATATCTCATTAGAATTACAATACAGTTACAAACAAAAATGATTCTGACCACTTTTAAACATCATCTAAAACATATTTTTTGTATCACATCTTTACTTGATTTTTTGTTGTATGAAAATAATGATATTAAATATATATATATGTATATATATTTAATATCATTATTTTCATACAACAAATTATATACAACAAATGATATTAAATATATATATATATATATATATATATATATATATATATATATATATATATATATATATATATATCTATAAAAGAGAAAGTGTGTGTGTATGTTCCGTATAGGCTCCGAATCGGCTGGACCGATTTCAATGAAACTTTCAGGGAATCTCCAGATTGACCTGGCGAGTAATCCTGTAAAGTTTGGTGACGATCGGAGCACTCCTATTTTTGAACTGTCAAATAGAGGTTTTATTTACTATGATGATAGTCTATTGTTTTATAACCCAAATTTTTATTGACACATGCGTTGTGTATATTTATGTCATTATGAACCATGTAGAATTATAATGGAGTATAATGAAGCATAATAAATGTAAAAACTAAAAATGTAGTGCCTATATGAATTTAGATATTTCAAAGATAGCAGGAAATCTTCATGGTATAGGGAAAGGGGAATTGTTTTACTCCAAATTTAACGCGTGCGGGCCACGGGCAGTAACGAATAAATCAAAACTACTGGATCGATATTAATCATTTTCTTCCCGTGCGAAGCCGGGGCGGGCCACTAGTATATATATAAAACTAATTTATAGTTATTTCTTTAAGGCGCATTCTAAACTAATTGGTGAAAAGCATTGTTAGATATTGCTAAAAGCAACAAAAAATATGTATGGTAAACGAATAGCACAGATAATAAATACCTAATACTTTATTTTTCAATCTTGTACTTTATTATTTAACCTTAAAAAGAAAATATACTCTGTTTTTTCAATTAAAAGGTGGCAACCCTAGGCGAAACAGTGCAGAAATCTACTACTTAGTAGCCACAATGGTAGTGACTCACATAGCCACTAGGTCGCCTTTTACGACCTGCCTGGCAGAACGGCAGTTAGCCTATTCTTCAAAGGAGCTTATATCTCATTAGAAAATGTGTTTAGGGACTTGGTGACTTTTGCCAGGTCAAGATAAACTTCTAATTAATAGTATCATTGTAGCATAGTGACTTTTATCTGTTATCTGTCTGTATAACCTAACCTAAACATGAAGTTATCTCACTAGTTCATAAAAATATGTATAAAAAAACTAAGCATTACTGCAATACGTAAAGAGGAAACCAGCCCCTATCCAACTTATCACTCAGAAACCTAAAAATAATGCATTTTTCATTTCTAATGCCAACCCCTTAAATATTCTTAAAAAGTTGCACAGAAATGATAAATAGGATGCTAAATTTGATTTTCTGATATGAAATTTTGGTTCAGAATTCTATCATTGGACATCACAACAAAATTTAAAGTTCACAGTCACAACCTTGATGTCTCGAAATCCACAACCATACATTTTTCTTGACACTTTGAAAAAGATCCTAAATATTGCACCAAATGTAAAAATAATAAGAGAGACTTGGAAATGTTATCAGTTGATTTGGATGAGTGATATACAAAAATACAGTTTCAATGTGAAATTAAAGTACAAATGATTAGTCAATTGTGTTACAATCAGGGGATATTGTTTAAAGGGGCAACCAGCTGCTATAAAAAACAACCCTAATCAACCTCGAATTCAAGATGAAAATTTCAAATGCCGACCCCATTTTTCATAAAAATTTGTCGACTTACCCCTGATCTTCCCCTAACAGAATTTCAGTTCTGGCAGCTTGTTCTTGTGCAAATTTATATTTATTTTCTTTTTTCTGGAGCTTGAGTTTATACAAAGGATGTCTTACACCTTTGCCCTCAAAATGTTCACCTCTAGAATGCCGTTCTAACTTTTCAGGGTTAATAGGAGCTTTCCCAGGATATTTCTTCTCTCTTTCATTCTTTGGTTTTAAAGGCTAAAAAACAGAACATAACATTAGATTCAAGAAATTATATGGATGGTTCAGATCATTTTTTAAAAACATACCTTATACTTCTGGGCTTTTAAAATTGCACGGGTGATTTTTATATTGTACACTTTTTCATTTTCACTAGCCTGTGTTTTACTTTCTTCAAAGTAACGTACCTGTAAATATGAAGTGTTGAAAAACTTAGTAAATACTTTTACATATCTAAAACCTTTAATTTTAAAGTAATTATAGTTTACCTATAAAGTAACTAACCTTTTTATTATTTTTCATTATAGCTTACTGAATAAATGTACAGATTACAGAGTACTTTATATTAAATGTTTAATCTTAGATTTAAGGTACCAATAGTGCATTTCAGTTGATTTCAGTAGTAAAAAATAGATATAGTTTTATTTATGTTTCTAGGTTACTTTGGTTACTTTTACTACCACAGACCACAGAACATCCAAAGAGTATGTAACGTATTTACTACGTCTGTGTGTCTATGCTATACTTCTCGTAGTAGTACTCGTAAGAGTATTGTGTTCTGTGTAGTAGTAGTTCTATATCAAGGAACTTATATACGATATCTGGAATTACTACGAAGCAATATTTGAAAAATAAAATTGTACTTTATGTCGTTAGAAATAAAGTTGACATTTGCTTATTACTTAACAGAGGGGAAAAACGTTCTGAGCGAGACAACGACATGAGTGGATGTTATCCCTTTCTTGCAATTGCCAGTGTAAATAAAACTTTCGGATGGTAGATTTTTTATATATCCGGTAACCGTTAAATCCCTTTTATTCATACACGTTTATAGACACATTAGCATAAAATGTATTGTAATTAACATATTGAGTTCTTAAATGTGCTTATTTTAATTATTACGTAATTATTTATGCAATGTAAAAACTGTTTTCTCAAGTCAGTATAATTAGTAGTAATTTGTAAACTATGCACGGCCACACTCAGGTGGCCGTACGCTTTGGCGCGCTTTATTTAAAAATAATGCTGATACTTTTAGCTTACTGCTATAAGTTTTTTCTGTTGTAAAATGGTGAAAAATTGTAGCGTTAAGTGCTGTAATAGTGAAGCGTATGCTGGTTGCGGAATTTCATTTTTTGAGTAAGTTTTTTATTGTATTTACAAGTTTCTTAAGTAGGGTAGCAATAATAACACAAAAATTCGGACATGTGAATACAAAGAAATTACAATTCAATCTAACATTTCATAATACGTCCCTAAGGAATGTCATCGTAATCAAATAAGAACCTACTTTACGTAATTCTGTTATTTAATACTAAAGTCATTGTGTTGTAGTAACTAAATACATTACCTACATACTTTTTAGTAGTAACTGTTAACTAGTAGTAGATACCTAACCTCTTGTTCATTATTTTCTTGCAGGTTCCCAAGAAATGAGATTCTTCGACAACGGTGGATTGAAGTTGTTCCATTTAAGAAAAAAAAAAACATATTACAGTTTAATTTGCAGCCGTCATTTTAAATCCGAGGATTTAATAATCCATAAGATAAGATCAACACTGAAACCAAATGCTATTCCATCTATATTCCCTGTTGTAAGCTTAATCATTTAGTGATATTTAAGATATTTTTTAATTAAACATACAAACGTTTTCGCCGTGTTGGTCCCGGCCTCCTTTGTAGAATAGGCCAACTGCCGTCCTGCCAGGCAGGTCGTAAAAGGCGACCGATTGGCTATCGAGTCACTACCATCGTGGCTACTAGGTGGTAGAGTTCTGCATTGTCTCGCCCGGGTCTGGTACCACCGCCTTACCTATTCCTGCCGCAATAGCGTCAGTGCTTGTCGCTGTCGTGTTCCGGTTTGGAGGGTAAGGTAGCCGGTAAACTTATGCATGTGGCATTAGACCTCGCCACAAGATAGCAACGCACCATTAACACCTTTGGTGTCTATAGGCGATGGTTGACTCTTTCTATCAGGAGACCCATTTGCTTGTTTGCTATCTTATGATAAAAAAAAAAAAAAAAAACGTAATATAGGGTCATTGCGTCGGTAACGCGACCGCCTCTAGTATGTGACCACTTGAGGGCCTAGGTTTCTTAATTAAAGATAATAGCATTTTTTCATGAGAAAACAATGAACAGTAAGCATTGAATATTCAATGAATAATTATGTAACAAGAAAATCATAAATTTAAACCTATCTGCTAAAGCTGAAAATAGTGCCCGAGTTCGGGTGATGACTTAATGGTGTGTTTATGTGTCGCGTATTGCAATAAAAATACCACACCGGGTGGCGAACAAAGTTACCTTTTGTTACCTTATACTAATGTTACACTCAAACAAGAAGCGTTATTATTTCAATTATAGAACATTGTTTGTTGGAAAGTTATAGTGACATCATTTTTTAGCTTATATTTCTTTTTAAATCCAGTGGTCGCAAACTGAAGTATATAAATATCTAATACGCTCGAAAGCGGCCATGTGGTCACATTCGGACACTTAAAGCTATAAAATATTTTGCTTATTATGATCTCAATGATGCTTTCATGATTGTATAATTTAGAATCTGATGTTGTAGAAGCATAAAGATGCATCTCATCAGTTTACGACCACACGTTTTCTTGATAGAATTTTGTTTAATTCACTTGCTAAAATAGGTGATCTCAAACCCACTCTGGTCCAATATTATGATGTTAGTTTGTAACCGCCCTGTTTTAATACGAAAGAAAGTGGACTAAAATAAGTAAATAAATAAAATATTGTTTTCTTTAGATGACAACAGGCGCGCAAGATAAAAAAAAAAACAAAATGAAAAATACTGGTTTTTTAGGATTACTTAAAGAAAATTTACTCGGGTGTACTGGGGTGTATATTAGCGCACAAGATAAAAAAACACAAAATGAAAAATACCAGTTTTTTAGGATTACTTTAAGGAAAATTTACTCTTTGTGTAATGGAAAATTTACTCGGGTGTATAATAGAGAGGAAAATGACGTTATCAAATATTGCTTGACTATTATGTAGTTGTCAACCACAACAAATTTAGTAGAGTAATATTCAGAAAATACGGTCACTTTTATTTCTTCAAATCCCACGAATCGCATGAATCCCGTGACAGCGAGTGATAGCTCCGTTATCATCCGCGCGGTGACTAATAGCTAATGAGTCTAGTCACGAGTTCAGTAAATCACTATTTGTAAATAATGAACTTCAATAGTGCCTATAAAGGATAATTTGAATAAAAATGATATCTATGCGTGGGCGTCCGTATGACTATAAACATGTTATAGGATGATTAGCTCAATATTTAAATACCTAATTGTTTTACATATTTGGTATTAAAATCAACTACTGAACACTCTCCTTTAGTATGTACGGTTTTTATCAGCCAAATTCAATATAATTTACAGATGTGAAACGCAAAAACTACTTGTTATTAGTCTAGATGATTAGTGTTTAAAATGAATATTTGTTTTTTATATTATAAGATAGCAAACAAGTTGACGGCTCTCCTGATGTAAAGAGAAACCATCGCGTTTAGACATCAAAGATATAAATGGTGCGTTCCCATCCGTGTGGCGGGTTTGCAATGCCACATGCAGAAGTCTGCCAGCTACCTTACCCTCCAAACAGGAGCACGACAATGACAACTAGGTGGTAGATTTCTGCATTATCTCGCCCGGGTCTGGTACCACCGCCTTATTTATTCCTGCCGCAATAGCATAACTGCTTGTCAAAAAGTTTACTTAACTCTTGACAAGAAATAATTTCACTACCATCGTGACTACTAGGTGGTTTCGCAACATCTCGCACTGGTATTTGGCACCACCGCCTTACCTATTTGCGCCGCAATAGAGTCAATGCTTGTCATCGTCGTGATCCGGTTTGGATTGTAAGGTAGCCGGTTAACTTATGCATGTGGCTTTAGACCTCCTCAATACATAACAACGCACCATTAACATCTTTGGTGTTTATAGGTAATGGTTGTCTCTTTCCATCAGGAGACCCACCTGCTTGCTTGCTATCTTATGATATAAAATTGACATTATTGCTGCAGCAATAGCTTCTGCGATGGTAGCAAATACCCGGGCGAGACGTTGCGGAACTCTACCACCAAGTAGTCACGATGGTAGTGACACTTATAGCCAATAAGTCGCCTTTTACGACCTGCCTGGCAGAACGGCAGTTGGCCTATTCTTCAAAGGAGCATGAGACCAACATGGAGAAAAATGGACCATTTTAGGAAATAGGCATTTTGAAAATGTATATTTTGGGAATTGGACATTTTGAACTTGAACGTTGGAACCAGAACCGAACTGTTTTATCCAGGACCCTGTCAGTAGACTGGCATTAAGACTTTGCAATATTTCTCACCGTATCCTCTAGGTTTTATTGATTCTTCAGTATCGCTGGACTGCTTCACTCGAACAAATTTTAAAGCAATGTAATGTAATTGTCATCTGTCCGTAATTAATGCATACATTTTCTAGAAGAGTATTTTGATCTTTTATCTGTATGCATAATGCTCAATTCGGCAGAAAGATCACACATGCAAAGATTTTTTTACCACACTTTTTACCCGCGAAACAGCTCAGTATGAAAACAAATTTAGCTATTTATTTCATTTACATATCAAGTAAAATTATTCTAACTTTTATTATTTTTGATAATCCTATTTTACGCTCTAACACATTAAGGGCCGCAGCTGGTCAGGATGCTTCGCAAAAATTCGCCTAGATCACTTTGATACATTTTATATAAACTCTCGTACACTATGCCGGGCCAAAGTGCGGCAGATTTGCAGAGCGGAATTGAGCGCACACAATTTTCTCCGTGTTTTAAGTATGCATTTACAAAATCAGAAATTATGGGTTAAGAACGATTAAAGGCCACAAAGAACTAGCCTTAACATGCAGTTCGGCAGTTAACTGTACACAAAACTAGTCAATGTGTTGCGGCCCGGCACGTTACTAATATGCTAGCATTTATAGTTGCAATCCGGCCCCCTCCACCTCACTACAGCCTGTCGTAATAATACGATATCATTAGACAAATCACACGAATTGATCTAACCCTAAAGTTAGCAAATTATGGGTGTGAGTCAAAACAACATATTATGAATGTGCATTTTCCTTCGTTAATAAGAGCGATAACAGACATTGTTAACCTACACGACTTTCAAAAATTGATAGCCGTGGGTGCTATCCAGGACTTATCGTAGCTGTCCATATCAGTTCTATTCCGCTTTTTTAGAATGAAATTGTCCTATTGCACAAATATGTATGGACACCCTAGTAGAAAGAGACACACTCCACTCATGTCGTGGTACTCTTCGGAACGATTTTGAGGTACATGTGGACCTTCCAGGTAGAATATAACTTCCTTGTTCTATATACTCTTCGGCACACGGAACCTCCGTTAGGCAAAGAGTATATAATCACTACGTTTTACCGTTAGGAGTCAAGGAAGTTACATTCTACCCGGAATGCTTACACGCGCTTCAAAATCGTTCCGAAGAGTACCACGACATGAGTGGAGTGTGTCTCTTTCTACTAAATAAAGCGCCAATCGCCACATATAAGTGTGGCCATGCGTAGTTTGCAAATTACTACTAAGTAATTCTACTAATTTGAGAAACAGTTTTTACATTGCATAAGTAATCACTAATAATTAAAATAAGCACATTTTGGAAATCACTATGTTAATTACAATACATTTTATGCTAATGTATCTATCGACGTGGATGAATAAAAGGGATTTAATGATTAACGAATATATAAAAATCTACCATCCGAAAGTTTTATTTACACTGGCAATTGCAAGAAAGGGACAACATCCACTCACGTCGTTGTCTTGCTCAGAAAGTTTTTCCCTTCTGTTATGTAAGAAACAAATGTCAACTTTATTTGTAACGAAATAAAGTACATTTTTATTTTTCAAATATTGCTTCGTAGTAATTCCAGTTATCGTATATAAGTTCCTTGTTAGGAGTATATTGTTCTGTGCACAGAACATATACCACTAGTCGTGGGCGTTTAAACGATATAGGCTTAAAAAATTAGGCTTTTCAAAATAAGCCTATAAGCGCGCTTACGGATTTAAGCTGTTTTCGTTTAAACGTTGATGTTTAAGATACAAAAATTTAAATACCATATTAGCATGATTGACGAAAAATAACCTTATTTCAATAACGTTAAAAATCAAAATAAAATAGAATAAAGAACCTTATTTCTATACTCTAAGACTCAATATAATTTTTCATTTTATTGGATTAACAACCTTATTTACTATGCCTATAAGAAACGATAACAATTTGGATTGGTTATCGTATTAAGCGGCTAAATTAATTATTTTCTACTTGTTTACGCAATATTTGTGTCGGACTGACAACGCTCCGTTTTTGGTTGGTTAGTGCTTTTTACAACGAATTGACAACTTACGTTTTTTCAAGTTCCAGTACGCTTTTCGTTGTTAAAGAAATTGGACGCGCTCATCAATTGTTTATTTTATTTTATTGTTTGTTTTATTTTACTTAGCGCGCGTAAGAACATGACTCGAATCCCTTTACAAATTTCCAAAGTAATTTTGTTTATATTAATTATTGAAATTACGTGATGGATAAAAAAGTATATATTGTGTTACTATTCATTTCAGACAGTCCTAAGTCTGAAAAGTACGAAGGGAAGTTGATTGATTGAGAAAGTACCTTATATATAAAATTCTGGTGTTACAATATTATTTACCATACTCCTCCGAAACGGCTTTACCGATTTTCATGAAATTTTATATGCTTATTCAGTAGGTCTGAAAATCGGCTACTGTTTTTATACCCCTAAGTGATAAGGGTTGCTCACCCCTAACATTATTTTTTTATTTTTAAGACAATTTTTTTTATTTTTATTGGAACGAAGTTCCTTATTGCGCGCTGTGAAAGGGGGCTAGACGGAAAAAATTCTTACGAAAAGTTGTCACGACACTTTTTGCTATAGTAAAATATTGTAAGCACAGAAATATCCAGCCACTTCCCTTTAGCTCGTGCATTGAAAGTGAAAGAGTCTATCTACTATTTGATTGAGTTTACTTTTTTTTCTAGTGCCAAATGGTCGACATTTATACAGAATTTCGGCCGAATGTCGAATTTCGACCAAAAGTTGAATTTCGACGGACAGTCGAATTTTGAACGAGTGTCGAAATTCGACCGAGTGTCAAATTTCGATCGATTGCCGAGTTTCAACCGCCGGTCGAATTTCGACCGGGTACCAAAGTTCGACCGCGGGTCGAAATTCGACCGAGTGCCGAAATTCGACCGTGGGTCGAAATTCGATCGGGTTCCGAAACTCCACCGGGTGCCGAAATTCGACCGTGGGTCGAAATTCGACCAGGTGCCGAAATTCGACCGTGGGTCGAAATTCGACCGGGTGCCGAAATTCGACCGTGGGTCGAAATTCGACCGGGTGCCGAAATTCGACCGTGGGTCGAAATTCGACCGGGTGCCGAAATTCAATCGTGGGTCGAAATTCGACCAGGTGCCGAAATTTAACCGCGGGTCGAAATTCGACCGGGTGCCGAAATTCGACCGGGTTCCCAAATTCGACCGGGTGCCGAAATTCTATTTCGCATTGAACAGTGTGGTGTCGCGACAATTATTTTTGTTGAGTATATACAGGTTTTTTGTAAATAATAATAAAAGGAACTTCGTTCCATTCTGATGTCTGGTCAAGTTTTTTTTTTAAATTGTGGCTTTAAAAATACATACAACCCTCATATTCACCCTTCTATCATCAACCCCTACTTTTTAATTCAATAATTTATATGACGAAACAACGTTTGCCGGGTCAGCTAGTATTGTATAATAATTTGTATTGTATTTGATAACACGTCATTTCTATAAGCTAGTAATAAGTAATAACGCTAACAAAACCACAAAACATTGAACGCTTTTTTCAGCTCTCGGCTTTATCGGTCGCTACCAAGGAACTCATATATGATATCTGGAATTACTACGAAGCAATATTTGAAAAATAAAAATGTACTTCATTTCGTTAGCCATAAAGTTGACATTTGCTTCTTACTTAACAGAGGGAAAAACGTTCTGAGCGAGACAACGACATGAGTGGATGTTATCCCTTTCTTGCAATTGCCATTGTAAATAAAACTTTCGGATGGTAGATTTTTTTATATATCCGGTAACCGTTAAATCCCTTTTATTCATACACGTTTATAGATACATTAGCATAAAATGTATTGTAATTAACATATTGAGTTCTTAAATGTGTTTATTTTAATTATTACGTAATTATTTATGAAATGTAAAAACTGTTTTCTCAAATCAGTAGAATTAGTAGTAATTTGTAAACTATACACGGACACACTCAGGTGGCCGTACGCTTTGGCGCGCTTTATTTAAAAATATAGCTGATACTTTAAGTTAAAGTATCTTAAAGCATAAAGTCCTCTTTTTGCTTACTGCTATAAGTTTTTTCTGTTGTAAAATGTAATAGTGAAGCGTATGCTGGTTGCGGAATTTCATTTTTTAAGTAAGTTTTTTATTGTATTTACAAGTTTCTTAAGTAGGGTAGCAATAATAACACAAAAATTCGGACATGTGAATACAAAGAAATTACAATTCAATCTAACATTTCATAATACGTCCCTAAGGAATGTCATCATAATCAATTAAGAACCTACTTTACGTAATTTTGTTATTTAATACTAAAATCATTGTGTTGTAGTAACTAAATACATTACCTACATACTTTTTGGTAGTAACTGTTAACTAGTAGTAGATACCTAACCTCTTGTTCATTATTTTCTTGCAGGTTCCCAAGAAATGAGATTCTTCGACAACGGTGGATTGAAGTTGTTCCATTTAAGAAAAAAAATTCATATTACAGTTTAATTTGCAGCCGTCATTTTTAATCCGAGGATTTAATAATCCATAAGATAAGATCAACACTGAAACCGGACGCTATTTCATCTATATTACCTGTTGTAAGCTTAATCATTTAGTCTTATTTAAGATATTTTTTTTATTAAACATACAAACGTAATATAGGGTCATTGCGTCGGGAACACGACCGCCTCTAGTAGTGTCGCACACTTGAGAGCCTAGGAATCTTAATTAAAGATAATAGCATTTTTTCATGAGAAAACAATGAACAGTAAGTATTGAATATTCAATGAATAATTATGTAACAAGAAAATCATAAACTTAAACCTATCTGCTAAACCCAAATCTAGAAAATAGTGCCCGAGTTCGGGTGATGACTTAATGGTGTGTTTATGTGTCGCGTATTGCAATAAAAATACCACACTGGGTGGCGAACAAAGTTACCTTTTGTTACCTTATACTAATGTTACACTCAAACAAGAAGCGTTATTATTTCAATTATAGAACATTGTTTGTTGGAAAGTTGTAATGACATCATTTTTTAGCTTATATTTCTTTTTAAATCCAGTGATCGCAAACTGAAGTATATAAATATCTAATACGCTCGAAAGCGGCCATGTGGTCGCATTCGGACACATAAAGCTATAAAATATTTTGCCTATTATGATCTCAATGATGCTTTCATGATTGTATAATTTAGAATTTGATGTTGTAGAAGCATAAAGATGCATCTCATCAGTTTACGACCACACGTTTTCTTGATAGAACTTTGTTTAATTCACTTACTAAAATAGGTGATCGCAAACCCACCCTGGTCGAAAATTATGATGTTAGTTTGTAACCGTCCTGTTTTAATACGAAAGAAAGTAAACTAAAATAAGTAAATAAATAAAATATTGCTTTCTTTAGATGACAACATAAAAACAGCAAGATAAAAAAAAAAATGAAAAATACTGGTTTTTTAGGATTACTTAAAGGACATTTACTCGGGTGTACTAGGGTGTATATTAGCGCGCAAGATAAAAAAAACACAAAATGAAAAATACCAGTTTTTTAGGATTACTTTAAGGAAAATTTACTCCTTGTATAATGGAAAATTTGCTCGGGTGTATAATAGAGAGGAAAATGACGTTATTAAAATATTGCTTGACTATTATGTAGTTGTCAACCACAACAAAATTAGTAGGGTAATATTCAGAAAATACGGTCACTTTTATTTCTTCGAATCCCACGAATCCTGTGACAGCGAGTGAAAGCTCCGTTATCATCCGCGCGGTGACTAATAGCTAATGAGTCTAGTCACGAGTTCAGCAAATCACTGTTTGTAAATAATGAACTTCAATAGTGTCTATAAAGGATAATTTGAATAAAAATGATATCTATGCGTGGGCGTCCGTATGAGTATAAACATGTTATAGGATAATTAGCTCAATATTTAAGTACCTAATTGTTTTACATATTTGGTATTAAAATCGACTACTGAACACTCTCCTTTAGTATGGACGGTTTTTATCAGCCTATTTCAATATAATTTACAGATTTGAAACGAAAAAACTACTTGTTATTAGTCTAGATGATTAGTGTTTAAAATGAATATTTGTTTTTTATATTATAAGATAGCAAACAAGTTGACGGCTCTCCTGATGGAAAGGGAAACCATCGCGTTTAGACATCAAAGATATAAATGGTGCGTTGCCATCCGTGTGGCGGGTTTGCAATGCCACATGCACAAGTCTGCCAGCTACTTTACCCTCCAAACAGGAGCACGACAATGACAACTAGGTGGTAGATTTCTGCATTATCTCGCCCGGGTCTGGTACCACCGCCTTATTTATTCCTGCCGCAACAGCGTGACTGCTTGTCAAAAAGTTTACTTAACTCTTGACAAGAAATAATTTCACTACCATCGTGACTACTAGGTGGTTCCGCAACATCTCACACTGGTATTTGGCACCAATACCTTACCTATTTGCGCTGCAACAGAGTCAATGCTTGTCATCATCGTGATCCGGTTTGGATTGTAAGATAGCCGGTAAACTTATGCATGTGGCCTTAGACCTCGTCAGTACATAGCAACGCACCATTAACATCTTTGGTGTTTATAGGCAATGGTTGTCTCTTTCCATTAGGAGACCCATCTGCTTGTTTGCTATCTTATGATATAAAATTGACATTATTGCTGCAGGACTAGCTTCTGCGATGGTAGCAAATACCCGGGCGAGACGTTGCGGAACTCTACCACCAAGTAGTCACGATGGTAGTGACACTTATAGCCAATAAGTCGCCTTTTACGACCTGCCTGGCAGAACGGCAGTTGGCCTATTCTTCAAAGGAGCACGAGACCAACATGGAGAAAAATGGACTATTTTAGGATATGGGCATTTTGAAAATGTTTATGTATAATTTGGGAATGTATATTTGTAATATTGTGTGTCCAAAATCCAATGTGTCCAAAATGTCCAATTCCCAATGTATATTTTGGGAATTGGACATTTTGAACTTGAACGTTGGAACTGGAACCGAAGTGTTTTGTCCAGGACCCTGTCAGTAGACTGGCATTAAGACTTTGCAATATCTCTCACCGTATCCTCTAGATTTCATTGATTCTTCAGTATCGCTGAACTGCTTCACTCGAACAAATTTTAAAGCAATGTAATGTAATTGTCATCTGTCCGTAATTAATGCATACATTTTCTAGAAGAGTATTTTGATCTTTTATCTGTATGTATAATACTCAATTCGGTAGAAAGATCACACATGCAAAGATTTTTTTACCCGCGAAACAGCTCAGTATGAAAACAAATCTAGCTATTTATTTCAGTTACATATCAAGTAAAATTATTCCAACTTTTATTATTTTTAATAATCCTATTTTACGCTCTCACACATTAAGATGGGCCGCAGCTGGTCAGGGTGCTTCGCAAAACTTCGCCTAGATCACTTTGATACATTTTATATAAACTCTCGTACACTATGCCGGGGCAAAGTGCGGCAGATTTGCAGAGCGGAATTGAGCGCACACAATTTTCTCCGTGTTTTAAGTATGCATTTACAAAATCAGAAATTATGGGTGAAGAACGATTAAAGGCCACAAATAACTAGCCTCAACGTGCAGTTCGGCAGTTAACTGTACATAAAACTAGTCAATGTGTTGCGGCCCGGCACGTTACTAATATGCTAGCATTTATAGTTGCAATCCGGCCCCCTCCACCTCACTACAGCCTGTCGTAATAATACGATATCATTAGACAAATCACACGAATTGATCTAACCCTAAAGTTAGCAAATTATGGGTGTTAGTCAAAACAACATATTATGAATGTGCATTTTCCTTCGTCAATAAGAGCGATAACAGACATTGTTAACCTACACGACTTTCAAAAGCCTTGGGTGCTATCCAGGATTTATCGTAGCTGTCTATATCAGTTCTATTCCGCTTTTTTAGTATTTTTTTTTTTGTATGAAATTATCCTGTTGCACAAATATGTATGGACACCCTAGTAGAAAGAGACACACTCCACTCATGTCGTGGTACTCTTCGGAACGATTTTGAAGTACATGTGGACCTTCCAGATAGAATATAACTTCCTTGGTCGCTACTAATTCACTTAAATCTTCGTTTTATAATTAATTGACCTTCTCAACGATCAACAACTTTTGTTTAAAAAAGCGTTTAAACGAAAAGCGCTTTCTTAAGCACGCTCAAAAGTATAATCAAAACGTTTAAACGTGTTAATAATTAAAAGCCGTTTATCACATCTCTATATACCACTACCGCAGCAAAGAGTATACAATACTACGTACCATACATGTCAATGTACGTACCGCAGTACGAACATAATATACTACTAGCCATAGTATTGTATTGTATACTCCTGTGGTATACTCTTTAGCTACTAGCTTCGGCACCATAGATAAATATGTGTATTACTTATGGTATTACTCTCTCGTAGAGAGTATTATATTAGACTTGGGCCTAACCGGTCACTACAGAGAGCGCTCAATTTAGTTCAAAATCCAAGGATGAACTAGTTCGTTCTATTAGTTCATTAGTTCTTTGTTTGAAATAATTTATTAAGAACAATAAATAAAGAAAAAAATATAGTTATGATTATTGTAAGTTTTGTTTATTGTTATTTAAAAAATACAAAGTATTACATGAAAATTTTACACGTCCATTTATGTAATATGAAATATTTTATTTTAATAACGAAAAATAAAATAATTTATATTAATGATTAGTCAACAGCTAGACTAGTTCCTAGTATAATGTGTAATTATATTAGAATACTTAAAAAGTATGAATTTTTACAATTAAAGTTGACTTTTTTGTTATGGCATATAAAATATTTTATCGAAATAAAAACGAAAAAATAAAATGATTTATATTAATAATTAGTCATAATTAACGTGATATATAATAATAATCAATTATTTGTAACAATAAATGGGAATAGAAGAGAATTTTTTTAATTTTAATTAAACTTACCGTAAAATAAGACATAAATGGTATTAGTATTCTGTTTGATAATTAGCCAGCAATACTTCAGTTGACGATTGTTAAGATTTCATATGATTTGATAAAATTTCAACCATGGGGATTTGAAGTTCTTTAGTATCGATATCGATTATCGAAATATCAAGGCGCGCACAGTAAAAGTAAATAACTCGGTTGGTCACATAGTGCCACTGTCTAGTAAAGTGGACGCTAACAGAAATATAAAAAGAACTAAGAGCGGGATTTTCAATGAACTAGTTCGCATAGTTCACCTAAAGGAGCACTCTTCCCACCTAGGTCGCTCGCGAACTACCCAAGACTATATTATTATATTCTTTGGTAATTGGTATTACTTTAAAAATAAAAGCTTTTTCCTCTTTGGGTATTACTATTTCGGCACCGAACGTAAACAATACATTAAACATGAGACTTTTTAAATTTAAATAAGAATACTTTAGTAATTATTATATCTTTCATCTTTGAAGATTAACCTTACGGAGTGCGGCAAATTATTTGCTGGAAGTAAAGACTTAAAATTGAGAAGTATGTCTCATTGTGCGATAAAATGGTGCGCGAAAAATAGCCGAAGTTCTAACTATAACACGGACGGAATAACTTTTCATCGGTAAGAAGGAACTTTTAAATTATTCTATTTGTATATTTTTGAGCTTTCTGCCCTGTGGTTACGAAAATATTTATATTGTGATTATTTTCCATGAGTGTATCGTTATTGACATTGTGCATGAAGAATGAGAAATCTCGTCTCAAGAAAATAAATTAACTTTGAGGTACAAACTACAAGTTTAGAATCGTGCCGTATCGATAGAGAGCGGAAGGGTTGTTTTCTTTCCCCTTAAATCGCCAGCAATTTTTTCTTTTCATACGATAGCAAACAAGCAGTTGGTTATCCTGATAGGAAGACATAGTCATGATATAGTGTTGAGATTGGAATGCCACATGCATAAGTTTACACTTCAAAATTAAACACGCACCAATGCTATTGACTGAAATAGAAAAAGTGGTGGTGCCAGACCGGGTCGAAATTTTCCAGAACTCTTACATGTAATTAATAGTCACATTATTAGTGTAACATATTAGCTTTGTATCGCTTTTTTTGAGATGGCCAGTAGCAAAGCAGTTGATCTATTCTTTAAAATTGGGCCACAATTAACAGGAACACAAATAAATTAAACAGGAAAGTGTTGATTTTATGGAATTCATTATCCCTATAGGAATACTGAAAGAACCAAAGTGATTTTTTATACCATTGGATAGCAAAATAGCAGATGGCGCTCCTGATGGAAAGAGCAAGGGTGGATCAACCTTCGGATCAGGGGGGTTACTTATTTGAGGTTCAGTCAGGATATGCTCTAATCCTTATTGGTTTGGTTTGCGATAATAAATCTATCCCTAGACCCGTGCTTTGCCCTGACCACTGGATCCACCCTTGGGAAAGAGACATCCATTGACTATAGACACCTAAGATGTTAAAGGTGTCTTGTTATCTATGTGGTGGAATGGCAATGTCACTTGCATAATTCTGATAGCTACCCTACTCACTGAAACAAGACGATGACAAGCAGTGATGCTAATGAGGCAAGAATAGGTAATGCGGTGGTACCAAATACCTGGACGAGATGTTGCAAAACTCTACCACCAAGTAGTCATAATGGTAGTGACACATATAGCCCGTTGCCTTTAACAACCTGCTTGGTAGAACAGCAGTTGGTCTATTCTTCAGGAGCCCAAACCTTCTTCAACAAAGTGTTTGGATAGATAAATAACAAATATATTTTAAATTAAATAAGATGTCCTAATAAATGTTGTTATTGTGAAAATAAAAGCTACAGATATAAGTAGATTTAACACTTTCAATTGTCGGTACTTGGTGAAATTCCATTATTATTAGTTGAAACTAGTTAACAGCACACTTGTACTTTTATTCCCCTATAAGTATACACTAAATTATTTAAATTAATGGGTTTCACTTTTTAACCCCTTGAGTCCCATTCTTGCACGCGCGCTATTTAGCAGTGTCATTTTTTACTTATTGACCCCTGCCAGCGCTGATACCGCATTGTACAAATAATATGATTTCTCTATAATGAAACCATATTTTATCATTCTGTAAACGACTACGTATTGATAGATACATTTTCTGTCTACTAGGATTCAAAATAAAGTTATTCAGTAAAACATTTTAAATAAATAATAAAATTCAAATTCATATTAGGTGTGGTTATATATTATCCATTGAGCGCCGGTAGAAACTTAAAACATACGATGCGGTCAAATATGACCGACTGGGATTCCACAGGTTAAAGCATCTTCAGGACATAATATTCTTTACTGACTGTTTGTAAACAAAGTATTTTTGCAAATAGTATGGGTAAATTTAAATATAATATCAGTAAACTTAAATATGTATTTAAGTATACATACTATATGTATTTAAATATATAATAACAGCTACAGATATTTACTATGTACATAAAGCAAAACAGCAACAATTTTTTAATCTAGGTCTATTTTTATTTGTTCTTCAACGTTTGTGTTGTTATTCAACGTTTATTTATATAACATATTTAGTATTTTTCAGCTTCCCTAGAGAACCCAACTTGAAAAAACAGTGGGTAGACGCAACAAAAAGAAAAAACTGGTGTCCAGGAATCTACAGCGTTGTTTGCTCTCGACATTTTTCACAAGATTCCTTTAAATTGCTGAAAAATGGTCGCCGAAAATTGATTGAAACAGCCATACCTACACTTCTGTTGCCAATGCTGGTGAGATAATTAGACTCATGTTGTAAAATTACGGGATTTAGCAATAATATTTTTACATTATCATTACAACTTACTGTCCAAGCTAAGTATATACAAACAATGTGTTACATTGTTTGCCCGCTATGGATTCCTTAAATACTGAACCAATTTCAATGAAACTTTGTAGATATATACTGTTTGGTCCAATTTAAAAGACAATTTTTGTCTCGCCCGGGTCTGGTACCACCGCCTTACCTATTCCTGCCGCAATAGCATCAGGGCTTGTCGCTGTCGTGTTCCGGTTTGGAGGGTAAGGTAGCCGGTAAACTTATGCATGTGGCATTAGACCTCGCCACAAGATAGCAACGCACCATTAACATCTTTGGTGTCTATAGGCGATGGTTGACTCTTTCCATCAGGAGACCCATCTGCTTGTTTGCTATCTTATGATATATAAAAAAAAAAGAAAAATTACCTATAGTTTTTGTCTCAAATAACCCCCCTCTGGTGGAGTACTTCAGAGGGCCCTCTGAAGTACTTCACCAAAATATTCAATGCAAGTAATTTGTATGGCAAAACAATGTTTGCTAAGTCAGCTAGTCTATCTTCTTAATATATAAAATTCTTGTGTCACAGTTTCAGTTACCATACTGCTCCGAAACGGCTTGACAGATTTTGATGATGTTTTATATGTATATTCAGTAGGTCTGAGAATAGGTTACTATCAATTTTTTATACCCCTAAGTATTAAGAGTGGCCCACCCTTATCAAAATCAAAATTTTTTTGGTCAATTTTTTTTATGATGTGGCATTAAAAAATATATACAACCTAAATTTTCACCCTTCTACCATCAATCCCTATTTTTAATAGCAATTTTAGTAATCCAAATTTGCCAAATCAGCTTGTGCACTACAGCCGGGGGAGCCAGCGGACTGTAGATCTGGTACTTCTTCTTCGACGCCCCACCAGCCGTAGTGCTTTTTGGTTGAGCCGGATGTGTCGGAGAAATAATCGAGATCACAACTGTTCATTGCCAAGGTGCTTTATTGTAACGAAATAGAATTTATCAATAAAGCTAGCACCGTTGCAAATGTTCACTATTCTCTGGGAGAGTCAGTACTTGCCCTAACACTGCACTACTCTAAAGCCGGTAAACTACTAAAGCCCAGGAACTTGTTTAGGAAACTTGTTGAGTCGTAACGAAACTGTAACTTGATAGGAACGGAACTGATTGTATGGCCGCGCTCTCCGATATTTATAGCGCGCGGCCAGACGATCGGCGTAAATCGACAAAGACAAATGGCGCCATGTGTGGCGCCACAATGTCTGGGATTAGTTAAAATCCTACTTTTCGTAATCTAATCTTAATAATTTTATCTTAGGTAGCTTCTCCTACCTCTAATTACCTAGTGTGACCCTCTAGCGAGTGCAATGGTGCTACCTTTTTATAAATATATGCAAAACAAAGTACATAATGCCCTAAGACCTACCGAAAACTAATTTTACAATCAAATCATCAATCAAATTAGATATTTACAATAAAACATGTCTGTGCTGCACAAGCTAGTTATTGTTATATAAATGAAGTGTGATACTTAGTAGGTAAGTTTGACAAATGCAGATATGGGGATCACAACTTATTTTGCTAGTCAACAAACTTGTGAGTCAAGCAGTGAATAGCTAAATAGTTTAGTTGTTACTAGACTTACAGAATACCCATGTCATTATATTTAACTATAAATTTATATTATCTAACTGAATGCATTCATTAATTAATAGAATAAAAATGGATTAAATACATTTGAGTTGGAACGGTACATGCATAAATTTACAGGCTACTTTATCCTTTCAAAGTAACACAGAAGTGGTGAGCACCGACACCAATACTTATACAATATTAGTCCATGACCAACACTATTGCAACTGAAATAGGTAAGGCAGTTGTTCCAAACCTGGACAAAACATTGCAGAACTGTACTACCTAGAAAATAGTAATAATAGAATATAATAAACAGTAATTAAGTGAATTTATAAAAGTAATTATTAAGATTACTATGGATGTATAATAATTTTAAGTTAAATTAATGATTTTATCATTGTTTTAGGCTGATAAAAAGGAAACATCATCTTGTAGTTGCTCCGATTCACAAACATTTTGTAAGACTCCACCAGACACTATTTTATCAGCTACTGTGGTAAGAAATGAGAAAACTGAATCATTACCTTTGAGGTTTCCTTCTGCTCTTCAAAAGCGAATGTGCAAAAAAATCATAGCACTTACCAACAGATTAGGTGAAAAAAATAAGCAAGTGAAATGTTTGCATTCAAAAGTTATGTATTATAAAAAGCAAGTAGAATCATTGAAAATTATTATAAAAGAATTGGAAGCAAAAAATTACACATGATATGTAAAATTTTGTCCCAAAGTTAATGTAGCAAACAGAATAAAAAAAATACATTTTGAGAAGTAGACAGGGTAATGTGTTGAGTTAAAAAGGCAATTTCACTAACTGAGAACACTTGCATTTTGGTAAAAATGGCATAACTGATATTGCAAAATACCTATTCAAAGCTTTAAAATTAAAAAGAAAAAGAGCATTTCAGAAATGGTTTGTATTCTTACAATATAATCTTTTATATATCCAACTGGCTTAATAAGGCCAAGTAAAATAAAAAAAAAATGTGGAAAATATAGGTTTTTCGACAATTATTATTTTTTTCGCAGTAAAATTTTGCATTAAGAATTTTTATTACGAATAAAATTAAAGATGAATTAAAAGCAAATTTAGTTTTATATCTGCAGAGTAAAGGACGTAATAATAAATTTAATATTTTTATTATCACACTATTTTAATATGTTAACATAAAAAAAATATAATATTTAAATTTATCCTTAGTTTTCACACTTTTTTTAAAAGTAAATAATGGTTTTAAAGTTGATTTTAGTGAGTCGCCCATGATAAACGGAAAAAAACTGGTTTACTTAATCACAATATTTTTATATATTGATTCTTAAATAACAGTTTCACAAAAATTACACGATATACCTGAAGATATTATCTAAGGAATCTACTAACTTATTACATTAAATAATGTACTTTACTCGATCATATAAAATCCTGAAAACTGGCTAAAACAAATCTCTAAAAAAGTGATTTATTCATAATATTTCCAATTTTGCGCATGATTTTTATATGGTGATATTTAGTTTTAAAAACAAAAAAGGATGTACTAAATTTTGTTTTTCAGCTGAAGTTCCTATATTTATATAATACATCTGAAATCATCATTATTATCTGAAAACTAAAACATTTTCCAGTGGTTTCAGAACATATGTGTATTTTTTACTTTATTATTTTCAACATTTTTGTTGTAAGAGTATTCAAAATATTTTTTGTGTTATGTGTATATTTAGCTTAGGATTATTTACTTTAAGTATTATCACTAGCTGACTCACGCAGCTTCTTGGCACAGTCTTTTATATGTACATATTTTTTTAGAAAAGCAATAAAATTGATTGTTGTCATGTCTCAGTAGAGATTTTTAATTATTATTATTATTATAAACTGCTACATATACTGTTGCTTTTACTTTTGCAGTATCTTTATAACATGTGTTAGTAGAGGTATGACTAAAACCAGTTAGGAGGTTAACCAATATACAAATATTGCCATAGGGTCAGCTCATATTGATCCAGAGGTAAAGCGAAACAACTTCATGTCTTTTAAACTTTAAAGAATACTCATCTCAATTTCCATGAGGTAACATACAAAAAATATCAGCAAAATTTCATACATCAAAATTGTTAACGTCTTAAAATGAGAAATACATAGTTATATACAGTGTCTATTTCTGAGGATTAATATTTAATAAACAAGGTTTACTTCCCTGATATCCATAATTTATAGAATTTTATAATATCTCAGAGGTTGCCTTATGTGACGGTAATAAGCAATATAACAACTTTAGTAGGTACTTAGTTGCAAACAAAGATTACAACGACCCTTGTTGACCTTTTTTGGGAATAGTAGGAAATCTCCAATCCATTTTCATTTCAACCACTTTACTTTTTTGTAATGCATTCTCACAAATAAAATAATTTTCCTCATTAGAATCATGATTCTATAAAAGTAAAACGCAGCCCAGGTTCTACGACTATTTCAAATCGGCGTAAAAATTTTATAACGGCGCCCCCCCATGTTTGAGATGAATTGTTTAAAAAACTCACTAATATGTAATGACTGATATTTTTGATACAGGCAAATAAAATTGTAATCTTTAATTCCTAATAGCTAATAACTTTATAATTTGTGTGACATACAATTAACATAGGAAGTATACAAGCAGTAAAGACTAAAGATGTCACATCAAGATATTGTTTCTTCACGCTATAGGACGTTATTTATTTCACCTCGATTTTCGAAATTCTATTTTTCACCAGCTCTCCACGTTTTGAAGTCCTAAAAAAGCTTTTCGGACTATATCCACTATGATGCCAGTATATCTATACATGTGTGTGTATGTGCTGTGTTTGCGTATGTAAACCTCTCATAATAATTCTCGTAACATTGACGGCATTTGATTGGATTCCGCCAAACTTAGATTTCTTGAAAATTTGAACCGATTTGGTCCAGATTTTGAGAAATTTTGAAAAACCTCTAAAAAAATCAATTAACTATATCTTAAAAAATGCGTCCAATTTTGTTAATGTATTAAATTCAGTTTAACCGCTTTGGGTTTTGAAAAAATTTGTGTGTAAAAGGCCATCCATAAATACGTCACACGAACTTTATGATTTTTTTACCCCTCCCCCGTCCTTGTCACAGCTGGTCACATTTGTGAGACCCTCCCCCTACCTAGTGTGATGTCACATTTATATAATTTTACATTGGAAAAATGATCTCCTTCGATTATTTTTTATCTATACAGGTATTATATTTTGAAAAAATGTGATGTCACAAAATTTGACAGCCCTCCCTACCCCTTTTCACACAATGTCGCACTTCGTCGACCCCCACCCTCCCCCTTAATACGTGACGTAATTTATGGATGGCCCCTTAAATGTAAAATATCGAAATTTGTCTAGATGCGACAATGCTAATGCTCAGTAATTGTTAATTTACAATAAGACGTAATTGCGTTTCCAGTTTAGGAATTGTTATATTATTTTTGAATTTTTATACGTACCTACGAATAATATAGTGAGCTTTAAGTTTCCTGTGATTCTTGCGCACAGAGTATTTTAAGTAAAATAGTAAAAACTGATGTTTGTTTTATTTCATTTCGTCACATTGCAGCTATTTGGCTAGGTACACGGAATTATTATATTTGTTGTGTGGCTAGGTAGCAGTTAAACTTGTTTAGATAGGTACTTACTAGGCATGGAAATAATTGTTAAATTAGGTTAACTGGTATGATAAAATTAATTAATATTTAACAGTTATTTATATATGTTATATTATATCAGTAGTAGCCTATATATAATAAGTATTAGAAGCATCAAAAACGCAAAGCTGTCGAGTTAGGGACCAAAAAAAGTCCTGTCGAGTAGTTTTATGACTTTTAACAGTCATTATTATCATGAATCAAGGTAGCGAGCAAAAAAAAAAACGATCTCCCAAATATTTTTAATAACATTATTATCCTATATGAAGTTAGTGGTAATTTTAGTGATACATAAAATTTTAACAGTATTTGCTGATATAAATAACAGTTGTTAATTGTTAAAAAAAATTAGTACGAAATTTAATATGTTAACTGTTAAATGATCCATGCCTAGTACTTACATTATAACAATTTCCATTAAATGCCATCTTTATCCAAGTTTTCACCACGAGACATCTACTTATTTGCTGAATATCTACTGTCAAATTTACTTTGGCTATATAGCCGTAAGTATAGTGAACAAGCAAATTTTTTTTAACTTCCCACTACGTACATAAGTAGATAAGGAAGTTAACTACTGATTTGCTCCGATTTTCGAAAAACTAGTTTTTACCAGATCTCCACGTTTTGAGGCCCTAGGCTAATTCCACCATGATGTTAGTATGCATGTGTGTATGTAAAAATCTCATAACTTTTGAATGGCTTGACTAATCGAAACGCGGTTGATGACATTCGATTGGATTCCGCTCAACTTAGACAACTGAAAATTTAAACCTATTCGAACCAGATTTTGACAAATTTTGGAAATACCTTAATTATTTTTTTTTTAAATTTTATATATATTTTTTATTTTTTCCCAAGTTGGTCCCGGGCTCCTTAGAAGAATAGGCCAACTGCTGTTCCGGCAGGCCGGTCGCAAAAGGCGACCGATTGGCTATGTGAGTCACTACCATTATGGCTATTAGGTGGTAGAGTTCTGCATTGTCTCGCCCGGGTCTGGACCTGGTACCACCGCCTTACCTATTCCTGCCGCAATAGCGTCAGTGCCAATCACTGTCGTATTCCGTTTTGGAGGGTAAGGTAGCCGGTAAACTTAAGCATGTGGCATTAGATCTCGCCACAAGACAGCAATGCACCATTAACATCTTTGGTATCTATAGGCGATAGTTAACTCTTTCCATCAGGATAGCCCTCTGTTTGTTTTCTATTTGATGATATAACAAAATTATTTTATTATTTTATTACATTTATTATTATTAGATTGAATGGCGTCTGGCAACTGGTGTCTCTTTCTACTCAACTTTTAACAAGTTTTCCCCAGCTTGGTCCGGGACTCTTAAGAATAGACTTAATTTGTCATTTCACCACGCAGTTTGTAAAAGGCGAACGATTGGCTAAACGTGTCCTAGTATACTTCGGAACCCTAAAAACAAGGTGGTAATATGAAAAATTTATACCATCCAAAAAATGTAATGCAAAATATGACAAAAGGCCTAATAAATGTAATAAAAACTGTATGAAGTTTATTTTTTTCGTTATAGAATATAATTCCAATTCCCCACATTCCCCCCAATTCCCCACATATAGAATATATGTGGGGAATTGGGATAAATTTTCCCTAACATTTGGAACACAATTGGGATTTTCACATTGTTTTTTGGGCATTTTTGTCAAAAGACATTGGCAACCCTGGTCTCGCCAGCGTTTTATTTCACCTACAGACCAAGAAATACTATATAATAAGAACATATAACAAGAAGAAGAGCCATGAAGCTGTATTATATCTGGAGACAGCACTTCTAATATCTACTTGAAACACAACTTTAAATACTACTGTCATCTTCTAAAGTCACACCCTCTCTTTCTAACACAGCTGTATAAAAAGAGATGGCGAGACCTCGTAGATGAGATATAACGTAGGTATTTGTTTCAAGTGATTAATCCGAGTTTTAGCTCCAACTATACCTAATACTTCATGATTGAGCAAATGTAGGTATGTAAATGTCAAACGCTTTTATATATTGTTACGAATAATCTAGAAGCGTGTAGAATTGTAGAGCTCGCGCGCTAATTATCTAGAAATAAAAGAAAGAGATAGCTACTCCTATTGACAAACAAATAGTTGACCGGTGCTATGCCATAATGGACTTTGTGGGATATGGCCTAAGGTTGAAAGTAGCGTGTACTAGGATTTATGACTCATAACATGTTTACGATAAGAAGTGATTCATTGTTTCCCGATACATTTAGATTTTTCTGGATCCAGCTAGGACTTTCCCCTGCCTATCAATACAGAGATGTTGACAAACACAAGGCAGTTTTTATCAAGCGATCGAGAGCGATACATCAAGTGACTAGTGCGAAGCGAGAAGTGTTTTATTGTGTAGTGTTCTAAGTTCAGTGATAGTACAGCAAGTGACTATTGTGTAAAGTGTATTTTAGTATTACGTTGTGTTGTATTGTGTTGTGTAAATACACGGATTTAATATAAGTGGTGTTTTCCTACAATTGCGAACCCGAGTACGTAACAATATGTATATATAAGTATATCGCATTGACGTGTATAATATTATACACGTCAATGGTATATCGTAAAAAAATATGCCATATTGTGCTATTTTATCGTGTCGAATAAAAAAAGCTAAGGCTTAAGGAATACCTCTCGAGTGATTTTATTTCATCGGTAAGTATTATAACTGTATTTCTGGGTGTAAATGTAAGCGACACTGACAACCTAAGAAATTGCCTTGAATGTGTATATCAGTAGTTTCTCTGCTTTCCCTATTCTTGCCGCAATAGCTTTAATACTTGCCACTGTCGCGTTTCGGTTTGGAGAGTATGGTAACCGGTAAATTTATACATGTGGCATTATCATCTCGGCAGTCAGGTAGCAACGCTTGATTTTCATTTTTTCGCAATTCCAATCTGTCAAAAGGACCTTCCCAAAATTCGTCGCCAGCACTCCGGCTATCATTTTTTTTGTATAGACATATTTTCTACAATTTCGTTTTGACCGTTATTTAAGACAATCGCCTATATGTGGTTCTGGATTCGCTACTGCTTATGCGTGTAGCAGTGCAGTTCCGCCACACGGATAAACTAGTAGGTAATACAAATTATATTACAGGAAAAAGCGATTCGACTCGATATTTTTCATTCGAACCGCAAGGGACTGGAACATGCTTTCCGAGTCCGTGTTCTCCAAAGACGAGTACAAACTGGGGATCTTTAAAAGAAGAGTGAACGGGTAGCTTATGGGAAAGCGCGTTTATCTTAGGCCACCTCTTAGCTTACCATCAGGCAAGATCGTGGTCAAGCGTTTCCCTGTTGACACTAAGTAAAAAAAAACAAATAAAAGAAAGCAAATAAGCAGATGGTTTTCCTTGATGGGAAGTTA
The DNA here is from genome assembly GCA_036924255.1 of Apodemia mormo. NCBI lineage: Eukaryota > Metazoa > Arthropoda > Insecta > Lepidoptera > Riodinidae > Apodemia > Apodemia mormo. The sequence continues at coordinate 12,850,981 of JAUPFN010000005.1, forward strand.
TAACCACCACCTATAGTCACCAACGTGTCAGGAATTCAGGATAGTAATGCAACATGCATTTTAGTGGCTACCTTGCACTCGAAACCGGAACACGGCGGTGACTAACGTTGCTATTGCGACAGGTATAGGTAAGGCGGTGTTACCATATCAGGGCGAGATGTTACGGATAACGGAACTCTACCCTTAGTAGTTACGATAGTAGTGACACGTAAAGTCAATCGTTCGCCTTTCACGAATTAATTGCCTGGCAGAATAACAGACAGTCTATGCTTTTAAGAATTGTACTTACAATAAATCGGGAAGAATCCGTTAGGATGCGGTTTTCTTTTTTTTTATATCAATATAGCAAACAAGCAAATGAGTCTCCTGATGGAAATAGTCAACCATCGCCTATAGATACCAAAGATGTTAATGGCGCGTTGCTATCTTGTGGCGAGGTCGAATGCCACATGCATAAGTTTACCGGCTACCTTACCCTCCAAACCGGAACACGACAGCGACAAGCACTGACGCTATTGCGGCAGGAATAGGTAAGGCGGTGGTACCAGACCCGGGCGAGACAATGCAGAACTCTACCACCTAGTAGCCACGATGGTAGTGACTCGATAGCCAATCGGTCGCCTTTTACGACCTGCCTGGCAGAACGGCAGTTGGCCTATTCTACAAAGGAGGCCGGGACCAACACAGCGAAATTTTCAACCAAGTCCGCTTCAAAAGGAGGTGGTTATCAATTCAGCTTGGTTATTTTTATCCTTGTTACCTCAAAACTCGGTCATTTATGAACTAATTTTGTCAATTATTTTTTGTTTGTGAGAGTGTAGTTCCCTTGTAGTCCTATTTTAATTTGGTGAAGATCTGATGCAGGGTTCCAGAGATATGGAAAGGAAATGGGAAGTCAGTTGCTGCAGTTTTACTGCGTTAAAAAAATATTACGTACTAGCCTGTACTTACGTAAACACGCACGAATTGGATATATTATTTAGGTTCGTATATTCTCAATGACTTGTATTTTGACAAGTGTGATCTTGGGCATTAAGTTCTAATTAAACAAGGGAAACATAATTATCTTGGTATTTATTACTTTTATTCTTTTTAACAACACATACTCAATATTTTACAGAAACGTATATGACAATCAGAGTAGTAACATAGTAATAGGTTTAATATTTAAATGCGAATATAATTATCGATCAGTGTACTAATGTCAATAAAAATATTTCAGTAAATTGACAAAATATTCAATGAAATCAGTGTGCGATGTCTATACATAGTAAACAAGGTAATTGCACATTTGTGTAAAGCACGTCAAATTAAATATTGCAAATCAACTTTTCTCGTCTTGAGCTATCACAATCCTCAAAGGTATAATAACAATAAATTATTAACACGTAACATAATCACAGCAAGTGAACATTGGCTAACAAAGAAAGTATTATTTCTATATTAATTATCAATTAATGACTGATTCACCTTACTTGATCTAATGAGATCGCATATTTACTAGAATAAAAACGTCATTACGACGTGACAACTATGTATTCACAATTTTATTTACAAACTGACTAGTTTCCTATGAAGGTAATTTTTCGTTTGTTTATTTCTATACCATTAATTTATTCTTAATGCAACAGCGTTCCGGACTTCTTTCGAAGTATTTGGCACATTCCCGTGAACGTAAAAGTACAGAAAATTTTGTTTCGTTTCAATGAAATAATTTCCAAATTTTCTATAAATCAGCCATTTTGACTGTACGATAACATTAACTTTATATTTAAAAGTACATACATATTTACAATAAACGGTCCAGTTTAGTTTATGGGGCTAAAACAGCTTACATACAATTGTATAAATCTTTCCTAAATTAGTTTAATTTACTCGAAGCAGATACGGGTAACAATTTTTAAAATTCATTTTAGTTTATATAAGTCGATCTTAATTATAGGTGAATTCTTCGAGTGTGATGTCTAAAGTTACACATCGTATACAACAGTTTATAAAACAGACATAATCGTCTAATTGGAACACAATCTTAAATATAATGCACAAGCGACACTAGTAGTGTTCGGTTGATAGCAGTCTTTGGGATAAAATCTTTGGTTAATTCAGATCATTTAAAATCACTCACTCATAGTTTCAAGTATCTAATTAAGCTCCGCCGATCACTATGATGGCTCCAGTCAATGTCTTGCGTTGTCGGCGGCGCTAGGCGAGCCTTAAATAGGTGTTGGTAAAACTGTAAAATCTTGCAGCGCATTCTTTACCGTTTCATAGATTGGTCGGTTTTCGTCAGGGCAGTATCCGTCAGGTGAGCATAAAGTCTGTAGTTTAGTTAGGTATGAGTCGAAATTTTCATGAGCAGGCTTTTCTCCTGGACCGGGTACTGGGGGCGCCCCGGGCGCTCCAGGGGTTGTTGATGTAGGCGCCGTCCCTCCAGTACCAGGAATCCGAACGTGTTCTAATAACGTTATCACATTATTTCGGAGACTCTCGTAATATTCGTTAATATTACTACCACGATTAATTAAATGCTGAGTTTCCTGTAACAGAAAATATAAGTTTTGTTAGTTCGATTGGGTTATACTTTAAATTTTAAGTGCCGACTCTCACTGATATAAATATGGCACCGATATAATTACGTTTTCTAATGTTTAATGTTTTCTAATGTGTTTCAAGTTAACATATGTAAAACCTACATATAAAAACATCCAAGATTTATTAAAAATATAGCGTTAAATTGACTCAATATTAAGTGATGTTGGACTTAGCCTCATCATTAGAGTGGCTACTTTTAAAAATTATTCTGAAGTACTCACAAATGCATGAGAAGTTAGTAGCACTCAAAGTTGGATGTTTGGAGCCATGAACGTACCATCTACGTGGTCAGACAAAAATAATTTATATAGTTACAAAAAAAAAAAAGAAAAAAAAACATTATGCTTTAAGTTTAGCAATGAGTTTTTACTCTATAAAACAGTTACCTAATAAATAATTAAAAAGTTTTAAGTTTATAAAGATTATAAGTGTCTCAAAAGTAAAGCTCAATAATTAATGAGGGAGTTAATACTCTCTGCTACTAGAGTCGCCAATTGAAAGGAACGTAGAAAGCTTATGGCAAATAAGAATCGCGATAAAGTATCTAGCGTCTGCATTGGTTATAAATAATATTGAGTTGCCATGAATAGTTATTGATATTTCAACACATATTATAATTATTAGAGGACATGCGCAAGTGTTAAAACACTAGGTTTTTCTTCAAATGATGGCGCTAGCAGTGGTAGAATGTCGCTTTAAAAGACTCAAATGCGCCTTTTTTTAAATGTTTATTTTAAAATTTATTTCACTTCTTAAATTGAGCGTCAAAAGTAGAAAAATGGCCATCGTCATTACAATAACGAGAATTTCAATAAGAAATGGTTTGAGTGTTATGTTTCAAGTCTTAAATAGAAAAATGTATAGAACTCACCCGTTCACCATGACTCAAATGTGTTTCCATAGCATTAATATCGGATTTAAGACGTATCATTTGTGATTCGACTCTTGCGTTTTCACGTTGAAGCTCCGTAATTTCTTGTTCCAGAATCATAAGGTCCTCTCCATTACCCGTCTGCATATTTATATCCATACCTGAAGTTATAAATAGTATTTGTGTTTTTTCAATATCAAACAGGTTAATTTCTGATAGATGTTACTTGTGACAAAGTCGTATTTCATCTTTCAAGGTTTTTACATTCCTATGGCCAATTCATTGATATAAGAAACCCAACATACACAATCAGTGTCTCAAAAACGTCCTCTAAAAATGAGCGCAAAATTTTAAATTTTGCGCTCATTTTAAATAGAATCGCGTTGAATGCGATACTGTCTTTTTGTACATTGCATTGTAAAAACAACTATAAATCTTGCGCTTAAAGTTGGATATGCAAAAACATATATTTTTGCCATGTCTATCACAACTTGTGTGAAATTAGGGACAGTTTTGAGTGTCAGTTTTGTACGAGACTGTGCATCTTGGATTTTTTATATCAATGGGCCAATTGCACTAACATTGTCATAGCTTAGGAAAATCTTAAGTAGTATGCTGTCACTTTTTGTCGCAAATGAAAAGAATGTGACAGCACGTCACTAAAGACTGTCTTAAGCTAAGACAAGGTTGGTGCAATTAGCCATTCGTCTGTAAATCGTTATTGTTTTAGTTGGTAGTTTCAAATTGTGAGAACTTTAGTTTTTTAACTAGAGGTTACGAAAAAGCAGAATTAGCATTTTTTATATTTACACTAACAGTATATTATACACTATAACAAGTTTCCCAGTTTTTTAGTACCTATATAATACAGTACGTTGTCACCTCTGTGGTCCGGTGTTGGTGTTAATCACATGAGTTCCTACATTCTATTGCTAGATCGGGCAATTCAAATAGTGTTTTTTCAGTTTTCTGATAAAAATAACATTGTCCAAGATTGGATAAGTGCCTGATTGGCGATAAGCTTGCCACCTATCACATCAAGGGATCAAGTATCTTCGGCTAATCGTGGGTGCACTTGTACCTCTGCCTACTTCTTCAGGGGTACGGGCGTGAAGATACTTAATTGGATAGCAAGCTAACAAACTATTCTCTTAATAGAAAAAGAAAGCCATGGCCTATAGTGGCAACGCCTTTGGAGTCAACAGGTGATGGTTATCTCTTTCCATCAGGAGAGTCATCTGCTTGTTTACTATCTTATCATATATAAAAAATTCTTAACATTGAAACAAGAACGTGAAGTTTTTAAAAATACAAAGACCTTAAATTTTTTTTTGAATTGATGGGTTTGGATTGATCATCATTGATGAAAAATTACTTTGTTAGAAGTAACACCAAGTTTTCCAGTTACATACAATCTTCTTGTTTTTTTTACATTACAGAAAAAAATCGTAAGGCAGGACTGAAATACCTGAAATGTCACGTGCATAAATTACCTTTGAAACCAAAATTGGACAGTGTCAAGCAGTAACGCTATTGCGCAAACAATAATTAAGGCGGTGGTACCAAACTTGGATGAGATGTTAAGGACTATACCACCTAGTTGTCACGATGGTAGTGACCGGTTTGGCGAATCGTTATCTTTTACGGACAAAGCAAAGAAGCAAACCTATCCTTCATGAGTAGCACGGATTAACACGGTCTTTAAAGTACCGCTGAAGAAATATAATTTGTACCGACTTTTCGGACAGTTTATAAGACGGATAGAACATAAAACTAACCTGAATAAGGTTTTGGGTATAATGGCGTCATATCATCCGGATATTTAGGTTTCTTTGGCTGTGGAGTAGGGGTAGTTGCTCCAGCAACCGGACAACCGGACAGCGAGCGGTGTGTTAAAAACGACCCGTTAATATGTCCGGATCCATCACACCCCGGCGTTGGACAGTTGACGCCGTCAAATTTGATTGCTGACGCTGCCGCCGCTACTGCCGCTTTATGTTGCTCAACCGTTCCTCCACTTTCTAGTACTCTCATTTTATTTCTATTTGCAATCGGACAACCAGATGCACTGAAAAAAAAAATAAAGTTAATATATTTCTACAGTTTAAGAGTCTTCTATTTCGTATAAGCGAAGTCTGTCTGTCGCAATGTAAGCCCTTAAAATTAACAGGTAGCTCCCTAAGATGTCACTAACTTTAAAATCTACTTAGTTGTCTAATTATGTCAACCATCTCAAAGTACGACAGAGAATCAATTATAATTCAGAGCATGGACCCGGTATCGATATAGCGTCAATATTATCGTTAACCGCTCCCTGATTAATCGGTTGATCATCAAATGTGTGGTTCATTACCCTTTAAAATTATAATGATTACCGGTTAACAGTTAACAGAAAGTACAGATTTCAAATTGCGTGCGATTCTAATTAACCGGTTAAACTCAGAATTTATTTCTCCTGACAATACATTACGTTTTCTTGTTTCGTCAGATACGGTCCGAATTATTTTGTATTTCCGGCATTGACGTGTTAGTGTTGATTTTCAAATTAACCGGGTTTTTTCACTAAACAAGTGCGGAAATGCAAAATATCGGTTTCTGAATTTAACTGGTTAAATATTGGTCACCGTAACCTAAACCACAATCATTTTAAGTATGTGGTCATGTGATCGATGACCGAAACCGGTTTAGAAAATTAAGCGATTTCCGAGCCCCATTTATATAAGTAAAACTAAATTGTTTTTTTCAGTCTGTACACGCTCTGTTTTGTGTGAAAAAATTTAGAGGTACACCATTTCTTACCTTCGATGTGATAAGAATTTCCCTGTAGCATGTCCCGATCCATCACAGCCCGGTATTGGGCATCTAAGCAGCGTGCAAATACCAATGAGCTCATAGTTATTAATTACATATTAACAAGTTACATTTATGTATGAACACGAGAAGTAGTAACAGAGAACCTGCTTGCAATTTTGAATAAACCTAAATGTTCTATTCATAGTCACTCGCAATATTCAGTTTTAAGAATATGTATATAACAAAAGTTGTATTTCACCTACATTAGCAGTTTGCTATGGCTATATTGAATCCCGTGGAAGTTAAAAAATATGTCTTTTGAGTCGTTTTTAAAAATAACTCAAATACATGTATAGTCTTTTAATAATATCACTGAACAAATTATATAAATTAATTTAAATTCTAAGTAAGCAATTTATTTGCTTGTGATATGTGTGTTAGATAACGACACTAATACATAAAAAATATTATAAATACTGAAAAATATTTAATAAGCAATACAAAACACAGATATAGATGTTAGGCATTGTCGGGAATCGAACCCGAACACTCGACAAATGGGGCGGTCAAATGTTCTTATTTAGTAGTCGGTTGATAAGACAATTTATTGAAAGTCTAAAAATTATATTTTGATTTGTAAAGTATCTTTAACAATTAATATGAAGATATATTTTGGAATTAGACAACATGCAGATATATTTTGTTGAGAACTTTTTTGGGTCCTTTTTAATTGAAAATTTTTAAAAACTTTCCACAAAATCTTTACCGTTAATTTTGTGTCAGTCAAAATACAATCGAATTTAGATCTTCATACCTACTGTGTCGATAGGATAGTCGGTTGAAAACACATTCGTTCGATCGTTTTTCTCCGACACTTGTCGCGAAATTAGTTTCCATGAAGAGCACTTTTATTTGAACTAGTTACCTAATATCATAAGACCAATATTTACATTTCACACTGAAAGTCCATTCTCAATATTCCTCCTATAGGACTTTTTTTAAATCGGTTTAATACTTTGGAAGATTATACTCTGATAATCTTACCTTTTTAAATTATTAGTGTGATAATATATTAGATATTGAGACAATCATCAAATGCCGTTTGACGAGGTTCGTAGGAGCTAACCAATTAAACGTGTATAATATTCCCATACTTGTACATAGTACAGGTCAAGGTAAGGTAAATTAAAAGGTTTTCTCGTCGAAAACAAAAAAAAATGCGCTAAAAAATGACATATAAAAGTTTGCTTATATTTTCGAAGTAAAAAATTGCTATTAAACTTTGTGTATATAAACTCGTAGTTTATTATCGAGACTATTAGAGGGACTATGAGAATTAACGAGTACCGTTAGAATGCGAAGTAACCAAGTAATACACATGTATCATACGTCTGCTCAGACTGAGCCATTAGATAAACCTCAGAAGGATTTTACTTACTATAATTTATTTATTTGAACTAAAAATCCACAGCCGAATATTAAAATAGGTACAATATTATAATATTTACATTACATTGGCCAATTAAGGATTTTCTTTTTGTACACTGTTACTATAAGTATTTTTACAGTCACTGACGGGTAGCTGATAGGTTTATATATCAAAGACTATATAGGTAATGATGATAATGATTTGTAGTTCATACAATTTCAAATTTATAATTGAAAATGGCGCATGAGGTGTTAGGCAAAGACCTACAAAAGTGTTAGGGCTTAAAATTAATCGTTGTGGCAACATTTATATTCAACATTTATACAAATGCGTTTATACAAATCGTTATTTCACGAAAGCAACTATTATAGTTGGAAATATTACAATATGCTGAATATTACGCTTATAGATTACGTTAGCAATAAGAAAGATCTTCGTAAGCATGAGGAAAAAGAGGAGCCAAAATAAAGAATCCGCGTAATACTGAAAAGAGATAAGTGATGTGTTGAATGAGAAGGGAAAATTTAATGTAAAAGAATAACAAAACAGTAAATAGTTTTTAGAAACTAGAATGCTATTTCCTGACCAAGGATATTGTATCAGTCTTTGAAACAAACGCTATTTTATAGCAATATTGAATGGGTAGGGATAGAGGCATGTCTACTTAAATAGTTATATATGCTTTTTCTTAGGTTTCTTTGCCTAATCTATACTGAAGTAGTTTGGGCTGTAAGACATGAAGATTGTAGGTGTCTGTATATGATAAACTAATGCCGTAATCTTTAACGGTAGGTAATGTTTGATCTTACGTGTTATTTTGTATTAATTTACGACAAAACAAAGAGACAGAATAAGAATTACTTTACAAGATCAATCTAAAAGTAATAAAAACAATTCATAAATGTGGATGGGGTAAATATATAATGCTTTGGTTTAATTTAAATTATTCTTGATATTTACCTACATATTTTTAAATATAATTTATATAATATAATGATTTTTTTTATTTATCCACGCCAAATCCCTTACTACATCGTAAGTGCAAAGAGGCAGAGAGAACTGAATGCCATACGTCACTGAGACCATAGCTCTTTGTTCATAAAATTAACACAGTACATAAAATTCAAAATACATTAAAAAAACTAGGTAAGTGAACGAATGTAGTGGTTTTTTCACATAAGTTTTTTACATACCTTAGAGGTTCTGAGTCTTGTCCATCTCTTGGTTTGCTCTTCGGTTTATTGGCTCTAGGACACCCGGAGAGTGATCGATGAGACGAGTAGTTGCCTGTTACGTGGCCGGAACCATCACAACCAGGTGTTGGACATTTGAGTTCCTGGGAGTGAGGTTGCAGCTGTGAGCGGTCGGCTCGAGGACACCCCGATAGGCTGCACATATACAAACTGCTTACAATGACGTGGCGGTATACCGTTTTGTATAGTTTGATGTAATCTATTATCTATGCTAGGCAATTTAAACCTTTTAGTTGCACCGGTATACTTCGTTTTATTAAAGTTTCACGGTACAACATTAAAAAAAGCAGCCAAGTTTACCAGACGTCCTACAACGGGTCATATTCTTTTACTTAATCAATTTAAGTCTAGCGAAGCGGGTGGGTATTACTTAAAAATATTTTTACGCCCGTATCCCCGAAAAGTATGGCAGAGGTACAACCAGTTCACCCACGATTAAGGTGTCGCCAAACTAGTTTCACACCGAAAACTAGGAATATTATGTTAGTAGCCAAAAACAATTTTGCTTGCTATATGCCTTTATTTTCAGTTTGTTAGTTTTCACACCGAGAAATGAGAAATTTATGTAAGTAACTAAAAACATTTTTGCTTGCGATATGCCTCTATTATTCGATTACGTAGTTTTCTACCCTACTCTAAGAAAACTAAGAAAACCCTTAGGAAATCTATGTAAGTAACTAAAAGCAATGTAACTAAAAAAATGTTTGCTTGCTATACGTCTTTATATTTATTGATTTGTTTCATTTCATAAGAAGGAAACAAGCAGATGGCTCTCTTGATGGAAAGGGACAACCATCGCCTATAGACACCAAATATATTAACTGTGCGTTGCTCATCGCGTGACTGGATCGCAATGCCACGTGCATAAGTTTACCGATTACCTCACCCTCCAAATCGAACACGAAATTGACAAGAATTGAAAAGAAATTGACAAGAAAAGACGCTATTGCAACAGGAATAGGTAAGGACGTGATACCAAAGTTGCAGAACTCTACAACCTAGTAAGTTTTACAGTGTTTAAACGTTTTATAATGTCTAACATGCCAGACAGATTGTATTTTACTCGTAGGTTAATTTGTATACCAATTGAATCAATAACATAAACAAATAAAAGTTAAGATAATATCATCACACGCTTTTAAGGAATCTTATTAATATTATAAAATATGTCAAGGTTTAGACGTTTGTTAATGAATTAAAAGTAAACACAAAAAATAATATACAATTAGTCTATATTCAGAGTTTATATAAATGTTGCTTTGTATACCGCCTGCATGCACTGATCCCGTGGGTTTTAAATGAAATTTTAACTATGCATTCGGGTGCAGACGCAGTACCTTTTATATGAAACTAGCTGACCCGGCAAACGTTATTTTGCTAAATATTTATAACATTATTTCTCTACTGCATAATGGATGTTATTATACGTATAAACCTTCCTCTTGAATCACTCTATCTATTAAAGAAAACTACATCAAAATCCGTTGCGTAGTTTTAAAGATGTAAGCATACATAGAGATTAGGGACAGACAGCGGAAAGCTACTTTGTTTTATACTGTGGTGTGAAATTTGGGACAACATCTTTTCTATATCATTTAGAAATAATGTCCCTTTACATTGGTGAAAGAATGTTTAGAATCAGTTCAGAAATTTCAGACATTATTTCCTACAAATTTGCAAATATTACCTTAGTACAGATTTCATTGTTCAAATAACATCAAGACTATGTGACGTTTCCAATACTATAGTAATAATTCATGTGAACTGATTATCATAACGTAGTTACAAGTAGGTATCGCAACATTTTCAGGTTTAGGTGTAAAAAATAAATGTAATTATATAAAAATAAAAAAATTCAAAAACAAATCACGGAATTATTAACAATTAAATAATATTATTATATTTATAAAATTCAATTTAAGATTTAGTTTATACTAATAAGTTTTGTGTCGGTGTTTATATTGGTAAACAGACGAGCAAATTATTACCTAAACACCGCCAATTGCATAAGGAAAAATGTTTTTGTTACAGAGTTAATCAACGAAACATCCGAATGTCGGCTTTAAAAGGCAAAAAATTAGTATGTATAACACTTTACGTAACGTTATTTTACGGTAAATAATATGAATATATAACAAATAAACACAACACGAGATCACACTAGCAATTTCGTCATGCAGTTAGTTCACAGCGAAACCTCGAATGAAGCCAATTGAAACGCGGAAGTGTGCAAATATTCGGGAGCTATCACGTTAATATATTGCATTTGGTGAGCATTGTGATGCACTAAATATATTTTAATGCCATAAAATACAATATTTCATAATAAAGCGTATATTTTTTTATAAAATAGCATATATAAAATGGTATATAAATATACTAGCGACCTGCCCGCGGTTTCACCCGCGCAGCTTTTGTTCCCGTGGGAATATCGGAAAGGTTTATACACTTAAACCTTCCTTAAGAATCAATCTATCTATTAAAAAAAACCGCATCAAAATCCGTTGCGTAGTTTTAAAGATTTAAGCATACATAGGGACATAGGGACATAGGGACAGACAGAGAAAGCGACTTTGTTTTATACTATGTAATGATATCTTAGACTATTACCACGCAATAGTTACGCGTGTTGTGGTAATTGCCTAATTTTTTCACCCTTATTTGGTTATCAATATCTGAATCATAAGAGTGGGTACATATATACAATTAGAAATATGTTTTTTAATTTAGAGTTACTACAAAAACAAATGAAATATGACAAATGTATTTTATAACATTAAATTTTTGAAATAATCGAATTTCACCAAGTGCAAAAATTGGAAAGTGTAAGTTATTGTGTCTTCGCGGATATTGCCTGCCTGCGATGTGTGGCGAAGTTTCCCGAAATGTGACCAGATCCGTCACAACTTTCGACAGGACACTGGATGAGCTCTCTTGATTCTCGTATCCGGTAACACAGTTTCCCGTAATAGTCGTCACGGTGGTAGCTATCGTAAATAAATACGTCAATACAATACAAAAATGAAACATAAAAAGGACTATAATGTGTTTACAAGTTTGAATAAATCTAATACGTAAATAAATTATTACCGTAAAATAAGTTTAAAAAGTCTTTAGGTATTAACCTTGTGTTACTAAGTTTAGCAAAAAGAAACTAAATATTATCCCATTTTCGTATTTGTGTACGAATTTTCCCCGTATTTACTTAAATCACAAGCAAATTGAAAGTATAGTGGTAGAAAGAAAAATATTACCTGTTTCGTCGCATTATAATTGTTGATTCTAAACAGTGATTGTGAGTTTTGTATATCTTATCTCTATTTTTGTAGCGTGGATTCACGTTGAGCGTACGAGCAGCGCGTTCGCCGGTATATTTAGACTGATCCATCGTATGCCACACATATGTACGAGTACGTTCAAAAACACACAATTATATACAATTTACATGTGTGCGTACTATATTTTCTTTAGATAAAGAAAACCATTAAACTGTTACTCTTTTTGATCTTATTTGAAAACAATAACGCGTTTTTCGAGTTAAATTTAGAGGTAAATATTTTTAGGAATTGACAATACTGACTAGCCTCGGCTCTTAGCAAGCGTACGAGCGTACGTAAAATAAATAATAGTTTAAAAAACTAAAAAACACGCTTTTTATAGAAATCCGAACTAAAAAATTGAAAATAAATTTTAATAAATTTAAATTAAGAATAGTGTTAAAAATTTCAATAATTATAAATTAATAATAGTGTGAATAAAAAAAATAATTTTATTTAAAAAAAAGCGTGGGGTGCATGGTGTCAATAGTTATAAATATTTTATTGACACATATGACTAGAGTGATTATCATTTCGGTAATATCTTAAAAAGCACCCCACGCTTTTTTTTAAATAAAATTATTTTTTTTATTCACACTATTATTAATTTATAATTATTGAAATTTTTAACACTATTCTTAATTTAAATTTATTAAAATTTATTTTCAATTTTTTAGTTCGGATTTCTATAAAAAGCGTGTTTTTTAGTTTTTTAAACTATTATTTATTTTCTAATTTTTAGTTTGGTTTATTTATAATAGCTTGTTTTTTTAATTTTAAACTATTGCACGAATCATGATGCGAAGCATCAGAGAGTGCTTTACGATCGAAATTTTTTTTATATATATACATATCTTCATGCCAGATCCCTTACGGGGTAGGCAGAGAGAACCGAGTGCCATACATCACGATTCTTGCAGGCTTGTCTCGCTTCCTCCACATTCATCACTCTTTTCATACACACACGCCGGTTGCGAAGACTCTTGATGCCACCTTCGTAAATTTTTTTCGCCTTATTTTGGCAACTATTTTTAGTATATATATAGCCTTGTTAGTTAACGGAATCAAGATATTTTGCATACTATTGTCGAGATAATTTAATGGAGATTAATTCTATACTTACTAAAAATTAATTTAGTGCAATAGAAACGGAAAAAAATATGAAAATAGGTCAAAAAATTTCCTGTCCGTCATGTATGAAACTCCGGAAACACTGTAACTTATGAAAAAATCAATTATTTGAGTTATTTTTTTTAATTCTAATCAGCAATTGTAGATCATCGAATGCGAATGGCTAATAAATTCAGTGTCGTTTAATTACAATTAATAAAAAACAAAAACTACAAGACTATATATCTATATATATCCATGTAAAATTAACATGGATGGTGATATATCTATATCTATAAATATTATGTACATTTATTTTGTTTTTTTTTTTGTTTTTTTACTCAGTCAATTAAACTCAGTCACAGAGATGGCGGCGGACTCTTCACGGCTCGTGAAATCTTAGTTATATGCGCAGACACTGTTGCAAACTCTAATGCGCATACCTAGTTGAGTGCCGCGGTAGAAGCACGGAACTACTTATACGATTATAGACATATGTGTGTGTGTAAGTGTGCAAGGCGTTCCTATCGTACTTCCATACAGGACAATACGACGGGGCCAGATATGGGCAATGCTTGGCGCAATGCTGTCTATCTCTGGCCCATGCTTGTAAACCCGCTTTGGCCCAGCCTTGGTAGAAGTAGACTCGGTAAGATCCAAGAACGTCTAGCGAATGAATCTTTTGAGCAGAGACCTATTAGAGTTGATCTCATTATTGAGCGAACTAGCGAACTAGCGACTAGCGAGAGAACTACTAGCGAACGAGCTGCTGAGTAGAAGGCTCATAGAAATGGTCTCATTGAGGAGCGTTTACCTAAGGAGTCCGCCGAGCAGAGAGCTCGTGGATTAGTAGTGATTCGAAACCGTACAGCAATCGAGTCTGCTCAGCCACGTGATAACCGCCTAGCGGTAGCGCGTCAGACGTCACAAAGACTTCGTTCAATTACTGAGCGTAATTTTATAACCACCATAAATCAAAATGCTGAAGTACCATGTACAATCTGTAAGAAATTATTATATCCAAAACAACAGACGTCATTAGTTAAAGCACGTTTTGATTTTTTTTTGCTCGACTACCATAAAAAAAAAGAAAAGTTCCTTCTCAGGCCTACTGGAACAACATGGAAGTTATATCTTTACCTCTTGAACTGACCGACTTGACAGACGTAGAACAAAGACTTTTGTTAAGAGTAGTTCCTTTTATAACTAGTTTCCACCCGCACCAAAGTGCTCGTCAACACGAATCAAACGAGCCCAAACTCGATAGAGTTGTGTTATTTAATTGCTGAGCTCCTATGGTCACCTTCTGGCTTCATCATCGAACCCTGCAGGATCCTAGTTAGCACCAAGCACCAAAGTGCTCGTCAACACTAATCAAATGAGCCCAAATTCGATAGAGTTGTGTCATTTAATTGCTGAGCTCCTATGACCATCTTCTAGCTACATCATCGGACCCTGCAGGATCCTAGTCACCACCAAGCACCAAAGTGCTCGTCAATATGAATCAAATGAGTCCAAACTCAATAGTCTTGTTATTAACCGATTTTTAACCATTTAATTATTAAGTTCCTGTGGTCACCTTCCGATTCAGATTCATCAGATCAGCTCCATGTCATAATAAGGTTTCATTGTCATTCAATTAACATACGTATAAAAAATTTTAGCTCAATCGGTAACCGGGAAGTGGATCAAATTTACTTGCGAGATTTGATTTCAGACATCGAGATGGGTACAATAAATAGAAAAATGCTCATAAAACAAAAACTACTGGGCCTACCTGAATCAAATTTTTATGGGACCAATTCGAAACTATTCCGCATCAAACAAAAAAAGAATCACGTAATTCGGTTTAGAAACCTCGGAGAAATCGGTGTACATACATAAAAAATATACCAGCCGAATTGAGAACCTCCTCCTTTTTTTGAAGTCGGTTAATAATTTTATCAAATTAGTGTATTGTCATCGGTCCTCGATAAATCTACAAAGTTTGAACGAAATCTGGCCGTTTAAAGTGGGTCAAAATAGCGCCCAAAGAAGTCGGTTACAAACAAACATACAAACATACAAACATACAGGTGAAGCTAATAAAAAGCGTGTAAAAATGGCACCTCATTTTCTCGTAATTGAAATCATTATATTATACGCTGGTCAACTAATATGGTTGTACACATGATTTAACTAAATACATCAAACCTTGAGTTAATAGTAGCGTTGAGTTGTCGGCGTTCGTTTTATATCAGAAGTGCGCGATAATCTCGTGTTGCAAATCCTAAGTGTGCTGGGAATCTACCTTGACAACTTATAGCAGTATTGTCATCACAATTTTGAATTTCACACCCATATTGCCTTAAAACAAGGCTGTCAAAATGTAAATAATACCTATTACGACATAGCCGCTATATGTAAGTCCAGAATAGTCTACGTTTTTATTGTTTGCATTGACCGTGGGGTAACTTACCATTGACCGATATTTCAGCGAGCGCTAGTTTTTTCAGTCATGAAGGTCAAACCCAATAATGACTTAATGTAAAAAGTCTTGTATTTAAATATTTAATGCATAATTTTCATGTCTAAAGGATACATTTATGTAAAATACTAACTTTTGCCCGCAGTTTCGTTCGCGTTAAATTCATTTTAGGGAAGTGGGGGGCTAGAAAGAGACAAAAGTAGCCTATGTCACTCTCCACCCCTTCAACTATATTACATAAAAAATCACATCAATGCGTCGTTCAGTTTTGCCGTGAAAGACGGACAAACAAACATACGTTCCCATTTACAATATTAATATGGATAATATTTAAAAGTAATTAAAGCCTTTTATTTGATAACTGCTTTCTCTAATATGCAATTTTAGTAATTTAACTTAATTAAATTGTAAAAATTCCCAACAATTTGGCTATTTTATTTTACTGAAAGTTTTTCAACTTTTAATAGAAAAAAAAATCTTTAATCTAAAATAATATAACAAGTACATACATTTATGTATTATATATAAAATAACTTTCCTCCCTGATCTCTTTGAACATCATAAATAATTTAATATTTCAACGAACTCAAGGAGTAAAAGGTATATTTTTAAAAGCTATGGTAGAAAATCAGTATTTATGATAAAAGACAAAGCTGAGGATTGTCTGTTTTTTGTTACTAGTCAGTGACATTTTGGATTTATATTCACCGACGTAGGTGCTTTCAAATATTTTTAAAAACCAGCCTATATCCAAAACAATTATTTGAAAATGCTTTATTTATATTTTGGTTCGAAAATTTATTAGGTGTTTATGAACAACTCTATAAAATGTAGTTTATTTTATTTTACTACTTACATAACCTTAAAACATTTCAAAGTTGTTTTGTTTTTAATCTAACACATTTTGTTTATTAAACCATTTAATGCGATTATTCTAGTTTTATTATTTTTTATTTGCAGTAAAAAACGATTTAGTGTTTGCTGCAAAAAGCGATTAATTGTTTGCTGCAAAATGCCATTTTTGTACCATCTCTTGTATTCATATGAGATTAAATTTCGCCTAATAATACTTTTTGATGAATAATTTTTCAACAACCTTGTTTTTTGAAAAATAATTTTTGAACAAAGTTTGTTTTTATTTAAATTAATATTTGAAGACAAAGATATGAGATCAGATGTGTGTTTTTAATAATAGCAACACTAACCTAAATAATTCTTGGAGATCTACTCAGTCGCGTAATGTCTGTAAAAATAACCTTGTTGCTTTAAGTAGCGATAAAGTGTAAAGCAGATGTGGTTCATCTCTACTGACACTATTTTTGGACGTTTAATACTAAAAACCCATTCCAGGAAAAGCAGATGGTTTTCCTGATGGAAAAAGAGGTTAATGGTGCGATGACATTCTTGTGGCGGGGTCATAATGCCACATGCGTAAGTATACCGGCTACCTTACCCTCCAAACGGGAACTGTAGTAAAATTTTGTAAATAGTGAACATTTTGTAAATTATAAAAAATTTAACTGCACAAAATATAAAACTTGTAATTATAAAAATAACTTTTGTAATATGAAATCATCATTGTACATTTATAACAAGTACATAAAATAGAGAAAAAAGACCAGCCCGCTGTGTGTGGCCGCGTTCCGATCCGGTAGTAATTCTAAATAATCGAAAGAATGTTTTAAATGTAATATTATATAATGATAATTTTTTTTAAATATTTGCACACCATATAATGGTAGAATATGTTGGTAACTTAATTTATTTTTAACAACTTGTAACACCCATATTCTTGCAAATAAATATTTTCTTTCTTTCTTTCTTTCTTTCTGGACAGTGACAAGCACTCACGCTATTGCGGCAGGAATAGGTAAGACGGTGGTATCAGACACGGGCGAGACAATGCAGAACTCTACCACCTAGTAGCTAAAATGCGAGTGACTCACGTAGCCAATAGTTCACCTCTTGTGAACTGCCTGACAGAGCGGCAGATAGTCTATTCTTCATGGAGAGCCCGGACCAACACACTGAAGAAGGGGGAAGGAATTTAATTGGTGGTGGCGATGGTGTTTGTTCGGGCCCATTTTCATGAATAAATTAACCGTCAGGAGTCTAAAAGGCGAGAGATTATTAAGTGCCACTACCGTCGTGACAACTAAGTGGTGGTGCTCTTCTACGTCTCGTCCGATTTAATGCTTGTCGCTGTTGGGTTCAATTAGAAGGCTACGATAGCCATATGTATGTTATATTGGCTACGTGGATCTTTTAAGATCCAATGTTATATTTTCAGGAAATCTCCGTGTTGGTCCTTTGAAGAATATGCTAACTGCCGTTCTGCCAGGCAGGTCGTAAAAGGCGACCGATTGGCTATGCGAGTCACTAACATCGTGGCTACTAGATGATAGAGTTCTGCATTATCTCGTACCTATTCCTGCCGCAATAGTGTCAGAGCTTGTCATTTTCGTGTTACGGTTTGAAGGGGAGATTTAGCCGGTAAACTTACGCATGTGGCATTAGACCTCGCCACAAGATAGCAACGCACCATTAATACCTTTGGTGTCTATAGGCGATGGTTGACTCTTTCCATCAGGAGACCCATCTGCTTGTTTGCTATCTTATGAAATAAAAAAATATAGACTAAGGGAGTTCATTCCATAATTTGGTGGTACGAACTAAAATGTTCCGACTAAACCATACTGTTGATGAACACCATGAGTCAAGGTAGTGTGGGTGGAGGTTCCGGACTCGGCGAGTGTTGTAACGGTGGAAAGAAGTAGCTGGTATCGAACTAAACAATTCCTCAGAACACTCTTCATTATGCCGGTAGAGCATACTCAGAGCACCAACATTTCTTCTCAAATCAAGAGGCAACAGGTGTTTGGTCAGATTGAAATCGTTTATAATGCGGGAGGCTCGTTTCAGAATGCGGTCAAACGGAAGAATTTGATAATTGGATGCACCAGACCAAAGTGTGAACAGTACTCCAAATGGGGACGGACCTGTGCTTTATAAAGTAAGTCTTTGACCGGGTGTGAAGTAATGTTTCGCCCGGTTAATCAACCCGAGTTTTTTGGACGCTTATTTAGCTTTATCTTCCAAATGTCTACGATACTGAATATCTGCGAAAATTTCCATTGCTAGAATTCCAATGCACTGGCTGACAGTTGCGAAAGTATTTGGTAACTGGGGCGCCAAATCAAAAGGGTTCGTTTTGGTACTGAACGCGAAAACTTGTCTTTGACGGATTAAACTCCACAAGATTAACCTCATTCCGAGATTCACTTCAAGGTGGCCTCTACCTCAGACACAAGCCCTTTCCTGCAATTTTCCAACCGAGCTTTAGGAAGCTTTGACTTTCCTTTGTACAAGGCGTCAATGAAGCTGTCATCTGCATAGCAATGGATGCTGCCTAATTGCAGTAATCATACATTACTCGTACACCCTGCTCACAGGTAAGACGTTTAACGCGTTCGAATTTATACATATCTATAATATATTCTCATAATGTTATGCACTCGAGATAAGGGATAAGTTAATAACTAGAGCGTCATCTTTTGGAGGCGTTTAAATGTAAAAACATTTCATATTTTTTCTCGAAAACCGTATTTGTTTCGGAATAAATTGTAGTACTTGTTCTCGAACCTTATTCATGTCATAGAGTTTCAATTTTCAATCAAACCCCTTCCGTCACCAACAATAAAAATAGTAATTACTTTTTAACAATTACATAGTAGAGAAAACAGACATTAAATAAACCCCGTGTTAATTTTCCCCGTGCTGGTCTCGGGCTCCTTTGAAGAATAGGCCAACTGTCGTTCTGCTAGGCAAGTCGTAAAAGGGATCGATTGGCTATGCGAGTCACTACCATCGTGGCTACTAGGTGGTAGAGTTCTGCATTTTGTCGCCCAGGTCTGGTAGCACCACCTTAGCTATTCCTGTCGCAATAGCGTCAGTGCTAGTCACTGTCGTGTTTCGATTTGGAAGTCAAGGGAACCGATAAACTTATGCATGTGGTATTAGACCTTGCCACAAGAAAGCAATGCACCATTAACATCTTTGGTGTCTTTAGGCGATGGTTGACTCTTTCCATCAAGAGGGTCATCTGCTTGTTTGCTATCTTACAATAAAAAAACCGCTTTCATTGCCTACTTTTAAATAATATACATATTTCTACACGTGCTTTACTTAGACATTAAAATTATATTACAAGGCTTTAACATTAAAACTCTTGTCCTCGACCGTGAGAAAAATACAAACGTTCGTATTTATAATTAGAATTATTATTTAGGAAGATGGTCCATGACGTATTATTTCAACAAATTGTTGCAAATGCCGTAAGACAAACTTCCTCGATATGTTATTGGTCCATGTCTCAAGTTATATTCACCTGCTATCCTTCGGTTTATCGTGCGGCGCGTGAGGCGGTGGCATATAACAGGGCGGTGAGTATGGCGGCGCGTGCGGAGGGTACGCGGGGGGCGGAGGGTATGCACCACACTGGTACTGGTACCCGCCGTAGCCCGCCGCTGCAGCTGCCGCCGCGTAATCAGGCTGTCCCAGCCCGTAGCCTGCTACTGGATGAGGACTTACACCACCGTAGCCTGTTTGAAAAAAAATCTTCAAGTATGCCAGTGGCGTAGCGTGCCTTAGCGGTGCATCGTATAAAATTTGTTTGGGGCCCTTATATAGGGTAAAGATTTCTCACAAAATAAAAAATGATTTCATATAATTAAAATGAAATATTTATTCATCAATAGTTATTATCTATCTGTCACTTTTTTCAAAATGTTTACAAACAATTCAAATTAAATAAAAACTCATCTTGCATTTTCTTATTGAAAAAAAAAGTTTTTTTTTTTACTTTTGTCATTTGGGAAGTTTTCATTAATTAATGCTTACGAATGTTGGGGGCTCCCATACCTCGGGGCTCCGTATAATTGATATACGGCAAATACGATGGCAGCTACGCCCCTGTAGTATACTTACCTAAATAGTAAAGGAAAGCCAAAACATTCAAAACTGTAATTGTTAAAATCTCCTTTCATAGGATAACTAACAAACAAATGTTTTTTCTAATGGAGAGACCATATTGTCTGGGAGGAATAATTTGAAGAATAGACTTATTGGAATCTGATAGGCAGATTGTAAAAGGCAAACTGTTGGCTTAAACTGTCACAATCATCGTAACTACTAGGTGTTCGTAACGTCTGGCCCGTGTTTCGTATCAATATACCTATTCCCGCAGCAAAGGTGTCCGGCAGCTGGGTTTCATGCCGAAAAACACGTTTCTGTTTTACGAGTGAGTTAGATGGTAAACTTATGTATGTGGCATACCCATTCCACCACACGAATAACAACTCACCATTAAAACCTTTGGTATCTATAACCTTTTCGCCGTGTTAGTCCCGGCCTCCTTTGAAGAATAGGCCAACTGCCGTTCTGCCAGGCAGGTCGTAAAAGGCGACCGACTGGCTTTCGAGTCACTACCATCGTGGCTACTAGGTGGTAGAGTTCTGCATTGTCTCGCCCGGGTCTGGTACCAACGCCTTACCTATTCCTGCCGCAATAGCGTCAGTGCATGTCGATGTCGTGTTCCGGTTTGGAGGGTAAGGTAGCCGGTAAACTTATGCATGTGGCATTAGACCTCGCCTCAAGATAGCAACGCATCATTAACACCTTTGGTGTCTATAGGCGATGGTTGACTCTTTCCATTTCCAGTTGCTATCTTATAATATAAAAAAAAAGGAATTAGGAAAGTTTATTCTTTCCATCATGAGAGCCATCTGCAGGTTTGCTATCATCTATATCTATACATATAATAAAATCGTAGGAAAGGCAAAACTGTACATTGAATATTTTTTAAAAGAATACTTGGGGCGTGATCTACAATCGATATCAAAGCCAAAAATGTCGTTTTTAGAATTTTTGTCTGTTTGTCTGTTTATCTGTTTGTCTGTTTGTCTGTATGTATGTCCGGGGTAAACTTAAAAAGTACTGCATGGATTTACTTCAAATTTTGCATGAATGTTACTAACAGGTGGGACCAACATATAGGCTACATACTATCACGCTATCACCTACAGGGGAGGAGCAGTGCGGAGTAAACGAATTCCACGCGGACGAAGTTGCGGGCACATCTAGTATGACAAACTCACTTGTACTCCACCAGTTCACATTAATTTTACATAATTTTATACATCCAACCGGTTTCGCTTATCACAGCATCATTAGAGATGTCAATGATATTATTTAAGTACTCTTATTATATTATTTAAGTACTAATCTTAGATGGGTAGCACCCACCTAAGATTGGTACTTAAATAATATAATTTGTAATTATCTAAAAATTGTGAAAAATATCCCTGATGACGACGGACGGACGGACGGAGTTGCAGGCAACAGCTAGTCTATACATATAATAAAATCGTAAGAAAATCAAAACTGTACATTGAATATTTTTTAAAAGAATACTTGGGGCGTGATCTGCAATCGATATAGAAGCCAAAAATATAGTTTTTAGAATTTTTGTCTGTTTCTCTGTTTGTCTGTATGTATGTCCGGGGTAAACTCGAAAAGTACTGCATGGATTTACTTCAAATTTTGCATGAATATTACTAACAGGCCGTATCAACATATGGGCTACATATTATCACGTTATCACCTATGGGGGGGAAGCTGTGCGGAGTAAACGAAGTCCGCGCGGACGAAAACGCGAGCAACAGCTACTATATAAAAAAATCGTAGGAAAGTCAAAACTGTACATTGGAATATTTTTTTAAAAGAATACTTGGGGCGTGATCTACAATCGATATCTAAGCCAAAAATATAGATTTTAGAATTTTTGTCTGTTTGTCTGTATGTATGTCCGGGGTAAACTCAAAAAGTACTGCATGGATTTACTTCAAATTTTGCATGAAAATATTACCCCTATTAGTAATAACTAATAGGCCGTGTCAACATATAGGCTACATATTATCACGCTATCACCTACGGGGGAGGAGCTGTGCGGAGTAAACGAAGTCCGCGCGGACGAAGTTGCGGGCAACAGCTAGTATGATATAAAAATATCTTTAAGCCAGGATTAGATCTTAACCAAATGTATTTGGGACTGTTAAATAATTATACATACCAAAGACGTTAATAGTACGACGCCACCCGTTTAAGGGTACTTTTATATTCATAGGTTAACCGTTTATCTTATCCTTCAAGCTGGAGCGCGAAAATGATAAGTACAACAGTACAAAAACCGGCCGAAGAGTACCGGAACTCTACCACATAGTACAGTTATGATGTTACGTTTGTTTGTTCACCTTTTATTAACTGCGTGGCAGAAACGCATATAACTGCCTTTTTTATTGATAATATTAATACGTGAAGGAAAAATTTGTACCCTTTTTGCCAGTAATTAAACGGACGGTGAAGTGTGAAATTCGGCTCAGTTAGAGTTTACATTGCGGAAAACTGCATAAATTTTATATCTTTAAATGATTTTATGAATACATTAAATTAATAATTATTATAAACATTACAAAGACTACATTTATGTGAGATACGTGGTAATAGGCTTAAAAACGTGATATCATACTTATAAGAAAATGTATTGTTTCGTCTGTGGTCAAATTTAGGCTACAGGCGATCACTAATTGATATATTAAAACACAGGCATTTTAACAAATATTTTTAGATATAGATAGGTCTAATTTTTGTAGCGACACGTTTCGGTTTGAGTAGCCGGGACACTACAGTTCTTAGGAATACGAACTATACACACTGCAAAACTGTACGGCCTAGTAAATTGACTAAGAATTGATTCTATGTCAATTATTATTTGTTAAGATAACAAAACTAGGATTTTGTAACAATTTCAAGAAAGCAAAAAATAATTTTAGAACAACTTTATTTTGAATTGAGAATACAAAACTAGATTTTAGATCCATTCACTTACATATTTAAAAAGTTCGTTAAAAATAAATACTACAACACATATAGCATAAAATTGCTTAATTAAAACGTTACAAGTGTAGAAATAAACAGTAATTTTGTAACACAGTTGCACGTAAACCACACCGTGGCTTACACGAGACGCCTGCTCAGGCGGATTAGCAATGTAGCCTTGAGAGTGTTGCGGCTTGGAACCAAGCGGGAGTGATTATTGTGGTCGCTTTTAATTTGTTCCACATGTTTTACATCTCTCGTGGCATGTGGTTACTGTGCCTTTAGAAGGACGTGTGTTCTGAAAATCCAAATTGCATTCTGTTTTAGTGTGAAGCTGTACTGAACTCTTACATCTATAAATAATATGTAGGTAATTGAGATTGAAGTATGTAGCTATAAATAATAGCTTTCTATTAAGTGCTTAAGAATATTTTCATGATGTGAGTTATTAAGATATATCAAAAACATATTTTTAATAATATTTGTATTTTTGTTAATTGACAGATAACTTATTTTATAAGAAGTAACTTAAATGACAGCTTATTTCATAAGAAATAACTTTTTTTTAATGTCATGTTGTCCTAATAAGTACATGTCAATATTGGTATAGTTTTCTTTTAATATACGTTTTCATACATTTTCTTTATTTTCATTTATTTTAATTTACCTAAGTGACATTTTTCTGCCTTTTTGACACAAACAATGTGGTCCCCCAATTTGAATTTGTTTTGTATTGAAAAATCTTAGTAATCGTTCAGATTGTTGTGGTGGTGTATAAAACCATATAGAATGTACCAAAAAGCACATAAAGCTATGAATCTCGCTTTTCGCAAATAGCAAACAATGGGTCACATTTGACGATGGGACCACTATTTATTCCGTCTACCTATTATTCGCTGAATTTTGGTGAACCATAAGCATCTTTGTGCGTTTATTATATTTTTTTATTAACAAGTTCGACATCGTTTGTGCTATTTTAAATTCTTACCCGCGGGATCTCGATGGTACGCGTCAAGATACGGGTGGCTGCCTCCACTGTCTGGCGTTGATTCTCGACTATATGAAACTCCACCCGGAAACGTACGGCTACAGAAACATAATATTGTATCAAAATATGTCAAATATTGTTCCACTATAAATTATGTAAATCATGCAAAACGAAATGTTAGGAATAGACATAGCATAGATAGACATCGCAATTGACAGAATACTTTAGTAGGTAGTAGACATCTCATATTTAAATCAATAGTTAATTCTTAAGTTCAGTGAAATTAAATCTCAATGATTTTTTTTTCAAAATTCAAACTCTGTAATAGCACATTTTATTTTATTAAGTCTTTTAACTGAAGCATGTATTGCTTATAAAATTGTTTACTAATTATGTAATAATCAGTAAAAATTTAAAAAGTTGTATTTAAGAAATGAATATACTGTTTTATTAGTTTTAATAATGAACTGTTTATTATTGAAAATTATGATTACATTTGTCTTACTTAATTAGTTTTGGTACCATGTCTCTCTGAGTAGTATACATTTACTAGTGTTTGTTCACTAGCAGTAATCAACGCAGAGCCCAATCAACTGAAATACAAACTTGGACCGTATGTTCCTTTTGAGTAATCACTAAACACAAAGAATATTGTAACATTTTTTCAAGACTAAAAAAATGTGTTGAAATTTAGTCATCTACATTCTGCTAATTTTCAACGTCTATCTATCTATATCTGTGGTAAATGACATTATAAAATGCCTCACCTATGTGGTAAACGGGACACGCTAAGGTCGAGGGTTTGGCCCTGCGGACTGGGCACCTGGGGACTCGCGGTGAGCTGGGGAGAGGCGCCCGGCTGCGGGCTGCCGCGCGCGCCCGTGCTGCCACCGGCGCTCGTGTACACCGGGGAAGCGTACGGACCCTGTTGCATAAATCGCCTTTACAATACCATTCAGATAAGTTTGCAGCTCATATATTAATGCGAACGACGCAATAGTCAATATTTGCGTTGTCCATACAGTACGAAACATCACTGGTTGTTGGGCATTCAACCCGACTCCAGTGCAGCAAACTTGACTGAATCGTACTATAAAGATCTTAAACATTAGCGCAAGCCCAACTTTTGATGTGACAACGGAAGAATTGTGCATTTTTGTCTTATTTTTACGAATCGAATTGAGAAATAACAAAATTTATCTTATACGTTGTCACAGTCAAAGTAAAGCCTTCCTAGTGTTGTAGCATTGGCAAGCGAGTAGATAGGGTATGTTTTTAGATGCTATTGTTTGGGAGCGTATAAATAGAGATGTTTAAACATGTGGAATGTTTACATACTCTATACCCCAATGCCGATATTCCGTTCGAATATGTGTCAAAAAGGAGGGATACGGGAAATTGGTTAACGTAAGAGAGTGAAAAACATAGGTACTATTGGTTTAAGATAAATGTATCTATTCATTGTCAGTAGAAGAATAACAGGTTCATCATTCAGAAATTATAAGATTGAAATTTAACATAATAGCCAATGGGC
This sequence comes from Apodemia mormo, assembly GCA_036924255.1. Lineage (NCBI taxonomy): Eukaryota > Metazoa > Arthropoda > Insecta > Lepidoptera > Riodinidae > Apodemia > Apodemia mormo. The sequence continues at coordinate 12,877,270 of JAUPFN010000005.1, forward strand.
CCTTATTTTGATAAATAAATAATTAAAATCGGTAAGTTTAGTGTTACAAATTATGGCAGAAACAGTTTGTGGGTTGTAAGTGATAAAATAAATATTTAATAAGTTTTAAGAGCATTATTTTGATATGAACAGACGTAAAACTGTGAAATTAATTTTGAATCTAAGATTTGAATAACTCCAATTAAATTTGAAAAGAAACGATAGGTTGGGGGAGGGGGGTATTTTAAACCAAAAGGTATATAATAATCTAATGAATAAAGGGAATGGATATGTAATGGATATTTATAACTGCATTATTTCTCACCTGTGGACTACCACTTGAAGTGGAAAGGTCTATAGCTGGGCGTGGATCACGCGGATCTCTAATTGTAGGACTACGCGGTCGTTGTGCCTGTGCTGCAGCTATCTTCACCGATAGATTAATAGCCGAGAAGCCAGGGGGAACACCGGGACCCATCGCGCTGACTCCCGCCACTCCACCGGCTTCGTAGTGGTACATTGGCCTGGACGGAAGGCCACTTTTGATTTTCCAGTTACAGGCCACTTATGATATACCAATTAATTAAGTCTTAACTTTGATATATTAGCAATAAATCTATAAAATTAAGGTCCCGTTTACCACAGTAAAGCAAAGTGAAAGAAAAACATGCAGGCGTTTATAACTAAAACATACCTAGGGTATATAGGTCCAGAATTGGTTTCTTGTTCTGATTGGTCGGTTTTCATGGGCGTGGGTAAGTGTGGATCGTGGTAGCGTTCCTCTTCCCAACTATATGGCCTTTGCGGACATTGCGCCGGGTCGTACCGTTCGAAGGCCGGTGCGCCTTCGTAGCACCTTGATTCGTAACCATACCGAGTTTCGTTCATTTGACTGGAACAACAAATAAAATCCATATAAATTATATAAGGCAAACACTTTTCTTTATGACTTTAGTGATTTTGCACACAATGTTAAAACTTTAAATGACACAAACAAAAAAATACAATATAATACAGTAACTCTTTATTGTGCACCAAAAATGTGCACCTAAAAAATGTTAATATAATAAAGAGCAACACACAATTTTTGTTACCCACATGTTAGGATTAATTATGCACGTATTGGTTGATTATAAATTAATCGTATAGTGGCGTTATGGTATCGCAGATATAACGAGTATATTTATAATCGCGAGCTACGTAGTGATAAGTAGTTTTTGTCTACGATGTTAATCTGATAGACACAAATTAGGTATAGGATAGGTAAAAACAAATATTTCTCTAGATGGATGGATGCCCCGTTGGTAGTGTGGTTAGCGACCCTGACTACGCAATTGACGGGGCTCGGGTTCGATCCCCGACGGGAACAAGCATTTGTGTGATGAGCATAAATGTTTGTATTTCCGAGTTTGGGTGTTTATTAAATATATTCTATGTAAATCTATGTATTAGTATCGACTAACACCCATAACCGAAGCAAATAATTTGCTTACTTTGGGATTAGATCAGTTAGAGTAATTTGTGCCGTGAATATTTATCTATACATATAATAAAATCGTAGGAAAGTCAAATCTGTACATTGAATATTTTTTTAAAAGAATACTTGGGGCGTGATCTACAATCGATATCGAAGCCAAAAATATAGGTTTTAGAATTTTTGTCTGTTTGTCTGTTTGTCTGTATATATGTCCGGGGTAAACTCAGAAAGTACTGCATGTATTTACTTCAAATTTTGCACGAATGCTACTTATAGGTCGGGTCAACATATTATCACGCTATCACCTACGGGGGAGAAGCAGTACGGAGTTAACGAAGTCCGCGCGGACGAAGTCGTGGGAAACAGCTAGTATTATATATATTTATAGAGATAATCATTGTCCATGAAAATTGTGAATGGTGCACTGCTATCGGTGAAACAGAGAGATAATGCCCCTCGCATAAGTTGACATACATACATTCACCACAAAGCACAATAGTTTATATACGTTTATACCATAACGAATCAAAGCGAAAATGTACAGCTCTACAATTTGAGAATGATTTTAATAATGACTAAATTGTAATATAAAAATTACCTAATATATATCTCGTATAATAATAACTTTTTGAAGAATAGGTCAACTGCCTTATTGCTAGACATTTCGTAAAAGGCGAGAGGAGGCTGATACATGTAACGTCGTGGCTACTAACTAGGTGGCAGAGTTTTGCAATTTTCAATTTTGTTATCTTATAAATAAAATAAAAAAGTAAAAAAAATGGTGGTAAAAAAATGGTTCTATCAGTTTTTATGGAAAACAAATTATTACACAATATTTTTATGTTTTACAAATTCGTGTGCAAAAAAATGCAAAAAGTGCTTGCGTCGCCACTGCTCGCGAGAAATCCCCGCTGTGCGTCACCCCCGCGCCTGTCTAAAATAGGGTATTCCCCGAACTTGCGTTGCGAGCAGAGGGCCTATCTTGCCCACATAAATATATGATCTTGCGCCGCCACTGTTGACGATCTGTTATTCTAATCGGGTGCGAAACTGCGCTTAAAATATTTCAATCAAAACGATTATAATTTTCAAACAAACAAATTAAGGATTAGAATTGTTTTATTTACCACACATACTATACCATAAAATCAAACAAACGTACAAATAAGACAAAAAAAAAAACAAAAAGCTACAAATACAGTAAATAAAGAAAAAGAAAAAAGAAAACATACAACACTTTTTAACAGACATCGATAACTACAATTTGTACAGCATATTAATAAGCATGACAAAACAAATAACATAAAAATTAAGTAATGTTTATGTATAGCAACATGATGGTAAAATGGTAAGCCACTCAGCAAACACATAGGGTAACAAAAATTATCAACCCTACAGCTGATTTTCTGGGCTACCTTTGTCTGTCACTTGAAACGGTTACGCAAAAAAAAAGATAATAAATAAACATACAATGAACAAAATGATATATATGGAAAATAATGTTGATTCTGGTTTGCAGAAGTTACAGTGGTGGAAACGAGAGGTGGGCCCATTGCCCTGAAACATGAAATAATTTATAATATATTATAAATTAATCATATCAATCAACGATCTCTTTGGCCGATAATTATTTATTGTTTTAATGATATGGCAAAAAAAATATTTTGTTCCAGAGATTAAGTTGGAAGTCGGTTGTTGTAGTTTAACTTCGTTTAAATTACATATGTCTCTCTCTAGTTGAATGTTACCTGTAAGACCGCACGTGGTCGTCCGGCGGGCGCTCGTAGGGTGATCTTTGGTCGGGCGGCGCGCCGTAGCCGGCGTGGCGCGTCTCCATGCCGGGGGAGTCGCGCTCGGGCTCGGCGGCCTCTCGCTTTGGCACCAGCAGCTCGGGAGCTTCGCGTTTCAGCGAGGGACTACGCGGCGATGCCGCTTGAACTCTTTCGCGCTCTCGTGGCGGAGTTTCGCTCTCGTTTGGAACACTCACTGGTACTGGGGGTGGTGGTGGCACTAAACACAAATATTGTTACTTATTAAGTTGTCTAGTGGCACCTTCACAGCTACATTCTATTGGCCCAAAGTTTGACGGTGGATATTGCCCAGTCATTAAGTTCGACTTTTTACGAAAATTTATATTTTTGGTGTTCAATAAAGTTAAAATAAATAATAAATGAATCCAAACGGATTAAGGAACGACCAAAAATTTAGTGTTTGGAAAAATAATTAGTAGGCACGTCCAATTCTGTGTTTTGTAGTTAACATTTGTTGTGATTCCTCACCTTTTTGCCGCTTTTAAAGAATCTGAACGATCTGAAAGAATTTGATCAACTGCCTTACTGGCAGACTTCTCGTCTTACGCGAGAGAAGGCTTTTTCGTGTTACCCATATCGTAACTACTAATTAGGTGGTGGAGTTCTGTAATTTCTCGTTAGGATGTGATACTACCATCTTATCTATTCCTGTCACAATATTGTCGGTGCATGTCGCTCTCGTGTTCTGGTTTGCTGAGTAAGATAGCAGGTAAATTATGCATGTGGCTTCCCAACCCCACCTCGCGGATAGCAACGCACCATTAACATCTTTGGTGCCTGTAGGCGACGATTTGCATTTTTTTGTTTGCATTTTTAGTTACAAACTTAATAATGTTGTTGTAACTTACACAAATGTAATGAAATTGTTCTAAAATATTAAAAACAATATATTCCTCCACCTCCTTCCCCTCCTCCGTTCCTTCATTACCACAGGGCCACCATACCTCCAGATCCGGCCCTGATCGTGTGGGTTCAACAAAATTTATCATCACCTCGAGCCTAACAGGATTTAAAGATATTTAATAGATTTAAGCTGCACTTTGCGGAAATCAATAATTTAAACATTAGTTAAATTAATTTAATTCGCAAATTATCCTAATTTCTTCTTTACAATTAAAATATTTGTTACTATTGTTAAGAGTAGTGATTTCACGATCTAATTTGTAATTATTTTTGTGTTATAGCACTCACCCCGTGCTTGGGAAAACTGGAAAAACTTTAAAATCGACTCAATCGACGTAATCGACCATATAACAAAGAAGAATTTCGCCACGTCAAACCTGGCGACACTAGCTCAGTGGAAGAGCGTCCCGGCTTTAGGGGGACAGTCGTAGGTTCAATCCCTGCGTGTCGATATTTTTCTTTGTTGTTTTTAAAATTCTTATTTGTAATGTTATCTTATTATATGAAATCTCAATAATACGTAACAAAAACCTTTTTTACACTTTTCAACCGACTCTCTACAAAGGAGGAGGTTCTCAACTCGTCGGAATTTTTAATGTATATTCAGCGATTACTCGGAGACGCCTAAACCGATTTTGAAAATTATTTTTTTATTCCAAAGGGTTATACTTTCTAGGTAGTTTCATTTTAATTTCATGAAAATCGACAGATGGGTTCTGGATATACAGGAAATGGGAAGCCGGTTGTTTGCAGTTTTACTGGGTTTAAATTATTAAAAAAATTGCACACACCGAGTTCTGGTAAGATTTAGCATACTTAACTTGATTAATATGAAAATTAAATGGCCGGATTCCTAGTAATAGGCAAGTCTTTCAGATCAAAGTGCATACAGCAAAACTCATCAAACTCAAACTCAAACCAGAGAAATTTTGGAAAATTGAAAAAAAGAAGTACCTGTAGGTCGAGCTCGTTGTGATCTTGCAGCAGCTTTTCTTGCCGCCGCCGTCGGACACCCAGACAATGATCGATGGGTGCTTCGATTTGAACTGACGTGACCACGACCGTTGCAACCCGGTGTAGGACACTTTAAAATTGTCTCGTGCAACGCCAATACTAAGATAAGAAAAAAATAATATAAAAACCACATAAGAAATGGCAAATACAATTTAACGTGTATAAATTGCAACTTTTTTTTTATATTATAATATAGCAAAAAAGCAGATGGTTCTCCTGATGGAAAGAGTCAACAATCGCCTATAGACATCGAAGGTGTTAATGGTGCGTTGCTATCTTATGGCAAGGTCTTACGCCACATGCATAAGTTTACCGGCTACCTTACCCTTCAAACCGGAACACGACAGTGACAAGCACTGATGCTATAGCGGCAGGAATAGGTAAGGCGGTTGTACTAGAACCGGGCGAGATAATGCAGAACTCTACCACCTAGTAGCCACGATGTTCGTGACTATATATAACCAATCGGTCGTCTTTTAGGACCTGCCTGGCAGAACGGTAGTTGGCCTATTCTTCAAAGGAGGCCAGGACTAATACGGGGAAAACCAACTTAAAGATGGTTCTCCTTTAAGAGTTCCAAATTTCTTATTCTAATCTACCTTAGTATACCTATATTTTTTAAGATGAAGCAATTAATTCGGCACTCCCTTGATGGTATACTATTACAATGTTGTAATATCAAAAATAAACTATATTACGATAGTGTTGTAGATCGAAATAGTTTGTTATTGTAAAACATCCCATTTCTTACAGCTTTGTTTTTTTTTTAAATCGGAGCTTTTGTTTTTTTATATAATTGGATAGCAAACAAGTAGATGGCTCTCTTGATGGAAAGGATACTGTCACCTGCAGCCACCAGAGATGTTAATGGTGTTTTGCAATGCCGCATGCATAAGTGTACCGGCTATCTTAATTTCCAAACATATCAAAAAGGTGAAATTAATTAAATTTGCTATTATCCGCGAACATATCGCCACCGCCTTACTTTACCGCTATTGCGACAGGAAAAGGTAAGGCGGTGGTATCTTAAACCGGGGTGAGACACTGCGAAATTCTCCCACATAGTCACAATGGTAGTGACACTTACAGCCAATCGTTCGCCAATAACGATCTGCCTGGCAGAATAACAGATGGTCTATTCTTCAAACCAGGGCCGGATTAACACGAAAAAATCTCACGCTATAGCCAACTCAAATAAAAAATTTCGAAATAATAAATAAACGTGAAACTTCTACCAATTCAACTTATCCATTTCGTAAAATTTATCTTCACGGAAATCAGAGTTAAAAATAAAATTATTGCACAAATTATACCGTCGCATGCCAACAGTATACGTGTAAGAGTTTGGACACCGAGTTCTTATTAGCAATAACAAGTGAACTAACATACTAGCATCTAGCTTAACTCTACAACGCAACCACTACATTTACTTATTAACTATGTATAAGATGACAGTTGATGAATTTATAGCATTTGTTTTAAAATTGCCTTCTTAAACTGAATTGAACTTGAAAACAAGGTTAATTATGATGTGACTATTTTTTTTAAGATCGCATTACAGTCCTGCGGAATCGTGACACCTGCAGCGTAATCCTAATGATTGAATAGCGACAATAAACTTATTGCGTTTTGCAGTGGATCGTGATAGCGCTAGATCGGAATGCTGTGTTACGTATATAGTTTTAAACACAATAGTCAATAATACTACAATGTACAGTACTGGAAAATAAGCGGCGGTAGCTAAAATAATGAAAACGTAACTTAAGCAATAATTAATAATGAGTCAAAATAATGATAAAGTATTAAATTTTGTAAAACAAATAGAATTTAACACACTACATAATTATAAATCTGAAGCTGCAAACTATAAAGAATTTTCTACAATTTGTTTTTATTTTGGCAATACTCACTCTCAGGTGTGACTTTATCCTTTCTTGGGCATCCTGATAGACTGATAAACAAATAAAATATTTTATAATTTACTAACGCATAACAATTATTTTATTTCACAAGTTTTCTAATGATAATAATATATGAACATTATTAGGATATAATTATGTTACCATATTTTTATTAACTCATGCCAAAATTTGAGCTCAACTTAGTATCTACTTGCATTCATCTTTACATGTTTCAAAACACACACCCATCCTCGAAACCTTTCACACATCGTTATTTCGGTTTTTCTATCATAGCTCGGTAATTTATATAATGTATTCAAATCTAGCGCTTTTATGTTAAGCAGCCGTAGATGTTGTAATTTAAGCAAATTTGTTTCGAACTTGGCGTATGCCCAAGGATTTATCTGCAAATCATGAAAATCATGAGTCTCACCTTCTGTGGTGCGTATAAAGGCCGGTGACGTGGCCCTGCCCATTGCAACCAGGAGTAGGACACTTGTTGCCTTCTGTGGACAAATCGATTTACGGATTAGTATTTGTTAATCATCACGGGGCGTGGGTACACGATCGATAAAAGCGGGCGTGCCACCGGGGCGTACCTGCGCAGCGCCGCCCACCACTCCGTTCCCACCCTCCCGATAACTTAAAAGAAAAAATAAAGAACGTCAGGCGGCTGCGCGGTCCGACTACCAATTTTTCTTTCAGGAAAAGCGGGGCGTTACCTCGCCCCGCCCCCTTCCCTGACCCGTTTTTATTGCATGACGTAAGCGTAAAAATACAAGAAACCTCCTAGTACATTATGTATGTTATTGATGTAGGTAGGGTTCCCTCATATATTGTAGATGTAACTATATTAAACATTCGAAAATGACGTCAATGTTAACCTTTTATTATTAATCTATATTTATGTAAAATATTCTAGCGATACTAAAATAATAAGTGTTGTAATGAAAAGCAAGTTCATTTTTATTGACTATAACCCAAAGTTAAAGGACTTTAACTTAAAGTATCAGCTGCACCATCGGGGACGACTTTGAAACAAACTTTGATTTGTTCATAGCGTCGAAGTTTAGCAGTTCAGTGGGTTCATTAAGAAAGTTTTGGTAATGGGTGTCAAGGATGAGCAGTACCTCTTACAACTGGGGGAGAAAGTGCAGTTAGCGGGCGTGAGTCTCGTGAAGGTTGAGCTGAAGGCACCGTACGTGCTTCTTGCAGCGCCGTAGCAGCGCGCGATCCTGCTGTTGCTGGTTGTAATACAGTATAATGTTTTGAGCCTTTATTTAAAGAACTTTTCTCGTGATCATTAGAATAACCTCCAAATGGTTCACTTGGGAACGAAGATCCGTGTATTTTGTGCTTGACTTCTGCTGGTGGCTTAAATGCCGACTGTGTTGAGTACGGCAAAGCAGCCGTAGCTGCTTTATATGCGTTGTATAGTGATTGCTTATTAACAGATATAATTTCACTCTTTCGTTTTTGTTTACCATCCCTGTCGATATCATACTTGTCGTCATTTCTATCCGATATATCTATTTCTAATTCATTGGACGAGGAATCGACTAGTTCGTCAAAATTTGGAGTATCGTAATGAAGAGGACTTTTATCATATTTGTCGTAATTATCTGCTGTATTTTCTTTTTCAAATTTTAGGGAATTCGGAGAGTTTCGTTTATTTTCCGTTGTACAACTAATATTTTGTTCATCGACATGATTATGGGCCGAAAAACTTCTCTGAGAATTGTCAGCGGTGTCGGACGATTGTGACGGAGAAGATGGTAACATTTTATCTGATCGTTTGTCGTCAAAAATATTTTCGAAATCGTCAACGTCTTCGTTTTCTTCATCACTATGTGTGGGTGATTGATTGTGAGACCAGCTTCCTGTAAATGGTTTTTGCAAAATTTGTGTTTTCTGTATTTGTATCACATCTTTTTCAGTGCTCAAATGAGATCTATGAGTAGTAAAACTTCTATAACGTTGTTCGGCTTCTTCTCTTCTATCGTCATCAAGTAATCGTCTTCTTCGTTTTCCAAGAATGTCTTCTTCCATTGAGCTGGCGCTATCGGTGTGTTCTAATTGTTTTTCGTTAATTCTAAATGCTTCAACATCTACTCCAAATTCCAGTCTTCTTTTATTTATTTGAGTCAACGTAGTGTGTGGTGCAGTCCTGTAACAAACATTTTCTATCATAATCTTGACTCGGGTGTATGACATTAATTATGTTTAAATATATTGATGTAGAAATCCACATACTTGCGATTCGATTTTTCATCCACAATCACATAATTTTTACGCGGAAATGATTCTCGGCGTTTCTTGATGACGACATCACTTTATTGGCACTTAATTTTAATTTTTATGCACAAAAATCGTTCCCACGTAAAAACCATTTCACTCAAGAGCTTTCAGACCAATTAAAATTTAGTATACGCGTATATGTAGCCAGAATCAAGTTAGACACATTAAAGTTGATATTTATGAAAAATTAATAAATTATAATAAAACTGACCATAAGATTTCTATTTTTGCGACTAAAATAAATATATTAATTTAAAATTAAAATGTGTTAAGAAGTTATTTGAAACTTTATCAAAAGTTTTACGACAAGTTTAGTGACATTTTATTACATTTTTGTGCGGCCAAAGAAAAGTAAACGTCAAAGAGGTTTTATATAAGAATATACGGTAGAGGTTTTAATAGAACCACGCTTTTCATACAATGTAATACATAAGTAAATTTTGACAAATTTGTGGTTATTAAATTATAAGGCGATAAATGGTTATGTGTATGTAGGTCTGTGTAGACAATGTTACATGACCGTATAAAATGTATTGTATAAGATTTAGATTATATAATAATATAAGATTTCTTATTAACAAGAAAAATTGCCAGTAAATATATTTTTCATTTTAACATTACATACATTATTTACTAAGTCATTTTCTCATTAGTGACGAGGGTTGTGACGAGTCAAAATAATTTACTTATAGAAATTATTCTAATTTTATACACCTAATCATATACTTTTTTATTTTCTCGAACTTAAAAAAATGTAATAGCACCGTTCCCTAATAAATAAAAATTTTATGTTTATGTAATAATTATGCGTGTATTTGATAAAAACATCCGTAAAAGTAAACAGCAGTAACTAGTCGTGGGCGTTTAAACGATATAGGCTTAAAAAATTAGGCTTTTCAAAATAAGCCTATAAGCGCGCTTACGGATTTAAGCTGTTTTCGTTTAAACGTTGATGTTTAAGATACAAAAATTTAAATACCACATTAGTATGATTGACGAAAAGTAACCTTATTTCAATAACGTTAAAATTCAAAATAAATTAGAATAAAGAAACTTATTTCTATACTCTAAGACTCAATATAATTTTTCATTTTATTGGATTAACAACCTTATTACTATTCCTATAAGAAACAATAACAATTTGGATTGGTTATCGTATTAAGCGGCTGACAACGCTCCGTTTTTGGTTGGTTAGTACTTTTTACAACGAATTGACAACTTACGTTTTTTCAACAGTACGCTTTTCGTTGTTGAAGAAATTCGACGAGCTCTTCAATTGTTTATTTTACTTAGCGCGCGTACGAACATGACACGAATCCCTTTACAAATTTTTAGGACAAATTTTTATTTTTTTATTTTTTATAAAGTAGCATTAAAAATACATACAACCCTAATATTCACCCTTCTATCATCAACCCCTAATTCAATAATTTATATGGCAAAACAACGTTTGTCGGGTCAGCTAGTAATGTATAATAATTTGTATTGTATTTGATAACACGTCATTTCTATAAGCTAGTAATAAGTAATAACACTAACAAAACCACAAAACATTGAACGCTTTTTTAGGTCTCGGCTTTAGCGGTCGCCACTATTTCACTTAAATTTTCGTTTTATAATCGATCTTCTCAACGATCAACAACTTTTGTTTAAAAAAGCGTTTAAACGAAAAGCGCTTTTTTAAGCACGCTTAAAAGTATAAGCAAAACGTTTAAACGTTTAATTATTAAAAGCCGTTTATCACATCTCTAGCAGTAACACAGCTTTATACAAATACCCGAAATTCATGCATTTGTACAAGCATGTTACCTCAAAATAAAACTACATGTCTCGGTACGACACCTAAAAATTACACTGGCAAGCTAGATTAAAAGCTTGTATATGTTTCGTTTATTTTGGTTTTTAAACATACGTGTGTGAGTGTGTCTGTTAAAAATAAAATAAATAGTCAACTATTTGTATTAAGTAGATTTATTGTGGATCATTTAATATTACTATGCTGCAGCTTTGTAGTTAATTCGTGGGAGATATATTTATTTCCAAATTATTTTCATTGCCATAGATAACGCCGCGTAAATTATAAAATATCTTAATCTGATGTATATCGTAAATATAAATAGGTAGCTGACCCTAGCTTTAAAGTATAAATATTATCACTGTTGGCTCATTTGCGAGGGAGACACTGCGAAATAGTCGTTAGATACTCAGGTTCAACTCGGTTCACCGGTTTGTTGACTGACAAGATGGGTCGTCATTCCTGTTATTGTGTTTGCTAAAGACTATACTTATTAATATTATAAATGCGAAAATCTGTCTATCTGTTACACTTTCACGGCTAAACCGCTGAATCAATTTCGATAAAACTTTGACCGTTTTTCAAAAATCAACCCGTAAGGGGCTGAAATAGGGGATGAAAGTTTGCGTGAAAAATTACATAATAATAATTACAATATATACAGACAAATTACACGAATTTATCTAACCGCAAAGTAAGCAAGTTATTTGCTTGATTTATGTGTGTTAGTCAACGATACTAATACATAAATATATATACAAACTGTAATATAAAAAATAAACACCCAAACCAGAAATACAAACATCTATGCTCATTACACGAATGTTTGTGCCTGTCGGGTATCGAACCCGAGCCCCATCGATTCGTGATTAGGTTCGCTTGACCTACGGAGCGGTCAAATGTATATCGACATATTAATTTATTCGCGGGAAAAGTTGTGCGGGTCTGCTAGTCACTTATAAAATATTCATAAACGATATGTAAACTGATTAGCCTCTTCACTTAAATCATCAGGTGCCAGGAGTCAGGACTCTCGAGTTTATAATAACGTTTATTTTTTAGAAAAATATAAGTAGAAAGTGAGAGGGCTTACACCTTCTTGTCTCTCATGAGTACGTAAGGCTATCCGTCACGGTTATCACAATAAATGAGTAATTATCGTTACAGGTGAATAGGATAACCACATATTTCGCTAATCTACAAACCGGTGAATCGTGGCGAATCTTTCTAGCGTCTATTGTCGTTCAGTGAACTGTAGCTTCCTAGCAATATCACAAAAATAATATTTAAAATATTTAGGGAAGACAGTATCATTGTAAAAATGAGAAAAGACATGCTCTGCAGGTTCAGACATGTATTCAAGCATACAAGGGCAGGATAAAAAAGTAACTACCGCTAAAGATAAAAGTCTAAAAAACTGATTCATTCTCATTGACTTATTTTTTTACTGAATAAGTGGGATCTGAAGTGGTGAGATGAATGGAGGCTTAGTAACAGGGGACTAGGTCGCGGTCCCCTGTTACTAAACAGGGGACCGCGACCTAGACTTTAAAATCACTGGGATATGTTAAAAGAATGGATGATAAACTATTGATAAAACGGCTATGAATTGCAAATTTGGATGAATGTATGTACCCAGAGAGTCCAAGATTGACGTACCATTAATAAATAAATTAGTCGGGCGGTGTTCGAAGGTGATGTCAGGAAACTTTGAAACCGACGTCTATTTATACCTTAAGACAGCAAACAGACGGATGACTCTCCTGATGGAAAAAGACAACCATCGCCTATAGACAGCATAGATGTTAATGGTGTGTTGCTTGCTATCCATGTGAGGTGTTGTTGCCACCTTACCCTCAAAACCGAAAAACATCAGTGATAAGCACTGATGCTATTGAGGCAGGAATAAGTGAGAAATAGGTACCAGATCCCAGGTGAGACGTTGTAGAACTCTACCGACAAGTAGTCACGATAAACGTGACTCGTATAGCATAATTGTCTGGCTTTTACGAACAGCCTAGCAGATTTTTTTTTTATGTCATAAGATAGCAAACAAGCAGATGGGTCTCCTGATGGAAAGAGTCAACCATCGCCTATAGACACCAAAGATGTTAATGGTGCGTTGCTATATCGTGGCGAGGTCTAATGCCACATGCATAAGTTTACCGGCTACCTTACCCTCCAAACCGGAACACGACAGCAACAAGCACTGACGCTATTGCGGCAGGAATAGGTAAGGCGGTGGTACCAGACCCGGGCGAGACAATGCAGAACTCAACCACCTAGTAGCCACGATGGTAGTGACTCGATAGCCAATCGGTCGCCTTTTACGACCTGCCTGGCAGAACGGCAGTTGGCCTATTCTACAAAGGAGGCCGGGACCAACACGGCGAAGAATTTGAAGAATAGTCTATTCTTCAAAAGGGGCCCGGACCAATACGGAGAATATGGAGGAAGCTAGGCAAGCCTGTCTGGATCATGATGTGTAGCACTCAATTTTTCCTATCTACCTCGTAAGAGATTTGGCGTGAAGGTATTTTTGGACACATTGCGATTGCGCATATTTTTGAATGTTTTTGCACGCTCATGTATGGATGCTATACGGTGACGTATCTACGCCTTGATAAAAAGAAATTTATTCGTAAATTAAAATTAACATTTATTAGTTCATATTTAGTGCACTGCCATACCTTACATTGACTGAAATAAAACTTTGTCAATTTATTGCTTCCACTTGCGAGATGATTATAGGTATAGGACAAATTACTTGTAATAAGTTTGCGTGTGTCGTGCCGGTAAATGTATTTTTATTAATATCATAAGAAAGCAAACAAGCAGATGGGTATCCTAATGGAAAGAGTTAACCATAGCCTATAGACACTAAAGATGTTAATGGTGCATTGCTATCTTGTGCCGAGGTCTAATACCACATGCATAAGTTTACCGGCTACGTTACGTAAGTTTACGTTACACGACAGTGACAAGCACTGACGCTAATGCGGCTGAATAGATAAGGCGGTATTACCAGACCCGCGCGAGACATTGCAGAACTCTACCACCTAGTATTCACGATGGTAGTGACTCGCATAGCTAATCAGTCGCCTTTTACGACCTGTCTGGCAGATTGGCAGTTGGCCTATTCTTCAAAGGAGCCCGGGACCAACACGGGGAACATGTATTTGAAAGAATATTTATGCGGCAACTACCTGGAGTGTACCAATTAGTATGTAATAAACATTCTGACTCGGAATCGGTGTTTGTTTATACCATTAGATAGTAAACAAGCAGATGGCTCTCATGATGGAAAAAGAAACCAACGCCTATAGACACCAAAAATAATAATGGTGCGTTTTTATCCGTGTGGCGGGATAGCAATGCGTCATGCATAAGTCTATTGGCGACTTTGCCCTCTAAACCGGAACACGACAATGACAAGCATTGAATCTATTGCGGCAGGTATAGGTAAGGCGGTGGTCCCAATTACCCGGGCGAGTCGTTGCGGAACTCTACCAGTGTGCTGCAATATTAATAATTTGTAGAGAATATTTTGGTGGGGAGGGGATTAATGGGGAGTTGTGGTAGGAGGGTAAAAATTTCGTCAAAAATAGTAGAAATAATTTTTGATAGGTCTTTTTTTATAGTACAAGATAGCAAACAAGCAGATGGGTCTCCTGATGAAAAGAGTCAACCATTGCCTATAGACACCAAAGGTGTTAATGGTGCGTTGCTATCTTGTGGCGAGGTCTTATGCCACATGCATAAGTTTACCGACTACCTTACCCTCCAAACCGTACCACGACAGTGACAAACACTGACGCTATTGCAACAGGAATAGGTAAGGCGGTGGTACCAGATCCGGGCGCGACAATGCTAGTAGGTACCTATCTAAAATTATCTAGCATAACCTAGCAGTATGATAGATAGTACCGAATGAAATATAATTCACGACCTATTATCATACCTACAAAATATACAATAAAAACCATAACAGGAATGTTTTAATCGCAGGACCACAAACAAACACCGTGACAGGAGATTTTTATATATTAGAGATGATTTAATCATATTACTATATTTTATCATATTACTATCATTCGATATGGTGCTAGTTTTGTTTGTACTATTTAGTGTCTATGTTTAAACACACGACTAGTGTAACGAAAAAAGCTTCTTTTAAATATTAATTTCGCAACAGTTTTAATTTCACATAAAAGTATTTTTCATTTGCATTTTTATACAGTAATTTAAAGTCAATTTGTGTTCTACATATCTCATCTACAAACATCATTATAACTGTGAAAGTTTGTATGTTTGGATGTTTGTTGCTCAATCATGCAAAAACGGTTGGAGTGATTTGAGTGAAATTTAGCACACAGGTAGATGATAACCCTGAATAGGACATAGGATACTTTTATTTTTTAAATATGTTCTTCGCTTGAGATTTACCAACAACTTTTACATTGCAGCTAGTTGCAGCTAGTTTTGTAAATAAATATCCAGTTTTACACAGGGAGCTAATTATTAGGGAGCTGTATCAAAATCCTCAACATCTTGTGTCTTGTAAACGCTTTCATATACTTTCTGTTTGAAAATCGTATGAAAAAATGTAACACTTTAAGCATTATATGTTACTTGCGACATTTGCATTGCGACTGATTTTTAAATAGTTAAAAAATGTATTTTGTGAGGGGAAAAAGAGGGAATAATTCGCCCAGCTACGTTAGCATGAATAGTAACAAACGAAAAGTGTTCTCCTAGTCAGGGAAGCGTTTAGTTTTGTACAAGCTTTTTTAGATAACAAATCAAATGGTTCTCGTGATGGAAAGGGTTAACCATCGCCTATAGACACCACATATGCCAATTGTACGTTTCTATTCATGTGGCAGGGTATAAAATGCGTGCAAAGGCAAAACGTCATTTCATCTGTCATCGAGACTAAGTTTTTTGTTTCTTTATCCTATAATTAGCTAACCCGCGCAGCTTCGCCCGCGAGTATATTAGTAAGTCGCCCAAAAAGCTTTTAATAAAAATTTCTTCCCCTATTTTAGCCCTCCAGGGACTGATTTTTGAAAAAAAATAGTCTATGTTTGACCCCGGATCTTCAACTATATCCATGCCAAATTTCATGAAAATCGGTCCAGCGGTTTAGCTGTAAAAGCGTAACAGACAGACAGACTTTCGCATTTATAATATTAGTATGGATTTAAACGCGCAATTCTTGCCCCTAAAAATTAATCTAGGTGAGTGTTATCTCTGTGCTAATTCGTTTTCACATGAAACGAATGGATACGACTTAGGAACCTTCAAGAAACGAGCTTATTCATTCTTAAAAGGCCGGCAACGCAGCTGTAATACCCCTGGTATTGCGGATGTCCATGTGCGGCGGTGATCATTTAGTATCAGTTGCACCATCTGCTCGTTTGCCCCCTCTACTATAAAAAAAACAGTAGCAGTCGTGGGACTGCCGATAGAAGTGAAAACGGAACTTTTAAGTTGAGAGTAATTAAAACTATATGCAAAACATAGCTATAGACTATTATCATTAGCATGTCGGTGACGCGAACCGAGGATTTTACCCTCTACCAAAACGCTCAACGCGCCTAAAGAAGTTTTCACTTCAAAAAAACAGTTGCATACGTCTACCGGCTACCCTACCCCCCAAACCGGAATACAACAATGACAAGCACTGACGCTATTGCGAAAGGAATAGGTAAACATCTTAAGAGCAACCAGCTGTTCTGTTTTTATAATAATAAGTTAATAAATAGGCATCTATCACTGTAATTCATCTTCAAAGCCATTTTTTCAAAGACGAAATCGATCGTTGTCTGATTGCAAAGGTAAATACGTTTTAGAAAACACCCTACGCCGGATATAAAATGTCGTCATTATATAATATGCATGACATTTACCGCCGCCGATAACAAATTGCCGTGGCATATTGTTTCAATTACTTGTTATGTAAATGGGTTGTTTATTTAGAACTAAAACCCTATCCAGCTTCTTACATAAAAAGGAAGTAGGTTTGTTAGGTTGCCTTTAGGTTTCAAAGACGGAAAAAAGAACCCCACTGCGTCCCCCGGGGCTACGTCCACTATCAGCGATATCGAAGTTTATAGTTGACATGGTTGCAATTTATGTTATCAACAATTTGGCTTCAGCAATTTGTATTGAACATTTACATTTATGAAATGACGACGTCGATTGTATAACGACGAAACATACATTTTGTCTGCGACCTGCCTGATCAGTTTAGTGCCCCTTATAACGTATACAAATATATATAAATAAATAAATAATAAATATTCACGAGATAAATTACGCTTACTGATCTAACCCCAAAGTAAGAAAATTATTTGCTTGTGTTATGGGTGTTAGTCAACGATACTAATACATAGAAATACATATTATATAAATACTGGAATATATTTAATAAACACCCAAACCCTGAAATACAAACATTTATGATCATCACACAAATGCTTGTCCCAGTCGGGGATCGAACCTGAGCCCTGTCGATTGCATAGTCAGGGTCGCTAACCACTCGACCAACGGGGCGGTATATATACTCGTCTGAATCGGTATAGAAAACTGTTCTAAATACTTAAAAGTGAAACTAAACCTAACGCACAGACTAGACGTTTAATTCCCCTTGTGAGTACTGCTTTTACAAAAAGATCGAGTTGTCAACTTAACACATTAAACCAACAAGTTTAAGTTTTGTTAGTTCAATAGTAGGTATAAGGAAGCAAATTATCAAAAGGGTACCCTGATGATAAGACAACCGTTACTTATCAAAGATTTAGATGCGTTGCTATTAACGTAGGCAGTCGGAACCATGAAGCTGTATTATATCTGGATACAGCACTTTTTATTTTTGTGTTATAGCACTCACCCCGTGCTTGGGAATCTGGAAAAACCTTAAAAACAGCAAAGAAAAACATCGACACGCGGGATTTGAACCTGCGACCATTTCCCTTCCATTTCCTGGCTTTAGGGAAATGGTCGCAGGTTCAAATCCCGCGTGTCGATGTTGTTCTTTGCTGTTTTTAAGGTTTTTACAGCACTTTTAATACCTACTTGAAACACAATTTTAAATACTGCTGTCATCTTCTAAAATCTTACCTTCTCTTTCTAACACAGCTGTATAAAAAGAGATGGAGAGACCTCATAGACAGAGATATAACGTAAATATGTTTTTCAAGTGATTAATACGAGTGCTAGCTCCACCTATACCTTATACTTCATTGTCGGAACGTAACAGTAGCAAACTCTATTATTATGGGGACGGAATAGGTAAAGCCGTATCGGACCTAATTAGGAGGATCTAGACCACTACTTCTAATAAAAATATAAAGTTACACATCTTGAGCCAACGTGCTTAATGTTTTGAATGTCAGGTTAGGTTGATATATAAACAAGAATTGTATATTTATTATTATTAGCATCTCCAGTGGCCGAAATTCGACCATGGACTAAACAATAAAATCTCTTTTTAGTTTGACAACTGACTTAAGATGTAAAGAAAATATTTATTTTTATTAATTTAAGGTTTTTCTTATCCATTTTACTAAAAAATATTAGGCTTCCGCAGTTCTCCGCGATATAAACTTTAACTGTACTAAATTTTAATACTCTATTACTAAATTACAATCATACAATACTCCGCCATTTGTCTTAAATAGGGGTCCAAAGGTTTTCCTTCACATATTAATATATTGATGTATGTGTATGTATATAATATGTTTGTATGAAATTTGTATGTATATTGAAATAAATGCGTGTGTATAATGAATATAATGTCTAGTTATCTTCAAGTATGGTTACAGTTAAAAGTTAAACGGCTTTTTGTATTGGTCTGGTTAGCCAAATGGTTAGCAGGTAGAGAATGCATTATGCATTAATCTCGCCATAGGTACCCTGTACATGTTGTATAGTCTAGTAAAAAGTTTAATGAAACCATGATCTGACCAGTTTTGGCGCAATGAGTAAAAATGTGTTCATTAATACTTAAATAATGATATTATGTATGTGATTTGATAAAGATAATCTGGCTGGGTGACTGAGCGAAATTGTTTCATGTGAAAACTGATTATCACGGAGATAACACTCACTTAGATCAATTTTAATAGTAAAATACTACTCGGTTTGGAGGCTGAGGAAGCGTCCATAAATTTTGTTAGGGTAGGGGGTTGAGCGAAATCTCAAAAGGCTCATGTGGGGAGGGGGCGGCTTGGCAGATATCACGTAATTTTTCTCTCCTACAGACAGTATAAAATTGAGTGAAAAAATGTTTCCACCTCCTTTTTGGGAGGTCGGTTGACAATATCTTCATCGTTAGATACAGAAAATCTCAAAATAATATTAGCTTGAGTCGGGTTTGCGAAGACGATGACCAATATTTAACTCAAAAAATCGAATCTTTAAATGCGCAATATTCTATATCAGTCGGACTTAAGATCTGTGATAGCCGGTCGGACGTTTCGAATGAAGTAACGGTAGATATTGACGATTCAGAGGAATCAGGATTTTTTTAAATATTACTGTTATGAGGGGAATAGCATAATATCTTGTATATAATATAGCGTGTGAGGGACGGTGTACCGGAAAATGAAGAAAACGTGCCATTTATAATTCGTTTATTTTGTGGGAAATGCAAAATTTTCGTTTTATGATTTTTTCTTAATTTCACGGCACGCAATGTATAGCGTACATTGCTCCGACTCGTCACGAAGTATAACTCTCGATCAAGCTGTTTATTTTGTGCGATACGTGGTATATAATATATTGCTTATTTTGTGTATTTCCGTGACTTTCGCATTTTTTTAAGAATAAGCACTGTAAAGTTAAGTAAAAAAGGCAAAAAATCAAACATTTGTTTTTCATCTCAGAATCCGTCCCTTACATCCTGTATAGACAGTCGTCCCAGGAAATTTTTTTTTTATTAATAACAAGCTTAATTTTAGTGAACAGCTTCGTTTTGACGAGACGCCCATCTTTTCTACCTTCAAAAATCTCGAATAGGGTAACTAATAAAGATAGATAAAAAAGAAAACTTTAGAGTATCGGATTAAGAAAAGTTTCCACTTTACGTGTAGGACAAAGTAACCCCTGAATCATAATAATAGTTAACAAGCTGTTATCTATTATTATATAATCAATATTTTTCCTTCACCAAATTAAAATGTTCGAAGCCTCCTAACTTTATTAGTTACCTGAATAGAGATTTTTCGAAGACAGAAAAGATGGACGTCTCGTCTAAACGAAGCTGTTCACAAAAAATCAGCTTGTTATTAATCATAAATTTGTTCTTGAGCCACAGTCTAGTATACTATATTAACATTACCTATTGAGTTTTAACATTGGTACGAGATTGATTATATTCGTGACTAGCTGTGACCACGACTTCGGCCAATGAGGATTTTTTTTAAATGTACCCTAAGTTACTCCTTATTACATTAGCTATTTTTACCAGTGAAAGTCTCGTCAAATTCAGTCCAGCCGTTCTAGAGATTAGCCGGAACAAACAGACAGACAGATAGACAGACGGACAGACAGACAGACAGACAAAAATCGTAATAGCTGTTATTTTGGTATGTGTACCGTGTATACATCCATATGCATTTAGTTAAAACCGATTATTTTAATATTACAAACAGACACTTCAATTTTATTTATTTGTATAGATGTATAGGTAATAGCTACGGGTAGTCTCCTCATTTGCTCGTATCTGGTTTTTCAATATTGTAACTTTGTTTTTGGCTTTCTAGTTCATTGAACAAATATTTTTTTAAATATATTTTTATATCACTAGATAGCAAACAGTTAGATGGCTCTCCTGATGAAAATAAAAACCATAGCCTTCAGACATCATAAATGTTTATGGAGCCTTGCTATTCGTGTGGTGGGATAGCAGTGCCACATGCATTAGTTTACTGGCTACCTTACCCTCCAAACCGGAACACGACAATGACAAGTATTGACGATATTGTGGCAGGACTAAGTAAGAGGTTGATGCCTTATACCCGGGCGACACGTTGCGGAACTACCTAGTAATCACGATGATAGTGATATGTATAGCCAATTGGTGGCCGTTCACGATCTATCTGGGAAAACAGCTGCTGGTCTATTATTCAAAAGGAGTCGGACTAACACACACCAGGCACGTGTATGTATGTATATATGTAACTAGCCATACCCGTGCGAATAATTCGCACTAAGTAACTTTATTAAATAATTTTTAAGTTGATTTGAAATTGAACAAAAAAGTTACAGACCGTCAATCATGTTGACGTTGTTTCAAAATTAAAGCTGTCATATGACAGCATTGCTGTATTATGTCTTAATATGTGTATATAATTTTAATTTTAATAATTTATAAAAACAAAAGCAGTAATTTTTTTTTTAGTTGTTGATGCCGGTAGAGCAAGCAATTATCTATAAAATGATATAAAATTTATTTAGATTAATTGTGAGGTTTTCTCTAAAAAGGGAGGCAAACATCTTATCCTTAGCGTATATATATATATATATATATATATATATATATATATATATATATATATATATATATATATATATATATATATATATATATAGAAGCTTTTTAGGGGGCGTCGCAAAAAATTTAATTTTTAACGATCAGCCTAATAAATACACATATTCACGCCAGATCCCTCATGGAATGGGCAGAGAGACCCAAGTGCCATATGTCACGACTTACGACCGTTGCAGATAGTCTTGCTTGCTCTACATTCATTATTCTCTTCATACAAACACGCCGATTACGAAGACTCTTGACACAACTTTCGGACTACACTCGATCAATCTCATCATGGTATATCAGTTTTGAATATATTCCACATTGGCATTGTTATATCTGTTTTACTTTGTTCGACTTCGTTTACTCCGCACAGCCCCTATCCCGTAGGTGATAGCGTGATAATGTAGCCTACATGTTGACCCGACCTATTAGACCGGACCGATTCATGCAAAATTTGAAGTAAATCCATGCAGTACTTTTTGAGTTTAGCCGGACATACATACAGACAAACAGACAAACAGGCAAACAGACAAGTAGACAAGCAGACAAACAGACAAACAGACAAAAATTCTAAAAACTATATTTTTTAATTCGATATCGATCGTTGATCACGCCCCAAGTATTCTTTTAAACAAATATTCAATGTACAGTTTTGACTTTCCTACGATTTTATTATATGTATAGATTAGTTAATCTGCTTATCTTTCTACATGTCCCGACCAGCTGATCATACCATAACTCATTTTTACACCGACACTTTCTTTGCAGGCCTAATATTTTGTCTCTCGCATACTAAAGCGAGAGACAAAATATTAGACACATTATTAGTGTGTGAGTGTTTCGGCACACATTTTGTGTAGCAATCTTATCTCAGTTGTTATATTAGTAAGTGAAATAAGTAAAATATTGTGTTAGGATATGTAGAGAATTTTTTAAAAATTGAATTTAAATGAAATGAAATGAAAAATATCCCCCGTGTTGGTCCCGGGCTCCTTTGAAGAATAGGCCAAGTGCAGTTCCGCCAGGCAGGTCGTAATAGACGACCTATTGGCTATGCGAGTCACTACCATCGTGGCTACTAGGTGGTAGAGTTCTGCATTGTCTCGCCCGAGTCGGGTACCACCGCCTTACCTATTCCTGCCGCAACAGTGTCAGTGCTAGTCATTGTCGTGTTCTGGTTTGGAGGGTAAGGTAGCCGGTAAACTTATGCATGTGGCATTAAACCTTGCTACAAGATAGCAACGCACCATTAACATCTTTGGTGTCTATAGGCGATGATCCTCTCTTTCCATCAGGAGACCCATCCGCTTGTTTGCTATCTTATGATATATAAAAAAATATATTTGCAATATTGGTTTTACAAGTTATTAAAATAACCAAAAGTTACCAGCATATTCTATCATGGTACTTATGGTGTGCAAATTTTTAAAATTGAGGGTTTCAATAGGAAGTTGCTATAACTAAATTTATTCAAAAAATAAAAATTTTAGCATAGGCTAGTTCATTAGCTTTTTTTACTTTAGTATTAGATGCTAATCTCCTCTGTGGTCTAGTGGTCCAGTGTTGGCGTTGACCACGTGAGGTCTTGGGTTCGATTCCCAGGTCGGGCAATTTGAAAAAATGTGTTTTTTCGATTTTCTGATAAAAACAATGTTGCCCGGGATTGGAAAGTGCCCGGTTGGCGATAGGCTTGCCACCTTTCACATTTGTGGGACCAAGTATCTTCGGCTAATCGTGGGTGCACTTGTTGTACCTCTGCCTACCCCTTCGGGAACACGGGCGTGAAGATACTTATTAGATGAATTTAATTTTTTTTATACCAAAAAGATCAAAGTGGAGCATTTAAATATTTAATAAAGGTGGAAGAATAGAAGATTAATTCATATTATAGTCATTTTTCCTGTATTTCCCTTTTGAAGAATAAGCTGCTATTCTGCTAGGCAGTTCGTAAAAAGCGAAAGATTGACCAAACAAGTCACCGCTATCGTGGTTATATAAGACGGTAGAGTTCTACGACGTTTCGACCAAGTTTGGTACTACCGTTTACCTTTTCATGCCACGTTTCAATTTGGAGGGTAAGGTAGCCGGTAAACTTATGAATTTTGCATTCCATCCCTGTGAGTGTGTACGAATAGATACTTCAAAACTTAACAAAGAATAATTTTGAATTCACAGGATTTTTTCTTTGTTAAGTTTTTTTGTTAGTTTAGTTTAGTAGTGCGTTAGGTTCGTGTTAGTTTTTTTTGTTGAGTTTTTAAAGTTTTTCATGGCACATGTAACATATATAGAATAAGTTCTTTTCCATAATGTATTTGCATTATTATTGTAGCAAATTCAACCCTACTAAATTCAAATCTCAATACGCAGTTATTTATAGAATTTGATATATTGATTCTCAATATTCTCTTAAAGTTGTGCAATATGCGCGCCAATCTACTTGAGATAGGAATCGATGGCCCTTGACGAAGGTACGGGGTGCTCGCCGGAAGGCCGAAATACCGATAGTACGACGACTCCCGCAAACATTAATGTACGTGACGTACCCTATAGTCCTTATAAATGTTGGCCGAGATTACTAAACGTGGAGTATTTTCATAGAGACGAAAACTACCATGTAAACATAAGTAGACTTGACTTATGCGCATTATCTTAAGTTGTAAAAATTTAGGAAAGCGATAACCGATAGCGCGGGCAGCGCTGTATATCACTATCGTTAAAGATCTGAGTGCTAAGTGTGAGTTTTTCTTTTCGCATTCGATCGTGAGCGCGTTTCGAGTTTACTAGGAATTTGTATGTGATTTGTACAGCGCCACCTAGTGGTAAACTGGTTTCTCACGTTTACCACTAGGTGGCGCTGTACAAATCACATACAAATTCCTAGTAAATTCCAAACGCGCTCACGATCGAATGCGAAAAGAAAAACTCACACTTAGCACACTGTAAAGCGTATGCATGTTGCTTATGCCAAATTAATACGGCGCGGCCGACCGTATATTTTTTGCAGTATCACATAACATTCGCTGTCGGAAATAAAGGCAACCTAACAAGTGTTAATACAAATAATGCGGTGACATATTTATGTAACATCTCAGGTAGTGACTAGTGCTCTAGTTTTAAATTAACTGTCAGTATAAATAATAAGTCCGTCCCCCAATTCACGTAATTGAGTCAATGCGCTTAGGCTCTCACACATATAAAAACGATAGAACGTATAGACGTGCTACGACGCGGTATAATATATAAGAAAATATGTAAGTGTCTTAAACGATTTCACTCGATTGCCGCTTGATTAAGTGATGAGTCTAAACTTGAAAATGAGTATATGACCTAAAGGCAACCTAATAAAGCTTTTTTTATATAGAAAAAAAGAGTCAAAACGAGGAGGCTCACCTGATCGTAAGTGTCACCTGAATATACTAAATATTAAAAAGTAATAACTAAAATAAAATAAAGTGTTTTAAAATAGGATTTTATCTTATGAAATAAGATAAATTCCTATTTAATATAATTTAAAAAGTTTTTATAGCAATGTGACCTTACCCGTATTTTAGGCACGCTTTTTGTGACTTAAATATTTTTTACAACGGAAAGCGTGGCTGAAGTGCGAGTTTATATCATACTAGCTACAAAATAATATACGATACGTCCGTCTAAAGTTGTCTTATTCTAAATCTATTTCAAATATTAACTTTTTATCCATTCATTGTATTTTACTGAAAAAAAGGAAATATTTCATACAAGTATACCCCCGTGTTGAACCGGGCCCCTTACGCAAAAGTCCAGAAAAAGTTAATACGTGTCACTAATATCGTGACTTCTAACTACTATTAATAGTTTTAGTACCACCGCCTTACCTATTCCTCCCGTAATAGCGTCAGCTTGGCACTGTCGTATACGTATTCTGGTTATTATTATATATGTATATTATTCTGGTGGGTAAGGTATCCGCTAAGCTTATGCATTTACCATTACATCCCTACCATACGCATAGCAACGCACCATTAAAATCTCTGGTGTCTTAAGGCGATGGCTGTTTGTTACTCTATAGTATAAAAATCAAGACAACTATTTCAGATACTTAACAAAAATCAACAATGTCTTACTAGACTTAAAACTCATCACTGAAAACTTTTTGTTTTTACAGTTAGTCCTTTTGAATTGAGGTGATTGATTACCAAAAATGCGGTTACAAAGAAAAAAAATATCTTCACGTGCGTAACCTCGACGAGATAGGCAGTGGTACAACCAGTGCACCCACGATTATCTGAAGATACTTAGTTCCACAATGTGATAGGTGACAAACCGGGCACTTATCTAACTTAGGAAAACGGTGTTTTTATTATATATCTGAAAAAAAATACATCTTGAATTGCCTGACTCGGAAATCGTACCGGGGATATCATGCAGTCAATACCGACACCGGACCACTAGACTACAGAGGCGGTCAATAAAGTTATGTAATGCTTGTACATCTCGTAGTTTAGGGAAATGATGTTTAGTTACAAACATTCATTTTTTTTTGTGTAGTTTAGTTTTTTTTTGAGTATTATTTATTTTAAAAAAATTATAATATCAAATGTAAGGAAAGGCTACCTGGTAAACTTTATTGTTCACACGTATGGTTGAGAGTAAAAGGACTCAGGTTCAATCAATTCTCGGGTTAGACAAAAAGTTCTACTGGTAACAATGGCAACCCTAATAATGATAAGTACCAATTAAATTTCATAGGAATTATAATTAGCAGTAACCTTAGTTTAGGAAACGTGTAGTAACAAACTCGTTTATCGGAGAGCAATGTTTATTACCGTCATTGCAAGAAAAAAGAGTAAGCTGATATAACATAAATAGATGATTTATGATGAACCTGTGTGACTAACGACATTCAGTCCACAAGGAAATTGGCGTGGTGGATTTATTTACAAAAATATATATAAAGTTAACTAATTTTAAAAAGCAAAGGTTTTTGCCAGAATATCCAAAACAATGAAGCAAGTATTAAATAGGTAGTCTTAATTCCCCGACAGTTTTGAAAATCTCCTAAAAAGGGAATGGCATGTCTATGTCAAATTTAATGTAAGATTTTGAGCACGAGCGACCAGAGCAATACTACCACATGAAGATGCTTATATTGGTATAAGGTAATTAGACAAACCCTGAGGGCGGTAGACGCTTAACCGGTTCAAACTAGTGCAAGAGGACCTTTATCAGCGGGTGGCGAGTGTCGGGTTATCTTGGGGCCGCGTTAATTGTAATGCCTTGAGATTAAAGCACGATATAAAGACTCACCGCATTTGATTATATGGCGTATTGGGATTACGAGAAAACAGCGGCTCACCAGACTAGTTAATTAAAACTAGTATTTTGGTTTTTCCGAAATCAACTGTTAAATTATTGTAAGTTAATGAAAGAGTGAATTTTTGGGTTCCGTATCTCAAAAAGAAAGTCTGTGTGTCTCAAAAAGAAAGTTTATATCGGAAATGCATGGAAGCACTGAGTTGAAATTAAAACGATATACTCAAGTCTACAGTTCCTTGAAGCTATGAAATAATCAAACAATGTTAATGTAAAAAAGATACGAAAGTTTATGTAGCAATAAATACTTGTGATTCGACACTCTTAAGTGAATAAAAATGTATAGAGTACATTTCATTAACCTAAAATTGTGAAATTTGGCAAGTAATGTCTTATACTACAAGTATCTATAGGGAAAAGTCTGAAAACTATACCTTTGTAATTAAATCATAAAATTATGTTAGTATACTTCGTCGGACACAAATTTATTTTATAATCGTTTTTTTATATACTAATAAATCATTACCCCCATTTTGATTGTAAGGTATGGTAACATGCGAAATATGAATGGAAATGTATCACATGGCAAGCCGTAAATAAATGAAATTTCACAAAACTTAACCCACATAAAACATGTAGTCTCCTTATATAAACACTAGCGATCCGCCCCGGCTTCGCACCGGTGTATGGTAGATATCATATAGTGTAGTGTCAGTGTAGAGTGATTAATAGTATTATAATTAATATGTTTACATTATCTAGAATATTTTTGTATACAATGTTAACAGTAGTTTTTTCATGAAACAATACAAACAATCATGTTTTCGTTGGAGGTTGACTCTCCTAACAATACAAGTGTTTATATCAAAGAATCAATACGATGCAGTTTCACCAAGTGCCGACGATGGAAAGTATAAACTATATGTTGACTCTCCCTTTGCCCTCGCATTTTAAATCTCTGATTCTTCTAAGATTTTATTATAATAATATGCACTATGGGCAATTTTGATCTAAATTAAATGCACATCGCTTTTAAAGCATTTAATTTGTTAAGGAATATTACTATATTGTTTAAAATAGCTTCTTATATCCCATTATTTTTTGTAGTATGTAATAGATAGAAATGGTTACTGTGTTTTTAGATCCGAACAAGTGACATGCTGTTTTTAATCGATTTAACTACAGCTGTTAATGTTAAAACTGTATGAGTAGAATCCCCGTGTGCCGTTTCACTATAGTTTTACAAGCTCACAAAAATTTCATACATCTTTAATGGGAAAACTATAGTAAAACGGCACACGGGGATTTTACTCATTCTTTTGACAAGAGAAAGATAAGGACTTGGCATTAATTTCCGTAAACAATCAAAATTATAAAATTGCATGCATTCCAACGCTGAACAAATAAAAATGGCTGTATCTCTGTCTAGCACGTTAGAATTTTCATAATAGACAAAGCTACATAAATTTTGTCAGTTCTGTAATTTTAAATCATTTATGAAAATAAACGTCTCATTAAACAGCCTGCGGCCAATACGCCATTACTAAAATCCGCTGTCATTGTCGGTAAGTTAAAATTTAATGTCAAATAACCCTTTTTTTACAAAATATTAAATTGATTTGAGAGTTTATTTGTATTTTTCTATAATTTTAGTGTGTACCTTAAATCTAAAATAAAAACTAATTGTTAAAATAACATGCCCAATTACAATATAATTTATCAATTGTTAGGTTACAATAAACAGCTGTTCATAATTCGCCATTTTTAGGGACGAAATGGCACGGTTTTCTCTCATTTCATATCTAGTAGTAGTTTTCTTCATCTGAGACTCATAAAGTTACAATATTAACAGCTGTAGTTAAATTGTTTAAAAAAGGCATGTCACTTTTTCGGGTCAAAAAAAAAAAGTGGATAATGAGTTTTGTAGACCTTTTTAAGATATACCTTCCGTACGTAGTACATTATTCTGATTTATCTCGCAAAGTTTAGCCAGTGTTTGCTATGTAAGCGAAAAAAATTTGTTTTTACGACAAATCTTTAAAATTCTCGATAGAGAAAAGCTCTGCTTTTTTAATATGCATGCGTTATACATATAAACCTTTCTCTTAAATCTTTAATACTTAAAGCTTAAATCACTCTGTCTGTTGATGAAAATCGTATTACAATCTGTGGCGTAGTTAGCGGAAGCTACTTTGTTTTATACTATGTAAGGATAAATATATAAAATATACATGAATATAGTTTTTTTTACGGAGATCTATTTCTAGTCTAGATATTTACACACCATATAATGGTAGATAGAATATGCTGATATTCTATTTATATTAATATCTGTATTTACAAAAATATATTACACCTATATTCTTGCAAATACAAATTCTTATTTTTTTAAATATTGGTGTATTTATTTTCTAAACCTTATTTTTGACTTCCACTAATTTATTGTAAGACAATGTAATTTCTTGTAGGTCTGTTTTAATACCTTGAAGAATAGAAGGTAAGCCGTTGGACCTACGACCCTTTTTTACCCCGTGGCAATAACAAACAGGCGTCAGCCTCCCGCAGGCCCCCAGATCGCAGCTCAAATTCAAATTGCACCTTAGAATTCTTAATTATTGAAATCATAAATCAAAACGTGCCGTCTGGGCGCGCGACCATAAAATTGGAGGGAGAAAACTCGAGTGTGGTAGGATTAAGACATTATCACTTTTCTTAGAACAGTCGCGCCCTCGTTGGCTCGGTTCGGCTGTAAATCAGCAGCTAAATCCTGTGGATTAGATTCATAGAGTTGCCGCGGCCTGAGGATCCCGCGTTCGCGATAATGGCGTCGTGTGCTTGCGTGATTTTGCTTTTAAATCGACTCCCCGGCTAAGATAAATACTCTCCTACTTGGACTGAGCCCCGAATTGAGTTCTCGTTTAATGGCTTTGGAAAACTTATGGCGTATTACAACTGACACTTGCTGATAACTGGACGAGATTTAAACCTATGTTTGTTGATTTTAATTCGATTATACTTAGTTGAATTGTGGGGTTGTTAGTAATTAGATAATAAAACACTTAGAAAAATACCTTGTGTTTAAACTTTTATATCATATAAAAGTAGGCATGTAAAGAAAGCACTGATCCTCGGATATTGAAATTTTGAAATAACTAGCGATCGCCTGTGGCCGAAATTCGACTATAGACTAAATAATAAAATCTCTTTTAATTTTGACAATTAATTTTAAAATTATAAAATAAATTTAATAAAGAAAATTATATAAATGTGTGTCTATTATTATGTATGTCACATGAATGTAGTGTGCGTAATGTTTAATTTAATTAATAAATGTATCTTTTATGCACTTTATTTAAAAATATTATGTTTCTGCAGTCCTCCGCAATGTAAACTTTAACTGTGCCAAATTTTATACTCCATCGTTCACGCAATTGTCTTAAAAAGGGGTCCAAAGTTTTTCCTTGACGTATTAATATACCTATAGATAAATAGAATTAATAAATATCGCTGGATAACTTACTCTAATTGATCCAACTCCAAAGTAAGCTAATTATTTGTTTGTATGTTGTGTCAGGAATTAAATCTGAGCCCTATCGAATGAATAGTCAGGGTCGTTAACCACGCCCAACGTGGCGGATAAAATATAATAAAATATTACAGCAGCAAAAAGGTATAAATTATAAAAATATATATTACAAAACAATTTCTCGGTATAACTCTTTCTTTTTATTATCGAAAAATTTAGGTAAACACTATATCTATATGAAGAAAAATCGAACAAGTACTTAAAATGCAATAATTGGTGTGAAGTAGTCTGCAGAACATTATAATAGGGTTCGGGCTTCGTTATAAAAATAAACCATTTGCCTTCTCCATTCTGCTCTTCTGCTAAGCTGTACGTAAAAGTTTTCCCTCGTGTTGGTTCCGGGCTCCTTTGAAGAATAGACCAACTGCCGTTCTGCCAGGCAGGTCGTAAAAGGCGACTGATTGGCTATGCGAGTCACTACCATCGTGGCTACTAGGTAATAGAGTTCTGCATTGTCTCGCCGGGGTCAGGTACCACCGCCTTACCTATTCCTGCCGCAATAGCGTCAGTGCTTGTCGCTGTTGTGTTCCGGTTCGGGGGGTAAGGTAGCCGGTAAACCTATGTATGTGGCATTAGACCTCGCCAGAAGATCGCGGATAGCAATGAACCAACATCTTTGGTGTATATAGGCGATAAAAATTATAATATCTATTCACTTTTATAATTCGGTTAAGAAAACTCTTGGATAAAAAAACAATTTAACAAACTAAACATATGAGTTATAAAATCAATATCGCAATAGTTTGAGTCGAAATAAGTAGGGTAATGGTAGCGAGCGGTGCATTGTAGACCGTAGTCATGGGCCTCCCGTGCTCCCTAACACAAGACAAAGCACTACAGGGTTGCCAAAAAGATATTAAAAATAAATAGGTTAATTAAACTAATTACATAGTTATATTTCAATTAAAGTTTTATGAAAATTAAGAAAAAATGGCTGTGTATTTAAAAATGAATAATTAGACATAGTGTAAGTTTAACAATCAATTAAAAAATTGTTTGACGCGACGCTTAGAAAAAAATCCAGGAATTGTTGTAATATATTTTTGATAAAGTTCTTTTTTCGAAGCAAAAAGAAGAGTTATAAATTTGACCGCTATGTATATGTGGGTTTGTGTGTGTGTGTATGTGTGTGTGTGAGTGTGTGTGTATGTGTGTGTCTTTGTCTGTGGTATCGTAACTTCAGTCCGTGTTTTATATTTGAAAACTGGTTTTTTAGTGGTTCTTAGACATATTTTATCAAAATCTATTCAGCCTTTCAAAGTTATCAGCCGTTTTGTTACATGCAGTAGGAATCTTAGACGTACAATTGTGGGTATGTACTTTAAATTTGAACATACATACATTTCTGCTAGCTAAGAATGCCAGATTATGAAATTTTTGGTCTAATGCTGCAGCCAGGATATCCAGCACACTGATACACTCTTGAAAATATAATATCCGTTATTTCGTATTTGAATTTGTTTTGATCAGTATATAAAGTAGGGAGGTGGCCTAAGGACAAAGAAACGTATCAGGGATTTGTTAAATTTTTAATTTTAAAGTTATGAAATTATTTCAACAGTAGAAAATAAGATTATAGAATTAGAGGTCAACCAATCTAATTATTTGTTTGGTCTATGGTATAAAAACATGAAGTCATGCATCTACGGCGAGCCCATTTTACTATCCTATTCGTAAGGCTAATGGCAAAATGCATAGCAGTTATTTATTCAAATATATCCCACCAGCACTTATTAAGCGCTAAAACCTCTCTCTCTATCTTCAGAACCTTGAATTAATTCTTGAAATTCAGTAAGATTGTCGTCCTAGCAGAGTTAGTCATCAAAATTCTATATTCCATATTCTTCTTAGTGTTATTCTAAATTATTACGGTATTTTAATTACAAGCTAGCTTAATTACAAGGTAGCAGCGCTATAACTTTTTGCCAATCTACGATAGCATTAACTTTTGTTTGTTTTTGGCACAAAATTAGCATTTATATTTTTGTGCTAAATTTTTAGACATTCTTTTTTTTATATCATAAGATAGCAAACAAACAGATGGGTCTCGTGATGGAAAGAGTCAACCATCGCCTATAGACACCAAAGGTGTTAATGGCGCGGTGCGGTACGGTAATCTTGTGGCGAGGTCTAATGCCACATGCATAAGTTTATCAGCTACCCTCCAAACCGGAACACGCCGGACGACGGACTAGGTAAGGCGGTGGTACCCGGGCGAGACAATGCAGAACTCTACCACCTAGTAGCCACGATGGTAGTGACTCGTATAGCCAATCGGTCGCCTTTTACTACCTGCCTGGTAGAACGGCAGTTGGCCTATTCTTCAAAGGAGCCCGAGACCAACACGGGGAGGAGCTCGGGACCAACACGGGGAAAATTCTGCTCATTTTGCCATGCAAGCTTATAAGCGTAAAGCGAATGATTATTAAATTGAAATGTATGAAGTGTGCATTGATAGGTCAGTCAGTTATCTTTTTTTTATATAATTAAATAAATCCAGACTAGTGGATACAAATATCTGTAGTTATGAAATAAATTATGTTCACGTTTAAGGTCACACTACTATCGAGGTGACATAATATAGTATTGTAGAAGCACCTTTTATAAAAGCTATTTAATATTTTATGATAACGACGGTAACTATCATAATTTCCTATATTCTAGTCAGGGCTACAAGTATTTCTTTTAAAGTTAATTTTGATAACCAAAATGTAATAGTACCCTTATACCGACGTTCAAGATTGAGTAAATTGTACAAAACAAATTCGTTAGATTATTGTAATAATCTATTTTAAAAACAATATGTATAAAATTGTAACTAAAAATGAATAATGTAATTTTTTCAGTGGAATATATTCCACTGAAAAATTAACATTATTCATTTTTAGTTAACTTACATATTTATGTGTAAATAAATATGCACGAAAAAGTTATTTACTCACATGATTTACATTTATAGAAAACTAGCTTCTGCTAGGGGGTGAAATTTATATAGATCAATTTAACGCGAGCAAATCCGCGGTGCTCGCGTTAAATTGATCTATATAAATTTCACCCCCTCTTTTAAGGGGTTAGGGGCAGATTCCCAAAAAAAAAAATTAGTCGATTTTATTGTTAGTCACAAATTATAGTCCACATACTAATTTTTTGCCTACTACCTTGAAAATTGCGGAATGCTCCATACAAACTTCCAACCCACCCCACCCACAATTTTAGGGAAGTGGGGGATTAGAATGAGACAAAAAGGAGCTTATGTCACTCTCCATCCATTCCACTATTTCCACTTAAAAAATCACGTCAATTCATCGCTTTATTTTGCCGTGAAAGACGGACAAACAAACACACATATACACTTTTGTAAAATATAACACATAGTTTTAATCTATATAAAATAAATTTACTTATATAAAATAAAATTACTAGGTGGTAGAGTTCTTCATTTTCTTGCCCGGGTCTGGTACCACTGCCTTACCTATTCCTACCGCAATAACGTCAGTGCTTCTCACTGTCGTGTTCCGGTTTGCAGGATAAGGTAGCCGGTAAACATATGTATGTAGCATTAGACCTCGCATAAGATAGCAACAGACCATTAACATCTTTGGCGTCTATAGGCGATGGCTGATTCTTTCCGAGGATTCTGAGGATAAATGTTCTTTCTATATGATTTTCATTCAAAGTCCTTTCTTTTCAATCGACTTCTAAAATTTGCCTGTCACACACAGGCAAATTTTTTATGTTTATTACCTCAGAACTTCGTAATTTATTAACCGATTTTGAAAATATTTTTTTTGTATGAGGGAGTGTAGTTACTGTGTGGTCCTATTTTAATTTGGAGAAAATCTACTATCTGGTTCTAAAAATATCAACCGACTTCCCATTTATTGTATTTTTACTTCTGCAGTTTTATTGTGTTAAAAAAAATATTTAAAATAAATTTGTCTACTGCAGGCTAGACAAATATTTTTAAAAATATTTATATACTCTTAACGTATACATTACAACATGATATCAAGATATAATAAGCTATTTAAAATATGCCAATGAAATAGCAGGAAATTGCTCTAAACCTCAAAATAGCTATAAAAATCTCAACCATATCGATCCGCGTCCTTCGAAGAATAAACTATATTTTTTTACGGATTATTATAATAATAAATCACTAACTCATTGTGCCAGGAAATTTCTGAAAGGCAAAGGATTGGCGAAACGTTTCACTACCATCGTAACTACTAGGTAATAGACCTCCGCAGTATTTCGCCCTGGTTTGGTACCACATCTTTGACTATTTTTATCGCAGAAACGTCAATGCTTGTACTATTACTGTTTATTTAGAGGGTTACGTAGCCGGTAGATTTATACATGTGGCGTTAATATCCTATCACATGGATAGCAATGCATCATTAACATATTTGGTGACTCCAGGTGATGATTACCTTTTTTCCATCAGGAGAGCCAACCGTTCGTTTGTTATCCTTTGGCATATAAATAAAATCCATAACAATATCAAAATCCTCTTTGTTTTTATGAAATAAGCTTTTTAGAAATTAAACAGTTCTAAAAAATTTTAGAAATTAGAAATAGCTTCATTTTTATAAAATTTGACAAAAAATAGTAAAGGATTAGGGATCAAACGAAGACTATTTTTTTCAAAAATCAACCCCTAAGGGGCTGAAATTGTGAATAAAAGATTGTATGAAATTTACTGTATTGAAGTCCTGTATTGATGTAATTGATTGTATGAAAACTGTATTGATAACTCTATTCGCGGGTGAAGCTACGCTGGTCAGTTAGTATATAAAATAAAAATTCAGAGGTATGTTGTTTGTTTGCTAACCTTCAAAAATATGCACAACCCTAAGTGAAGGGTGCACCGCTCATTGCGAGGGTTACCGCGGTGTACCCAGCCCTCTCTGCCTGCGGATACGTTGTGTTGTGTGTTTTATATTTTATACAATCCCCTTGCTACTTTTAAAACGATTTTGTTAAATATCAATGTTCGTATTAGTTTTAACTTAGACATAATTTTATACTATTTCTGTTTTTTAAGTGCACAAATTAATTAATTATTATTATATAATGTATGTGTTATAATTAATAAGTGGAAGGAAAATTTCGAAATTTGAATCCCTTTTTAAATGTATAGATGAGTGTGAGATTTAAAATAGAAAGTATTTCAATAAAAAAGAAAATCAACGCTGAAAATTTATGAGGTGAATACCAGTTATACGTTTATTGTATGTACTAATATAAAGACATACAGTTTGTAAGTTTGTGAGTTTGATTGTACATCTCTGAAACTGCTTAACCACGTTAGAAAATTCATTCACCAGTAGGTTGTTAAATTATTCCCGAGTAACATAGCCTACATTTTATCCCGATTTTCCCGCGGGATTGACGCCTTCGCGGATTACAACGCGGGAAATGGCTGGTAAACTTGTAAAGTTAAATATTTTATGTCAACATTTTTGATTTTCACATGCAACTGAACAAGTTATTGTAAATATTTTTTCTTATGTTTTGATTTATAAATCTAGTGTTCAAACTGTCATATAAAGCTTATCATTAACTTAGTGGTGATTAATTACTTTCCTCAATTAATCTTAATATCTTAAGCTTAGCAGCCCTAAATATCTATAATACCTTGTTTGTGATTGGTATTCGTAATTTTTCTATGTTCAGATTTACATTGTACATTGTACAGTAATGTACTTAAATATTGCCTATGAGTAATATTATATTGTGAAAAAATAATAATTGTTATATTATTTTATTGGGTCAACAATAAGAAATCTCTTTAGATAAAGTTCCTTTCGTTTATTGTTATTATTTTTTCGTGTATAAATTTGTTATCATGTTTTCAAAAGCGATTTTCTAAATACATAATTTGTAATTGTTATTGAAAAAAGTCATATCAAAATAGTTTTAATTCAATATTATAATCATAATATGTACTTAAAAACTGGTAAATTACTGTTTGTAGATATTCGTATAAAAGATTTTTAAAGAAAAATATTTACTTATAACATTTCTTCAATTTTTTCCATAAAACAACGCTTTTGTAAAAAAATATTTTAATAATATGTTACTAATAAAACTGGTAACTAAAATATCTTTACTACAAAATTATGACTACTACCACTATTACGGCTGATTATAACAGGTTTTTTTCTGTTTTCTTGTTGCATTTCCTTAAATTTATAGGAAAGAAAACAAAGATATTGTGTAAAAAGTTAATAGTATCACGAATCAACATGGCTTCCGTGTCATAAACTGAATTCAACTCTGCAGTGGAGTGCTCATGTTTATTTCAGTTAAATAATATTTTTTGTTTATTTTATGTAACCTATGTATCTCGAAACATGTTATGTAAAGGAAATTATATCCAAATCCGTATATTAATTGTGGGTTAAAGAGTAATAAATATACACAACATTCAAATATAAAGTTCTGGAATAAATATATCTATGTTAATATTAGAAATGCGAAAGTTTGGAATGTTTAGATGTATGGATGGAAGAAAGTTACTCAATCACGCCAAAATTACAGAACGGATTTGGTTGAAATTTGGCACACAGGTATATGATAACCAGGAATAGCACATAGGCTACTTTTTATCTCGAAAAAATGAGTTGTTCCTGTGGCATTCATCAACACTTTTATAATGCAGCAGGCTGCACGCTCCAGCAAGCATTACATATTGGGCTTTACTTATTTTATATACATAATCGAAATAATCAGTGAGAGTTTTTTATTTTAACTTTATGTAGAAGATGTGTATAAAATTAAAACTCAGATCAAATCTACAAGGATGAAGGCGTACTTCATCCACCTGGATTTTAATTTTTTTGCTCGGGGACCCAAATCTTTTTCTAAAATAAAGATAGCCTATGTTATCCTTATAAAATCAGCTATCTTTTTCATCAAATTTTAAACAGAAATATTACATATATCCGGGTAACGAACACAACGTTCCCGTTTAGTAAGGATGGGATAATTTTGTACGTTTTGCCCGGGTTTGTCATCACTGCTTTATCTTTTACTGCTGTAATAGCGTCAGTGCTTGTCACTGTCGTGTTCTGATTTAGAGAGTTAGTTAGAGGGTAACTTTTGCATGTCGCATAACATTCTAGTCATATAAACCCATATTCTTGTAAATAAAATATATTTCATTTCATACAACACTAATACATAAAATGGAATAGGACCGTTTACATTTTCGATACCTATAGGCGACGGCTATATCTTTCATCATCCGATTGTTAACTATCTAATGATATTTATTAAAGTGTGGCGATCGGTATTCTCTGTCTAATCCGTAAGAAATCTTTTAGAGTAATTTTCCGTAGAAAACCGACTACAAATTGCTCATATAATATAATCACAATATTTGGTTTAGTATCTGGAAGAATAATTTTTTACAAGTGAGAATCCTATAGTTATTCAAGCAAATCAAATTTATAAAAACAAAAAAATTGCTTATTTCCTATAAAAAAAATAATTTATTTAGGCATATAGTCTTAACTATATGTATATTAATATGTGAAGCAAAAACTTTGTACCCCTTTTTAAGGCAATTAAGTGGAGTGCGCAATTTGGAAAAGATTAAATTGCGAAAGACTGTAATCATTATTGTTTTTTAAATAATATGCAAAAGAAATAAATTAAATTAATAAAAATAAATATTACAAACACTATATCTATGTGACATCTATATTAATATAATAAACCTGAAGAGTTTGTTTGTTCGAACGCGCTAATCACCGGAAATACAAGTCAGATTTGAAAAAATCTAAAAGTGATAGCCTAATTATCGAGGAAGGCTACAGACTATAAACCAGCACGCTTCGAACGGTAGGAGCGGAGTAAACGTAGTCCGCGCGGACGAAGACGCAGGTAACAGCTATTACATGATATTATACGAGTACATACATGTATACTTTTTTCTTTTATCGGCTAAAGTCTGTTCTCAACTTAAAACATAATTTATTATAGAGTCTATGGTTGACTTTCGACAACAGAGCGATCGCTAGTATGAATAAGGACCATGGTATTTGTTTAGAAATCCTAAAGATAATCCAAAATATACAATAATTTCTATATTCAAATAAAATTGTAAGCTAGATTTAAAACTAGCGCTTATTTTAGAGCGCTAGTTTTAATCTAGTTTACAATAAAATTATTAAAACTTTCGTGAGACATTATAAACTAAATAATTAAAAACGGCTGCACTCACGTTTTTTATCGGAGTAGTAGTTTCGGACCTATGTGAGGTCCTTCTTCAGGGTGACCTCATATAGATCCGAAACTATTCAGAACCTACACCCATAAAAACGTGGGTTTATTACTTAGTTTACAATATAAACTTTTAAAATTTTTATTGTAATTAATTTTGTTAATTTTAGAAATAAAACATTTAGATGTCTATTGATAAAAGGGCATACAAAACGCAAGCACAAAACAAGCCACAATTAAGTGTGCGGAGCGGTGGCCCATCAGATAGCTTCAGCGGCTTCAGTGGAAACAATTTCAGGCGGTTATCTAGATCGACGAGCCTCGGGGCGTCACACGTGAAATCCGTTTAGTGCCAACCCTACCTGAATTAAACGTTTACGCGAATGTTACGCTTCGTAAACCGCAATAATATGAAAATTTGAATAGATTCCGAAACGGGATACTTGTTGGTTTCTTTTTTATTTATATTTACACTGTAATCGTTAGTATTTTTAGTAAATTAGTTTATCTTATTTATAAAACGGTTAAGTTTGTAGTAAACATTATTATTTTTACCAACTAAACAACAAAAGAAATGTTTTGTTTTCTTACATTCTCTTATAAATGATGTCGATACGTGTTCCTATTTGTACCTACGTCGAATAAAATATTATTTGATTTCATTTGATTTGATTGAAATAAATGATTTTTTGATTTAAATAAATACACGTTATTAAGTTAATTTAAAACCCAAAATGAAAAGTCAATTGAAGTTAAGAGTTAACTTTTATTTTTATTCCTAACTAGCTGACCCCGCAAATGCTGTTCTGCCTTTTTAGTTACTCTTATTTTTTCTATATTTTCTCACCTTTTTAAACCTTTCCTGGACTCCAACAATTAATTCAAAACCAAAATTAGCCAAATCGGTTCAGCCGTTCTCGAGTTTTAGCGAGACTAACAAACAGCAATTGATTATTATATATATAGATTTTATACAGTTTACACTTAGATAATATCTGTTGTAAATTATTAAAATGATTAAATATGTAAGATGTTGCAACAGCATGTTGTTTACACAGTAAGTGTATTTAAGAAAAATACTGCTATATTAACTATTTAGTAGAAACCGGTTAACCTATTAATAAATATAAATAACAAAATCTATAAAATCTGTCATCAATACTTAAAACTTAAAACTTAACTTATTCTTATAAGAATTTTCTGAAATGCGTACAGTATATTACTGAAATAATATTATTGTATTTTACTTATCAAAATAATTATTTATTATAGGGATAGTTGCATTAATTAGTATTCATTTGCATGCAAAATGTAAACAAAAATATAGTATTTAAATTTCAGGTGACAAATATTTTTATTTGTCACCTGAAATTTGAATACTATACTTTTTGTTGAATCGCGTTCAACTCGATACATCGAGTTCCATTTGAAAAAAATTTGATCATATAGCGTGTTCGCTATATGATCAAAGTTTTGTAGAAATCGACGGGAACAGCACAATTTCCAGAATAAGTAGTAAGCCTAATAGTCAAGTCTGGTTAGATAGCCAGTTTTACGGTCAGCTTTATTTGCACGATTCAGTAGAAAACTTTAAATATTCAAACACTTAAACATACAAATTTTAATAATAATAATATTATGAGGATGGTGTAGCTATCTATACGAAATGCGTTATTTAAATGAGTTGGTATTGTGATTAAAACAAGTAAAGAAGTGTTTATGGTAAATAGGCTACGTAAAGTAGTTTGGCATTGCTATTATTAGATATAAGTGCCTTATTGTATAAGCGACCACCACACCAGACAGCAGTAAAGACAATACTGATACGGGCTAAATTTATTCAAATTGATAGTCGTCATTCCTATTCTGGTTTGACGTCGGCATTAGCTAAAATATAATTATTATTTATTATAAGTTATCAATGTATTTTCAAAATTCCAAAATTATTTTAATAACTGTCCATATTTAATTAAAAGTTTAATAGTTAATTAACTACTCCTTAGTTCCACTTAATAAACTATTAACTACTAAGTGGTACCTATATCTCAATTTAGAATAAATAAAAGTAACTATGAAATAAACAAATCTGTTTAAAACTTGAAACACATTGTTTTATTGTTTCAATTTTTTGTTGTTTGAAATTAACTTAAAATAATGTTCCAAACTATTTTCAATACGGGTTTTCGCAAGTTCGTAATAAACAGGGGTGACTTTCCATCAGGAGACCCACCTGCTTGTTTGCTATTTTATGATAAAGAAAAAAATCTGACAAACATATATCATTATTTAATCATAAAAAGTCCATATAAAGATAATAATATTCAAAAATAAATGGATCGTAAGTAAACTATTTAAAGCAACAATAATCATTTTATAAATATAGCATAGTATTAACCCAAACATGGTGATGAATTTAATGTGCATTTGATTTAAAATAATTTTAACAAATATTAAAAATGATTGTTTTTTAATATCATTCTAAAAATATTAAGTTATGATTCGGGACTACGGAGAATTTTGGCACTGTCATATAGTACAGACGTCAGTAGAATAAAATGTGTATTTAGGCAAAGGTAAAACGTAAGCAAAATATCACATTGACTGCCCCGTTGGTTGAATGGTTAGCAAACCTGACTACGCAGCAATGGGTCTCGGGTTTGATTCCCGACAGGGATAAACATTCGTGTGATGAGCATACGTGTTTTTTTCTGTTTTTTTTTTTTGTTAATTAAATATATTTGAGCATTTCTATATGTATTTCTATGTATTAGTATCGTTGACTGACACCCATATTACAGGAAAATAATTTGCTTACTTTGGGGTTAGATCAATTCATGTACTTTGTCCAGTGATATTTATTGTATTATTATTTATCAGCTACCAAATATTGGTAACATAACCACTATGGACCTAATTGTTCTAGTTTAAAATGTGAAGTTATATATTAAATGAACAAATATTAAGTAAAATAAGTTTTTGGTTATAATAATAAAAAATATTATTTTAATAAAAACAAAAAGTCCGTTGGTCTACACCACAGCTAACACCTAAACTATATCTGAAAATATAAAATCTGAACTATTTCTTATATTATTGTATATTTATATTTTTAAATTATTATTTATCGCGACAAATATTTTATATCACGATATATTTTAGAATTTATTTTAATTATACATTTAAATATCATCCTACAAGACTTGTTTCTTTTGACAAATTTTAAGTAATATAAGGTTATATTCAAAGAATATTAGAAAGAAAATTTGAATTCATTCTATGCACTCGTTATGTCAACATTAAACATAAATTAATCTTGTTTGCTTGTTTGCTATACTTGCCATACTTGCTATAATAAACAATATAAACAGAAAAACAAATATCTGGATTAATAATAAAAACCATAGTCGACAAAAAGACTAATTAAAATTGAATAAATTATTAGTTGGGAACTTATGTTTTATATTGTAAAGTTAGTTTTAATTAATGCAGCCTGACAAAAATTAAAAGTTTTTAACTATTTATTATTATTAACATTTGTAGATAAATACTCTTAAAATCGAAATATAATTAATATCATAAATACATCTAATAGTTCTAAAATAAATAAAATTCTTGTAAAGTATTCATAAAATAGAGTAATATAGTAAATCAAATACATTTGTTTTAACAAATATGTAGAATTTCGAGTAATTGTCAAATTAAGATTTACCAAAGCGTCTATCGTCTCTCGATTATATATTCCCTTGACAATTTAATGATGTACCTATTTGACGATTCGCGTTCAAGAGTTGATTCGATTACCGTAGATATGCTAATTGAGGAAGGAGCAATCAGTGCTACAGTAAACATTTTAAACAATTAAATAACATTGATTAAAGACTTCCAAGGTATAAAATTAATGCCGCAATATAAATAAAATTTGAAAGCATTTCGTGAAATGGTTTTACGAGCGTGGGATTTGTGCTTTTATATTTTTAACCTCTTGTATCATCTTGAGTAGAAAATCACTTTTCACCGATGAACACAGCTGAAAAAGAACTTTCGTAGTCTATAAAAACTAATACCGTACACGTATTTACGAAAATAAAAGTTCGGATTTGTTAAAAAGTTGTTACACTTACCAAACAGGTCGGACGAGTGCCGACATCGCTATAAAATAGAGGGGCAACCCCTCATCACGCACAAAATGTTTTATTGCACGAAATCACTTTTTAAACCACTTCACTAAATATATTAATTTTGTTTTAAACGGTAGCACTAATTAGCGTGACTACGAAAAGTTTTTCCGTTGACCGCTCCGGGCGGCGGTGAAGCTACGCAAGAGTTATGGAGCGGGTTACGTAGCGTGGGTTCTTCGTAGGCGCGATTCGCGGACTATGCGGAGGTCGAGTGCAGGCTGTGTGGTGGTCTCGTAGCGGGGAGGTGCGCGCGCACGCCGCGCCCACGCCGCTCCGCCCCACACACCCGCAACCTATTTATTTCTAGTTACGTAAATTTTACGCGTAAAATCCGATATGTGCTTGCATTTTAACCTATGTTTGTATATACGAGCACTTACTTGAGTACATATGACAAATTGAAAATTGCTTTTATGTATTAAACGCAAGAATGAAAATTTCACTATCATATAATGTTAATAATAAAGAGGTAATGATGCAATAAAATATGACATGTATAAGTATTCAATACTGTTTTCTCTAACTGCCTCGGCCGATTTTATGAAGAGAAATTCTACGGTTTTACGCATGGGCACTTTGATAGCCCCAGGCAGGTGAGGAGTGAACTGAAAAAAGAACACGACCATTGGGGGCCGTCAATTTTGCTAGATGAGTTACCAAACGTAATATCAACACCAGTGTCACTTTAACAAATTGGGTAACACGATACAAGGGTGCCAATCAATTATCGTTTAAAGGTTCATTTTTTATAGACATTTCATGATACTTTGAATTATCTTTTTATAGAGTTATAAATGAACTTACACATGTAATTCCTTACGTCTGGTCGTCGTGGTCTTACATCACACAGTTTCAAAAGTCAACGTTTATGAGAGTAAAAGTGACAGAACGAGAAGCATTAAAATATTTATTAATAAGAATCTTAATATATATACTTAGAATTATTGTATATAATACGAAAAACAAATACAAAATCAATAACGAACTGTTTCCATATTTTGATGAACTTCAAATAAAGAAGTTAGAGTATGTATTAACAAATCTGATTAACACGAAAGTTCAATAAACTGTGTCGTCACAATCAGCTGTTCGCGCCGCGAGCGCAACAGACAATGCGATTAAGATCTACGCAGGACAACTTTCGCCTCGCGCCGAGCCGCAGT
Source organism: Apodemia mormo (assembly GCA_036924255.1). Lineage (NCBI taxonomy): Eukaryota > Metazoa > Arthropoda > Insecta > Lepidoptera > Riodinidae > Apodemia > Apodemia mormo. Next base: position 12,921,442 of record JAUPFN010000005.1, read on the forward strand.
TAGTTGTTATGAAAGAGAGAAATTTGTAAATTGTTGGCGCCCGAGTTCACGAACTCCGTCGAACTGGAGTTTGTTTTAAGAGTCCAACCTTGAAACAAGAAGAAAAGTAGTCCTGTAAAACAAAGTTTTGCGGCCGCCGTCGCCGGCGCAAGCGGTTCAAGGATTGTACCCGAACTGTCTGTCTGTATAACTTTACCGATTAAAAGCTCAAAAGCTTCCAAAGTCATTTTAAAAGTTTATCTGCACGCGGCGCGAGGGGCGGTTGGGTGGAGTAGGCGCCGTTTCGTTATCATCTGCAATACTTTGTTACACCTAGTTAAAGTTATTTATAAATCCGCCGCGGTCGTCACCCTGCTTGCCGAATTAAACTGTCAAAGTTGCGAGTTGCCGACGTCCCAGCGCGATCCGCCGTAGTACCCGCGGCGCCGGTTTGAGGACATATGTAGCGCCGAATAGTTGTTGACGTACCTACTAAGTTCCTAGACCCTTCGCTACTTTGTTTTCCAGCTGTTCCACTTAGTAAACTATGCCTAGAGTTGGGCGCGAGTTCTTGCATGTATATCGGCGGCACACACCCGCATCCGAATAGTTTCATAAACATAACCCAACTTAGTTTTGGACGACTTTTCAAAGTCAATGCATACTAACTTTCGATGTCTGGAAGTGCGATATTACGATTGGATCAGTTTGTGGCTGACTTTAATGCATTCGTTTGTTCCAAACTTTGTTTTATTAGATTAAGTTTGAACAAGGTTAATTTAATTCTTTAAGTTTAGCTGTTACTATGTAAGTTTATAAAATGATTATTTATAATAAATATTCACGTGCACAACATAATGAGATAATCAGTATTTTTGTACTTAATAAAATTACATAGCATAAAGAAGTAACATCTAACTTAGATTTCTGTTTTTTTTTTATATTGATAAGTCTAGTCTAAAAATAATCGTGTTTTACAAGTTGTGTGCATAAAAATAAATATTTTTTATCAATGATTACCCGAATTTCTAGTAGAAGTAGTTATGTTACAAAAACATGAGGTTCTAGGTTTGATTTTTAGGAAAGGAAATCCAGACCTCACACATAACATATGTCTTGATATTTTTAAATGATCTGACTAAACGTTTTTCTAGCACTGATGCTATAGCATCAGGAAAAGATAAAGCGGTGGTACCAAATACCCGGGTGGGACGTTGCGGATCTCTATCACGACGGTAGTGACACTTATAGTCGCATTATATTATTATATTAGCCGCAGTAAATCGATCGCATTTTACGACCAACACAAATATTTTAGCGTCAAAAATAATCTTCAGTAACATCTTTATTCGAAAAGTTGTTTGAGATCTATTTCTTTTTAATACAATGTGTGCTAAGGTGTTAACCCGTCACCTTAATTTAATGTGAGTGGGACGTAAGATGAATTCTCCGTAGATTTGTGGTTTGCTTAATTGTGAATGCAATCACGTTGGTACATAAGTGTATTTGGTACAACGATGTCTTGGTATATTTAGAGAGTATTAAATTTTTATCATACTGTGTGATTATAAAATGTTTTAGGAAAAAAAAATGAGCATTATCAAAAAGCTAATTACAATCGCCTATGTGGGCTAGTGATCGGGTGTCGGTGTTGACCACATAAGGTCCCGGATTCAATTTTCGGGTTAGGCAAATCAAAAAACTGGCTCGATGTTAGCCTGTAGGACTCAGATTATAAGGTTCCGGGTTCGATCCCTAGATCGGGCACAAAGATAATGAGGATTGATGGAGGTTTTAAAAAAAAATCATTTGATTTTCCATATAAAAACCAAATAATTTAAAATCAATCTATTAAAGAAAACCCTCAGAAAAAATCAAATTATAAAAGAAAAGCCATAATATTTGCTTGCAATTAGTAGTAGTATATTCACACCCCCATGCATCGGAAAGACACGTAAAGCTGTCAGGTTCGGTCATCACTATAAATATATAGAAATAATTGATAATCGTAATTAGATCGGTAAAATGCGGCGATGGATATCACCATCCACCTTGCACTGACAAACCGTTGAATTTTGGCCAAAGTCTTTGATCTTTTGACGTTGGGTCTCTACCTACCCCGCAAGAGAACAGGCGTTATGATACTTTTTTTATAAGATGGTAAATTAGCAGATGACTGCTGACGGAAAGAGACAATCATCGCCAGTAGTCACCAAATAATGTTAATAGTGCGTTGCTATCCGTGTGGCGACATCTACATACATAAATTTACTGGCTACCTTACCTTTTAAATCAGAACACTACATGAACAAGCACTGACGCTATTGCGGCAGAAAAAGGCGATGGTATCCGGGCGAGACGTTGCGGAACTCTACCAACTAGTAGTCACGATCGTAGTGACGTCTATAGCCAATTGGTCGCCTTTTACGAACTGCCTGGCAGAATGGTGGATGGTCTTTTCTTCTAAATTAAGAAAAAAATATAAAATTATTAATAGCAGTCATATCTCTGCAGTGCCATAAACCTCCGGCAATTGTCGCACACCGTATTTAACTTATTTATGTTACTTGCATAAATATGTGCGAGGGAGCGCGTGAACCCGACTCGCGGTAATTATTGCGTGACTTATTGGCGAACGAAGATAACACGTACATCGCGACTAACTTATGCAGACCTCGTGACATCTTTTTAAAGATTACATGGAAAGTTCTTGTAATAATGGTTGTTGTGTCTACCACCCCCGGCTTGTGGCAGCTTTATCTGTACTCTTGACTGTTTGATCGTGACTCCACGAACGAGATTTCGGTAATTACGCTGATTATGAATAGAGCTTCAACGTTTTTCCTTAGGCGACTATAAATAAATATGCTATAAACGGAGATTATCTTAACTATTTTTATGATAGCATCATTTCGTTAGTCGATTCGGGGAGCCGTTGGCAGGATTTTTGGGATGTATATGTGGAACATTTATAAAAAAATAATATGAAAACAATATCTGCTTTTATTACAGCCGGTACAAATACCTAAAAGGTGCATTTCAGACCACGTGCAATGTAAGGTATTATTATGATGGGCGACTACGGAAGTCACGCATCGTAATAACGCAGACTAAGAAGAGAAGCCCTTTCTCTTCTTAGTCTGCGGTATTACTATTATATTATTCTTCTTCTGTATTTGATACTACGAACATTTAATTTTATTGACACTTATAAAAGATTTGCACCACAGATTCGCTGCAAATGTAATTTTTAGTTGACATTTACCTGAAAACTTGAAAGCCTACTTTTCTGTGATAGTTTTCCTTTCCTTTTTACGCCAGAAAAAAACATTCCTACTTTATGTGGTGGAGAAACTTGTGCGCACAACTCCGCTCGCCATAGCACACTGCTGACGGGGCGCAGCGGGCCGGGTCAGGCTGGTCGCTGCCATTATCATATATCTGATATTTACCGCATGTATTTATCAAAATTTGGTGCTCAAAAATCCGCACCGATGCGCTCCGCCGTTCTGCGCGATACTTCATATAAAATGTATGAAAACGATCTAGGCAGATTTTTGCGGCCCGGCTCGTTGCGGCTTAGTGTATTTAATTCTTTATAAAATAAAATCCCCCTCAACAAGTATACCTGTATATCCGTATGTGCGCGATAAACTCTAAAATTACTATAATGTTAGTGATTATAAGTATTTCATGTACATTATGCTAGCCCTTTATGGTGTAGGTGGCCTCTATAAATGAATATTTTATAAGTTATTTAAAATTAAAAACTAACACACAAACAAATCACCTTAAATGGTCTCACGTTTCTTAACGTGTTAGATGCAATAAATCGATGTGATATTAAGATCAAAAATAAATTAAGGTACATAATATATACATATTTTCAAGCCTAATTATTCAAGATGAGGTAAGGTAAGGTGCCAAGTTAGGCAGAGGGGAATAAGTGCCTTGCATCACGATCCAGAAAGACTTGACTTGCTTTCTCCACATTCATAACTCTCTTCATGCAAACACGCCGGTATTAGAGACTCTTGACAGCACCTTTACGGTGCTGATCGACAGGCGAGCCTATACCGCGGTCTTAATGGTCTAAGAGCCCTCGACACAAAACTTATGGCCAATTGCACTACATATAACCGCGGTATTGTGACGATACCCGGGCGAGCTTTACCGACGAGCCATAAGACTGCGGTATAGGGTCGCTTGTCGATCAGGACCTTAAAGGTCCTGATCTATCGGCCATAAGTTTTGTGTCGAGGGCTCTTAGACCATAAAGGCCGCGGTATAGGCTCGCTCATCGATCAGCAACTTTAGATAGCACAAGACCAATTTAATCACGGTACGTGATATCTTGTCTTTGTCTTCGATGTTTCCTTTTTTATTTATAGAAGAGGGGGCAAACGGACAGGTTCACCTGATGGTAAGTAATTACCGCCGCCCATAGACAATTATTCTACCAGGTGTCTTTCAATTGAGTTGCCGGGCTTTTGAGAATGAGTAACATACATTGCAGTCTTTGCCTAAAGTCTCTAAGACATATCCGTTTGGAAAATCCTTGCCCATAATTGGTTCCATATAGGAGTAGTGCGGGGCAAAAACTGTCAAGAACCACACGGTTGTGGATTTCCAGACATCAAAATGGTGAGCATGAAACTTTAAATAATTGTTTAAAATAAATTCATTTGTATTACCTAGATCTCGTCTTTATTACTTATTTTTCTCTTCGCAACCGGTTTCGCTAATTACAGCATCACTTGAGATGTTAATTTATTTCAAACATTTAAAGAAACAGTTTACCCAAGTGCCGATGATATCAAAAGTAATCCAAAGTTTATAATGAAAATGTTTTATATACTTACCTTTTTGATGTTGAAGGTCGAAACAGCTTATGTGTGATCTGTGAATTATCCGGTTCATTCTGTAACAAATAAATTTACTATTATTTATGATAAACTATATTTTTAACAGACTTCAAAAAAGAGAAGGGACCTTAATTCGGAATCTTTTTTATGTATGTTCTCGGATTGCTCAAAGACATCTGGTTCGATTAGCAAAATTCTTCTTTGTTTAAAAGGTATTTTCTTAGCAGAGAGCACAATCTTTATTAGGGTTCCATACCCCATACGGAAAAAACGGAATCCTATAAGATCACTTCATTGTCCGTCTGTCTGTTCGTCTGTCCTTCTGTCAAGACCCTTTTCCTAGGGAAAGCATAAAGGTATCAAGTTGAAATTTATATTAAATACTTGGGTCTATGGTTCCTCTAAGCTCTGAATAAATTAAACTTGTAAGTCAACGTGATCATATATATATATATATATATATATATATATATATATATATATATATATATATATATATATATATATATATATATATATAAATTCGAAAACCGTTATTTTTTAGTTGCATCCATTGACATATTATTACTATGGACACCAGGTCTCATACTAAAATCGCAAAAAAAAATGTCCCAGTTACACATCACAAGAATAGATATGTTAACAAGGTAATTTATACACTAAATCATTATATCAAGGATTAATTTCGAGTAACGGGGAATTGTAGCTCTTTTTGAGTTTTGTAGCTTATTTGCCTCGGACATTTTTTAGCTCGGATCCGTAGTCCATAATAATTCGTCAATGGTTGCACCACAAAAAAAACGCGATCAAAAGTTATGACCGTTTATATCACCTATTTTGGCGATTTCACAAGGGTATCAAAACCTATAGGCTACTTCCCGTTGAGTTAAAATCATGAAATTTATGTGTAGCTAAGGTTACTTCAAGTTTATACGGAATTCTCAATATGTGAGTTTAACTCGCACTTGACCAGTTTTTTTACATACTTCCCGTTTGGTCCCATATAAATTTGCAAAAGATCTAATAAAAGGTTCCAGTGATGCAGAAGTGGAAGTCTGTAGTTAAAAAATATCGTAGAATACCAAAAACCTATTGGTTGAAAAATTTCGAAGTTATGTCGAAAAAAAAATTTTCGTCAACGATTTCCCCGAACAGATAAACCGATTTTGATGAAATTTGTGCATTAGATGCAGTTTTTGTACTCAATCGGTACATTAATCTGTAAGTTGTATTAAAAAATACTGTTTCGCGAAAAATTATTTTGTTTTTTTTTAAATTTCTCAAAATCTCCTGGGTAGTAGTAAAGTAAAGCAGAATCCAATCGATTGATATCAACACACACACATACATACATACAGACATACCGTCGTCATGAAAATAGTCGGAAAAGGTTCCTAGGACCTCAAAAGGTGGAGATCTGGTGAAAACTCGATTTTCTAAAATCGAGGCAAAATCAGTAACTTCCTTATCCACATACGTAGCGGGAAGTTAAAAAGCCAATCCTTCTCTTGCGTTATCATCTGTTGTTTGTCAACATAGCGTATATATTCAGTTGATTTATTTTAAATGAAAATAATAATTCATTGTTCATATGTCAAATAAAGATTAAACTGTGTTAGTCCTGGTCTCCTTTGAAGAAATGACCAACTGCCGGCCTGCCAGGCAAGTCGTAAGAGGCGTCCGACTAGCTATAGGTACGTGTCAATGCAATCGTGACTACTAGATGGTAGAGTTCCGCAACGATTCGCCTAGGTAGGTATATGGTACCGCCGCCTTGCCTATTACTGCCGCAATAGTGGCAATGCTTGACAGGGTTTTGTTTCGGTCTGTAGGGTTAGGTAGCTGGTAGACTTATGCATGTGGCATTGCTATCAAGCCACACGGATAGAAAAACACTATTAATATCTGTGGTATCTATGGGCGATGGTTTCTCTTTCCATCAGGAGAGTCATCTGCTTATTTGTTTGATATAAAAAAGTACATAAAGCATTCTGCAATTAAACAAAAGTTGGATTCTAACCTTTACTTATATAAATATTAGATCTATATTTAAATAATCAAAGGTTTCATTTGAATCCTTAAAAGAGTTTACTTCGAAATAACGATTACGCGTTCTAGATGGTTAGGAAATGTGATTTTAATTGAAGTTAAGGCTCGATTTCCAAACTCTTTCACGTGTACTGTTGGCATGCGACGGTATAATTTGTGCAATGATTTTATTTTTAACTCCGATTTACGTGACGATGAATTTTACGAAACGAGTAAGTTGGATTTGTAGACTTCATGTTTATTTATTATTTCGCAACTTTTTGTAATTTAATAAGTTTGGTATAACGTGAGATTTTCCTGGTATTGGTTTGGGCCACCTTGAAGAAAAGACTATCCGCTATTCTGCCAGGCAGTATACTTTGCTATAAGTGTCACTACAATCATAACTAATAGGTGGTAAAGTTCCGCAACATCTCACCCGGGTATCTTGACCACCGCTTTACCTATTCCTTACTATGTCGATGTTCCAGCCGCAATAACATCAGTGCTTGTCAGTGTCGTGTTCCGGTGTGGACGACAAGGTAGCCAACAGCCGTATATATGCATATGATATTGCCATCTCGCCTCGCGGATAGCAACGCATATTAACATCTTTAGTGTCAACTCGCATACTGTCGTAATGACATTTCCTTATAATTTAAACAGTATTAAAGAGAAAATGATGTATTGTTACCTTAGTACCCACCGATACAATTTCCATCGATATTTTGAACTTTTGTAAGAGGGTGGCGTCTAAATTTGATTTTAATATTAAGCACATAATACCCTGTTTGCTTACGGCTAGTAATTGATATAGCACTCTTATTATGGGTCTAATGTCTGTAATTATTTTCGAATTCATCGGCTTTGCCTTTCAAATGACGGATTATGTGAAGGTTCCTCCTGTTATGAAATTAATTTACACTTAAGAGACGACACTATAAATTCTGAACTTGTAAGTAGTCCATGAAATAATTGATATACGAGTACATTATCTAACACATATTAATATCTTTTACACAGACTTTTTGAAATCAAGATCAAAATAAAACAACCTGTAAGCCGGTTGACCCTGCAGACTCTGGCCGTTTTAATATAAACAGCTTTCGCTAAATTGAGATATTTTAAGCTCAAAAAAGCGAAAATTAAAATGTCAAAAAACTTTTTCAAAATTTTCTGTCATTGATAAATCCCGAACGAATCAACCAATTTTAATCCAATTTACGGTTTTTGATGTAGTTTTTAAGTAAAAATGGCAGAATATATTTTTAAATAAATCGGTAAATTAGGTTAAAAGTTATTAAAAATATTAAATAAGTTTGCTGTGAACAACGTAACTTTAACATTTGAAAAGCTGTAACTTTTGATGATTCGATTCTAATTTGATTTTTGAAACGGCACTTATTAAGTACTAACATATTGCTAATTTGCGATATTTTAATCTCAACGTAGTCAAAAATATACCTAAACGATGATCCTTAAGCTGGAATACTTTAAAAATTTAAAGCTTGTTAAAACAACACTATTTTAATATTTAAAAAACCGAATCACCTTTGTGGTGTAGTGGGCCGGTATCGGCGTTGACCATTGTGGGACAAAGTATCTTCGGGTAATCGTAGGTGCAGTTATTGTACCTCTGCCTGGTTAAGGATACGGCCGTAAATATACTTAATAAAAAGCTGTAACTTTTGTACACGGTGATTGATTTTGATTTTTCTAATGGCATTCAATGCAATTTATTTAGCTCTTACAATGTCTCGGTTTTAAAATCGAATACTTGAAAAATTTTAAAGCTATGTCGAAAGAATGTTTTCAATTATTTTTTTGTATACTATAACAGTTAGAGGTGAGTCGTAAATACTAGAACAGGTACAAATACTAGGTATTTTACGATACTAGATGGTACCTATTCCATTTTTCACAAGACTAAGTCCGTGTAGTCCTGTACTCTGTAGATAATCATAGCATAAAACGCTCATCGCATACCGTTTTCTTTACTTTTATGTGAAAACGTGTTTTGCTATCTTGCTCACCCATGACAAAATGCTAACGAGATGAACCAATACGAGCTGAATACCGGTTTATACGTCATAATACGCAATACTCGATCAAACACTTCATTGAGAACAGGTAACAAAGATCGCGTCCGATATCGATCAAGTATCATAGTCTTTAAAGTATCTAGTATTCATATTTTGGAGTATCTAGTATCATAGACTAACCTAGCATCGTGGACGTGATTCCGTCATGAAGTTTTTTCAGATTACGTTTTGTTAATGGCATAAAAGGCTATTGTTAGTATTTAATCGGTGACTCTGAACTTTTATTTTATAATTAGGTATAATAATGGTGCCTAAACGTAGCAATATCGTTTGGGAACATTTTGTAGATAAAAGGCAAAATATGGAAGAATGTAAAATATGTAAAGTGTAATTAAATTCGGTATCGAATTATAGAAATCGTTTAGCGAAAAAACGTCTAACGTCGGGGTATAAAAATCAGAAAAAACGCGATACTTAGCTTAAAACCTAGTTTTATTTGTGTAAATGTCTCGCGTAAGTGTTAGAAAAGATTATAATATTCAATTACTTTTAAGAACACATACGTATACTTATTGTTCATAGATCAATTTCACAAAATAAGATCATAGTATCGTTAGGACTAGGTGGACTAGGCGGAACAGGTATTTGGATCACGTATTTTTACAGACTAGGAATAGATGCACCTAGTCTCTGATTTACCTAGTCCGACCCATGTAACTATCAAAATAATCACTAAAATCGAATCAAAATCAATTAATTCCGAATGAATTCATTGATTTTGATTCGATTTGTGGCATTTTAGGCAGTTTTTCATAGAAAAAATTTGATTAGAATTTGTAATTACTCATTATATTAGTCTGGAACTTAGTTAAAAAAAAATCTTTTCGTCATTTTTTTAAATTTTCCAAATTCTGATAAGCCGAACCGGTTAAAATTTTTACCGAACTTTGGCTTTGGTTACGAAATTTTTACAGATATTATTAAAGGAAATGACTACGACAACATAGCGTGATCTAATTGTTACGCCATCTATGAACAGCATAACGAACTATTCTGTATATCATTTTAAATAATTTGTAAGATAACATTTTATTAGTTGGTCGATTATAACTTGTAAACTTATAAAACCTACTTAATCGTGATGAAACAAAAATTAGCACTTTAAAACTTTATATTTCAGAAACGAGCCCCTTAATCGAAAAATTGTTTTCACAAACTCACAATATTTTTTAAAAACCTATCTAACGATATCCCACACTGTGGGGTACACAAAAAAATATCATCCCCACTTTACATATGGAGGATACGATATCATCCCCGCTTACCCTAAAAAATATTTTTCAGTATTTTATATTACCACTTTATTGCCGTGACTAGTAAGTATATTCATGCCAAAATTACAGCTTTATAGTATTAAGAATCTCTATCGTGCGGACGGACGGACATAGCGAAACTATAAGGATTCCTAGTTTTATTTCGGAACTTTAAAAATGCACCAAAAATGAATTGAGAACCTTCTTCTTTTTATTAAATCGGTTGAAAATTAAACTATAGCAAAGATTGACGTATATATAAAGATATACGTCTAAAACACAAATCGATCTAACCCCAAAGTAAACAAATTACTTGCTTGTGTTAAGGGTGTTAGTCAAGTATACAAATACATAGAAATATGTACATATATTTTTGAAAACATTTGACCGCCTCGTTGGTCGAGTGGACATGGACGTTGGTGGATCGACCCTGACTACGCAATCGAGGGGTCGGGTTCGATTTCCAATGTTCGATGAGCATAACTGTTTGTAATTCTGGGTTTAGGTATTTATTATGTACGTAACAGTAATTATATAAGTATTTCTATGTATTAGTATCGTTGACTAACACCCAAAACACAACCAAATAATTTACTTACTTTAGGGTTAGACCAGTAAGTGTAATTTGTCCCATGAATATCTATTTATTACTAGCTGTACCCGCGACTTCGTTCGCGTGGAAAATATTCTAAAATAAAAGGAGCCTAAGTTACTCTTTATTACCGTGGTTTAAAACATATACATTCCCGGGGTTTTACCCACATAGTTCCCGTTCCCATGGGTTTTCCGGGAAAAATGCTATCGTATGTCATTTCTTGGGTCTCAAACCATCTTTTTACCATATTTCGTCTAAATCGGTTAAGTGGTTTAGGCGTGAAGAAGAGAGAAACAGACAGACAGACCGAGTTACTTTCGGATTTATATTATTGGTATGAATTATTATATAAATACTGTTATATACATGATAAACACCCTAACCCAGAATCACAAACACATATGCTCATCACATAAATGTTTTTCCCCGTCGGGAATCAAAACCGAACTCCATCGATTCGTAGTTAGGTTCACTAACCACTCGAACAACGGAGTGGTCTAAGCTAACAATAAATAACAATTGAAGATAAAAATTATTACACAAGTATTTTAATATAAAACAATTCATATTAGGTGAAGTGGGTGCAAGGAGTCTCCTTGCCGCAGAGATTATGGCGGGTGTCATCAAATATGCATAAAAGCGGTAAAATGCCACATTTAACCGCTCCCCGACGCCTCGACGTTGTCACCTGCCTGCCTCCAGCCACTCAGCCCGCCACAATTCGTGTCTCCAGACAGATGCTCAGACGTTAGTAATTAAAAATTGCCACTGTCTCATAAATTTACATGATCGCACGTGACAATGCGAGCGTTGGATTTTAGTAAGGTTTTCGTCTTGTAGTGGGAAAAACCACAAGTTTTATCTATACTAATATGTTAATTTTTTTTTTGTATTTTTTAACGAATAACCTTAACTCAACTCAAAGCTTACTGGACCATTAAGTTTTACCATTAGCAAACTATTCTATCCAGGAGTAATGTCAGCTACCTATTATCCGACTGACCAAAAGGAAGTAATGATTTCGGAGTCGCGAATAACGGCTAGTTATAAGTTATAAACAGTGCTGTTAGGTGAGGCTTAATAGTGAGCTGGCAGTGACCCACTGCTTTGCTCGTGTTATAAAAATGGAGCATGAGTAACATACCCTTAAGGATTTTTTTATAAAAGGCCTATAAATGTTAAATTATTTTTTAATTTTACAAGTGAGAGAGCTCAAACGAATTTCAGTTTTATTATATTTTTTGATATTCTTATTTTCTGCCATTCTATATAATACTGTTTCTAGCGACTTCGTTCGCGTAACCCAAAATCATTACTTCCTGTTGCTTAGTCGTGTAAGAAAGTAGCCTCTATAACTCTTAAATAGTACAGCTTTCTAGCGTTAAAATATTTTTCAAGTTCAATCCAGTAGTTTTTAAGTTTATTCAGTACAAATACAAATGTTTTATCTTTACAATATATCTTCTTATTATATGCTAGCTGTTGCCAGCGACTTCGTCCGCGTGGACTTCGTTTACTCTGCACTGCTCCTCTCCCATATGTGATAGCGTGATAATATGTAGCCTATATGTTGACCCGACCTATTAGTAATATTAATACAAAATTTGAAGTAAATCCATACAGTACTTTTTGAGTTTACCCCGGACATACATACAGACAAACAGACAAACAAACAAAAATTCTAAAAACTATATTTTTGGCTACGATATCGATTGTAGATCACGCCCCAAGTATTCTTTTAAAAAAATATTCAATGTACAGTTTTGACTTTCCTACGATTTTATTATATGTATAGATAAATTACTCGTCAAGTTGTTTGTCCCCGGTGGCCTCCGAAACTACTGAACTAATTTCAATAAAATTTTGTAGATATCTGTTTGGTGCAACTCATAAGATAGGATAGTTTTTATCCCTCCCTCCCCGCCCTCTCAAGTATCCCACCAAAATCTTCTATATCTATAAAAGAGAAAGTGTGTGTGTATGTTCCGTATAGGCTCCGAAACGGCTGGACCGATTTCAATGAAACTTTCAGGGAATCTCCAGATTGACCTGGCGAGTAATCCTGTAAAGTTTGGTGACGATCGGAGCACTCCTATTTTTGAACTGTCAAATAGAGGTTTTATTTACTATGATGATATTCTATTGTTTTATAACCCAAATTTGTATTGACACATGCGTTGTGTATATTTATGTCATTATGAACCATGTAGAATTATAATGGAGTATATTGAAGTATAATGAAGCATAATAAATGTAAAAACTAAAAATGTAGTGCCTATATGAATTTAGATATTTCAAAGATAGCAGGAAATCTTCATGGTATAGGGAAAGGGAAATTGTTTTACTCCAAATTTAACGCGTGCGGACCACGGGCAGTAACGAATAAATCAAAACTACTGGATCGATATTAATCATTTTCTTCCCGTGCGAAGCCGGGGCGGGCCGCTAGTATTCAATACAAGTAATTAGTATGGCAAAACAACGTACGCCAGGTCAGCTAGTAGGTATTAATATACGAGGTTACTTTAAAAGTCCAGACAAATTTTCAGAGGCTGTTCAAAATCGATAATATATTCGATTTATAAAAATAATTAAAAAAAATCAAAATTTCATTTTTATCCGACACAAAAAATAAAACGCATGGATATGAATTCAAATATCCAAAAATCGGACAAAAATATTTTAGTGCCTTCAATCAAATTAAAAGTGATCTGGAAAACATAATTAAATTGGAGCGACAGATTTGAGATTACGTAATAGTTACTATGGTAATTATAGGTATAAATGACACACTGCCAGCAATATTACAAAGTTCATTCACAAGACTCGGTGCATTGAATTCATGAATTTATTGGGATATTTTTAACGAATATTTTTATATTATCTTGCAATACTTTTATATTTTTTTATATTATTAATTAAAACGCACTTTCTATTCAATATTGAGTTCCTAATTTTAAAATATGGCCACTCCTTTAATGGTAGCCCTGTATAATACAACAAGGCTCATCTCATGGAAAGAGGCAACAATCGCTTTGAAAGCAAATATGCTGTACCTTTTTTTTAATACCGTTAGGGAAGCGCTTGATAACGATCTCACCTGATGGTAAGCTAAGACGCGGCCTAAGATGGAACGCGCTTCCGTAGAAGGTACCAGCTGTTCACTCTTCTCTTGAAGATCCCCAGATTGTACTCGTCGGGGAACACAGATTCAGGAAGCACATTCCAGTCCCTTCCGGTTCGAATGAAGAATGAAAAATATCGAGTCGAACAACTTTGTCCCGGTACGTGGAACGTTCACCCTATGGCGATGCCTAGAATCTGTGCGCCTTGACGATCGATAGAAAAACGGGGATGGCGGAATTAAGTCGTGCAATTCCGCAGCGCACTTTCCAAAATGTATCCAATAAAATATTTGACCGCCCCGTTGGTCGAGTGGTTAGCGACCCTGACTACGCAATCAACGGGGCTCGGGTTCGATTCCCGACGGAGAGTTTGGGTGTTTATTAAATATATTCTAGTATTTATATATGTATTTCTATGTATTAGTATCGTTGACTAACACCCAAAACACAAGCAAATAATTTGCGTACTTTGGGGTTAGATCAGTAAGTGTAATTTGTCATGTGAATAAAAAAAAGACCGATAAACTAGCTACTCTACGGCGATAAGCGAGGCTCTGGAGTTTGTTGCCTATCAGATCATCGTCGTCGCCTTTCTACTACTTAGTAGACAGAATTTTAATAACACATTTGCCCACTCCTTTGCCTTTTGCAAACTGCCTGGCACAAAGGTAGATAATCTTTTTTCAAAAGAAGCCCGGACCTATACGGATATAAAAATCAATCCCTATTTTCCGTGGTCACGACATCACACGTGAATGGCTGAACCGATTCCGCTAATTCTTTTTTTGTTGTATTTATAATTGTCAGGAGAAGGTTTTTATAAAAGAAAATGTTAAGAAAATTACGCGGAAAATTAGAAAATTTAAAAATACTTAACCACCATGTTCACCAAGTTCAATGCCCTTTCGGCTGCCTGGAAGGACAATCCTGTATATTTTACCCTGTATATATAAATTACGTGTCACGTTGTTTGTCCGCTATGGACTCTTATATATGTATGGCAAAACAACGTGTGCCAGATCAGCTACTGTTGAATATAATTGCCTGATTGGTGATATTGTGTCGAATACATGTCAGAGGCGTCTTCATCATCATTTTTTTATGTTATAAGATAGCAAACAAGCAGATGGGTCTCCTGCTGGAAAGAGTTAACCATCGCCTATAGACACCTAAAGTGTTAATGGTGCGTTGCTATCTTGTGGCGAGGTCTAATGTCACATGCATAAGTTAACCGGCTACCTTACCCTCCAAACCGGAACACGACAGCGAAAAGCACTGATGCTATTGCGGCAGGAATAGGCAAGGCGGTGGTAACAGACCCGAGCGAGACAATGCAGAACTCTACCACCTAGTAGCCACGATAGTAGTGACTCGCATAGCCAATCGGTCACCTTTTACGACCTGCCTGACAGAACGGCAGTTGGTCTATTCTTCAAAGGAGCCGGGAACCAACACGGGGAAAACACAGAAACAACTTAGAAACTCCCATGAAACGTGTTACAATTATTTCATAAAAACTTTGTCATAGGTAATATCAAATGATTATAATATAAGCGACTTCTCAATTACAATTTTAGTTTTAAAATAGTCCTTAAGGGATTTCTAGTAACGGCCATAAAAATAAATGACAAACAGCCATACAAGGCTGTAAAGTCGCGTAGTCTTACTCGAAATGAACATTCATTTCATCGCAGATGTATAGTTCAACTAACAAGGGATTGTTAATTTAAATTTAGTATCTTAGCTTCGCGTAATGAACGGGAATATGATTGTTATAACGGGATTGTACGAGTAGATTTCTTGTCGCTAAGTCACAAGTATCATTCATTCACGTCCTTAAGGCTGTGAATATTGTTGTGCTAGTTTTGTTTCTTGCCTATTAAACTGGAGATTTATGTAATGAAATCAAAGGGTACTCTTAATTTTTTTATATCATACGATGAAAAACAAGCAGATGGTTTTCGTAATGGAAAGAGAAACCATCGCCTATAGACACCAAACATATTAATGGTGCGTTGCTATCCGTGTGGCGGCATGGTAATACCACATGCATAAGATAAGATAAGATAAGATAAGATAAGATAGTATATAAGCTTACCCCGGCTTCCTTACCCTCTACGCTGAAACATGCCAGTGACAAGCACTGACGCTGTTGCGGCTGGAATAGGTAGCCCGAGTGTGATACCCGGTAATTATCCGATGGTAATTCTACCGTCTAGTAGTCAGGATGGTAGTGACACGTTCAGCCAATTGTTAGCATTTTTTGAACTGCCTGACAGAGTGGCAGATGGTCCTTTCTTTAAATGAAGCCCGGTCAACAAGGGTATATCTCATTGGTATACCACATTACCTTTAATGCAACAACAAAAAAAAAATTGAATTCAAGATTGCTGCAATAGAAAACATCAGCAGTAAATTAAAAAAATGCAACAAGTCTGTTTTGTAAAGGGGCATAGCGTTTTAGTAGTTCTGATAATCTAAAAAACTGTTCTCCTAGACTCTGTCACTACAATGTCCATTGATTTATCATGTAAAGTGGCCAGGCAAAAAAGGTTGAATTTGAACTCTAAGCTCGATCTCACGGTGTCTTGTGAAATCGAATATCAGCTTACTGTGAAGTTTTTTTAGCATATGCAAGAAATAAGTCTTTAATAGAGCCGCAGCCATAGAAAGTATATTTATTTTGCAGAAGAGAGCTATTCGAGCTATTTATAATTTACGTACCCGAGATTCCTTGAGGGACGTATTTAAAAATATAAATATAATGACGGTTTACAGTCAATATATCTATGAAAATATATTGTATGTTCGTAAAAATTTCACTGAATTTAATAAAAATTCTGATAACCATAGTTATAACACGCGTCAAAGAGATAAACTTGCAGTTCCTAAATTTAGATTGACAAAAACAAAAAAGTCATTTCTGGGGGACAGTATACAATTTTATAATAAAATTCCAAATCACATACTCGAATTACCTGACAAAATGTTCAAGACTGTCATTAAACAAAAATTAGTGGCTAAGGCTTATTACAAGTTGTATGATTATTTAGACGACGACTGGACCAAGTAATTACAAAATTATTTGTTATTTTTATTGTTGTAAGTTTTTTTTTAAAATAATTATTGTTGTATTTAATGTTATCTAGTTATGACGGGTATTGTTTATTAATAGTAATTGTTCTAATAATTATTTAATTTTGATAGGATTGACATTGGTTTATTATAATTTAATTATGATTGTTATAATATATATATATTACGATGTACAAATTGTCTTGTCAAAATTTGAATGTTATCTATTATTTAATATCTGACGTTCAAAAAGAGGTTAACATTAATCCTATTTTGAATAAAAAAGTTTTGACTTTGACTTTGACTAATATTGATAAAGTACATATAAGAGCCCAAAAAGAAATTTAATTGAAACTTAGAAAAATTGATATTCTTTGCCTAAATTTATATTTTTTTATTGAACGGTACAATAAGGTTTATACCTTCCTCAAAGGTATGTGAAGTCTATTCACTTCTTTCAGTCTAGTATACTTTCACAACTGCAGTATTTTTTAACTAGTAGCTGACCCGGCAAACGTTGTTCTGCCTTTTTAACTACTCTTATTTTTTTCTATATTTTCTCACCTTTTAAACCTTCCTTGGACTTCAACAATTAATTCAAAACCAACATTAGCCAAATCGGTTCAGCCGTTCTCGAGTTTTAGCGAGACTAACGAACAGCAATTGATTTTTATATATATAGATAAGGCAAAATAGAGGGTAAAATGCGAAAAAACTACCCATAAAGAGTTATTACCGTTTTTTTAAACACGCTTTATGATATTAAGATAACTAAATAAACAAGAGCCGTGATCTTAATAATATATATATATATATATATATATATATATATATATATATATATATATATATATATATATATATATATATATATATATATATAATAGATAACTCTAAATAAAAAAACTTAACAGTTAATTTTTAACAGCTATTTATTTTTTAATCACATTCTAGATTTAAAAAGTTGTAAAATTTGACGAAGGATTTGCTTTTAATTTTACGGATGTTGCTCGTGAAAGTCGTCATTTGGTGTGATAGCCAGAAACAGCCAATTTAGCCGGCGTCGCCTCCGCCGTCTTTATCGTATCTTTAATGAACAGTCATAAACGTACACACTACTTAACGTATTGTGTGGCTTAGACGTTACCTAGCTTTTGTGCGGAGACATGCCAGCAGCCAGCTAAAACGAGCTGAGAGCGAGCTTTGTGGCATTTTCGTTTTGTGGAAGCGATTTTAAACTCCTTAAATATAATAATAATGGTAATTTCAATTCAATTCGTTACTCGGTTAACATTTTATGTAAAAATAGTTAATATCTTGATGCTAATTGCTGAGTGGGGTATTTAATTGAGCTGATTATCGTTTATAAATTTAGGCATACAATGAGACACTAAATTTAACCACAGTTCGAAAGATTATCGGCCATATAAATAACTTAAGTATAACTTTTCCCTTAACTGACGATTTAAGTCCGAGTCCTTATAATCTGCAGTTGGACAACTGTAATTATTATTTATTAAATTTGGAAAAATGGATTTTGATAAACAATTACCTCCTTTAACGAAAATAAAACTGTTTTAACCACAGACCACATAAATACTATTTGAACCCTTTTCTGTGTATAATCTTTACCTTGTAAGACTTACATTCATACGACAGTAGATGTTTAAAAATCAATCATTGTAATGTTTTATTTGCAGCATCCTTAAAAATATAAGCACAATCTAAAAATAAATAAATATTTGTACTGCGGAGAAAAATAGTTATTTCCAATTCAAAAGATTGTAATGTAATAAGAAGTCATAAAGCCGCGTCATAATTTATGTAAGTATCGTGTATTAAATAAAAAAAGGGAGATCCTTTTCGTCGTTCGTACTTTCTGAAACAATGTAGGCCGTACACAAGAAATGCTAATACAGGGCGTTGGGTACAAATTGATACTCAATCGTCGCTCATATAAAACACTCCGTGAGCGAGATCGTCCCATGAATAATAAAAAACTGCCGAAGGTCGGATACACGACGCCGTTTCAACATTTACCAGTTTGCTTACGGCGAACAATAAAATCTATTTCTAGGGTTTAGCGTAGAAAAATGTATAAAATGAACTTAAATATTATTTCACCAATTTGCTTCGAAAGTAATAAGAATATATCAATTATAAGACAAATAGTTTTGTTGTCGATCGACGTCGCGATTAGGTTGGTTATTGTCGTCGACATAAGTATATTATATATTATATTGATGTCGGATATATTTATGTATTACAGGGTTTTTTAAAACTTGACATCAAGTAGGCATACTCTATGCCAGTTCTGGTAAAAATAAGAAAAAATCTACGTCACTTGGTTAAAAAATGATAGGAATACTTTTGAAGATGCTGAGTGAAGTGAGATGGCTTTCCTGATAGCAAGAATCAACGACCTCTTTCAAACACCAAGACGTTAAGGGTGCGTTGCTATACTTGTGGCGGAGCCTTAATGCAACATGCATAAGTGTATCTATCGGTTACCTTACCCTCCAGGCCGGAACACGACAGTTACAAGCACTGACGCTATTGCGGCAGGAATAGGTAAGGCGGTGGTACCAAACCCGGGCGAGGCGTTGCAGCATTCTACCACGTAGTATAATATAACAACTATTATATATATTCACAAATATTATTTTTTTAATCTATTCTTATATTTATATTAACTGTTATCTATACTAATATGATAAAGTTTTTATCTGTTTTTCTTTCAGGGACTTTTATTCATTAGGAATATGTTAGTCCCATCGTATATTTAACTAATAATTTTTCACAAGCTTTATTGATGCAGAAATATATTAATTAAGGATTTGATGTTGGTTGTGCTAGTATGTTTAAATAAACTCCTAATCATGGTTATTAATTTCATATTTCTGCATTATATCTAGCCTTTTTTTTAAATTTACGACATTACGTACGTATGTGTACCATATCATCTATGTTATCAGTGGGTAGTTTTTTTCATATCATAAGATAGTAAACAAGCAGATGACTCTCCTGATGGAAAAAGGAAACTATCGCTTATACACATCAAAGTTGTTAATGGTGCATTGCTATCCGTGAGATGGGATAGTAATGCCACATGTATAAGTTTACCGGCTACCTTACCCTCAAAAATGGAACACCACATTGACAAACATTGACGTTATTGCGGCAGAAATAGGTAAAACGGTGATACCAAACATCCGGGCGAGTCGTTGCGGAACTCTACTACCTATTAATCACGATAGTAGTGACACGTGTAAGCAATCGGTCACCTTTTACGACCTGCCTGGCAAAACTTGGTGTATTGTTCAAAAGAGCCCGAACCAATACGAAGAATCAACATTTTTCAACAGTATTAAAGTGGTAAAATTTATTTGGTTTGTGTAATGTATAACCTTAATATTGTACTGAAATAAAGCTACATTACCACTCAGTAAATGTACACTTGTTGGTAGAATACGCGGATGTATTATAACTTATGTAAACCTATAAAATGGTACCGTCTTCTGAGCAAATAAATTTTATTCATTCATTCATTCATTCATTCACAATGAGTATGGATCACGCGACCGAAGTCGAGAGATAATTTATAAGATAGTAGATATGACATAGAAAGTTTATAAAAATATCAAATTATGAATTAAATTCCAAGAGTAAATGCATCCAATCAACGACCTTAGAGTCTATCGTAGTGGAGTCATACACGTATCTATAGATATCTCAAATAACCAAAACGTAGTAAATTATTAAACGACCTATCATTAAAAGCCGCGGTGTATTACCTCAAATTGCTATCAAACGTAAACGCTCGCATAAATATCAGTTGGAATTAAATCACCTCATGTCGAATTATCCGGAACACGATCGACGATTAACCTAATAGACTACATTTGTAAAGCACAAATGTAGTGTATCACGTACATTTGGTTTACAAATAAAGTGATGTAGTCGTTAATATATTTATAAAACATAGATAAATGATTGGTCTCGCGGAACTTGACCGCAGGGAGATCAATTATTTATGTAAGTTATAATACTAGAAAAACTGGTACTGAAATAGTGGACACTGACCTTGTTAGAAGCGGTATTATAAATCAGATATTCACCTAATAGACTTGATAATATTATTGCAAAGTATAATTTATTTATCTGGTTGCTGTACAAACGATAATCCTGAGTAGTTCACAAAATTATTGTTCATTTTAAAGTTTTTAATCTAACTAGGTACATATTTTCTGAATTTTTTAGTTAGATTATATATTATTAAATTACTTTGTTCTATTCTAGTAATAATTAAATTTATTTAAGACTTTATTTGCCATTCACATAAAATATATACCATGAATACCCGAAATTGTGAAAGTGATAATTTTGAAAAGTTTCAGAGACAAAATTAAGGTAAGTACCTAATTCATTTGCAACTAACTACGAAATGTTAATACTTCAACTCCTATAGTGTACTACTCGAAATCATCATTACACTCAACTCTTACAGCGTGAAATGCTAACCATTAATTAAACTACTAGCGATCGCGCTGTGGTCGAAATTCGACCATAGACTAAACAATAAAATTTCTGCAGTTCTCCGCAATGTAAATTTTTATTGTCTTAAAAAGGCGTACAAGGTTTTTGCTTCACGTATTAATACACAATATATAAATGGAGTATCCTTTAATTTATAGACTAGATTTACGTTTATTCCATTCTATACACTACTGCTTCAGTGGCATTGTAGAAGTCACATATAAGATTTTACGGTAAGTTGCAAATTAATTAGCTTAATTTCATATTTGAATTTTAGATTTTCGCAAACTAACGCCTGAATCTATAAAATCAAAAGATTATTTCATTTCTTAATGATAAAAATAATTCCAGATCCTAGGCTCCCATGTAAATCACTTCACTAAAATCTCAACAAATACTCCACTAATAAACTCAATAATAGTGAAACGTTCCCGAATATTTGGTGTTGTGTAATGGTGCGGGCGTGTAGTGTTTACCTGTGGAATCCGTACAGACAATTAGCTCTTTATGCGATTAAACGCTCAACATCCGCAGGTGTCGACAGTCGACATGACACGCGGCTGCTCATTGCGTTAATGTTACCGTGTACGCGTCACTTGTTACGGACTGATTTGTGACGGTATTTGATTTATTTGAATATACACAAGACTAGAATGTATTACGAAATTTCAAAGGATTTTTCGACTTGAACTTATAGAAATAAAATATTAAGAGTCAATATGATGGCGTTATGTTAGAACCAGGTTTTCGATATTAGGTGTAATTACCCTTGATCCCCGGTGATTCCCTTAGGTCATGAGATCCCGGGAGGAGCGAAAGTGATATTAAGGTTTTTCTGGGAAATTCAAAATCCCAGTAGCAGAACGGAGTCTGGCGGATAATGTATTAGCCCCCTTAGATGAGCACGTAATGCTACTCCGGTTATCACAAGAAATATGCGATAATTATTATCAGGTCGGTAAAATATGGCGTTGAGAATCACCACTCATCTCGCTAACGGACAAACCGGTAGCGCCAGTGCTTGACAATGTCGTGTCCCGGCTTAGAGGGTAAGGTAGCCCGACACCGCCAAACGGATAGCAGTGCACTATAAACATCTTTTGTGGCGATGATTGTCTTTTTTTATCTGGAAAGCTATCTGCTTGTTTGCTATCTTGTGATATAAAAGTGAAATAGCGTGAGGTCTCTCACGCCGTGTCAAAAAATTTATTCCTTTCTCCCGCGGAGCCGTTGAGATGAGACAGGACTTTATTTTAAACTGTAAAGTGTTTTTCCACGTGTTGGCCGGGTTCTTTTGAAGAATAGACCAACTGCCAATCTGCCAGATAGGTCTTAAAACGCCACCGATTGGCCACACGTGTCACTACTTCTGTGACTACTAGGTGGTTGAGTTCCGCAACGACTCGCGCGGGTATTTGTTACCACCGTCTTACCTATTCCCGCCCTAATAGCGTTAATATTTGTCATAGTCGTGTTCCGGTTTGAAGGGCAAGGTAGCCGGTAAACTCATGCACGTGGTATTGTCATCACGTCACACGAATATGACCGCATCATTAGCATCTTTAGTATCTATAGGCAATGGTTTATCTTTCTCTCAGGAGAGCCATCTGCTTGTTTGCTATCTTATGATAATATTAAATTTTTTTGAGTCAAACTAGCTTTCTTAATAGATAATGGTTTGGAAGCTTTGAAATAATTGTTTGGGAGGACTATACTTCTTATTTGGTTTCATATGAATTTGGTAAGGGTTTGATTCAGGGTACCAGACATATAGATCAAAAGTTGGTTTTTGCAGTTTCACTGCATTTAAGTTACATTTAAGTTATTATTCCTCAAATTAGTCTGTAAAGTACGACCAGTAAATATATTATGTCTTTATTCTAAGCCGTGGTAACGGGTATAGTTATTGGCTCTATCTTTAAGCATGAGAGGGAACATCAAATGTGCATTCAACGGCGAGGGAGACAACGAGTGTCGTGAGAGACGCTAGAAGCCAGAAGGAAGTGAGCACAAAGCGGCGGCTTCGAGGTGTCTCGCCGAGACGTGCACAGTGTAATATGAAAGAAACAGAAAATCCATGTTTATTTAATATTATTTATCAATATAAAATATTTTTGTAATAACACTAAAATATAGTTTTGATATTATGGATCTTCACATAATTTCTGAAAATGCTAAATAATTTATTGATGGCTATGTTTCTTCTCCACAATTATTGTAAGATATAGGTATTTAAGCGAAGAATACTTAAAGCTTGTATGTTTATGGCTGTGGATTTTTAGATGATATGAACAGATATAAAATTTAAATTCGATGTAGTCATAATACGATTTGAGATTATTGGTATAAATAACATTTTATTTATCCTTTTTTCAACTTCAAAATTTAAATTAAAAAAGTGGTTGATTGCTGTTTTCATCCGATTTTCGAAAATAGAGTTTTATCAAAACTTGATATTTTGAGATCCTATGAAAATGTACTATTTTTTACTATGACATCAATATGTCTGTATGTATATTTGAGTTTGTAAACAAGGCATTATTTTTAGAGCTTAAAAATTACCGAATGCCGTTCAAAAGAACAAAACTGACCATTTATTTGTAGTTTATTGTTTGCTGTTTAGTTATTTTGTAGAATTACTAATTGGAAAAAATGTAAGAAATACAGTTTATGGCCTAAAAATATTGATAGTAATGGAATAGTTAGTAATGATATTAATGGTAAATCGTTTATGGTTTATTGAAGTACCAAAAAAGTAATATAAATATAGGTGCCGAAAATATTAGACATAAACAAAAAAAGCAAATTTGTATAATAAGGCAGTATTAACTCGAAAACTCTAAACTAAACTTACTTACTGAATACTAATGAATTTAAATTTTTTTCCTTAGTATCAGTAATTGGAGAGAAAAACGACAATTATTGTTTATAGTAGAAAATATTAATAAAGTTCTGACCTGCGCAGCTTTGCCTGCAAGAGCATCCGATATATGAACAACATGCTAGATTAAGATGTCCCTATAGTTTTTCGTACAATTTTCATCCCCTATTCCAACCATTTAGGCGTTAGTTTTTGAAAAAAGGTAGTCTGTATTTGACTCGGTCGCCTAGATCTTCAACTATAATGATTTGATTTCATAAAAATGGGTTTAGCGGTTTAACCGCGGTAAAGGGTAACAGACAGACAAACTTTCGCATTTGTAATATTATTAAACATGGATTCTTCGTAATTTTGAAACGAACATTTCTTTCTAGTCAATGTTTAGATATAATGTAATATGTACTCTCTGTCACTTGATTACTCTGTACGTTTAAAATATAAAGCGAAGGAGTCTGATTCAACAAGCCAGTGCATCGGCCTTCACCAGCAGGCACCATAAAGATATTGAGCATGCATTGTCGCTTGCGGTATTGTATTCCAGCATCACCTACGATAACACAGTCCGCCACCGGCCTCTTTGTCTACCTAATTGTTATATTTCGAACAAAGACTTGCAGAAACAAATGATGTGAAAGCTTGTTAGCACTCGGGCTAAACGCTTTGTATAATAACATGTCTTCAGACAATTGTTCAATGTTTCCAATACGCGAGGAAATTTGCTATGTGTGAATGCAATGTGAATTTATATTTCTGTTACACGGTTACACGTGTAATTAAAGCATAATCCTACACATGTTTTGTTTATATGTTTGTGTTTATTACATCATGAGGCTGTGCGATTTGTCTTTGTTAACAGCCTCGATTTTTTCCATTTATGCCCACAAAATGTTAGTGCTTTCCACAGTCATTTGTCCTTCTGCCAGGCAGTTCGTAAGTTGTGAACGATTGGCTATGCGAGTCATTACCATCATGGCCCCTATTTGGTAGAGTTTCGCATTTTCTCGCCCGAGTCTGCTGCAATTGCCTTGCTTATTCCTGCGCAATGGCATCAGTACTTATCACTATAGTGTGCCAGTTTAGAGGGTAAGGCAGTCGGTAAACATTAAGACTCTACAGCAAGAATAGCAACACACCATTAACATCTTTTGTGTCTATTGGCGATGGTTGTCTGTTCCCATCGGGAGAGCGATTCTGCTTGTTTGCAATCTAATAGTTATGTTAAAAGCCCTCATTAGTAAGAGCTTAGTTATTACTGAGATCGATTTTTGACTATTAGAAAAATCGTCTGTTAATCTTGATGTTATAAATGCTAATTAAAAATTATGTTACTTCGGTAATTTAATGATAAATTACTTAGGCGCATTGCGCATTACTGTAGAAATTTAATCGTTGATAGTGATTGACGTTTTGTGGCCAATAAAATGGGGGCTGTTGAGCAAAAATACGGAATCCCACAGAGTAATAACGAATCAAGAGCTCGATATGCCGATATAACGCTAATGATCTTCAATTTCAAATTTCCACCGGCCCGAGGTTTATTCGTTTTAAAATGTTCGACTTGAGCGGCGCTATAAGCGCTGAGCGATCACCCCCCACTATGTGGCATCAATCATTTTTAGAGGGTTTCGCTTATCCAAGTTTTCTTCCTGCCTCCGTCCTATGCTTCAACTTTTACATCGAATGATCTCAGTTAAACCAACAGAGCGTTCGGCGTCTCGTAACCGCGTTTCGTATTATTTTTTATGAATAAATAATATTATTCCTCAAGGGAAAGAGGGATTGGATTTCGTTAAATATGGTTTAGTAATTGAATTGAAATCTTTCAATGTCGGCGTTCAATTAAGCTTTAGATTTGGTGCTTGATGAGGGCATTTCCCATTGTTTCTGACAAAACAATAATTAGATTTGTATTGTTTTGATGCGAACAGAAATTGGATTTTTAATATAAATTATTCTAACTACATTCCATTTGTAGGAATGATATGGGTACGAAAGGACGAATGAGATGGCAAGAGATAGGGATGAGTAGTAAGAGAAAACACTTATGCTTGTAAAACTGGGATAACGCAAAATGAAAATTTGCTAAACTTCAAATCGTATTAATTTTTAGTTATGGAATATTATGACGTGTTGTATGTATAAGTCTCAAAAATTTAACTTTAATTTATATATATATATATATATATATATATATATATATATATATATATATATATATATATATATATATATATATATATATATATATATACACATATATATATATGTGTGTGTGTGTATACTCCCCGTATGGTCCAGTTTTTCGGGATAAAAAGTGGCGTTCTGTCTACCTGTGTGCCAAATTTCATCAAAATCAGTTTAATACTTTTGGCGTGATTGAGTAACAAACATCTATCCATCAATTCGTATATTCAAACATCCAAATTTTTGCATTTATAATATTAATATAGACATAGATTTATTATTAGAGACTAGTTATTGCACGTATCTTCACTCGCTCCGATTCCGTTGTTACCTCTTTGTTGTCTGAATTTTCAAAAATAGATTCTTAGCGGACGCCTAATCTAGGAGTCTGCTTATTTCTATGCTACAACACCATTTATGTCTATGCTGAATATCGTTCAGATCCGCCTAGTACTTTGAACTGTATTTTGATAGAGTCAGCTAGTCACTTTTCCCTTAGGTACATCTAGATAAAAAGTAGCCCTCTATCTACCTGTGTGCCAAATTTTACGCAATTTTTTCCCCATATTGGTCGCGGGCTTTTTTGAAGAATGGGCTAACTGCCGTTCTGCCAGGCAGGTCGTAAAAGGCGAACGATTGGATATGCAAGCCACTCCCGTCGTGGCTACTAGGTGATAGAGCTGCATTGTCGCGCACGGGTCTAGTACCGACGCCTTACCTATTCCTGCCGTAATAATGGCAGTGCTTGTTACTGTCGTGTTCTGTTTTGGTGGGTAAAGTAGCCGGTAAACTTATGTTATTAGACCTCGCCTCAAAATAGCAACGTACCATTAATATCTTTGGTGTCTATAGGCGATGTTTGACTCTTTCCATCATGAGACCCATGTGCTTGTTTGCTATTTAATGACATAAAAAATAGACATAATTAAATCTAAACTAAGTTATAGAGGCACATGTATCAAATATTTTCCTAATGTAATTTTAATTACACCTATCTGTAGATGCTGTCAGATATGATTAATGTATTGTAATGTCGGACGCAAGATTTTTAACTAAGTTAAGATTAAAATGGCTTATGGTATTATGATCGCGAGCTTCGGGGCGACAGATCCGTCATCTTTCCATAGCAAATTACAATGACATCCGCCGGGAGGCTTTCAGCCAATTCAACTTGAGCCAATACCTTAGGCAACCTTCAAAATTAATATTATAAAAATTAAAACAATGTTAGTGACACAAATATTCTTTAAAATTAATTTCACAATATTAAAAAGTTACTATTATTTGAAAATTTGTAAGTTTGCCTCTGTGGTCTAGTGATCCGATGTCGGTGTCGATAACCCGGGACGGGTTCGATTTCCGGGTCGGTCAATTAAAAATGTGTTTTTTCAGTTTTCTGATAGAAAACAACGTTGACCGAGTTGGATAAATATTCAGTTGACGATTAAGTATCTAGCCAAAGATCTTTACGCCCATATGCCCAAAACTAGGCAGAGGTAGGTACAAGTTTTCTGATATAAAAACAACGTTGACCCAGATTAGATAAGTGCCCGATTGGCGATAGGCTTGCCACCTATAACATTGTGGGACTAAGTATCTAGCCGAAGATCTTCTCGCCCGTACCCCCGATAAGGTAGGCAGAGGTACAACAAGTGCACCCACGATTAGCCGAAGCTATTCAGTCCCATACTGTGATATGTGGCAAGCTTATCGCAAACCGGGCACATATCAAATCCCAGACATAGTCGTTTTTATCAGAAAATTTAAAACATTAATCAATTTCCTGATCCGAGAATCGAACCCGGGACCTTATGCGGTCAACACCGATACCGGACTACGATATTCGTATTAGGCATTGACAACTTATAATGTAACAACCCACCCCACCCCACCCAGTACCCATCGCCTTCCACAGTTCTACGAATACTCGTAAGTTAATCTCGGTTTTTGTCTTCTTGTCAATTAATAATTCATTATTTTTTTTATATTTTTCTCATTGCTAAATGATTTTTCTTTTACTATTACATAGCTTAGTTATTTCTTTTATACTTCAAGAAATTAAAATACTTGTGTTTGTAATAAATTTCCTTAATTAAAAAAAAATATTTAAAAAAGGCTAATTTCTAAAACACATTGTTGTAATAAACAAAAATAATGTTTGCTCTTTGGCTCAGGAAACAATTTGTGGTAAAAATCCACGTTATAGACGAGCGATGTGAGCAACGGGGGTACTTTTTTATATTTTACCCGCTGGGGAGACGCGGGCTGATCTTTGTTTTATGAGAACGATTAAGAAAAGCATATTTGAAGTGTGTACTTGGGCTTTATTTGCACCCCAGCGGGGAAAGCACGCTTCATTGATCTGTAATCGTTTTTCACATTTTATTGCTACCATGCTTTATTTATTCGAGGGTCATAAGTATGTCGGAGTTATGAAGTTGTTTTGACTATTAAGAGATTTTCGACTGTTAAGAGATCACTTTGTCATGGTTAATTAAATTAGTATTGAGTAAGATTTTATTCTTTCCGAATTAATCATACTTAAGACTATATAATATGATCTATGCGGTGTGTAAAAAAACACTGTACGATCGTGAAAGATATAGGTTATTACAGTCTTATATATGTAATTATTTTATGGATATTGAAAGATAGATTTTCAATATATTTGCTCGATTTAAAGGGAAGTTTATCAAGTTTAGTAATAAATTGATGCATTTTAATATACGACATTTCATTTATTTTAATAAAAATATTTTTTGTCGATAATGTCCTTGACCTACTTATATACCTCTTTCAGATAGGACAGGTTTTTTATACACTGTATAAAAAAATGATTAGCTGAAATGTTTGTATGCGCATAACATTGAGATAAATGTAGCATCAGGATAATTCTTTTTTCAAGTGACATCCCAAAAGAAGGAGGTTATCAGTTCGACTACTTATATTAATTTTTTTTTGTGTGTTACCTCAGAACTTGGTCATTTACGAACCGATATTGAAAATTTTTTTTTGTTTTGAGGGCATACGTGTGGTTCTGTTTATCATGCTTTCATAACTTAGTTTAGGTTTAATTATTTCTAAATGTACTTTTTACTGTGTTGGTTCAGTATCCTTTGAATAATAGACCAACTGTCTTTCTGCTAGACAGGTCGTAAAAAGGCGATCGATTGGGCATACGTGTCACTACCATCGTGATTGTTAGGTGGTAGAGTTCCGCAACGTTTCGCCCATGTATTCGGTACAACCGCGTTACCTATTTCTGCCACAATAGCGTCAATGTTTGTCATTGGTCGTGTTCCGCTTTGGAGGGTAAGGTAGACTTAAGCATATGTGGCATCGTCACAGCAACAGCGTCGTGACAGCAATGCACCATTAACATCTTTGGTGTCCATAGGCGATAGTTTTTCTTTCCATTAAGAGAACCATCTGATTGTTTGCTATCTTATGATACAAAGAAAAATTTTATGCCTCTAAGAAACTCTAACGGCGATTAGTTCTTGAACGGCCTGTTGGTTGAGTGGTTAGCAAACCTTACTACAAATCGACAGGGCTCAGGTTCAGTTCCCGACAGGGACAAACATTTGTGCTATGAGTATAGATGTTTGTATTTCTGGGTTTATATATATATATATATATATATATATATATATATATATATATATATATATATATATACACATATATATATATATATATATATATATATATATATATATATATATATGTGTATATATATATATATATATATATATATATATATATATATATATATATATATGTATATATATATATATATATATATATATATATATATATATATATATATATATATATATATCTATGTATTAGTATCGTTGACTAGAATCCAATCACAAGCAAATAATTTTCTTACTTTTCTAACCCAAAGTCAATCAATTCATGTAATTTAGGATTTTTAGGATTTTTAGTGTAGTAGTGTATAGTAGTAGTAGATCTTGTGAACACCATAATTAAAAAAAAAGGATATATTAAAAAATTTTAATATCTTCATTAAACTCTCTTTTAACAAACACTGTTTATCAATCAAAGCACGATACTGGTCCGTTCAATTTTCAACTATGATTAATTTATTAATTTATTTTTCGTACACCCAAGCAGCCCTGTTATGTATTATTTAATAAATACAGTTTTGAGATGGCTGATAACATACTTAAAAACACTCAATTCTTTTATAACTTATAAAGTGATTGCTAGTCATATAATTTTAAAGTTTGATGAAGATATTGCTGGTGGAGGTCACGATGACGACGATGATGATAAATAATAATAAATAAATAAATATTCAGGGGACAAATTACACTTACTGATCTAACCCCAAAGTAAGCAAACTATGTGCTTGTGTTATGGGTATTAGTCAACGATACTAATACATAGAAATACATATATAAGTAATAGAATATTTTTTATAAACACTCAAACTCGGAAATACAAATATTTATGCTCATCACACAAATGCTTGTGTCCGTCGGGGATCGAACCTGAGCCCCGTCATTTGCGTAGTCAGAGTCGCTAACCACTCGACCAACGGAGCGGTCAACGATACATACATAAATATGAATGCGATGGCATGTTCATTTCGATTTTAAAAACTACTTTTTTATAATACAACCATTTTACAAAAGAAGTATACGAGGCATAGCGCTTTAAGCAATTCAAACTAAAATCCTAATCGCCATATACAATTATTTATCTTGTAAACACTATATAGAAGTTTCAACCCTTCTTAGATGGACTGCATCCCCAGGCAGTACACCTTGCCTGGTTGGGAAGGTCTCCTCATCCACATCTTCATAATTAGTGTGACGTCATCAACCTCTGCAGTTGTGACGTCACCACGACAGTAGTTGGTACGCTGGTCCTCCTGACAAGCTCTTTCAGTGGTACAAACCAGCGCGAGCAGCGCCACAGAGGTGTCTCATTCAATTCATAAGTTGCCAATTAATTATTAGTTATTTATTTAATAAAGTTTAAATTTTAGTAAAACAAAATATATTTTTCTCTTGTTGAGTCGCTAGCTTGCCCCAGTAGTCCAGAAGGAATCGGCGCATGAGTACTGAAAACTATTCCACCTCAATTTTTTTATGCGATCCTCTTCTAATTGCCTCACTGATGATATAAATGCATGTTGCAAAAATAGCCGATTCCTCCTGGACTACATATTTTCTGACATATTAATATACAGTTACTAGAATCAAAGACTGTCTGTAACGTAAAGTATGACAGTTTGGGCTTTCGCTCTGTAAGTGACTTGAATACTAAATGCGGAGCTCTTTACGCTACGAAAGGGTTCTCTTAATTGTGTTTTATTCAAAACTGCTAACCAGTAGGTTGTGGCCTATCTTTAACAGTGAATCGGAAAAATTTAATTCTTTCGTATGGGATGAGTATACACATCGATTTGTTGCTTCAAGAATAGAACATCTGACCTCCTGCTGGGCAGTTCATAAAGGGATTGTTTAAGCGTATTACTAAGCAGCTGACCAGCGCAGCTTCGCTCTCGTAGTAGGGTAATATATCATCATCAATATAATGTTATAAAAAAATATAAGAAGCTTATGTTTGAACCCTGGAATTAAACTATTTTAATGCAAAATTTCATCAAAATTAGTTCGTAAAAGCGTAATAGACAGATAGACTTTCACATTTATAATATTACTATAGATTATCTGAATTGCTTATTATGTATACGTACACTTTTTAATTGTCTCTAACATATGATCACGAAGAAGCTAATGCAAACCATGCAATCAATATGACGCCCTTATGTACGTTCTCTAAACGGCTAAGAGAAATTCTCCACACCGGAACACGTCGGCCTCATAACATTTATATCATACTAGCTGTTTCCCGCGACTTCGTCCGCGCGGACTTCGTTTACTCCGCACCGCTCCTCCCCCGTAGGTGATAGCGTGATAATATGTAACCTATATGTTGACCTGACCTGTTAGTAATATTCATGCAATATTTAAAGTAAATCCATGCAGTAATTTTTGAGTTTACCCCGGACATACATACAGGGGCGGGCTCCCGGGCGGGCGGGCGGACGGACGGACGGATAAACAGACAGACAGACAGACAGACAGACAGACAGACAAACAGACAAAAATTCTAAAAACTATATTTTTGGCTTCGATATCGATTGTAGATCACGCCCCAAGTATTCTTTTAAAAAAATATTCAATGTACAGTTTTGACTTCCCTACGATTTTATTATATGTATAGATTAGTGCAACACACTAAAATGTGTAAACATTAAAAATTACATCACGTAAAACTCAATGGCATTACAAGACTCCAATGTAGCGTTTTGGTAGTCAAAAAATTAATTGCAAGTGGCGTCGCCGTGATTTAGACGACCGAAATGTGGTCGTTAGT
Source organism: Apodemia mormo (assembly GCA_036924255.1). Lineage (NCBI taxonomy): Eukaryota > Metazoa > Arthropoda > Insecta > Lepidoptera > Riodinidae > Apodemia > Apodemia mormo. The sequence goes on from JAUPFN010000005.1 coordinate 12,954,482, forward strand.
GCGAATTGAACGAAGGGGTTGCTCTCGCGCCCCCCATATAATTAAACTTTACCCGCTTTGATATTTTTGATAATGGCTATCATGTTTAACATTGGTGTAAAAATGTCTTTACACGTTTGTTTTAGATTGCTCCATCGATTATTGTCACTAACGTCCGTTTTAATGTAGGTTGTTTTATAATGTTGCATTTTTATACTGAATTCCATTTTTAAAATTTTTTTAATGAAAATCTATCAATAAATGTAAATTTCTCCCGTGTTGGTCTCGGGCTTCTTTGAAGAATAGGCCAACTGCCGATCTGCCAGGCAGGTCGTAAAAGGCGATCGATTGGCTATGCGAGTCACTACCATCGTGGCTACTAGGTGGTAGAGTTCTGCATTGTATCGCCCGGGTCTGGTACCACCGCCTTACCTATTCCTGCCGCAATAGCGTCGGTGCTTATCATCGTCGTGATCTGGTTTGGACGGTAAGGTAGTCGGTAAACTTATGCATGTGGCATTAGACCTTGTCACAAGATAGAAACGCACCATTACCATCTTTGGTGTCTATAGGCGATGGTTGATTCTTTTCATTAGGAGACCCATCAGTTTGTTTGTTATCTTATGATATAAAAAAATTAAAAAACAGACAGGCAACATTTAAAAAAGTTTATTAAAAACTAAAAATATGTAAACGGTTGACCCTACGGGCCATCCCTGAAAATTCCCACTAAATAAAGGTATTTTAAGCTCAAAAGAGCAAAAAATACAAGTATAGATTTTTCAGTTCAAATATCTATTTTGTTAAATATGGCAGTATATTAATTTTTGAAAAGTCGTATATTTTGAAAACGATAATGGCATTCAACTCACATTTTGAGATACAAAATATTGCTTTACCTAAATAATCGATAGGTTGAAAAATTTCGATGCAATGTCAAAAAACATTTTATTTTTAATTTGCTGACCTGGCAAATGTTGTTCTGCCTTGGTAACTACTCTTATTTTTTTTCTATATTTTCTCACCTTTTAAACCTTCCCTGGACTTCAACAATTAATTCAAAAGCAAAATTAGCCAAATCGGTTGAGCCGTTCTCGAGTTTTAGCGAGACTAACGAACAGCAATTGATTTTTATATATATAGATTTCGTCATTGCTAAATTCCAAACAAATTGACCGATTTTGATTAAATTAACGGTATTTGACGAAGTTTTTAAAGGAGAAAAGCTGGTAAGATTGTTAAGTCAATCGGTGAATTAGCTTGAAAGTTATTTAAAAAAATTAAGTAAGTTAATTTTTTAATAAAATAATAAGTTAAGTAAGGTAATTAATAGATGTGTTTAAATAATTTTAATATATTGTATACTTCGACTTATGTATATTTATGGTAAAGTATTTCACTTTACCGGGTTGGCTGTAAGAAATCTCTTTTTAGAGATAAGCTCGCCTTTTGTACCTTCTTAAAAATACTGCTTGCTGTTATTGTTTTTTGTTGTTCCGTTGTGTACAATAAAGTATTAAATAAATAAATAAATAAGTTTGCTAAAAACAACGTAATTTTAATATTTGAAAAGCTATAAGTTTTGAGAATTAGATTCGATTTTGATTTCTGAAATGGCATTTGACGTAGTTTTTTTAGTACTAAAATATCGTAGAATACCAAAAAATGGGTGAAAAATTTGCTAGCTATGTCGAAAAAACACGAAAAAACTTTTCGTCAACGATTACTCCTAAACGGATAAACCGATTTTGATGCAATTTATGTGTTAGATGTAGTTTTTTTGAGGAATAGAGCTGATTAGTTTTTGTACTCAATCGGTATATGTATCTGGAAGTTGTATTAAAAAGTGTACTATTTCGTCAAAATTATTTTTGGTGTTTTTTCAAAATTTTTCAAAAATCTGGAAGTTCAAATTTTCAGGAAGTCTAAGTTGAGCGGAATCGAATGTCATCAATCGCGTTTCGATCGATCCAGGGGTTCAAAAGTCATGAGATGTTTACATATACATACACACACACATACATACGTACAGACATACTGACGTCATTGTGAACATAGTCGGAAAAGGTTCCTAGGACTCAAAACGTAGACAGATGTCTACGTTTTGAGTCCTAGGTGGTGAAAACTCGGTTTTCGAAAATCTGGGTAAAATCAGTAACTTTCTTATCTACATATGTAGTGGGAAGTTAAAAAACTGATTTAGATATGTTATAAGAGTAAGAAAGTAAATGGCTAAACGTGGGTGCACTAGTTGTAACTCTGCCTACCTCTTTGTGGATAAAATTTAATTATGACAGTAGAACTTTGAAAATAAGTGACTTCCTTCGTCAAATAGTTGTAATCTAAAATTAACAAATAAATATAAATACAACAATAATTACAATTTCATTTTAAGCAAGAATTCATAAATTATGCGTCACAGTGCTATTGTTTTGTTGAAGGAGAGCATAACACAAAATAAAGGCGTATTAATTATTCAGCGCCACACTCGTCGCAATCAGAATAAGTGCTGATGTTTCTGTCAGCCGCTGCGGTGGCGGTGTGCATGATTAGAATTCTTAAGCTCCGCCGAAGGCTTGATTAGAGGAAATTAAAATCATTATACTCGGGCGCTCTACCGCCACAATGCCGTTTTACTCGACTAACGTAAAAATAAGGGAAACGCACATAAAGAAGGCGGCCGGCGGAAACGGAAGCGGCACCATCTTGGAGCCGCCGGGCGGGAAAACAATGGAATCGTTAATTAACATTTTCTTACGCCTCGCGGCTGTCGAACGAACAGTTAATCGGACAAAATATTTACGACGAAGACGCAATGAAAATTCCGTTGATAAAATTGCACAAGTGATGATTAGGGGAGCGCAAGGATTATGAAAATGTAGTGAGATTAATTTTCTATAATTCCAATTAACTACGTATTTTTAAACTTTATTAGAAATATTTTTAATTCATTATCTATTAAAAACTGTAATCTGTCGAATAAATGAGGAAGAAACAGTAACGTTTTGAATGGTCGTAAAGGCGATCTTTAGGATCATTCAAAAAGTTGACTTCGTAATACAGGTTGGTCTAGCCCCCCTCTGAAGGTACAAGGCTACAGGTAGATCTATTCTGAGTGGATTAGATAATATTGATAATAAAATAAAGTGAATTAATAAAGCCTATAAACCTATTTCATGTTTATAGACATAAAATAATCGACTGATGGCCATCAACATTTTTTAAACGATTTTTTTAGAGTAATTATCTATCTTCAAAACTTAAAGTTATACAGAATTTGAAGAATTAAGGTTTCTATTTATAATCATATACTTAAGAATCAAATTAGTGTATAAATTTAATACTGAGTGTGATTGAAGTTAGTTGAGCTACACATTTTCTTTCAACCGATAATAATGAACAACCGCGCCGCGGCGTGTAATAAAAATGAATAAGATGTTAAAAAAGTTTTGAAATTAAAAATACTTTATCTAATTCTAATCGGCATGTTGGTATGTTGCCAGTCGTTACAGCCAATAAAACTTCCTGAGTAGTGGATTACCGCCATTAAACGTTATCCCAGTTGTAAAAGGAGTAATCAATGCTGCTCAATGTGGCCTCAATGCTCACTAGTGATGTCCAACGTATTAAAAATCATCTAAACCTTTCTAAAAAACTTTCATAAATTTAATTGTAGATTAAAATAAAATCCTAAATATCTTTCGATCCGTGACTTTGTTCGTGTGAAAAAAACTTTTTTTTGTTTAGTCGGGTAAAAAGTAGTATGTAATATTTTCATGAACATATATATATATATATATATATATATATATATATATATATATATATATATATATATATATATATATATATATATATATATATATATATATATATATATATATATATATATATATATATATATATATACAAAAAATTAGATCAGATTTGTTAATCCAGAGATTAGCGCGTTCAACAAACAAACACAAAACTCTTCCGCTTTATTCGTTAAAATTAATTAGACTTTAATGTGTTTAGAATTTAATGTGCCGTGGTGAGAGACCTGGAGTCCTGAAATACAGGTTTTACCTAGTTTAGGCTCCAGTCCACCGTTTATTGTAATACCTACTAGTTGAAGTTGTAAAATAACTTGTAATTGAAAATTGGTGGAAAATAAACTCTTATTATTATTATTATTAATTAATTAGACCGTTAATATTTAACCTTATGCTTTAGAGCATGGTAGGCCGGGAGGAGGGCAGGGTAACTTGTGAGACCGCTACGGTTATGGACATGACCGTAAGTGAACGTAAGTGAAGCGAACATGGTTAAACATACGAAAAACATGTGTACGTATGCGCTGTACAATAAAAAATGAAATACATTCCACTCATTTTAAAGGTTTAAAATATCATTAAGTCATTAATACTTAAGTCTTTCAGACCACGAAGCAGTGGTAACAGCAACCACAGTGGCCTCAATTATTAATTGTAATTTTTGACAGGCACCTGTCAATTTCGCAGTGCTCAACCCTTCCCTAATCCTCCCCAAGACGCAAGGTGCTGGGACGTCTCCTTAGTTCCCCCGGAATAAATTAGCTCACTCCCGGCCACATCGGGATATAAAATTTTGAATATGAATGGAAAATTTTGCATTTGTAATAAACCGCTTTTCCCTGTAACGCTGCAGATGCGAATTCAAGGACTGGATAAAAATAGAATCCAAGCTGTGTCGTTTCTCAGGTGGCCCGCCATAAATATTTATTAATTATTTTTTCAATAATCTCTCCACTCTAGTATCCTCCGAGGACGGAGGGTTAACTTCTACGTTAATTGCTTTTGTTTCGTTTGAATAAGTATTGTTTTTGACTGCTCACGCAAGGTATTGGGATTTGAGTAATAAAATCTTTTAAGGGCTAATTTTTAAAGGTGTCTTACGAATTAATGTAATTAAAAATCATTAACATGATGCATCATTAGATTAGCTCATATAAATAATATTTTTAACGTTTCTTCGGTAAGTTTACGATTATATAAACTTATTTTTTGTAATTACTACCAAGTTTAATTTTACTCATTCAGTGTTTGCCTAGTTACAAATTAAAGGATTTTTTAGATATTCAATGAAAACAACATACAGTGTTAAATTAATCGTAATTTGGGGTATACACTATAGGTACATATCTTTATCTTTACACATAGTCCTTAATAACATTCTAAAGAATAAGTATTAGACTTTTTTGTCGTTACATAAGTGAACAAAAAGTATTTAAAAAAAATAAAATGTATAAAAACACCTTTATTTTACTTACATCCATAAAATTGCATTGTAATAGAAATCAGTGTTGTAGTTCGAACACCTAATTGATTTTATAATTCCAAGAGCAATAAAATGCATGTAGCAGCTGATGCGACTTTCCTGTCACAAAAATGTTTATTTTATTAAGTTTTTTTTTAACATTTACAAAATGAATAAAAATACTTTCAGTTAGTTATAAGGATAAACATTTATTAATGGAGTTTTCCTTCTTAGTCAAGAACGAATATTTGTTGACTAAAGTTTCCATGTCTAAATATCAATTAATTTTTTTGTGATCCGATCGCTAAGAGTTTCAGTTTTTCTAGAACTATTTAGATTTCTCGAATCTTTTTCAAGTTTTGTTTTCCTTGTCTTTGTAATAAACATTTAAAAATTGCCTCATTGCTCCAAAAGTTCTTATATGATGCGCTAGTGTTTTTTTTTGACTTTAAATTATTTTTACTTTCCAACGTTTCAGTTCAGCATAAAGCAAAGCATCAGCAAAAAGGTCTCTGGCACGATTCTCACATCGGTGAAGGTTTTTTTAATTTTTTTATAAGTACTAAATTTTTCCACTAAATTTTGTATAGGTATTTTTCCCCATGTTGCTCCGGCCCTCTTTTGAAGAATAGGCCATCTGTTTTTTGCCAGGCAGGCTCTAGCTCTAAGAAGCTCTAATAACAAGTAGATGGCTCTTCTGATGGAAAAAGACAACGATCACTTATACACAAAAAAAATTATTTTTTTATATCATCGGATAGCAAACAAGCAGATGGGTCTCCTGATGGAAAGAGTCAACCATCGCCTATAGACACCAAAGGTGTTAATGGTGCGTTGCTATCTTGTGGCGAGGTCTAATGCCACATGCATAAGTTTACCGATTACCTTACCCTCCAAAATGAAACACGACAGCGACAAGCACTGACGCTATTGTGACAGGAATAGGCAAGGCGGTGGTACCAGACCCGGGCGAGACAATGCAGAACTCTACCACTTAGTAGCCACGATGGTAGTGACTCACATAGCCAATCGGTCGCCTTTTACGACCTGCCTGGCAGAACGGCAGTTGATCTATTCTTCAAAGGAGCCCAGAACCAACACGGGGTAATTGTGTATTGCTATCTATTTGGTGGGTTGGTAATTCCACTTGCATAAGTTTACCGGTTACTTTAACCTTCAAACCAGAATACGACAGTGACAATCGGTGACGCTATTGCCACAGAATACTTAGAGACTACCAGAAGTCAATGTTACATACAAGTATTATTCGAGCATAGCACACATAGATACCTCTCACGGACACGATATCTCCGACTGGTGCAATACAAACTGTACTGAATCATTCCGAGATATCGCGCCCGTGAAAGGTGTCTATGTGTGCGTTGCTCGAATATCACATGTATGTAGATTGACTACTGAATCTCCAGTATACTGTGCTATTGCGCATGTATGATGATAGTACCGAAGAGCTTGCGCACTTGCAATTTTAGAATGAACTCTTGTACTGATTTACAACTTCAATACTAGTATATTGTTTAAAAACCAAACGGCTTACTAAAGAATCATCATGGCTTTTAGAATAATTTATATATGACCGCCCCGTTGGTCGAGTGGTTAGCGACCCTGACTACGCAACCGACAGGGTTCGATCCCCGACGGGGACAAGCATTAAATGTCTGTCCTGTTCTTATTAATCCCTATTAACAGTGTCGGATCTGCAAATCATCAGTTTTACAGGAGAGCGTGGCAAAGTTTAAATTGTTTATATTTTTTTAATTATAAGAGTTAGGTTTCCAATGAAATACTATGTATTAATAGGCATTCAAGAGATTAAGTACATTGTATTTATACTTATAAAATTGACCGCCCCGTTGGTCGAGTGGTTAGAGACCCTGACTACGCAATCAACGAGGTTCGGGTTCGATCCCCGACGGGGACAAGCATTTGTGTGATGAGCATAAATGTTTGTATTTTCGGGTTTGGGTGTTTATTATATATATTCTATAATTTTATATGTATTTCTATGTATTAGTGTCGTTGACTAACACCCATAACACAAGCAAATAATTTGCTTACTTTGGGGTTAGATCAGTAAGTGTAATTTGTCCCGTGAATTATTATTATTATTATTATTAATATTATATTATTATTATATTATTATTATTATTATTATTATTATGCGCTACATATTTTGCCAAATAAATGGTTGGTCAGCAGGCGCGACGAGTCCGAACAATATAAGCTTTACATTGCATGGCACGAAAATAAAAAAAATCACAAAACGGTGCATTTCTCACAAAAAACGAATTTTATCATTAAGTATAGATCGTAAATTGGCATGTTTTCCTAAATTTTCGCTACACTGTCTTTAGATGCTATTTAGAAAATCTGTTTATCTGCTTTCTGATGTAATCAATCGTGAGTGAGTGATGGCAATGCACATAAATTACGATTATATTAATGGCAAGTATGGATGCGCGAGTATTTCTCCGCAGGCCATCGTTGAGCGATCGAGGCAATTTGTTGCCGCAACATGCGGCCACCCTCGCGGCATATTAATTTTTCATTTGACCAAGACAGTTATAGAAGGCAAATAGTTAGATAATAAAGCCAATTTTTTGATAATTCTATATAGTTTAAAATAGAATTTGAGTACTTCATTGAACTAAGGAGGAAATTATACGCGCAGACGTGTTATTACGTAGGCAATTTACGAGTCGTTTGATTTCAATTAATCCCATTTTTTATAATAAATGCACGTTCTTACATGTGACTAAGGTAATTTAAATCAATTATTGTGTCACAGTACTGGTTGTTATAAGAGTACCTAACTTTCAAGCGACGAAAAAACGGAGGTTATAAGTTTGACATATATGTAATATGTATGTTATATCGTCGAAATTGCATAATATTTTAGTTTTATAATCTATTTACGTGTTCAACTACGTTTACTAAATTTCGTGAGTACATGTATGTTTGTATGTTTGTCTACGAATTTCTCGTGAACTAAATAAAAATCATATTGAGATAATTTTTATTTTAATTAGGTATATTCAAACTTAGGGAACAGTCCAAATTTCATTACAACCGGTTCAGTAGTTTTTGAGATAAGGAGTTGGTATTTGAAGTCTTGAAGTATATATATATATATATATATATATATATATATATATATATATATATATATATATATATATATATATATATATATATATATACAGTATGGGCTAGGCCAAAGAAACGAAAGAGGTGAACGACTAATAGAATATGCATTTGAATATAAACTAGCAATAATCAACACTTATTACAAAAAAAGACCCAGCAGAAGATGGACTTGGAAGTCACCAGACGAAAGTGTTAAAAACGAAATCGACTACATCATGACAAATGTCCCAAACATAGTACAAATTATGAAGTTCTCAATAACGTAAAGTTCCGAACAGACCATAGATTACTTAGAGCAACATTCTTATTAAACCAATCGAAAAGAAGCAGAAAATGCTTTGAACAAACACCAAAACTTCTGAAAACTGAAGAAGAAATAAGACAATACATAGAAAAACTTGAATTAAACATCGAAAATAATTTATTGGATAACAGAAATGTACAATCTTACTATGACGCGCTAGAAACAATTATAACAAAAAGTTTGACTAACCAAGCCACTCCTAAAAAAGAAAAAAGACACAATATATTTAGCAAAAAAACAATAGCCTTAATTAGCAAGCGCAGTGAATTAACAATAAGAAAGAATAAAGATGCAAATACAAAGAAAGAACTAAGCAAATAATATAAGGAAACTAGCAAAGCGATCAAAAAAGACTACAGTAAGTACAGAAAAAGGATAATAACAGAAAATCTAAACAAATTCAGAAGCGCAAAGAAAGCATTTAAAGAATTAAACTTAAGAAAAACGTGGATACAAAAATTAGAAGATCAACATATAGAAACTAAAACAAGACAAGAAATCATACAGCAGGCAACTAATTTCTACCAAGAACTATACAAAAACAAAAATAAAACCGTCGACGAAGCCAACGAATCACACTTGGGTTATAACATGGAAACAATAAGATCGATAGAAGAAAAAGAGATATACAATCAGCTAATACAACTAAAATCAGATAAGAGTCCTGGTCCTGATGGAATCACAAACGAAGCCTTAAAAATAGGTGCCCTAGTTTTACTTAGACCTCTCACAAAACTATTTGACCTCATACTAGAAACTGAAATGGTGCCAACTCAATGGTGTAAGTCAGACATAATACTAATATATAAAAAAGGCAATCCACTCGATATCAACAACTATAGACCTATCAGCTTACTGGCAAACATATACAAAATCTTCTCATCTATAATTCTTAAACGCATAACATAACAGATTGAAAATGCACAACCAATAGAACAAGCTGGCTTTCGCTCTGGGTTTAGCACACTAGATCATATACATGCACTGGAACAAGTTATAGAAAAGTACGAAAAGCGTAATAAGCCACTTTATCTGGGTTTTATAGACTACAGCAAAGCATTTGACAGCATAAGTCACAACTCTATATGGAAAGCACTAAAAAATTTAAACATAAATTCGAAATATATAAAGATTTTAAAATACATATACAACAACAGTGTAAGCAACGTAAGGTTTGAGTGTAGAGGCGATGCTATTAAAATCGAAAGAGGAGTCAGACAAGGGGACCCCCTGTCACCTAAATTGTTTATTGCTGTTTTAGAAGATGTGTTTCGAAGCACAGACTGGAAAACTAAAGGCATAAAAATAAACAACAGTTATCTTAGTCATCTCAGATTCGCGGACGACATAGTTATATTGTCTGAAACAGCAAAAGAATTACAAGATATGCTCCGCTCTCTTGCGCAAGCAAGCTCTGAGGTAGGATTAGAGATGAATGCTACAAAAACCAAAATCATGACAAACAGCAGAGAACGGCCCATCAACGTGAGAGAAAAGTCTATAGAATATGTCCCCAATTACATCTACCTAGGCAAACAAATATCATTTTCAAAAACACACAATGAAGATGAAATTGAAAGAAGAACAAACATAGCCTGGAAGAAATTCTGGTCACTCAAAGAAATTCTGAAAGGAGACTACTCTATAAACCTTAAGAAAATGATATTAGACACCTGTATACTGCCTTGTATACTGTATGGCTGCCAAACTTGGATTTACACAACAAAAGCAAAATAAAAGATCATATGAACTTTTAAACTAACGCGTTCTACTATCATTTTTAAATATATAAACGGGTCAGTAACTAATAAAAATAAAGTATATCGATCTACTAGAAAACTGTCTAGACGGTAGCTACTTCCTTTTCCAAGGTCAATATGGTAATATCCAGATTGATGGCGTCGCAATGGGCAGTCCAGTAGCACCAGTGTTGGCCAATCTCTGGATGGAGTACTTCGAGCAACAAGCCCTACGTCTAGGCCCAAAGATCGTTCGACTGTGGAAGAGATACGTCGATGACATTTTTTGTATTATTAAAGGTAACAGGCAGGAAGTAGATCAATTTCAATACCACCTTAATTCCATTCACCCGAAAATCCAATTCACATATGAGATGGAAAATGACCGATCATTGTCTTTCTTGGATGTTAAAGTGACTGTGAGACCAAATGGGACCTTAGCTCACTGTGTATACAGAAAACCTACACACACTGACAGATATCTACATGCGTCATCTCATCATCACCCCCGCCATTTACAATCTGTAGCCACATCATTAATAAATAGAGCATTTGACTTATGCGACTCCGAACATCTGGAGCCTGAACTAAACCATGTTCAGGATATACTTAGGAAAAATGGTTATAAAGAAAGGCAGAACATTAAGCGTTATAATAAAAAGGTTAGGTATCCTGTAGTCAAAAGGCAGCCGGCATTCATAACATACATTAAAGGGATTACCGATAAGATTGGAACGCTACTGAAAAAATATTCCATACCTACCGTCTATACGCCAAGCTTAAAGGTAGTCGGGCATGTGGGCACGCCTAAGGATGTCATACCCTTCCAGACGCCAGGGGTATATAAAGTGGACTGCAGCTGTGGTAGTGCTTATATAGGCCAAACTAAACGTACTATCGCAGATAGATTCAAAGAGCATATCGCGGCTGTAAAAAACAGGCAGGTTAATAAGTCGGCTATAGCTGAACATATTTTGGATTCCAGCACTGATCACTGGATTGAATTCCACCGACCTCAGGTTCTCTCTACTGAGCGACACTATGTTCCCCGTATGGTACGGGAAGCTATTGAAATTAGAAAATATAAAAATTTCAACAGGGAAGACGGATTTAAGTTGTCTCCTGCTTGGAATCCAGTGATCAGCAGAATAAAGCCTTTGCACCTGCAAACAAATAAAGTCCAAGATACGGTTAGTGTTGTGTGTAGGCTAAATTCGAAAAAACAAGACCAGAAGGGGGTAGATGAAAATCGATCCCGACGTGAACGACGGAGGAAACTCGCTGCTCCAGTCTGCTCGTGACCACGGTCAATGTAACTTGGCCGAAACGTCGAGCTTTACAAGTAAGTTCTATATATGTACGCGTTATTGACCCGTTTATATATTTTAAAAAAAAACAGCACAAAGAGCTATGGAGAGAAGTATCCTAAACATAAGAAAAATACAAAAAATCAGGAGCAAAGAAATCAGACAGAAAACAAAGATAACTGATGCCGTAACACAAGCTCTAAAATTGAAATGGCAGTGGGCAGGTCACGTATCGAGATATGCAGATAACAGGTGGACTCTCAATACTACAAAGTGGAAAGGTCCAATCGGCAAAAGAAGGGTAGGGAGACCGAAAAGACGATGGGCTGACGATATAACCGAATTAATAGGACAGGACTGGCAAACTATCGGCAAAGACAGAGATGAGTGGAAAAGACTGGAGGAGGCCTTCACCCGAAGAGGGGTCCATATCTAACAGCAAAAACTAACTTTTACTAACATTAAGACAATAAGCAAAATTAATAGCTAACAAAACACTAACAAACCAACATTTGAAATGGAATCTAGGATAAGGAAATAAAGGCTTTTTATTTTATATATATATATATATATATATATATATATATATATATATATATATATATTACGTGCCCCGTTGTTTGTTCGCGATGGACTCCGAAAGTACTGATTCGATTTCAATGAAATTCAAGAAATCGTTTATTGGGTCAGCTAGTTCTCATTTAATTTTTATGGTAGTTGCACGCGGGCACGTGAATGTATTGGTGCGTGCGACATATTCAATACCTAGCTTACTTCTCTTTGCTCAGTCGGATAAAAAGGTAGCCTATGTCACTCCTGGATAATGTAGCTTTCTAAAGGTGAAAGAGGTTTTTAAAGCGGTCGAGCAGGTTTTGAGTTAAATCGTAACAGCCAAACAAATAAAAAATAAAACCTTTCCTATTTAAAATATTAGTTTATATTGTAGTCTATGGCTTGAAAATTGAAATCAGTAATGAATGTGGTGGAATTCCGTATTTATCCGAGCTCCTTCCTAAGAATGAATTAATTGCCTCACTACTGGGCATCTCGAAAAAGGCGAGAAAACGTTTAGTACGTGTCACTTACATCATGGCTTCTAATTGGGTGGTAGATTCTTCTCTCCCGGGTTTTTTTATACCACCGCCCTAACTATTCCTGCAGCAATAGCGTCGGTGCTTGTCGCTGTCGTGTTACGGTTTTGAGGTTAAGGTGGCCGGTAAAGTTATGTATTTGGCATTCCTGCCACATAGATATCTACGCGACATTAACTTTCTTGGTGTCTCAACCTGTCGCTACCATCATGACTAATACTACCACCGGGCATAGGCGCACTCAGGTTCTGTGCCAGGGCGGGGCAACCGTAACATTTTAAGACTATATTTTTATCTTACTATAATTTTATCTACAACAGTGGGTAGTTTAGTAGAGTGGTAAACAAATTCTAGGGGAGGGGGCAACTGCCCCTTGCCTGCCCCCCCCCCCTCCTTGGTATGCTCATGCCACCGGGTTTAATAATAACCTTGAAGTTTAGTAGTTTGTCATGTTCTAGTTGGGAAGGTAAGGTAACCGGTAAATACGTGGCAAGATTTACTTGACGTGCACCTCATACATCTCTGGAGTCTAGATGCGATATCTCTTTACATTAAGAGAGGCATCTGTCTAATTACTATCTAATGATGTCGTACTTCAAAAACACTTTACGTAGTGAAAGCTTTCCAATTTTTCATAATTTTGTGTATAAATATCAAACCGAACAATCAATGCGATGTCATTTCTAAATTTTAAATAAATTGTTTTAACCATATATGTCTATATTGCCATTATTTGTATATTAAGATTATGTTAGATCGTAAATATTCAATTAATTTATTTTTTATTTTTAATCATTTATATATTTAAATAAATTAATATTGGGATCCTATAGTCAAAGATCCGTCATTCGTAGTGTTAACCATTAGCAACCAATTTAATAATAACTAGGCGTCCCACAAGTTCAGACATTTGGTACCTAGTTTGAGTTGTAGGAACAGTTTTAGCTAACACCGTGTAGAAAATGTAACTCGTTACTAAAACGACTCGTTTTACTGATAGGAACCAGGCATTACACGAGTCACCAAGCCATATCAAATCGTTTTAATATGAATCGGTTTGATAGCTTAATATTTTATCAAACATGAAAACTAATTTATACTGACAAACATCTGATAGATGAACGAAATTAAACGTCACTCGTATCGAGAGGATATGTCAGACAAATGTAGCTCCGTCGTATCAAACGATAACACGGTAACAAATTAACTCGTACACGACACGGTTTTGAATGCCGATACGGGGGCACTATCGCGACATCTACGCGCCATAACGACATTGATTAAACTCATGCAATGCCCCGATGTAGTTCCACAATCAGCGTATCATAATCGAAATGACAATTTAATAGCAAAATTATACTCATTTAAATCTTTTTTAGCTTTATATAACAACGAAGAGTCGAAAAAATATTATTTTCAATTGGTATTGCTGTTGAAACTAATATATATTATTAATATTAGGTATTAGGTATAAATGTGAAAGTGGATGTTTCAATGGATGGATGTTTGTTACTCAATCACGCAAAAATCACTGAACGGATTTGAATGAGATTTGGCACAGTTCCTTCGTTTTGGAGTGTGAGATTTATCTTACACTCCAAAACGAACACGACGATGACATTAAGTATCGAAATTGTTGCGGTAGGGATAGGAAGGTGGTGGTATATTCCCGGGCAAAACGTTATTGAACTCAACCACCTAGTAGTGGTACACACGGTGGTGGACACTTATAGCCAATTGTTCGCATTTTTATGAACTGGCTGGTAGAATTATATATGATCTATTTTTTAAAGGAAGTCCGGACCAACACTTTCCTCCACGTTCATCCGGACCTCTTTTCAAAAATAGACCGTCGGCGATTCTGACAAGCAGTTCATTAAAAGCGAATTTTTTCAACGTGTTATTGTCGTTGTTGTTGAGATCCTCACGTTTCTTCGTTTCTTGTCGTGATGGCATTACCTGTTCCTGTCACAATAGCTACAAGGCTAGTCATTTTTATGTTCCAGTTTAGAGGGTAATGTAGCTGATAAACTTATGCATGCTTTATCATCCCGAATAAACGCTCATGTTTATTATAATTAACCTGTTTGTTGACTAGTGAAAATAGTAGTCTTATCGATCGCTGAATTTTCTAACCTTAACACCTTTGAGTATATACACCTCTAGAGGTAGTATTCCTAAGAAACTGAAAATTAAAAATGTCCTTAGAAAAACCCACTTGTGTTAAATGCCAACGAGTGTCATTTGTGTACTTACAGTAATCAAACCACGCATACTGGCGTGCTTGGTATGCCTACTCTAAATTTCGGTATCCCTACTTTCAACATAAAAAGTGAAGGTTAAATTAAATATTATACCACAGTATTTTGTTTAAATAGATACAATTAAAAAGAATGCGTATAAAAATTATACCATTATGAACTTGAAGTTTTGCAGGAAATATTAACTGTAAATACGAAAAATTGGTAGGTAGGTATAAATAAATAAATACATCAAGCTCATTCCCATGCGAGAGTAGATGTTTAGGGTAATCAGGATTTAAACTGATCTCTAATTTATTCAAATGAACCTTTATAGGCACATTTGACGAGTCAATATTTTTAGAATTACTACCGAATCGAAATGCGGCCATAGCTTAATTTAGCGAACTTGTCTTGTTTTTAAAATTTTTCATTATTTGATCAATTCCAACAGTAAAAGACTATATAAATACAACATTAGCTGTTTAAGGTATAGATTTTTTTGTGAAGCAATAATTACTAATTTCAGGCTTGTTTGTCTTCTAAATAATTTAAGATTGTACAAAAACATTTTAACCCATTTTTTTAATTTGTATACTGGTAGATAATCTATATGAAATACTATACTGGTAGATAATCTATAAAAAATCTTATACCATCAGAAAATTCATTGTAAAAGCGTATTGATTGCCCTATAATGGAGTAACTTATTCTATGGAGACGAGATGCATACACTACAAGATTGTTTTTATTTCTTGTATTTTGTGAGTGTTCATTTTACCACTTGTTTTAAACTAAGAAATATTTTTACAGACGTTATATTAAGTTCTCAAACACAAGTTATAACATTATTTCTTTGAATTTTTCTCTCACGGAAACCCTCGGTTAAGATTATTCTTATTATATATCTTGTTTCTTGTAGTATTGACGTCAGTTAAGTGAGCTATTTTTTACTACAAACCATGCCGAATTATTGCTAACTTATTGTAATTTTATCTAGAGATATACCTACAAACCCCGTGGAGTCCACCAGATTCAGATTACTTCCATTTAGTTTTACATTGCTATTTACATGCCTTATGCAATTAGGCAATGAGAATTGAACACTCTTGGTTTTGTCGTCATTTAATAAAATGTATTTGTGTCGAACCAGTGTTCAACATTTCAAGGCAGCGATGGGCTCAACGTATCACTAATATCGAGATTACTAGTTGGGAGAGTTCTGCAATGTCTCACCCGAGCTTGGTATTACCACTACCACCTTACTTATTCCTGCCGCAAAAGCGTCAATACTTTTTACTTTCGTATTACAGTTTGGAGGGTAAGGTAATATCATTCCACCTCACCATATAGATAACGTCGGACCAGAAACATATTTGGTGCCTATAGACGGTTGTCTCTTACCTTCAGGAGTGCTTTCTGATTGTTTATTTAAATAGTAATTTAAATTTTGATGCTCTTTCATTTTGGTTGTTTAGATAAGAACCATTTATGAAGGTATTGAACAATTTTATTATCATTTACAAAGACAGATATGTGTTTCCCAGTTTTTTTGGGAAATTTCCTCAGTAATAAACCAGCAGTACTGATAAATCGGACTAAATAATCCAATTTTTTTTATAGATAATTGTAATTGTAGAATAAAAATTGCTCATGAAACGCATTCTTGCTATTGTTATAAGATTTTTTAAGATCATTGTGACAAAATTTTTTCATTTTAAACCGGTATATTGTATTATTTTCTTTTAGCTCGTTCTCCTATGATTGTTAAAATGACACTATCTTAAGTGTCAGTCAAGTCTACCAAATTTAGTAGACTTTTAATGAGGACATTTTATATCGTCCCATTATCGTATATAGTTCGTGATTAGTACAACCTTTCAACTAAGACTTTGGAATAAATATAGCAGTCCAGATACACTATAGCACTCTTGAATAATTCATTGAATTCTATTTATGTTTTTATTAACTACTATAGTTTGATAAATATCAAATCACAATGAAATAACTTTCATTATAGGCCAAAAAAATATTGAATAAGAATATAAGTTTTAGGGATAAAATAAAATATTAATAAAATAAATATTAATAAAATATTTATAATATATCGCCTCTGTGGTCTAGTGGTCCAGCGTTTGCGTTGACCACATAAATGAACTTTTAAGTAAAATAAAGTGTTTTGTCAGTTTTCTGATAAACACAAAGTTGCCCGGGATTGGAATGTGCCCGGTTTGGCGATAGGCTTGCCACCTATCACATTTGTGGGATCAAGCATCTTCGGCTAATCGTGGGTGCACTTGTTGTACCTCTGCCCACCCCTTCGGGTGTGAAGATACTTATTTATAATATTCAAGGAAACACTGACATATATAACTAACTGTTCATTTGAGGCCTTCTGTAATTTAGTTCATATAAATCTGGTGAAAATTAATTCGAATAACTTTGACAAGAGAAAGATAGTAAAGCACATTTACAGGTTTCAGTTACAAATAGGGGCTGGGAATCGTCAACCCACGATCCTCCATAATGTTTGAATCGCGTGAAATTGAACAATATCTACTGACGATTGACTCCGCTCTGAGGAAATGAATAGATTTCATTTTAGTGTCATTTGTAGAGCTAATGGCGCCTCTTACTAATGCCATGTTGAAAACGAAATCAACGTAAATACAGGGGAACATTCTGTAAATGTTAAATTACCGACTGACAAATGTTAACGTTCTGAAAATTGACAATCATTAAGTTTAAGCTTGTTTTACAAACAATAAAACATGGGACAATTTTTTATAATGATTAAAATTAAGGACTAAAAAATACCTAACTACGAATACGAAAAGCGACTCTAACTACGAATCGAGGGGCTCGGGTTCGATTCCCGACAGAGACAAACACTTATGTGATGAGCATAGCTGTTTGTATTTCTGAGCTTGGGTGTTTATTATGTATGTAACAGTATTTATATGTGTATTTCTATGCATTAGTGTCGTTGATTAGCACCCATAACACAAGCAAATAAATTGCTTACTTTAGGGTTAGATCAATTCGTGTAATTAGTCCAGTGCTATCTATCTATCTTCACGAAAAATCCCTTATACGGTAGGCAGAGGGTACTGAAATTTGCTTTGTAGATAATGTATAAGCATCCATAAGACCATGCTTATCCTCATTTTAAACCAACAATCCTTCAATCCCATTCTCTCTCTCACTTCAGTGTTGCGAATGCGTTTCACCACGTGTTAGTAAGTTACTCACCACCGAAATGTTACACCATACATTTTTCGTACTTTTATGTCATTTCATACGTCAAAACACATATATTATTCATCATACTTTTAAATATTTGGTGAAACTAAATTAGTTTTAAGAGATCAGAGCTTCGTTTTCAAATAATTTTTAACGCAGTAAAACTATAGCATCTGACTTTCCATTTCCTGTATATCTATAACCCTGCATCAGATCTTCACCAAATTAAAATAGGAGCACACGGGAAGTATTTCCAACCTAATAAAAAATAATTTTTAAAATCGGTTCATAAATGACCGACTTCTGAGGTAATAAACAAAAAAAATACAGCCGAATTGATATCCTTCTCATTTTGGGGCGTCGGTTGAAAGCGTCGTTCGTCACTTCCCTATCGACAGTAAAAAAAAATAAAGGTTTAATATCACACAACTTTTTTCTAAAACAAACTTTCTAAACTTAATACGATTTTCATCAATCGTCCGGTAAGTCGTGGTTACCAACCATGGCTACGGAATCAATAGGGTTCTTGTTCGATTCTCGATAGGGCAAACGTTTGTGCGATGAGCAAAAATGTTTGTATTTCTGGTTTTGAGTATTTAATAACAATATTTGTCAATACACATTTATACAAGTTGAATGGTAACTGGACTGGTGGTGCCAGACCCAGGGCGAGACAATGCAGAACTCTACTATCTAGTAGCTACGATGGTAGGGACTCGCTTAGCCAATCTTAGCTTAGTAGATCAAAAGCTTAGTAGATGGTATATTCTTCAAAGGGAGCCCGAACTAACTCGGGTTATAAATTTGTCAAGCGAATTGATATTACTAACCAATAAATAAAAGTCTGAAATTATGTTCTACTTCATTGTAGATCCATTCCATTTGCATGATGTGGATGTTGTGTCCCATGCGTAATTTAGCCGGTTACCTTAACCTCCAATCCGAAACGAAGGAGTGAACAGCACTAACTTTGTAAATACTATATATATATATATATATATATAAAAAAAAAGTATCTTCACGCCCATATCCCCGAAGAGGTAGGCAGAGGTACAACAAGTGCACCCACGATTAGCCGAAGATACTTGGTCCCACAAATGTGATAGGTGGCAAGCCTATCGCCAACCGGGCACTTTCCAATCCCGGGCAACTTTGTGTTTCTCAGAAAACTGAAAAAACACTTTTTTTTAAAGTGCCCGACCCAGGAATCGAACCCGGAATCGAATATATATATATATATATATATATATATATATATATATAATATATATATATATATATATATATATATATATATATATATATATATATATATATATAGTCAGTCAATTAGTCATTGTTCTGTATTGCTTTATCATCGCGTTATATAGATAGCAATGCCTCATCATAAACATATTTTGTTTCTAGATGCGATGGTTGACTATTTCAGGAGGGTTATTAGCTTGTTTGATGTCTTATGATATAAAAAAATATCAGTTTTTCATCTTTATTGTAATCTCATTAAAAGAAGATGTGATTGTTAATTTTCTTTTCTAATATGACTATCATGAAATAATGACGCCTTTTCAACGAAATTATCTTCAATTTCATAGCGTGCCCCAATAAAACGTAGCTCAATTACATCACGATGTCTTCTTTGTATTTTCTTCGGAAAAAAGTTTGTAATAAATAATACCGTATGTCATTTCTCAGCACGTATGAAATTTATAACAGGCGCAGCAATTCCGAAGGGCAATTTATTTGTAATAGAGCTGTTCGATGGGGATCGGGGTACCAAATATAGACGCTAAGCATACAATACGTCCGGTCAAAATATATTTTCGGAATTTTAGACTATTTGTCGCCGCGGTGGACTAGCGGTACTGGTTTTAGTGTCGAATGAGGTCTTGAATTCGAATTGTAGATCGGAAAAAACGTTCTAAATATTTTTATCAGTTTTTTGGACAACACGGCTTGTCTAATATGTGCCCGATTTGGTGAGAAGTAAGAGAAAGAGAGGGAGATTGGGTTTGAATAATAAATTCTATATAACTATGTGAATGGGCATGCTCCGTTAGTACAGACAGAATGATGATTTTTATTAAACATTAGATAGCTAACAAGCAGAAGGCTCTCCTGATGTAAAGAGACAAGTATCGATTATAGACAGCAAAGATGTTAATGGTGTGTTGATATCCGTATGGTGAGATGGTAATGCCACTTGTACAAGCATACCGGCTATCTTACTCTCCATACAGGAACTCGATAGTGACAATCACTGACGATATTGTAGCAGAAATTGATAAGGTTGTAACTAAACCTGAGCAAGACATTGCGGAATTCTCCTAGGTGAATTAAGTGCTACGCATTGTAGAATTAGTACACCTGTTGGTAAGGCTTCCCCGTGTTGGTTCCGGGCTCCTTTGAAGAATAGACCAACTGCCGTTCTGCCAGGCAGGTCGTAAAAGGCGACCGATTGGCTATGCGAGTCACTACCATCGTGGCTACTAGGTGGTAGAGTTCTGCATTGTCTCGCCCGGGTTAGGTACCACCGCCTTACCTATTCCTGCCGCAATAGCGTCAGTGCTTGTCGCTGTCGTGTTCCGGTTTGGAGGGTAAGGTAGTCGGTAAACTTATGCATGTGGCATTAGACCTCGCCACAAGATAGCAACGCACCATTAACACCTTTGGTGTCTGTAGGCGATGGTTGACTCTTTCCATCAGGAGACCCATCTGCTTGTTTGCTATCTTATGATATATAAAAAAAACCTGGTTGAATTAAGTACAGCTCTCTATATAGTTAAAGCCCCGATCTCAATTCACCTTAAGCAAATTATCTGGGTGCATTAAGTGCTAGCTTGGAAGACTTTATGCACCTTGGTGAATTAAGCTCAGCTCTTTGCAAAGTCCAATACGGTAGACCTGGTTCACAGTAAAACACATAGGATTTTTCTGAATACATATTATATTTAGTAAAACTCTATGTGAAAATATATAAATAAATACGCATATTATGACTAGTAGTTATTACTTATATTTATTACTAGCTGATATCCGTGACATAAAAATTGTAAAATTTGAATTTTATAAAAATTTGAATAAACGTTAAAAATATCCATGTAATGCAATTGATATATTGAGTTTTTCTTTTTAATTGCGCATCTCGCAAAGATGCCTTCGATCTATGACGAATTTTCAGTCTATGCTCAGAAATCAAGGCTGGTTGTTGATATTTTTTAGTGCTGATAAAGAAGCGCTTGACCACGATCTCGCCTGATAGTAAGCTAAGATGTGGCCTAAGATGGAACGCGCTTCCCAATAAGGTGCCTGGTCACTCTTCTCTTGAGGATCCCCAGACTGCACTCCTTGTGGAACATAGACTCTGGAAGCATGTTCCAGTCCCTTGCGGTTTGAATGAACCGCAAGGGACTGGAACATGCTTCCAGAGAGAGAGAGAGACTTTACAAAACTATTTTCTCTCGCCGCAAAAATATTTGTTTTTTGGAGACAGTATATTTAATTAAAAAAAACCGCAAGATATAAGTATTATAGATCATAAACAGCCCTCTCGCTCGTATATCAGAGATCAGAGGAATGAGGCGCCATCACGCTACGATTTGTGACTTAATCACTTTATTGGCAGCAGGGGAGCAAGCTTATCAGAAAGAAATGTCGATGAAACCCACTGATATATGAGTAAACAAGCTTGCACTTTTCCTCCATTGGCGGTCACATCGGCCATAAAGTCGACGGCGAAGTTTGTATTACGCTTATGGGGTGGTTAGAGGGTTTCTAACGTTTGTTTTTTAGTGGAAATCGATTTAAAAGTTGTTATAGATTTTACTTGCCTTGTCAGGCACATCGGCGCAGTCTCTTGCATCTGTAACAAACAAAAATAAACATTAAACTTTTAATAACAGAGCATTTTATTCGGTAGCTAGTAATTTTAGTACTACCATATTAGCTTATTTATATTTAAAGTATGAGGGCTTGGGTTTTTTAAAATAATATTATTCAAAGTAATATTGGGATAAACATTTTTCTAAGTTATACTTTTTTTTTCAATTACATTTAAATAAACATAACTAGACAAGTTACACCGACTGATCTAACACCAAAATAAACAAATTATTTGCTTGTAATGTGGATATAAGTCAAAGATACTCATAACTAAAATATAAAAAGATATTTTTTTTAATTTTAATCAGGTGTATTTCAACTTAGGAAATAGTCAACGTTTCATCATAATCAGTTCAGTAGTTTTTGAGATACGAGAATAATTGATATTTCAAGTCAATTTTATTTTTTTAAATTACTATTATGTCCGTTGTAGAGTTTAAAACCATCCAATCGATGTTCCCAAACAGATTTCATTTGAAATGTAACAAATTATTTTAGACCATCATAGGGTAATTTTTACTTAACCTAGTAACAAAAATATTGTTTTTGAGTCGTGGGCAGCAGCTGATACATATATAAATACTGGAATATATTTAATAAGCACCTAAACCCAGAAATACAAACATCTATACTAATCAAACAAACCCTTGCAGAAATTGAATCCTAGACCTGCTGATTTCAAAATCAGGGTAGCAATAAAATCGTAGTAGCAGACCGGAGTCTGATGTTAGTGTATTATTCCGGTGCCTTGGTAATAGCAAGAGGTCTCGGTTGTCACAAGCAATGAGCAATAATTGTTAAAGTACTCAATGCAGCAATTGGGATTATTGTTACATTTTTTGGCAGAATAACTAAGAGAAGACTAGAATAAAGGAAGTCAGTTAATGGCGTCATGAGCGCGTCTAAATTAAAATTAACACATTTTTTTTCTTTATATCATGGGATAGTAAACTATGTGCTTTTTCAAGTTATCATTTACTCCTATGCGAAATTTCATCCAAATCGGTGGAGCCGTGTTTGAGTGACAGCGTAACAAACGTCCAAACATTTAAGCGTTCACATTTTCAATTTCAAATAAATTTACAGGTACGACACGCGCGCCACCTATTGTAAGTTAATAGTACTATGCTTATAACTTTTATACAGGAGCTAGCAATAGGTTAACAAAGTTCATCTCAATCGGATTAATGGTTTAGTACTACTATGGATTAAATGAATACGCCTTTAAAATAATTTCTTTGTTTGTCAGTGTAGCCAGTGGCGTAGCTATCGTAGGGCCCGGTGGTGCAGTGCAACTGGGCCCCGGACCTCGGGGGGCCCTTTGCCCTTTAACTTAAGCTTTGAAAAGAGCGAGTCAGCCAACTCGCCAGGCCCGATTCTTCTCTATGCACCGGGGCCCTTTCCCACTTAGCTACGCCACTGAGTGTAGCTTACAATTACGTACAGAAATACAGAGTTATACTACTTACTGATGAAATAAAATCATTTTAAGGGTAATTTTTAACCCTTGTCATCTCATTTGGTAAGATAAAACAGTACAACATGGTTTATTTCTATTTTTTCACAATGTAATATAACCTACAAATGTATGAATTTTTTGACAATAATAGGAGCGTTTACTCATATTCATATGGTCTGTGTGTGGGTAGTACATTAAAAACGAACAAACAAATATTGATTTTAATATATAATGACAGTTATTGGTTATTAGCTGGGTCAGAATGGGCAATAAACCTTAGGCTTGAAATCTATTAAAATTTTTTGTCATAATGACACTAACTAAAGAATACACAGCACTGCTCTTGAAAAAGCATTAAAATATTTTTTAATAAATAGAAATTATGCTCGTAATATATTAAACACAGAAAGGGGTAAGGCATTGTTTATAAAGGCATCTTAATACTTCGGCCGGTGATTAGCCGCGAACACTACGCAACGCACCGGACCTAAATATGTTTGTACTTTGGCTTTCCTGGTACACACACCCAATATCGGCTCCCTCCTGAGGATCAGCCATTACGTAGCCTCTTAACGGCGGACGGTTTTAATTAAAAACTTCTTGTATTAGCATGTGTCCGTCCAATCATGATATAAATCCCTTCAAAATATTATTTAATTTAAGGTTTTTGGATAATGAAAATACCCTATACATTGTCCATATATGATATTGTAAGATGTTATTAAAAAAAGGGATAAAAGGGATAACACTTTATTGAAAGTTATACATACGTTAATCAGCACTGTATATCTTTGTTACTTTTGTATAAGCTATCTCCCGTGTTGGTCCGGGCTTCTTTGAAGAATATACCAACTGCCGTTCTGCTGGCAGGTCCTAAAACCCGACCGATTTGGCTATACGTGTCACTACCATCGTGAGTACCAGGTGGTAGAGTTCCGCAACGTCTCGCATAGGTCTTTGGTACCTATTTTCTGCCGCAATATGAACAAAGCTTATCACTGTTTTGCCTATAGATTACATAGCTAAGAAAAATTGTAGAGGTTAAACATTGCATTGAATGCCATTCGAAATATCAATGTTGGTTATCGTTTCCAAATTATTCTATAAAAAAAGGAAAAAAGTATTTCACGCCCGTATCCCCGAAGATGAAGGCAGAGGTACAACAAGTGTACCCACAATTAGCCGACGTTGCTTAGTCCCACAAAGTTTTAAGTGGCAAGCCTATACCAGGCACCTAATCTAATTCCTGGCAACGTTATTTTTATCAGAAAACTGTAAAAAACACATTTTTGAATTGTCCGATCCGGGAATCGAACCTTGGACCTCATGAGTCATTTATATATATATATATATATATATATATATATATATTTTATATATATATATATATATATATATATATATATATATATATATATAAATAAATAAATCAATCCCTATTTTCCTTGGTCACGACATCACGCCTGAATAGCTGGACCAATTTCGGTAATTTTTTTTGTTGTGTTTATAATTGTAAGGAGAAGGTTCTTATAAAAGAAAATATTAAGAAAATTGCGCGGCAAATTAGAAAATTTAAGAATACTTAACCACCATATAAAGTTTAATGCCATTTTGGCTGCGTGGAAGGACAATCCCGTAGGGCGTAGACTTATATAAATTACGTGTCACGTTGTTTGTTCGCTATGGATTCCTAATATGAATGGCAAAACAACGTTTGCCGGGTCAGCTAGTTTATAATAAAATTTAGTTTTTTGAACTGTTGAAAAAAATGTTTAGGTAAAATTTTTGTTTCTTTGAGTTTAAAATACATTGATTTAGCGGGAAGTTTCAGGTTTGATCTGCAGGGTCAACCGTTTTACGAATTTTGTTATATCATAACTCATAAGATAACAAACAAGAAAATTTACGAATGGAAAAAGTGAATGACTTTCACCTATAGACGCAAAAGAACTTGATGGCGCGTTGCTATCCTTGTAGCCTTCATGCCACATGCATAAGGTTACCGGCTACCTTACGCTCCAATCCAAAACACGGTAGTGACAAGAGCTGATGTTATTATTATCATCACTAGACTCTGATTATAATTTGATTATTATTTCTTGAAATGGACCTGAAGATAAAATCTGGGAGTTTATGATCTGAGCAGAATATGATGACTATTAAATTATTATGTAGGTTTACTATTAACACTGCACAGCATTAATTGTAAGTTTGTTATAAAAGGAACATATATTTTGGTTATACGAATATTCATTCGTCGAGTGAATATTATTCTATTTCAATAAATTTTCACTGTTAAATAAAATCAGAGCCATAAATTATTAATGGATCATATAACATTCCAATTTGCTATTTGATATTCAAATATTAAAATCATGAGATACTTGTAATATCAGAGCATGAATATTGAATGAAAATCGAATATTATTCATGTATATTAAGTGGGTCAGCTCTCCAGCGCCTAAACAAACAGCATAGATTCAAGTGGCGCAGTCTTAGCCGGTAATAAATAAGCGCAGGTGTACCGGGTGGTACCCGTCTCAACCGCTGTTTGGGCCAACTTGGAAAGTATTCGTAAGCGTTCAAACATACCGGCCTCGTTATGCATGCCTCGCTGGGTTTAATCACGAAGCAAACCCGCCCCGAGCATGCCTAATGTTTTCACTATGTATTTTTTACAAGTTGGTTTCAACCTCACATCTCTGTATAATTTACTCAAAATTTGTTATAAATTTCTTATTAGATTATCTGGATTATCTATACTTCTGTTTTTTTATCAAAGGAAAGAAGTAACCATCGGATATAGCAATCGTGCTATTAATAAACCAATTTTAGCAAGTGCGTGTAAATAGTGCGTGTAGTGCGTTATAATAGCTCGCTTAGATGCGAGCTATTATAACGTTTGATAAGTTCCATGCAGCAAATTTATTTCAAAAACCTAACCTTACCCATACACACTTGTACAGCCTCGATCCTCTTTGTACATATGCATGCCCATGAACCCAATTTACCCGTTTATTATTGGCGTCCTATCACACCACAAAAACTAGACAAAAAATATGGAATCATCAAGATAATTGTAATTCAATTGCATCTAAATAATTATGTAGATAATTCAAAAGTTCTAACCTTCTAAAATATCGATCTCGTCGATTTTTATGCCTGTATACATTAGTGAAGAGAGTTTATCCATCTAATTTGTGGCCTCAATTGTCGTTGCTTAATCCATATTCTTTTACACAATATGTAAAGTCCAAAATGTGACTACAAAAAAAAAACATAACTTGTGTTATCACGTGTTAAACGGTAATATTAAAGATAACGAAGCTTCAATTTTCGCGTCGCGTCGGCTGTTTTTGTTGGAGTTCCTTTATCTAGAAAAATCTTAATAATATCTGAAATCTGAAAAATTGTGTTAGATAAGCCGTTGTTTCTTAGACAGTACGTTTGCAGGAACGTGACTGCAAAAAACAAAGTTCTAAATAAGGTCGTGATACTATTCAATACTCATTAATAGAAGATAATGCAATTCTTGTCTTTGAGGAATCCCATCTTGTTGTAGTTGCCACCATTCACCCACATACGAGTGTTGGTCTATTATGTGTCTTGTCCAATATTGACACAGTGTCCCGCTGATTGTGAACATCACAAAGGTCCCTTGTCAGTTCTACGGAATTTAGGTAACGTCACTATATCTGTATTATCGAGTCGTTGTACTTATCAGCGATAAAAGTTATTTTTAGCAGTGTAAATTTATTATTTTATGATCTATCTATTTTATGATCTGTGATCGACCTATATTAAAATCTATTTTAAATTTGACAAGACTTTGATCATATTAACAAAATGGTATATAATATTTGTAAAATATTTGTAAAATAGTGTATAATATTTGTAAATAATATGAGTGTCAAAAGTTTGGTAGTTGTTTTTATTAATTCAATGAGTTTTAAAACATGTTATCTAAAAAACATCCCGTCAAATATTGCTCTATCATACAAATTACCTGTTAATTAATACAAAGTTCTTGGGAGGGGGAGGGTTAATATATATATATATATATATATATATATATATATATATATATATATATATATATATATATGTGTGTGTGTGTGTGTGTGTGTGTGCGGATGTTACATATTTCACAAAAAGCATTATTTCTAGCATCGCTACAACGTGTAACAAATTTTATACTCAAGTAATTTAACTAGGTGGTAGAGTTCTGCATCGGCTCGACCGGATCTGGTACCACCGCCTTACCTATTCCTGCCGCGGTAGCGTCCGTGCTGGTCACTGTCGTGTTCCGGTTTGGAGGGTAAGGTAGCCGGTAAACTTATGCATGTGGCATTAGACCTCGCCACAAGATAGCAACGCACCATTAACATCTTTGGTGTCTATAGACGATGGTTGACTCTTTCCATCAGGAGACCCATTTGCTTGCTTGCTATCTTATGATATGAAGAAAAAATTGTCGTAAAGAGGAGTACAATGTTTTCGTTTCGGTATTATTATGTATAGAAGATACACCACAAAATTATTTTTCAACATCCATAAACCTCGTTGTAGAGTTGAGCGTATGTTACATATTTCACAAAAAGCATTGATTTCTAGCATAGCTATAACGTGTTTCAATATTATAATGATTATTTTACAACTCACATAGATTGAAATAAAACTAGTGTTAATAAAAACGCTGTACAAATACCCAACACACTATTACCCCACCACTACCACAAGTGACGAAAATGTATGAAAAGTAAAAAAAAAACAAAAATATCGTAATTTTTAATTTTTCGAATTATAATGTAAAAACGACTTTGGAGTTACGTAATATTTTTAATGTATATCACGTAATACTGCAGTAACTGACTTCCCATTTCATATATCTTCGGAACCCTGCTCTAGATCTGCACCAAATTAAAACTTAACCACACGGGAAGTATACCCTCCCAATTTCTTATCACCTGGAGGTATGAAATATACTTATGACCTATTTTCATACCTATCAAACATAAATAAAAATCATAAACATCGGTAAAGCCGTTTCGGAGGAGTAAGACCACAAACACCGTGACAAGTTATTTTTATATCTAAATGTGCCTAACTTGTGGATAAGATGACCGCTTCTTACAATATAAAGATATTTATTTGTTACAATAAAGGAATATTGAATTCATAGTGTGTGTAACAAAATATATTATTAATGTATTTTCTGCGTTCTTCTAGTATATGTCTATGGTCTTATATTAATTTTTATTACATAACTTGAAATATAAAATTAAAATAAATAATTTAACATTTTATATCAATTGCAATGTTACTGTTTGTGACAAGAGTTAGCGTGATTGTAATTTATAGCGTAACATTAAAAAGTTAAGGCCCAAACAGCTAATTAATCACTCAGCATCTAGCACTGTAAGCTAATGCAAAATTTGTTTGACTTGGTGAAAAGTTTTGCCGACTCTTATTTATTTTTTATCGATTTCGTCCGGGGCGGCATTAAAAGCGTCGTCCCGTTTTATTGTAGGGACGTGAATTAGCAAAAACAGAATGGATTTTGGCTGTGATTATGTCAAAAATAATTAATTATTATCGATTTGGCAGCGGGCAGGGGCGCGGATTGATGGGTGGTGAGGAGGCGCTCTTTAAAATTGGGAAGCTAATTACTCGTCTACGAAAGAAGGTCCGCTACGGGGATACGACAAAGATTAACGAGAAATCCAATTTCTTCTGGCATGATTTTCCTTTTTTTATGCTTAATGTATGCAATAATATATATTAACAACAAGCACCCTCTTGTAGACAAAAACGCAATTTGGAAATATTTTTTAACTGATTAGTTTGTTAATTAGTTTAGAATATGCTTATCAAATGTTTAGGTCCACAAAAATGCAATGCATGTCAAATAAAACGTAGAATATACCAACTGTATTTTTAGCCGTGGGACGTATTGAAGAAATGTACTCAGTATTCGATTCTGAGCCCTAATATCTAATAAATATATGACCTTAATTTTTGAACTAATTATTCCATAAAATAATTAAATCATAGATCAGCGCGGGTACGTATGCAATTATAGACATATTTGTGTCAAACTAGGCATTTTTTAAATCATAACACGCTTAAAACATTTTTTATTATTTAGTGCCTGGTATATTTGCCTGTTCCTCCTAACTAAACCAGGAACAAAATGTGAAGGGAAAATGAATCACTATTCATACTAGTTTAAAACGGTTAGGTAGATTACATTTACATTATCTACCTAGCTACTACTGATATTATTATGATGTTTCGTGAATCGTAAAGACTAGCGTATCGACTACGATGCCTAGGGTAACCATGAGTCACGAGACTTGACAACATTTCAATTTTTTTATAGAATAAGTGGGCAAACGGACAGGAGGTTCACCTGATGTTAAGTGATCCACCGCCCATGGACAACTACACTATCAGAAGACTTGCAGTTGCATTGCCGGCCTTTTAAGAAAGAGTAGGCTCTTTTCTTGAAGGTCTTTAAGTCGTATCCGTTCAGTTATTGGTTCCACAGAGGAGTAGTAAGGGGAAAAAGAAGGGGAAGGGGTGCCTCGAGAATCGCATAGTTGTGGATTTCCAGACATCAAGATGGTGAGGATGAAATTTTGAGATTTGTCGCGATGTCCGATGGTGAAATTCTGCGACAGGAATGAGGAAATAAAGTAAAAAAGGAAAAAACAGTTCCTTGGAACACTCCCCTTGATAGATCCGATAGAAGATGCAGAGCGAAGCCTTTGTGGGTCCCGAGCTCCTTTGAAGAATAGACTAACTGTCGTTCTACCAGGCCAGTCGTAAAAGGCGACTGATTGGCTATACGAGTCACTACCATCATGGCTACTAGGTGGTAGAGTTCTGCATTGTCTCACCTAGGTCTGGTACCACCGCCTTACCTATTCCTGTCGCAATAGCGTCAGTGCTAGTCACTGTCGTGTTCCGGTTTGGAGGGTGAGGGAGTCGGTAAACTTATGCGCGTGGCATAAGACCTCGCCACAAGATAGATAGCAACGCATCATTAATATCTTTGGTGTCTATTGGCGATGGTTGACCCTCTCCACCAGGAGACCCATCTATTTGTTTGCTATCTTATGATATAAAAACAGCTACATCTCTACGTAATGCTAAAGAATCAAGTCGATTAGAAATAGTCCTGTCGTCGACGATTCGAGCTGCTCTACGTTGAATGTGGCCAAGGAAGGAGGCCCTCGCCCACAAGTGAGAGAGTAAAATTGTAAGCGCTGGCCCGGTGTAAAGTACTGCCTGGCCCTGCTGAGAACACCTAGCTTTTTTGAGGCTAATTTGTTTTCTTGGTTATTTAACACTTTATTTTTTAATATGTTTATTCGATATGTAAAAGCGCGAATTTCCACGGATTTGATTCTGTCCCACGGCTAAAAAGACATTCTACCTAGATACCTAAAGAATGATCCGCTATGATTATGAAAGTATTATGAAAATTTAACTAATAACACTCTCTCAAAAATCAATTACATTTAACATAATTACAAGAACCGTAAAAATCAATTAAGTATTAATAAATGATAATAAATAAATGCTGTTTGTCAAATTACACGAATTATCCTAATATTCAAAATAAGCTAATTGTTCACTTGTGATATGGATGTTAATCAGCGATATTATTAACTAGAAATACATATATAAATACTTAAATATATTTAATGAACACCTAAATCCAGAAACAGATTTAATGCTCATCAGACCAATGGTCGTACTTGTCGGGAATCGAACCCTTACCCAATTTATTGCATATTCAGGGGTCACTTATTCGTATACAAAAGTTTGTTGAACTTTGTTGAAGTTATAATTACTTTTGTATACAAATAAGTTCATGCATTTTATTTATTTTTTTCAGACTCCTATGATTTGAGTATCAAACAAAAATCAATTATATTTTTATATATTTACAGAATATGTCAAGCTCGGGTTTACGTGTTGGAGTTGGGTTGAAATTTCTTCATTCATTAAGCTCAGGCCTGTCCGTGACTCGCCTGCTGAAACGTCGTTACATTGTGCACATCGCGAATGAGCCAAACTTTAATTTCGGATACCTGCAATCGTTTCGACCATCTATAATGAAATACACCCCTTGTTTAATTTCGGAGGTTTTCGAGTTCTACTGACTTTATGTAACGCATTTCTTTAGGCACCATCGAAGGACATGATTTTCTAGAGCTAAGTATAAATAATGTAAGGAACCTTTCCTAGAACTAAGTATAAATAATGTAAGTAACAACGGATCATAACGAATTTTGTGCTTAAATAACTTACATAACATGTAAATATTATACACTATACTATTTGTATCCTTTTTTAAGACAAATACGCCTACGGAGGAGTTTGAAATTTGGTACTATTAAAGATTAGATTACGGAGGACTGCAGAAACTTAATAAATACTTTAAAAAATATGCATTAGAAATATTTATTTAATAAATAGTTTATTGTACACATAAAAGTCAAATTATAATTTTATTTGTGAAAATACTACAAAAGACGAGCTTATGTCTGTAAGAGATTTCTTCTAGCATACCCAAAAGAGTGAGAATGCGTAAAAGAAATGTAGAATACATGTGTACAAATTATTAATTACGAAATATACAATACAAAAAAGATACTAATTTCAATTTACTTATCACTAATACGTTAAAATGCCTCTTACAAAAATAAATACATATAATTGTTAAAAATAATGTTACTTACACACTACATTCATGTGACTTACATGATATACATACACACACATGTATACTATTATGAAATACATAAAATTATTAAAAATTAATGTTACTTACACACTACATTCATGTGACTTACATGATATACATACATACACATGTATACTATTATCTTTAGATATGACTAAACTATGTTATTAAACTTAAAAGAGATTTTATTATTTAGTCTATGGTGGAATTTCAAGCACAGGACCATAGTTTATCTAAATAGATCATATCGTGTATTCACGCTATAGAAACAAATGGTCAAATTTTTTCTTTATTTTTAGAAGATCTTCTTTAAAATGAAAACCCCTTTTGTACAGTCAATAAATCACAAGTCGAAAACTTCATTGAAGGAAAAATCACAGTCATGGGCCTCTTTTAAATTAACGCCATCAACTTCAAGTTCGCCTCTTTGAAAGTGTAAAGATTACATCTCTCCGTTTGAACGGGGCTAGTAATTAGTAACGCTTGAGTTTTATTTGTTGATGTTGATTTTCTGTTCAAGGCAAGTGGGATAGGTATATTTTTGAAGGGGATAGAAAGAGAAGCTTGGCGTTCAATCGTGAGGTTGCACCTGCCGCCGCACAAATTTGCAATTTAAATTCCAAACGAATATTCTGAGAGGACCTCCTTAACACGACATCTGTTTAAATCGTCGAAAATAGAGTGACTGCTGCGGTTTGAAAACTCTTTGTGATTGCAAATTAATTGAAATAAAACAAACCCTTTCCATATTGACAGCGCTTAGTCACGTCATTTGTAATTTAATTGGTTTTCATTCTTTTTATTGATTAAGCGAAGAATAGGTTTCACTAAAACGTATATTACACTATGCAAAAGTTTGAAGAAAATACAAAATAAATTGAACTAGCGATAGCCCTGTACTCAAAATTCGACCACAGACCAAACAATAGAATCTTTTCTAAATTTGACAACAAACTTCAGCCATAAACATAATAGTATACAGTGTAAACATTATAATGAAATGAATGTAGTATATATATATATATATATATATATATATATATATATATATATATATATATATATATATATATATATATATATATATATATATATATATATATGTGTGTGTGTGTGTGTAATTGTAAATGTAACTAATATTCCCTAGTTAGTAAAACTCATTACAAAGACGTAGAGTACAAAATGAAAGGGTGATAAATTCGACGTCACGATATAATTTACCAAATTGATTGATTGGTTTCTAGAGATGATATATTGTTAGAGGCAGTGTATCGGACGCGGTCGGCTAATAGGTGTTAGTGGGTAAATAAAGAAGTGCGGGCGGAGTCGGGAATCATTAATAACTATGGCCCTGTATCACTTCATTTGCAATAAATCAATGTACGTCACTGTGAAAGACGTTTACGGAAAATAGTGTAGGTTGTTTTTCTATATTTGAGAAACAATAACGTTTTTATTAATAAAAATAGATTTCCCCGCTTTGGTCCGGGTTCCTTCTGACCAATTGAATAGCTTAGTGCTATGCAGTTCATATAAAAGCTACTGAATCTCACCTTGGTTGCAGTTGCAGTGGTAGTACAAGCTTAGTCTTCTCTCGCTTCTACGAGGTGCCTAGCTAAATATTCTTCAAAATAGGTCCGCATTAACTGTGTGTGATGATTGATGAAGATCAAACTAGTTTTATTCTAATCTGCGTTTATTAATAGGGTTAGCGACTCGGACTGCATTTATTGTATTTAAGTATTTACAGTAATGTACTTTTTTGATGAGAAATATCTTTTGGCGCTTTATTACTGTGTGTATATGAAGAGAGTGATGAATGTGGAGGAAGCGAGACAAGCCTACAAGTATCGTGTATGGCACTCGGTTCTCTCTGCCTACCGAGGCGTAAGGGATCTGGCGTGAAGATATGTATGTATGTATGTATGTATTACTGACCCTGCACAGTATGCCACAATGGCATTTGGCATGACGCTCTCTTATGATTTCTCTGTCACCGCTTCAGAGGTAATCAATTCGCCTGTGTTTTTTATGTTTGTTACCTCAAAACTTTATAAACCGATTTTGAAAATTTTTTTTGTTTGGAAGGGAATACTTGCTGTGATGTCCCATTTTAATTTAGTGAATATTTGATATAGGGTTCCGGAGATACAGGAAATGGGAAGCCGATTGCTGCAATGTTACTGCGTTAAAATTATGTATATTTAAGTAAATTTTATTTATTTTACTTCTAGTCACCAGTGGTATTGAGTTCGAATCCTAGGTCAGACAATATATGCTAAATATTTTTTTCAGTTTGGAAAGCGTAACTGGTTTTTATTGATTATAAATTATAGTATCAATTTTGATATTTCTCATTTGATCTATAAGAAAGTATATTATAAGAAAGTTTAATTTCAACAAAAAACAAGAAAAGATGCAACAAAAAACAAAAATAAAACTTAAATCATACATTTAGTTATCAACTGCCAAAATACCTAAAGGAAAATCTTAAAACAAGTTTATTTTGCTCTAGTTTATAATTTACACATTTGTATCTGCGTCTTCATAGCCACGTGCAAATAATGTTACTCGCAATTGCAGATTTATAAATTTTTATATATATCTGATTCCAATAGCAAAATTCCACAGTTACAAAAGCTAAAGGTTTTTGGCTCTATATTTAAATTATAGTTCTTATAACCAACGAATCGGTCAAGAAATATAATTTGGTGTTAATTATTTAAAAAAACTAAATTACATAAACTATATAATTTATTATACTTAAGTTGTTTTAAATAAGTATGAAAAAAATTAAAAGTAAAACGCATTAAAATTTATGAAATTTGGTCAAGGCACATTTTAAAGAAAAGATTATCTTTCTTTTTTTAATGCAGGCGTTACGTTGCGGAAATCTATAATTAAAAGGTGAAATTAATTAAATTTGCTATTCTCCGCGAACCGTTATATGTGACATTTGCGATGCCACCGAAATGAAAGACGACGAAATTTTCCTGCCTGGGTCTTTTTGTTTGTCCGTATCATCGGTTAGATTTATCCATTTATTAAACCGGCGTTTTTTTCAGTGGCATCGCGGAGTTCACACAAAACTGTTCACGTAGAATAGCAAATTTAATTAATGTTACCTATCATCTGCCATTCTGTTAGGTAGTCGTAAAAGGTGGTAGAGAGGACTACTACGCGTTACCGTTTTGTTGTAAACGTGTCGCTCGTGTTTGATACCACATGCTTACTTATCCCTGCCGCAATAGCGTCAATGCTTGTACAGTCACAAGTTTTCTAGTTTAGCGAGGAAAGTAGCCGGTAAACCTATGTATATGATGTTACCATCCCGCCATATATAACGTACCATTAACATCTTTCGTGTCTAAAGGCGATGGTTGTCCCTTTCCATCAGGAATGTTCTCAGTTTTTTAGCTATCTGATTTCAACATACAAGAAGTTGCAGCTAAAGAAATAATGTTTGGCACTATATTTTTTATCCAATAATAAACAATCTTCTTCTTTGCGCCATTCTATAAGGTAGTTTAGGTATAAGATAAACGATTGGTTAGACGAGTCACTATCATCGCGACTACTAGTGGTGGTAGTTGAAGCTTATTGCTGCCTCAATAGTGTTAATGCTTAACACTGTCGTGTTGCGGTTTGGAAGGCAGGGTAAACTTATGCGTTGTGATGTATTATTGCTATTCCACACCACGGACAGTAACGCACAATTAAAATATTTGATGTCTACGTGATGCCTGTCTCTACTTTCTTATTCGTTCGATAAACTGAAATATTGATATTTTTTAAGCTTTTCTGGTCAAATTCAAAGTCAAAAACGTTTAATTCAAAATTTTACAGGATCTATTGACGAGTTGATATTTTTTACTATTACTACCAGATCGAATCTTGATTGGCGGTTGGTGATCTTAATGTTCATCAATGTCTATTAACTAGATAACCGATTTGATAATATTATTTTTTATACCATTACCCAATATTGAAAATTAACCATAAAGTAAATTTTTTTGTGATTTCTTCATACTCAAGAAAGAGTTTCCGGAAGGGGTTAATAATCTACTAATTTGTTCTCCGTTACCCGCGGCAACACGCTGGTCTCGACGTTCTTTGTTATTAATGAGAACACCTCATCTATTACATTAGCTGAAGGGTTCCTGAAAATCTTCATATGAAAAGATTACCAGCGTAACAAGACACATCGTGTGTTTATCGCACGTGGCTCAAGCACGATCGCCACGGGTCTGTATAAAATGGAGTCTCTTATAAAGTTAACATAGTGAATAAATGACGCGTTATGAAAATGAAACAAGTAAATTCATTAATCAAGGTGTATTATACGTGTTCGTAAATAATTGATTTACATTCGAAGTATTGTAGGTGTATAGGTCGAAAATAAATCGATGACATACATGTGTGTTTGTCATTATTGTTGTCATTGTCACATTGTTTGAGTGTTTAGCGACTATGATACCGCAATGGAGCTGATTCGATTCCCGACAGAGGCAGACATTGGTGTGTTAAGCATAAATGTTTTTATTTCAGGGTTTGCATATTTATTAAATAGTAGCGATCGCCTGTTTCCGAAATTCGACCATAGACTAATCAATAAAATCTCTTTTAAGTATGCAAATTGACAATTTAGCCGTAAAAAAAAATATATACACGTGTGTATATTATCATGTATGTCACTCGAAAGTAGTGTGTGTAATGTATTTTAACACAGAAATCATTCTAATCCGTGTATTTTAATGTATTTCTAATGCATTAAATTTAAAAGTAGTGTTAGGTATATTTATTTGTAATATGAATAATATTGTAAATAATGCTTGAATGTAATATTAATATTCGTTTATCTCGCATAATAGATATTAGAATTTGTTGTTATCAAAATGATGCACTACAGTGGCGCCACTTCCGCAACATCGTGGAATCGTTTATATCAAATTATAAACTTGGAAGTGGTGCCATCTGAACTGATCTGTTTGAAGTTGACATTTTTCAATCTACCCTACTTTTAATTATTGTAAAACTGTGTACTATAAAATACCTTATACCGGCCTACTCGGGTCATTCAGCTGTAAGTCGTGAAAGAATAAACATCTATAAACGTTTAACTGTCTATTATTAAAAATGAAACTAACAGTACATATTAGGATTATGTAGTGCTCCGCAATGGA
This sequence comes from Apodemia mormo, assembly GCA_036924255.1. Taxonomy (NCBI): domain Eukaryota; kingdom Metazoa; phylum Arthropoda; class Insecta; order Lepidoptera; family Riodinidae; genus Apodemia; species Apodemia mormo. The sequence goes on from JAUPFN010000005.1 coordinate 12,992,106, forward strand.
AAATTTAACTGTGCCAATCTCCACCGTTCGCGCAATTGTCTTAAAAAGGGTCCAAAGTTTTCCATTCATGTATTAATATATAATTATTTCAGTATTTATGTATGTATTTCTATGTAATTAGTATCGTTGACTAACATCAACAGCATGAGCAAATAGTTCGCTTATTTTGGGGTTAGATCAAATCGTGTAATTTGTCTACTATTCCTATTTAGTATATATTATTACTACTTAAACAACATATCGTATAGGAAAAATTATTTCGTATTTTAGAAAAAGAAACTGAAATTACCATCATTTCATTTTGTACCATATAATATGTGTATATTGATGTGTCAATTCTAGTCTAAACGTAATTTTACAGATTACCATAACATGTTGCTTCAAACAATTATCAAAATAACTAGGTGTTTTGATAGGTAATAAGATAGTCCCTACAACAAGACGAAAAAAGTTGCGTAGTGTAAATGCACTTTAAAGTTTTTAACTTAGAAAGTAAACTTTCTAAGGTAAAAATGTCTCTATAATACTCATATTGCACTTATTGATTATTATAGATAAACTTATGTCAATAAAAAATATAGTTAAACATTTCTATGTATAAAAGACAATTATTTTATTAAATAGATAAAAAACTGATCGAGAAAAATTTCCGAGTCTATTTGGATGTCTGGATCTGGCACGATTACGCCCGCAAACTTAACATATGTGAATATTTTTTTTAATTTGAATTTCAAGGTGTCTTGGTTTAAATCAGTACAATTGTTTCTTACTTAAAACAAAAATAATCCCACATAACATAAAGATAATTACAAAAACTAATTTCTTGAGGCGTGGACTTCTGAATTTTCCAAGCTGTTTTATAGTTTACACTATTTATAGCTCATACTTAGCCAATCGTAGCCAGATTATTAGTAACAACGCAAAGAGCAATTATCAATATAAACCTTTGTGGTTTTTTCGATGCTCTTTGTGTAATTTAAATTTGTGTAATAATTAAAATGTTGAAATGATAAATAAAAAAAAAAATGATTTACAGTAAGATTAACGATATGTAAAGATAGTATACGTTTTTCATAGGTTAGATATAGATACGGTGGTAGAGTTCTGCATTGTCTCGTCCGGGTCTGGTACCACCGCTTTACCTATTCCTGCCGCAATAGTGTCAGTGCTTCACACTGTCGTGTTACGGTTTGGAGAGTAAGGTAGCCGGTAAACTTATGCATGTGGCATTAGACCTCGCCACAAGATAGCAACACACCATTAACATCTTTGGTGTCTATAGGTGATGGTTGACTCTTTCCAGCAGGAGACCCATCTGCTTGTTTGCTATCTTACGACATAAAAAAAAGATAGAAAACGAGTACCAAGTTTCATTTTCGTGTCTCTGTATCGACGGGTGATTTTTTTATTTGGTTCGGCTACTCTGTGTATACTTTCTATGTAATATTGTGGTATTATAAGATTCAACTTTATCCTAATAGTCGTAGGTTGTATTATATATTGCTTGCGTTACAAAGACGGATTGGTCTTTGTAAACATTACGTTCAACTATTTAGAGCTTGCAATTTTACAATAATAGCTCCAAAGTCAGCGCTAGTTGCTCACAGTTATGATCAATTAAATTTTGGTACACGCGTTTATTAAAGGGCAACCTAAGTGAAAGATTTATTAGAGGTTTATCCTCATAAGCGTAGATTAAAGGATATTACTCAATACGAGACTGCTAGACCTTGTCGGGAAAGGACTCGTACGATTAAACGCTTATTCGAAGGTTTATGATACGGGGCAAATCTGTTTGAGAAATGAACGGGTCTGTAGTTATGTACTCGTATGTTGCATATTGTTGACTTGGTATAAGTTATTACTTCGTAATAACATTGCCACAGGGCCAGTAAGGCTACTCTTGAAAACCGATTTCAATTTGAAATAAATATTTAATGAGTTTTGAAATATTTGGTACTCTTGACAACTATATTTAATTATTGGATTCGGCGACAGCGCCACACGGATTTCGATTTTTTTAGTAAACTACTCATTATTGCTTTTATTCGTTATTTTGTTTAAAACGGTATTAAAAATTTCCACTTGTAACACTAGCTTGATGTGTAACGATGACATCTATTTCTAATAATTAGGTCGTTACTATACCGAATCAATGTGGGCAATATTGGTGTCAAGAGTACCCTTTTTTGACGATATTCGAAACTTATCGTTTTTATCAATATTGGTTAAAGAATTATATTGTTTTCAAGAGTAGGCCTGCTGATTTCTATTTATATTAGGAACTAGCGACCTGCCCGCGGTTTCACCCGCGCAGCTTTTGTTCCCGTGGGAATATCGAAAAGGTTTATACACTTAAACCTTCCTCAAGATTCAATCTATCTATTAAAAAAACCGCATCAAAATCCATTGCGTACTTTTAAAGATTTAAGCATACATAGGGACATAAGGACATAGGGACAGACAGAGAAAGCGACTTTGTTTTATACTATGTAATGATGCGGAAGTTTGTGTGTATGTACGTTTGTTGTCCTTAGCGCTCAAACAGCTGGATGAATTTGAATATAGATGAATTGAATAGAGATGTCTGTTACCCAAAATAATACACGGCCTACTAAAACTTTTTGTTTATCCCGTGTTGGTCCAAGCCTTCTATAAAAAGTATACTAAATGCCGTTCTGCTAGGCACTTCGTAAGAGGCGAACGATTGGCTATGTGAGTCACTACTATCGTGGCTATTAGGTGGTAGAGTTCTACGTTGTGTCGCCTGGATCTGGTATCACCTTATATATTCCTGCTGCAATAGCGTCAGTGCTTGTCACTATCGTGTTCCGGTTTGGAAGCTAAGGTAGTTGGTTAACTAATGCACGTAGCATTAAGAGCCCGCCACAAAAATAGAAATGCTCCATTAACATTTTTAGTGTCTATAGGCGATGATTGACTCTTAGCATCAGGAGAGCCATTTGCTATCTTATGACATAAATAAAACGAAAAACTATTCAAACAATTATCCTACCTATCGCACCTATCGCAAGGTCTCACAAGGACTAAGTATCTTCGGATAAATCGTAGGTGCACTGGTTGTACCTCTGCCTACCTCTTTGGGGATACGGTCTTGAAAATACTTTTTTAAAATAAAACTAATTACAATAAAAATAACAATATTTTTTGCTGATATGTCAATTCTAATAAGAAAAGAAAATAACGTGTTATAACTTATGGAAAATAGAACAGTAAAGTTATGGCTGAAGAAAGGAAAAAAAGTATAACCAATAGATCAAACTTTCAATACGACACACATAATATTAGTAGGTACCTATTCAATTATATATTCTAAAGACAACAAAGATGTGAAATTTATTTATATATAACCACCCCGTTGATACAGTGGTTATCGAATTTAACTACGGATCGATGGGGCTCGGGTTCGATTCCTGACTGACGATTTTTTCCCCGTGTCGGTCCCGGGCTCCTTTAAAGAATAGGCCAACTGCCGTTCTGTCAGGCAGGTCGTAAAAGGCGACCGATTGGCTATACGAGTCACTAACATCGTGGCTACTAGGTGATAGAGTTCTGCATTTTCTCGCCCGGGTCTGATACCACCGCCTTACCTATTCCTGCAATAGCGTCAGTGCTTGTCACTGTCGTGTTCTGGTTTGGAGGGTAAGGGAGCCGGTAAACTTATGCATGTGGCATAAGACCTCGCCACAAGATAGCAACGCACCATTAACACCTTTGGTGTCTATAGGCGATGGCTGACTCTTTCCATCAGGAGACTCATCTGCTTGTTTGCTATCTTATACTATAAAAAACAAACATTTTTGTGATGAGAATCGATGTTTGTATTTCTGGGTTTGGGTGTTAATATCTATGTAACGGTATTTATATATGTATTTAAATACATTAGTATCATTGACTAACAACCATCACACAAGCAAATAATTTGCTTACTTTGGGATTAGATCGATTTGTGTAATTTGTCCAGCGATACTATTATTACTATTATTAATTAAGCGCCTCCTTGGTCAAGTGGTTAGTGACCATGGTTACGCAATGAATGGGGCTCAAGGTCGATTCCCGACAGAGACAGATATTTGTGTGATGAGTACAGATGTTTGTATTTCTGGGTTTGGGTGTTTACTAGGTATACATCAGTATTTATATATCCATTTCTATGTATTAGTATTATTAAATAACACCCATAACACAAGCAAATAATTTGCTAACTTTGCCCTCCGATATCATTATTAATTAATAAACGCTTCGTTGGTTGAGTGGATAGCGATCCTGATCACGTAATCCATGGGGTTCGGGTTCGATTTTCGACAGCGACAGACATTTGTGTGATGAACATATCTGTTTGTATTTCCGGGTTTGGGTGTTATTAAATTTATTTTAGTATTTATATATGTATTTCTTTATATTAGTATCGTTGACTAACACCCTATCACAAACTAATAATTTTCGATATAAATATTAATTAATGAAGAGTGAGATCTAAAGTTGGTCTCAGTGCTTTAAGAAGTGAGATTTTGAACAGAAACTTGGGCGCCAATTTTGCCGTAACCGTGATTTTTGTCCGTTATAAACTAAGAGACAAAAATTACGTTATTAGATATTCAAATTTGTTATTTTAGTTCATATTATCTATCTATATATATAAAAATTATTATTTTTATTTTCCGCCGTGTTGGTCCCGGCCTCCTTTGTAGAATAGGCCAACTGCCGTTCTGCCAGGCAGGTCGTAAAAGGCGACCGATTGGGTATCGAGTCACTACCATCGTGGCTACTAGGTGGTAGAGTTCTGCATTGTCTCGCCCGGGTCTGGTACCACCGCCTTACCTATTCCTGCCGCAATAGCGTCAGTGCTTGTCGCTGTCGTGTTCCGGTTTGGAGGGTAAGGTAGCCGGTAAACTTATGCATGTGGCATTAGACCTCGCCACGGGATAGCAACGCACCATTAACATCTTTGGTGTCTATAGGCGATGGTTGACTCTTTCCATCAGGAGACCCATCTGCTTGTTTGCTATCTTATGACATAAAAAAAAAAAATCAATTGCTGTTAGTCTCGCTAATACTCGAGAACGGCTGAACCGATTTGGCTAATTTTGGTTTTCATTAATTTTTGAAGTCCAGGGAAGGTTAAAAAGGTGAGAAAATATAGAAAAAAAAATAAGAGTAGTTAAAAAGGCAGAACAACGTTTGCCGGGTCAGCTAGTATATATATATAAATTGCTGTTCGTTAGTCTAGGTAAAACTTGAGAACGACTGAACCGATTTGGCTAATTTTGGTTTTGAATTAATTGTTGAAGTTCAGGGAAGGTTTTAAATCTGAGAAAATATAGAAAAAATAAGAGTAGTTAAAAAGGCAGAACAACGTTTGCCGGGTCAACTAATTATTTTAATTTTTATGATAGCATGATAACTATACATATAAGCCTGTTTTTATGTGATGTAAAATAAAAATAAAATATCATCTTGCTGAATTCTGTAGAGATAAGTAGAGTAACTACTAGTGTACCAACAATTGACCAACGGTATTCTCATAATATGGTCGGTGGCCAACTTATTAGCAAATATCTAATTAAGAACGATTCACCTAATAAGATATTGGAACCCTTGCCCCTTGAAATTTATGCCACAATTCCTTACGCTTTCGTGTTCCGTAGGGATTGTAAAGTAGCCGTCTAACATATATGACATCAGACTACCTAGCATCTTTAGCATTTTTGGTGTTTATAGGCATCGGTTGTCTGTTTCTGTCTAGGGGGTCATTGGCCAGAAGCGTGCTCGTCGCGACCCCTGCCAGTCCACTGGACTGCAATTCTGGCCCGAATAAGTACCGCAGTGCGGATTAGGGCGTCCCCTGGAGGCGACGCGTACCGATCCGCCCCCGTCGGTACGAAAAGCGGCGGATGCGGCGATGGGGGCCGCCACCCATCACGCCAGGCCCGAATAGGCGAGTCGAGGGGAGCAGAGTGCCAAATAGGCACGTGGAATGTAAGAGGTGGGTTGGAAGATAAGATGCATGAATTGATAGATGTAATGAATGAGAGATGCTTAGATGTTTTGTGTGTAACAGAGACTAAACGTAAAGGTAGTGAAACCACTGATCTCCCCGGTGGCATGATGGCTCTTTGGTCTGGTGTGCCCCAGAGCGATCATGCTGGCGCCGGAGTAGGTATTCTTCTATCGTCACGCTTAGTCTCTGGTCTGAAAGATTATGGGATGGCTGGCTCGAGACTTCTCTGGGTCCGGATCAAACTGGGAATCACGAGAGTCTTTTTGGTCGCATTATATGCACCGGTAAGCTCTTCGTCGCCCAGTGACCTGGAAAAGTTTTGGGATTCTGTAAGGGATGTTCTGGATATGGTTGATGACAATGAAAGAGTCATTTTGTGTGGTGATTTGAATGGATGGGTCGGGACTAAGCGGCCTGGTTTCGATGGCGTTCTTGGTCCGTATGGTGACAGTAGAGTGAACGACGCCGGTAAGCACATTGTGGATTTATGCATGGAAAAGAATCTTCTTGTGGCTAACACAATATTCCCTCATAAGGACATACATTTGTATACATGGAGAAGGAATGACCAAAAGAGTGTGATAGATCTGATTTTGATTGATAGTAGACTCCGCAGTTGTTTAATGGATACGCGCGCCTACAGAGGTCCCAATCTGGAAACGGACCACTATTTGGTAATAAGCCGATATAGGGGTCTGTTTAAGAAGTGGAGACATTGGCGACAACGTGTTCCATTCGGAGAGCTTGAAAGGATAAAGAGCGAAAAGTTGCAAGACCCGAGTATAAGGAGTATGTATGAGATTCAGGTTCGAGATAGGTTGGCAAAAGTGAACCTACCGGACTTGGATGTAGACGAATGTTGGAAAGTTTTGAAAGATAGTATGATAGTAGCCGCGAAAGAAGTATGTGGTAGTGCAAAACTGTGCAAGTCAATGAAAGGAGATGCATGGTGGGATGATGAAGTGAAAGCTGCGATTGAGAGAAAGAAGAAAGCATGGCTAGACTATGTATCATGTTTGCAAGCGAATGATGGTATGAAAGACAAGAAGAAAGAATTGTATCGTTGTTGTAAGAATGCCACCAAAACCTTAGTGAAAGAAAAGCGTGAAAGAGAATGTTTGAAAGCAGAAGAGAGACTGGCGAGCAACTTCGAGGCAAACACCAAACTTTTTTGGAGGGAGGTGAAGAAGTCTAGGAGTTGTTCGGCAGCCTCCAGAATGTATAGGATTAAATCTAAGGATGGTGACATTCTTACAAGCACAGAAAGCGTGTTAAAACGATGGAGTGAATATTTTGGAGATATGTATGATGCTGTTCAGGACGCTGCCTCCGTCTCTGACTCAGTAAGTGACTCAGAGACGGTGGAAGCGTGCCAGGACATTACTATGCAAGAGATCGTATGGGCGATAAGAAGTATGAAAAACGGAAAGGCTGCGGGAATAGATAAGGTGACTGCTGAGATGATCAAATACGGTGGTCCTGCCGTCTGGGACTCTTTTTGGGTCCTCTGCAATACATGTTGGAGGACCGGTAGAGTACCCGAAGACTGGCGGCGCGCGGTCATCGTGCCCTTGTATAAAGGCAAGGGCTCACGTATAGACTGCAATAGCTATAGGGCCATCAGTTTGATCAGCTTAGCATCGAAGGTGTATGGTAAGATCATTGAAAGGAGAATGCAAGGGAAGTCCGAGGGAATGTTGTGGGAGGCACAAGGGGGTTTCAGATCTGGAAGAGGATGTATGGATCAAGTTTTCTCACTCCGCAACATCGTAGAGAAGCATCTGGCTGTCGGCCAGAAGGTTTTCTGCGGTTTTGTGGATTTGGAGAAAGCGTTTGATAGAGTTGTGCGAAAGAAACTTTGGGACATTTTACCCAGTTATGGGATAGATGGGCGTCTGCTGCGTGCTTTGCAATCCATGTACTGGGATTGCAAAGCATGTGTGCGGGTGGACGGCAACATATCGCCCTGGTTCGATGTCAATATCGGCGTCAAGCAGGGTTGTGTGTTGTCAGCTCGTCTGTTTATTCTATATCTGGATAAGTGTCTCCAAAGATTGAGGTCATTGAATGTGGGAATGCGCATGAGTGATCTAGTGGTGAACTGCCTGCTTTATGCAGATGACGCTGTACTTTTAGGCTCAACTCCATCTGATCTGCAAACACTGGTCACAGTTATGAATGAGGACTGTAAGAGTATGGGCTTACATTTGAATGCGAAGAAAACTAAAGTTTTGGTATTTGAAAGAGAAACAACCAGAACGGATGTAAGAGTTGTGGTCGATGATGTAGTGCTGGAGCAAGTGGATGAGGTTGTATATCTTGGATGTGCTTTTAGCAGGGATGGAAGGTACACCGCTGATGTTGAAAGAAGAGTGTGTGCAGGGAACAGAGTGAATGGAGCGTTAGGGAGATTACTTAATAGCACAATTTTAAGTCAGGGTGCCCGTCTAGCCCTGCATAATCATGTGCTTATCCCAACGCTATTGTATGGAAGTGAGAGTTGGGTATGTCAGAAAGGGCATGAAAGTAGAATCAACGCGGTCGAGATGAGGTCGCTAAGAAAAATATTTGGTGTGACACTCGCGGACCGGGTTCGTAATGCCGAAGTGAGAGAGAGGCTAGGTTTGAAAGAAAGTGTCGGTGTAAAGATGAGAAAGGGCATGCTCCGTTGGTTCGGACATGTAGAAAGAATGGTAGATGAAAGGTTAACAAAACAGATATACAACGCGAATGTGGAAGGATGTAGGTACCGGGGAAGACCAAGACTGACATACCACGATCAGATTGATCGAGTACTGTCCGAAGGTGGTGTCAAGAGTCTTCGCAACCGGCGTGTGTGTATGAAGAGAGTGATGAATGTGGAAGAAGCGAGACAAGCCTGCAAGGATCGTGATGTATGGCACTCGGTTCTCTCTGCCTACCCCGTAAGGGATCTGGCGTGAAGATATATGTTGATGTTGTGGTTGTCTGTTTCCATCAGGAGCGGGATCTGCTTATTAGCTATTTTGTGATTTGAAGGAAAAATAAATTGGCTGACAAGGCTATTTTTTGATGTTTGGTAACCCAAAATTCGGTTCATTTTATCTATTCCACTAGATAACCAAAAAAATTCTATAACATTTCCATATGTGTTATCCATATGTATATATTTCCATAAGTATGTTCCTTGAGGCTTAAAAATACCTCAATTTAGCTAGAAATTTCCGGAATGGCCTGCAGGGTCAACCGTTTTACAGATTTTTTTATGTTTGTTATTCAGAACTTAGCCATTGATGGATCGATTTTAATAATTATTTTTAGTTTACGTAGGTAGGTATATTTCCTATTTAGTCATATTTTTATATAAGAAAGTATTTTTATATAACAAATATATGTTTCGATACATGCTGAAAAGATTGTACATTTTGCTTTTATGAGGGTCTTATATCAAATTAGCAAATAAATACTTGTCACAAGAAAACTAGCAACAGAAACTAATTATCTCGCGGTTACATTTAAACAATGCTGTTTCTTGATGATATATGCGCCGTTAATTCTAAAGCGTCGGTCGCGTAGTGCCGTAAACGCAAATGTATGATAATAAAGTATGATTTCTTGGTCGGGGACGCTGCCTAACGCGCATAATCACTCCTCAGGCGTACCCATATAATTCCTTAGTGCATAATGAAACTTGATTAACATTATACATGTGTGTATGTCCGCGGCAGATTCAGAGTCCTAATTAAGAGCGAGGGAAGGAGGGTCGCGGCCGGCGGCGGGGGAGAGGTATCGATCATAGCCGCTAAGGAATCGACGCAGGGACCCGCAAAAAGGGGAAGCCCTCATCTCAAAATCAGCGTCCATCTAAACCCGCTCTCAGCACATGTTTTGATTTAAGCACTAAGGGTCAGTTTAATTCGCGTGTGCGGAAACGGAACGCTTCAGGCGCGATTTGCAAATCCGATGTGAATAATTACTCGGCTTACGAGCGCTTACCTACTGCCTTATTGCGATTTGCATATTTTCTTGTGTGGAACATCGCTGGACGGTTTGGTCACATTTGAAAATCCCATGAGCAATATGACTTGCTTAAATATACTCCATTGAAAATTCATATTTGGAGTCGCAAAAGTCAGGGCATACATTTTTATTTTTTGGGCATCGAAAGTAAAGCTAAATCTATGTTTGTGGGGTCGCAACTCTTGTCCCGTAACCGAAATTTTGTAAAAAGGTTTTTATGATATATTGGGCAAAATATTCGTCCGTCGTCGAAAAATTTTGTTCATACAAATTTCATAATGATAACTTCGTTAAAATCGTCGTTTTCGTCGCCTTTATTTGCAAGAAATAATGTTTTTATAAACTTTCTGCGCGACGAATAGATTGCCCGGTACAGCATAAAAACTTTTTTTACAAGAAGATGGTCACGGGACAAGAGTCGCAACCCCACACACGTGGATTTAGTTTAACACTAACTGCCTCTAAACATTCAAAAAAGAAAAATACGTACTCTGACTTTTAAGCTTAACACGAAGCTCAAAAACTAATATTTCAGTAGAATTAAATGTATATTTTAAAGTATAATCACACCGAACCAAGGTGAAAAATCTGTAAACCGGCTGATCCTGCAACTTCCCGTCAAATTGAAATATTTTAAGCTTACAGAAGCAAAAAGTATATACCTAATCATAGATTTTTTTCAAGTTAAAAAATTTAAATTTCGTTAAAAATAACAGTATTTTTATTTTTATAAAGCTGTATATTTTGAAAACGATAATCGATTTTGATCTTTCGAATGGCATTGAACGAAATTTTTGAAATGTAAAATAATGTCTTAGCAATGACGTGTATAGTATTATACACGTCATTGTGTCTTAGCCACATAATCGAAAGGTTGAAACGTGTCAAAGTAATGCCAAAATACTTAAGCTGATCAGATTTTTAAATCAATCGGTGTATAAGTCTGAAAATTATTTTAAAAATGTGAAAGTTTGATGCAAATAAAATAATTTCAATATTTGCACAGCTGTATCTTTTGAAAACTTGATTTGATATTAATTTTTGCGACGTAGCTAGACTCAGTTTTTTAGGTTTTAAAATATTGTAAAAAGTCAAAAAATGTAGCGTGTGTGCTATTCCAGATCGTTATCTACCTGTGTGCCAGATTTTATTCAAAATCCGTTCAGTATATTTTGCGTAATTGAGTAACAAACATCGATCCATCCAAACAAACATCCAAATTTTCGGATTACTATAAAATACATATAGCAAGAAGCAGCCAAATTATTTTAATTTGGATTCTTAGCTGTATTGGTTTAAATCAGAACTGTGAGACCATTTCTTACTTCAAAGAAAAATAAATAACACATATGAAAATTATAACAAAAACCAATTTTTTGGGGTGTGCTTTTCGATTTTCCAAACTACTTCCAATTATCAAGACAAAATTGGTGTGTAATAAAATATTCAAAAATTCGCAAGAAAAGTGATACATTAGAGTCAATGATTAGAGTTTACTTGTTTGTATTCTATTTATATATGTTTTTGCTCTCATTTTTGTTGGCTTATTCACGCTGAGACAAGTTAGGCAGATTTTAATTTAAAAAAATATATAAATGCACATATTTTACGAGTTGACCTAACCGTAAACTACGTGATGTAGCTGTGATATTAGTGTTATTCAACCACATATTACAGTATACCTGAATAGTGAAATATATTTAATAAACATTCAGAAATACAAACACCATTACCAATTATGTTTTAATTATTCTAATATGCTTGTCCTTAATCGAACCAAAACTATCGATTGCGTAGTCAGCTTCGTAATTAAAGAAACAAAAGCGTGGTCAAATAATAGGTGAATTTTAATTACATTTACTATAATAGAAAATTATATAAAACAAAATGTTACTTTGCAATAAATTCAATTTGTATTAATGATCTCCAAAAAAATTCTGTTACAGGAAATGACTGTTAACATAAAATATCAATGAGATATCAAGTACAAAACTTTTTCTACGATACACAAAGGACAACTCAAGATAACAAATAAATTGACTTTGTTTTCTATTGCAAATTGATCTCTAAATAAGAAACATTCAAGTTAGTAAAAAACGAAGGAAAACACTTATCGCGCTCTAGTGCAAATCGTTGACTGTCACTTCAAATCCCGTCGGCGTCGAGATAAAATGGGAAAAAGTAACAAAAATAACAATCAAATAGAGCATCCACGGAAATTAGATCTGAAGGAATGATCACGTCGGGCCCCTGGGAACCGCTTCTTCAAAAAGGACTTAATCTTTAAATTCGCTAAGGAGTTAAGCTTAAAAAATATTTCGATAGGCAACAATGAGTCCCCCGGTTCGCGGTGTCTTTGACATACCGGATTTTTTCAACGAGATCTTTAAAAGACGGGATGTCACTTCGTTTGTATTGCCTTTGTCGCAAGTTAAGCTCTGGTTTATTAGACTTAACTCCATAAATAGAGGGGAAGAGATTCAATTCTAATTTCCCGATTTTTAAGATTTATTTTTTATTTGAATTGACCAGAAATAAAAATTTACCACTATTAACATTATTTTATGACAGTAAGTGATATCGGTTTAGTAAATATTTTTGTATCAAGATCACTTGTCAATACAATGTAGATTACGGCCCTCATAAATCATTAACGGGCTCCTTATATCGTTTTAATTAGGCATATAAGTACTTTTTTGGTAGACTTGTTTTTATAGTTTTTTCTTAAACTTAAACGCTTTATTCAAATCTTTACAGACATTTTTGACGAGTTGACATTTTTTAGAATTATTGGGATGGAGGATTCAGCGGAAAAAACTCAGCGGGCTTGTTTCTTCTTATTTTTTAAATAATTAATTACAATATTATAACAATTATAACAGAATACAAAACTATATATATACTAGTAATTGGTATGAGGTGCAATTAATTCCAGGCTTTTTTGTCTTCTACATAAACTGAGATTTTATGACGCCCTTTTATACACCGTTTTGTTTTAATACATTTTTTTAAAATTTATATACTGGCAGATCTTTTATACGTTCGGGAAATTTATTGTACAAACACTATTACAAATAACTGGCTTGATTAGTTTCGCCAGATATGTAGTTTTTATTTATAAATTTTTAAACAAAAACTTGGCGATGTAATAAATGAAATAGACTAAATAACCCAGTAAAGCGGTATAATTATTCGATCCCTCGATGCTCATGAAATTCATGTATTTTTCTGTTGTATTTTGTTGTATCTGGTAAAGAGATTAGATTTAGCCTACTACATTCCAACAGTTTTTTATTAATGTATTTTTAAGTTTGATGACCAATTTTAACACGGAAATAAAAAAACTAATATATATATATATATATATATATGTATATATATATATATATATATATATATATATAAAATATATATATATATATATATATATATATATATATATATATATATATATATATATATATATATATATATATATATATATATATATATATATATATATATATTGCGACTAAGTCTTTGAAAATAGCGATTGCCCTGTGATCAAACTTCGACCTTCGACAAGAGACTAAACAATAATAGTATACTATCCAGTATGTCAATGTAAGTCACATTGTTTAAAAATAGAAGATTTCTGCATAAGTGCAATGTAAATTTTAATTGTGCCTTTCTTACTCCAGCGAGCGTTCCGTAATTGTCTTAAAATGAAGTGCAAAGTTTTTATTAATTATACATTATAATCTTTGCATTCTGCTTCTTACTTAGCCCTGACAGTGACTTTTAAATGAGAGCTATAAATTGTCACTGACATAGTATGTAGTCTATGAACGTGTAAGTTTTTTAATCATACCTTCGTAACTTAAAAGTTTTGTAAATTTTTTCCCAGTAATTAATTTTAAAAGGAGTTTTGCATGTGATGACAAAAGTGTGATCGGATTTCATAATATTATTGGTAAAAAGCCAAAATCGAGATGTAAGTGAAGCTCTCTTACAATCAATATGAAAATGTGACGAGTGGGGTCGCTTGGCAGCCGGCGGTCCTTAATTAAGAATACGTGACAAAAGACGAGACGTGCACACAAACACAAGGCGCACCGAAAAAGGTCCGGATTACGTAACCCTTTTGCGTTTTTGATTTTAAACGCGTGAAGTGCCAGTGTCCGTTGTGTCTAATTTGAAAAGAGACTTGACAAATCTGGCTTCGGGCCGCCCCTCGTTTAATCGAGCCACTGTAACACGTGATGTCGATATGAATGTTGATATAAGGAAATAATAGCGTGGAGTAGGCGGTCACTATGGTTACAGGGTGGGTTATTCGGAAGCCTTAGTGAATAGCGTTGTAGAATTTAGTTGCGTTTGACCATTGAGATTGGGTCAGCGTTTTGTATGCTGATTCGGTCCGATTCAGGCGTACCGAGGATAATTAGCAGGCAAACAAGAAACGGTGCTGGCGTAACTTTTGTGGGCCATTCAGGTGCTTTACAAATACTGCTGCAAGAAGTTTAACAGCAGTTTAATTGCGGTACGAAAACAGAAGCGCACGGAAAACACTTTAGTTTCTATGAAAAGAAGCTAGTCGTTTAATTTAAAGTTCATGTTTATAATACAATTTCACTTGTTTTCATTGAAACACGGTAGCATTTAGTTTATTAGGCGACCGAGCTGCCCTTGGTATTTTTTAACAAATCTTGTTTTTTCGAAATATGAAGTGTACAGGAATAAAAGAGCTCATTGATATTTTATTGTTTTGGGTAATAATTTTAAAAGTTTTAATTTAATTTACGATAACTTCAAGATAAATCCAAAATAATCGAGAATGGGCGTGTTTTTTAATAAAATTACTGCAATTTACCCATTTTAGCCTTGTTAGGCTAGTACTTTGTAATTTTTATGTTAGTTCGGAAAACACTGTTATTGGCCATGTAATAATGTAGACAATAGCATGATTGGTCTCAAAAATGTTAAATTGTCAATAAGTCTTCTTTTCCTATACTCTTTATATGATGTAAATCATATCTGATCACATACTGATTCAATATATGTCATATAGCGTCATCTAATAATTTGGTACAATTTGGTACCAATCGCGTTTTTACAAGGCAAAAAAGCAAAGCGTCATCAAAATACATTTTACCGAAATCTTTAGAGCCATTTACAAGATACTTGCAATAAAGATATTATATACGAATATACAAGGGTTGCGCGTATAAATAGAGGCTGTAAGGATAAACACCGTTGTCACTAAAATCATAGGTAGTTGACTTAATTATAAATATGTTTAGTAAATAAAATAATAAAAAAACGTTATTTTCTTTCAAACATATTAGAAAGTTTCTGTTCGACACCGTCCGTAAATTCATGGACACTATGCGCAAAGGGCGCCGACCTGCCGCCCTGGCCGTCCGGCCGGCTTGCGGTGTCTGATCAAGCGCTGTTTTCCGCGCTCCGTCCACTTTGCCGTGCACTTGTATAGGTTGAATAATTTTGGGGAAAAATGGAGACATTACTTTAAAAAAATTTTTCATTGAATTTACGTATAAGTAAAAGCAAACCACTGGTTTCAAAGATAACTGTGTTTACACTAACAGCCTGTATATAACATGCAGATATATTTTATTTAAATACTTTATTGTATATAAAGGTAAAGGCGTAACTTACCTTCGGTGATGCTAAGACAAAAGCATAACAACTTATCACGAGCTGACGATTAAAATGTATTTTAATTAATAACAATTAATAAGCATATTATCAAGACTAAACTAAAAAGATTTTATAGGATGTATAAGATATATTTTGACAAGATAAGATAGATTGTACAAAATTTTAATAATATACATTTTTAAAAATATAGTTTCGCATAAAATATTGCATTACTTTCACTTTTGCTTACCGCTACAGGGACCAAGCGAGATGTTACGGTTACGTAGCTTTTTTAGTTATGTAACTACGAGTAATATTATTTTGTAATAGTTATACTTTTTTGATAAAATCTACAAAAAAGTTGTAATTTTGATAGTATAAATTACTTGATGCAAATGTTGCTGAAAATATATTCTTATATATAAAATTTTCGTGACACAATGTTAGTTACCAAACTCCTCCGAAACGGCTTGACCGATTTCTATGGAATTTTATATGCATATCCAGTAGGTCTGAGAATTGGCTATTATGTATTTTTCATACTTCTAAGTGATAAGGGTTGTCCACCCCTTATATTTTTGTTATATTCTTTGGTTATTTTTTTTAAAATAATGCATTAAAAATACATAGAACCCTAAATTTTCACCCTTCTATCACCAACCCTTATTTTTTAATTTTTAATTCAATATTAATGTAGCAAAAACACGTTTGCTGGGTCAGCTAGTATACTTATAAATTAATAGCTTGTAAACTGATTTACGAAAAATAAAGCAAATTTTACTAAATTTCCCTTGCTCTGTTTTTAAATTTGTTAAATTTTATTGCTTAGAAGCTTATTAAATTCTTTTGGAAACACCAAATCTTCCTGGCATAATATTTTATTCCACGGAAAATATTTGGATAGTTTGTTCTCATAGAAACGCGCTATTTAGATTAACAATGTCTCCTAAATTATATTATAGAACTATGCGAAAGATACATTGTTTGTTACACTATTGTGCCTTAACTAACTAACTCGTTGAATACACATTAAGAAAAGGGCACTTTTCTTCTAGAAAAAATAAATGGATGGGATGGAAAATATAGCTGAAAGCAGAAAATACAGTTAGTATTTACGTTCGTTGGTTAGTAATATTTTACTTTGACGATGCTGTTACTTAGACGATTATTAATAAAAGTTAGTTTTGGACTTTAAATCCTTTTTCTTCGGTACAACATTAAAACTGAAATGGCATAATTTGTATTTTGAACTTATATAGGTCTAAAATATTAAAATTATTTATATATTTTTCTAACGTATGTCAGATATTAAAGTAAAATATGTCCAAAACTTATTATAATAAAAAAACGGTGCCATCAATTCAAAATATGGGAGTTTTTTAATGTTCAGGAACAGGTGGCGAGCCGCATGAGCCATTTAAACAGGCATTAACCTGTGGTTGCTTTATTTAGGCACATCCCATAAATCGCCGGTGTCGGAAGCAGGGCAGTGTTAAGGCGCGGACACACGCGCGTGATAAATTAGCGACCTTATGCGGGCGTGACGCGCGTGTACAGAAACCCCTACGTGACGAGTGTAAGGATTTATTCGAAGGAATTGCTATATAGTTATAGACAATGCGTTTATTAATTGCGTTTGTATTTCTGCCAATGTGACACATTGTAGGTTTTACTCGTATTTATATATTAATACGTGCAGCAAAGGCTTTGTGCCCTGAAAAGCAACGCGAACTGTAGAGTTTTTTTGTAATTTGGCATAGTTAAAGTTTATATGGCAGAAAGTTAATATTTTTACATGTGTATAATGTGCAATACAAATACTGTTACGTGCTTCGGGTTCGTAATTTGCAAGTAAACGCCATTTATATTAAATCGTGTATTTACAACACTAAGTTACAATAAACTTCGATGAAATAAGTTAATGCATTGATAAGCTAACGTAAATACACTATACAAATTTGTCACATTCGCTGTAGTAACACTAAACTTAACCAACTACGCTAAAACACTTCTCACTTCGCACTGTTCGTTTCAAGTATCGCTCTCGATCGCTTTATAAAAACTGCCCTCTATTTGTCAACACATCTCTATTTATACCCATGGTAAGGTTCTACATTATTCCCGAATCCTCTACCAGGCTAATCGTATACAAGTTATTGTAAGCAAGTCTTAGTACACGTTATTTTCACCCTTATGGCATAAACGATAAGGTCAGTTATGGCATAACTATTCGGGTAACGATCGACTATTTGTTTTTCAATAGAAGTTTTCTTTTATTTCTAGATCGCTCCAGTGCTTCAACTCTTCACATTTCTAGATTATTCGCAATAATACATTAAAATAATTATACATTAGGTGCACACACTGCCATACACTTGACACACACACACACACTCACATATGTATATCGTCATCATCATCGTCATCATCAGCTGGTGTTCGTCCACTGCTGGACATAGGCCTCTTCCAAGGCGCGCCACTTAGTCCGGTCTTCGGCTCTCCTCATCCAGTTACTTCCCGCCGTCCTGCACAGATTGTCGCGCCACCGCGTAAGGGGGCGTCCCACGCTACGTTTTCCAAGACGCGGTCTCCACTCTAAGAGCCGTTTACTCCATCGGTGGTCAGATCTACGGCAGACGTGACTGGCCCATTGCCACTTCAGCTTCTGGGCTATGTCAGTGACCTTGGTCCTCATACACGAATTTCTTCGTTTCGGATTCTATCCCTGAGGGACACACCGAGCATAGCTCTCTCCATAGCCCGCTGAGCGACTTTGAGTCAATGAACCAGTCCCACCGTTAGTGTCCACGTCTCACATATGTATATACTACTTTGTATATGGCGATAGTCTGTTGTGAAATTTAAAAGAAATTTTAATGATGTGATCACACTGACGATCAAATTTCGACCAGTAAGCGACCACTAGTTTAGATAAATCGATGACTTAATTATAACATTAACCTTGCTGTTCAAATAAGTTTTCTTTACAATTCTCCGAGAAAAACATATTTTTCAGGGAAATTTTTCTCGCTATAGAAAGAGATAACTAACGCAAATTGACACCAAAAATGCTAATAGTGTGTTGCTATTAAATTCATAGCCAAAACTCGATGGTCGTAAGCACTAGCCGAGATGTTTCAGAAGTCTACCTCATATAAGTCACGACGACAATGACACTTCCAACCAACCCTTTGTCTTTTACAAACCGCTAGGCAGAATGGTAGAAGGTAGAGTTAATTAAGTTATACTAGGTGGTAGAGTTCTGCATTGTCTCGCCCGGGTCTGATGCCACCGTCTTACCCATTCCTGCCACAATAGCGTCAGTGCTTGTCACTGTTGTATTCCGGTGTGGAGGATTAGGTAGCCGGTAAACTTATGCGTGTGGCATTAGACCTCGCCATGAGATAGCAACGCACCATTAGCATCTTTGGTGTCTCTGGTTGACTCTTTCCATCGTGAGACCTATTTGCTTGTTTGCTATCTTATGATATAAAAAAAATAAAAAAGGTAAGTCTCTAGATTTTAAGTATTAACCACGACTATGTAAAATCCTGGACTTAAATGACTCATTACCTTATGGTAAAAATTAATAAAATAAATAATATAAATAAAAATCGGAAATCGTAAATCGGAATAGAATACTACTCATTTTGTCACATATGTTCAACAAGGATGTTACGTTTTAATGAAAGAGACAGAATGGGCTGTAGTTTACAAACATAAAAACGCCAAATATACTTATATTTATTGATGGTGGGCAACATTGCATTTGTCATTCTGGCAAGGTTTCATTCCCAGATCGGGAAAAGTATTATTGGATTTTATTTGTTAAAAAAAATCTCAATAGTACCACAGAGTTTGGCCTGTATGTTAGTATTTCATACATCGAAAAAGCATCTAATTCCATTAGTCCTAAATAGCGCTAATAGTTTTTTTAAAGGCACGCATTTCACTAACTGACAAAGGTGTTAAATTAATTGTGTTGTCTTTGACCGCTTTTTGACCTGTCACAGCACTGTGTGGCGGCTCATTCTGTCTACTTCGCAAGAGAATCGGCGTAATGATTTATTTTACTTTAATTATAAATTCTATTCGTGGAAAGCAATAGTACATTAGATTTATTATATATATACAATATTTACTATTCTCACAATTTACCTTGTGCTGCTTAATTTGATTAATTTCCCCCTGAACACGCACTAAGAAACCGGTCCCTCTACATCCGATCCAATAGGGATTTGGTCCCAATTATGTATTAGCAAAACTTGGTTATATCGGATCGCATGCAAGCTCTAATTTGGGAAGCTCTATGGGTCTAATTTAGACATTTCTTTTTACATTATTCAAAGGATTTTTGTAATTTAATTATTAAATGTGTTAATGCAACTATTCTACAAGTCCTACTGTATTATATTACTATTACTATAAATGCGAAAGTACATTTTGATAGACGGATGGATGTTTGTTACTCTTTCACGCCAAAACGGCCGAACTGATTTGGATGAAATTTGGCACACTTATAGAGGATGACCTGAAATATCGCATACTTTTTATCCCGAAAAAATAAGTTATTTCTGTAGGATTCACCAAAAACTGTTAGAATGATGCGGGCTGCAGGGTGTAGCTAGTATTTCATATTTTTTCCAGCTAACCGACACAGCTTCATCTGAGAGAAGAATAACAGGTCATCAATATAAGAAATTCCGGACAATGTTTCGTTTATTATTTTCAGCCCTTTAGGGATTGATTTTTGAAAAAAAAAAACACTTAGTATAGTAGTCTTCGTTTGACTGCGAGTTTCCAAATATCCGTTCAGCGGTTTAAGCATGTAAGCGTTACAGACAGGCAGAGAGACTTTCACGTTTATAATATTAGTATGACTATGAATTAAACATTAATGGACCACTCATATTAACCAAACAAACCATAAAGTATTTTCTTGTGATATGGGTGCTAGTCCAAAATACCTGTGCAATACATATATAAATATTGATTGATATATAAAGCCACATCGATTATGCAATTAAAGCAATTGTTTGTGTGACTTGAAAAATACAATAAATAAAATGCTTAAATATTAATTGATATAACGCATTTTTACGATTGGTCTCTCACTAAACATAAGTAGATTAAAATAAAACTGAAATCAATCTGAAAAAAGGAAATAATAAATTAAGCATGAAACTAGTTTAATTTAATGAGTTTAATCATTTAATTGACTCAGATTATGAATGCCCGGGTTTAATACTCGGATACAACGAATAGATTCTTTTTCTTGTGCGTGACATATTCTACATTGCCTTTTTTTTATATCATAAGATAGCAAACAAGCAGATGGGTCTCCTGATGGAAATAGTCAACCATCGCCTATAGACACCAAAGATGCTAATGGTGCGTCGCTATCTTGTGGCGAGGTCTAATGCCACATGCATAAGTTTACCGGCTACCTTAACCTCCAAACCGGAACACGACAGCGACAAGCGCTGACGCTATTGCGGCAGGAATAGGTAAGGCGGTGGTACCAGACCCGGGCGAGACAATGCAGAACTCTACCACCTAGTAGCCACGATGGTAGTGACTCGATAGCCAATCGGTCGCCTTTTACGACTGATAGAATCATTGTAATGATATGTTTCCCCTTCGGCGCCGGTCGCCTATTACGAGCTGCTTAGCCGGAATTCAGATGATCTATTCTTTTAGACAGGGGCAGACTAGCACAAGGGAAGTAAGTTATGTGTTAAGTGTTAACACTACAGAGCAAATATATAGGTAGAGGACGTCTGTATCCTCCTATAATCAAGCATGTCAGTTTTCAACTTTCTTTAAAACTATTTTCAATATTCCTATTTACTTCTCAGAGACACGCAAAGTGCATATTATATTGGCGTCATCTATTATGTCTGTTGTTAAGACCTTTCGTATAGACTATGTATATGCCAAAAATTCTTTATATTTTATAACAAAAATGAGTGTGAGTTCACACGCGGTAGAAGTTTGTATTCTGCTTAATTTTTAAGAGAATGACGGCCGGTTTCCAAAATGCAAATTAATTTTAAAGAGCAATTAATCAGTGTTTAACATAATTTTTACAAGCAAATGATATGTTAAACACAGATTTATTACTTGTTAAAATTAATTTGCGTTTCGGAAACCGGCCGTGAGATAAATAGCCTTATAGAGTTGGTTAACAAAGAGAGAGTGAAAGATAGAGATTGATCGACAATTCTTTTTATTAATTGAAGTAGAGAAAAACAAAAAAGTGAGGATAATTTGAGTTGAGGAAAAAGGTTTTATCGATTTTAGAAGTAAAATGTTGCAGTAAATCTATTTGGTTGTACAGTTATAACTGGCTGGTTTTGGAATCATTAATTCGATGATATTTTTAACACTCACTGTCCACGCATTATGTGTAATACACTGAAGACCCTGTTTGATACGTCCGTCCATTACATATAATGCAATAATGTAGTTATTTATCATCATGTAAATACCTCAATGGAAAATAGTAGTAATTAATATAATAATATTTATGTTTAAACATTAGTGATTTGTTATTAATCATATTATCGTAAAATTTATGCTCATCACATAAATGCTTGTCCCCGTCGGGGATCGAACCCGAGCCCCGTTGATTGCGTAGTCAGAGTCACTAACCACTCGATCAACGGGGCGGTCAAAGGATGTGGACAATAGATATTTTCCATTTCATGAAATGGTTGGCCATGTGATCAATTCTCCAATTTGCTTCCGACATATTCTATCTCAATTTCTTTTCGGCTTGATCCTATACATTTATGTGTTTGTTTCTTTAGCGTAACGCATATTCATTATGTTTTAACGATTCCAAAGAAGTTTCACTTCAAAAGATATAAACATAGGAGTCGGAGGGCCGATAAGTTTAATCTAGTTTTAATAAAGTAATAACAAAATATTGAGATAAATTCCCAAATGGCATATTAACCCAAATTAGCCAGGTCTGGCTGTTGTTAGGTTCATTACCGTGGCTGTAATTCCCCGGCGTACCTCAGTACAGTATCGATCTGCCTCGAGCGACAGAAAACTTTCTAGACAGCTTTTATATGCACCGACTCTTTACTCTCAGTTACTATACCGAGAGCAGCGTTCGATGAAATAAGGTGCGTATTGTTAATCTCAAGCAGGTCATTTGTTAACATAAAGTTTCATATATTTGTCTATACTATTAATTAAATGTTCAAGTAGGTACTATAGAATACTCATTAAGCAAATTTACGTAATTGTCAAATGATTTCTGAATTAATTGATGCAAACAAGTTAATAAACTATAAAAAATGAGGGTTTTTGTTAGTGAATAAGAAACATTCACTACAAAAAAGTAAGACTTACAGTAGAGGAGACAGTGGGAGATCGTCCTTCACCGATCTGATAACCAGATGAGAGGTATATTTTATCAAATATTATTTATAAACAAATATGCCTATAATTACTTGCCTATCCAAATTGCTCATAAATAATTTACCTACTTCTCTGGGGATTTTAGTATGGTTTGATATTTATTCTTCATTTCTTCAAAATAAAAAGATACTGTCGCACTTTTATATATCTCGATATTCCATATATACTCCATACTGCTCCGTAAATCTCTGAATATCTCATATGTGCACATTTATATATCTCTATACTCCATATATACTCCATACTGCTCCGTAAATCTCTGAATATCTCATATGTGCACATTTATATATCTCTATACTCCATATATACTCCATACTGCTCCGTAACTCTCTGAATATCTCATATGTGTGTATATGTACATACATGGTATGTGTATTGAGATCACGTCAAGCTCAAACATAGTAGCTGCTGTAAGTTTTTTAAATGATCCTTGATTTAATGTTGATGCTCAAAGTTACCTTGCAATCTTTTTAATTTAATTTCAAATCCATAGGATCTGTGAGACTATTGGGTGAAATGGATATATCATATATAATGCATATGAGATATCCATTTCACAGTGGCAGATTTACGCTTGATGTCACCCTAGGCCCCGACTGATATGCTGACTTTTTTGGCTTTGTGAGGGACTGATTACAGAAATTATAAGTATATAATTTATTAATTTTGCCGCCCTTAAAATTATGCTGTCTAAAACCTGGGCCTCATGAACCTGTGGGTAAATACATCCCTACCGTTTTATCAAACAGAAAAGTGGTGATGTTCTGCTAAAGGCTGAAAAGAATTCATTTTTATTATTAAGCTAAGAACGCACTTGATTTACATAATTCACATATCAAACAAACTAATAAGATCCATTCGTATTTATTATTTAATTTTATTTTAAAAAAATCTTTAAAAAATGTATTTGTTTTCATTTGAAAGGTATAACGCCACGGAAAAATTTACAGATGTTAAAATATCTACATATCTGTGATATAATTTCATATTTATTATACTAACACTTTTTTTTTGTATGGGGACTAATTCAGTTTACAATATCTCTCTCAATATTAAAGCGAATTGAGATTTTCCAATTTGTGGAATTCAGTTAAAAATAACATGATTTCCTTTCTTCGAAATGAAAGTAGCATTTTAACGAACAATAAGGATAATGGATTGAAGCGAATAAGGCTTGAAAAACGTCCATGTTTTTAACCTGTTACAGAACAGACGTCAAATGTGACGTCAGCAGAGCATGGCGTGCATCCGACATTTGATAGGGGTACCATCACGCTCTATGAAAGAAAGTAGACTTATTCTGGTTAGTATTATATCGCCTTAATAGATGTTTATAAATATTATATTTATTACAGAACTTATAATATAATATAAAAAATTGGTTATAGTTTTTTAAGTGAAACGAAAAACATTTTTTTTAATCTTTAAATAAAAAAGTACTTGTCTCACTCGACTACCTACTAATGAAAATTAAATGTTACTTAATCTAGAAAGTTGAATTTTGGTATGGTATATGTAATTAATAGAAAAAGTCTTAGAATTGGCTATGGAATACTTAAATAATTGGATATTAATAAAAAGTATAAAAAATCTTTCCTATTTGTTGTCTTTATAATGTAGAATTTAATACTATGACAGCAGTATTTAACGATGAAGTTTAGTAGTAATACTGGCAAAATAAGAACTATTAATAAAAAAAACTTTACACAATCATAATTCTACACCATATGATTGTGTCATTTTTGTTCAAACTCTATTTATCCTGAGAATAAAAATCAAAAGAATAAATAAAATTATTTTAATGTAAAGATTTTTTAACTCAGAATAGTGTAAATATAAAATAAGCGCCATGTAAGCAGGTTCCGGGCTCCTTTGAAGAATAGACCAACTGCCGTTCTGCCAGGCAGGTCGTAAAAGGCGACCGATTGGCTATGCGAGTCACTACCATCGTGGCTACTAGGTGGTAGAGTTCTGCATTGTCTCGCCCGGGTCTGGTACCACCGCCTTGCCTATTCCTGCCGCAATAGCGAGTGCTTGTCGCTGTCGTGTTTCGGTTTGGAGGGTAAGGTGGTGTCTATAGGCGATGGTTGACTCTTTCCATCAGGAGACCCATCTGCTTGTTTGCTATCTTATGATATAAAAAAAAACATACCAAATCAAGAGAATCTGGGTTCATGTCGCAGGTGGGGCAAATTGGTCTTAATAAATTTTTTCAGTTTTATTAAACAACATAACTCGACTGGGATTCGATGTTCCGGGTTTATTGGCCACCTCAAAACGGGTTTATCTGCATCTCTATCTACTTCTTCAGTTATACAAGCGGGGTAGCGTTATTTGAAATTAATTAAAATAAAAATCATCTCATCGTTTCGCTTGTAGGTAGGCAGAGAGAATGTCAAGTGGCAAAATAAGTCAATTCAGTAAAATTACGAGACACTGATACACCACCACCACCTTCCTTTGGGTTATAATAGATATGTTGAATGTGTTATGTTAGCTAATGATGGAGCTTGGGTTTGATGCCCGACAGGGACAAGCACTTACGTGATAAGCTTAAATGTTTGTTGCATTTCTGAGTTCAAATCCGTAGTAATATTATAAATGCGAAAGTCTGTCTGTCTGTCTGTCTATCTGTCTGTCTGTCTGTCTGTCTGTTACGCTTTCACGGCTAAAACACTGGACCGATTTTCATGAAATTTGGCATGGATATAGTTGAAGATCCGGGGTCAAACATAGGCAAATTTTTTTTCAAAAATCAGCCTTCCAGAGAGGGCTGAAATACGGGATGAAATTTTTATTAAAAGCTATTTGGATGACTTATTAAAATACTCGCGGGCAAAGCTACGCGGGTCTACTAGTATTGAATATATTTGAGTATTTATATATTTATTTTTATGAATTAATATCGTTGACTAACACTCAAATCACAAACAAATAAACAAATTAAAAATTGGGTTAAATCAATTCGTGTAATTTGTCCAGGGATAATTATTTTTGACTATTCAAGTGTTTAGCGACCTAACTACGCACCCATGGGACTCGGATTCGATTTCTGACAGGGACAAGCATTTGTGTGATGAGCATGAATGTTTGTATTTCTGGGTGCTTGTTTATTATATTTCAGTAAGTATTTATATAGGTATTTCTATATATTTGTATTGTTTACTAACACTCGTAATACAAGCCAATAATTTGCTTACTTGAGGTTAAATCAATACGATTGATTTCTCTAGCGACACATTTATTTATTTACTAGCTGTTGCCCGCGACTTAGTTCGCGCGGACTTCGTTTACTCCGCACAGCTCCTCCCCCGTAGGTGATAGTTTGATAATATGTAGTCTATATGTTGACCCGACCTGTTAGTAATATCCATGCAAAATTTGAAGTAAATCCTGCAGTACATTTTGAGTTTACCCCGGACATACATTGACTTTCCTACGATTTTATTATATGTATATAGATGATTATTTATTTTTTTACCTGATCTGAGAATTGAATTCGTTATCCAATTTAAGTAAGCCATCCGGCATACACAAAACACATAATTTTATCAGTAATAATATCCAAAATATCATATGTATTCCGTTTTCCATAATATTAAATTTTCATGGTAATAATATTTAGATTAATGCCCGAATACGGCCACGTGACGTAATCATGTGATCCCATGTGGGGTAAGTCTAATCAGCTATGAAAATTAGGTTCCGTTGCGTATCTTCTGCTTTGTACTGTTGTACGGAATTTAATTACTATTTGGAAATACTCTTACTTGATGTCTTATATACATTCTTGATGTTTAATTTTCCTTTGCTACATCAAAAGTTTCCATGTTAATAATTACGTGTGGCATTTTCTGTTTATATATTATTAGCTACTGTCATTCAATATCGTTCTAATTCTAGTTTGAACATGTGTTTGATGGTTTCGTAATTAATCTATCCTTTTTATAACATTATAGTCAGTATAATCTTAGAATTTATACATAAAATCAATACCTGCTTATAAATTTACATTTCAGTGATAAAAAATATTTGAAAAAAAATGTCTCTCTTAAATGTAAATTAATGATTCATTCGAAATTGGAACACAAAATATCAATGATTTCTTCATAAATGAAGTTGGAAATTGGTGGGTAAGCAGTTATAAAATATTATAAAGTTATTAAATATTTTTGCGTAATTACCGTGGAATGGAGATATCAAAAGCAGACGTAGATGCGGGCTGGTCTTACAATCTACATATCTAATATGATAAAGTTGAAGTTTGTGTTTTTGTTTGAACGCGTGTATTTCTGAATTTAAAAGTTCGATTTTAATTTTTTTTTATCGCCTCTGTGGTGTAGTGGTCCGGTGTCGGAGTTGACCACAGAGGTCCCGGGTTCGATTCCTGGGTCGGGCAATTCAGAAATGTGTTTTTTCAGTTTTCTGATAAAAACAACATTGCCCGGGATTGGAAAGTGCCCGGTTGGCGATAGGCTTGCCACCTATCACACATAGTGGGACCAAGTATCTTCGGCTAATCGTGGGTGCACTTGTTGTACCTCTGCCTACCCTTTCGGGGATACGGGCGTGAAGATACCTTTTTTAATTTTTTTTTGAGTTTTATAGCCTAATTATTGAAACGTTTGAGGCTATTTGCTATCACACTATGATCGTTAGGAGCAAAGCAACTTGGTAGAAACCTGTAACAGGCGTAAAATGTTATTTCTTTGCAAGAAAAAAATAATTTGTGTATCGGTTAATGCCAAATGCAAATTTGTTTAAAACATTATTTTGTTTTAATGACAGATTTTAATTGAAAATCTTAAGTATATTTTTAACTAGCTGACCCGGCAAACATTGTTTTGCTATAAAATGTTATTATACATATAAATGTTCCTCTAGAATCTCTCTATCAGTTAAAAAAACTGCATCAAAATTCGTTGCGTAGTTTTAAAAATCTAAGCATACATAGTGAATTAGGGCCAGACAGCGGAAAGCGACTTTGTTTTATATTATGTAGTGATAGTACTTGTAATAGTCATGATGTTCTGGTGTGGTTGCGGCGAAGTTGCGGTATATTTTGCCATTTGTTTTGGTATTCTCTTCATACGGATGCCAAAGGATCATTAACATCTTTGGAGTAGACTGGCGATGGTTGTCTCTTTCTACCAGGAAAGTTTTATATTTTGTTTGTTTGTTTGTTATTTCAAATATTTTAATATCTCTGATAAGATAGGTTGTACGTAGTATTTATTGCGTTTTTTGTCTGTTTATATGTATAACTATCTCATATTATTAATGATTAGTTACGTTCATTTTTATGTTTATTTTAATCCTATTACTATTCATCAAATACATATTTATAAGTATCTCCCAAGGTACGAAAAACTCTGTAATCATGTTATGAATATAAAGAAAAGCCTACTTGCTAGGCTACTTGCAAGATTTCTGTGAAAAGTTGCCGAGGTAGGTACGCTATTTCCATCCTACTAAGCCTTGCTACGATCATCTCTACACTTATATTACGATTAAGATAATATGGTAGCCAGCCAGTAGAATTACGTTTTTGACTTTTCATTTCATCCACGCGGATAGCACTGTATCTTTAA
Organism: Apodemia mormo; assembly: GCA_036924255.1. NCBI lineage: Eukaryota > Metazoa > Arthropoda > Insecta > Lepidoptera > Riodinidae > Apodemia > Apodemia mormo. The sequence continues at coordinate 13,020,792 of JAUPFN010000005.1, forward strand.
CATCTTTGGTAGCTATGTATAGACGACGGTTGTCTTTTTCCATCAGAGGAGGCATCTGTTTGCTTGAATTTATTTGATTGAAAATACTATACCACGAAGAATAAAAGCTAACTGATAATATGTTCAAGTTTGTGCAACATTCTAACGCGAAATTTGTAAACGCTCTTAAGTTCATACGGCATCATCCATCAACCAATTAGTGGAGCGATCAATCATCGACCCGATCACTCCCTTGGCCGCACACCTCGATGATTTTTTCCCACTCTTTTCCATCTAACCCACTGGGGACTTGTTAATCACTCGTGTGATAGATATGTTGTGAGTGACATGTTATATTTTATTCTATTTGTGGAATTCTTATGATGAGTATCTTATATTGGTCGAAATTCATTGACCGAAACTTGACCATAATTATTATTATGTTTTTTCATTAAACTTTACTTCTTCAAGAACAAACCTAACCTAAGCGAGTTGGGCGAAAATGTTGCAGAGGTTTTTTAAAAGTATCAGTAGCAGCTTGGAATTCGGTGGTGAATTGTTAACACTCCCATGCTAGTATAAACACGTAAAACTGTCTGACATTAGTTCTAGTACCGCTTGAAATACAAGGTAGCTTATGTCATGTTGGTAAAATACTTTGATAGGAATCTCCACACATCTTGAGAACCGAGAATGTGTAATGATATTTTTTTTAAATAATTTATAGCTATCAAACAAACTTTTTCCCCGTGTTGCTCCCAGGCTCCTTTGAAGAATAGGCCAACTGCCGTTCTGTCAGGCGAGTCGTATAAGGCGACCGATTGGCTATACGAGTCACTACCATCGTGGCGACTAGGTGGTAGAGTTCTGCATTGTCTCGCCCGGGTCTGGTACCACCGCCTTACCTATTCTTGCCACAATAGCGTCAATGCTTGTCAGTGTCGTGTCCCGGTTTGGAGGGTAAGGTAGCCGGTAAACTTATGCATGTGGCATTAGATCTCGCCACAAGATAGCAACGCACTATTAACATATTTGGTGTCTATAGCTGACTTTTTCCATCAGGAGACCCATCTGCTTGTTTGCTATCAGAAATCAGAAATCAAAACAACCAAAACAGAGGAGAGAAAATTGCCATTTTTATCTTGTCTATTTATATGTTTAAAGATAAAGCCATTGTTTGCGGCTCGGATTGCATATTTAAACAACTTTTATTTCCGGTTGTCCAAGATAAAATTTTATACACTATTTTTGGGTCATATTTTAGGCCCATTTTATTTTTACTATTTAATAGCTATAGCTAACCTTCTGTTTGAGAGTTTTTATAATTATATATATTTGATATGAAATAAAAATAAATAAAATGGATCTTATATACTTACATATATAGCAATATATGAAATAAAATCTATGCGGTCTTATAGCATTTAAATGGCTGTAAATAATGAAATAATAATACGTGGACTGCAAAACATGTAAACTAATAAAATTGCAATATGACGCTTACAATTGGAGCATTGTATAAATAAATATCTAAGTACTCGTATATTAAATTTTTAGCTAATGTCTTTTTAAAATACTTTTATCACATTGTAAATAAAACCCGCGTTAAAAGATGAGCAATAATTCTTTTTTATTATGCTCCATAGTGGGAATTTCATTGTCGGCAAAGAAATAAATAATATCGGGAAGGAAAAGAGAAAAGGAATAACACAACATAAAATATTAAGATTCACCCAGGATTGGCATCATTTTGTGGTCGCTTCGGATTTCTTAAGGGGCGGGAATACCTACATCTTTGAATGTAAATGCCATTTGCATATCCGAAAAGTCATGAAATAAATCAGCCGAAACGGACAGAAGGGACGGTTATTCATTATCTTTCTTTGTCTATGAAACAATAAAAAATATTACGTTACAAGCTTCTCATCTACACTAATAATATTATAAGGAGGTTTATTTACGCTGTTCTGGTGCAAAATTTTTAACATTTTGTTGAATTATATAAAATACCCCCTCCCGTGTTGGTCTGGGCTTATTTGAAGAATGGATCATCTACCACACTGTAAGGCAGGTCGTAAAATATGTGTTGCTACCATCGTGGTAGAGTTCCGCAATATCTCGCCTGGGTATGTGATACTAACTACAACCGCGTTACCTATTCCTGCCGTAATTGTGTCAATGCTTGTTGTTGTGTTCCGCTTTGGAGGGTAAGGTAGCCGGTAGATTTATGCATGTGCATGCATGTGATTGCCAAGCTGCCACACGGGTAGGGTTGTTAGGCGATAGTTTCTCTTTCCATCAAGTGAGCCATCGGCTTGTATGTTATCGAATGATATAAGAAGGCAAGATTATTTGTAATTGATGGACTCAAAAATTAATGCACAGATTTAAAAAAATATTTTACCAATAATAAATAAAGCTACATTATTGGTTATCACTACTCAGTGATGTTACTCAATATAGGCTACTTTTTACGCGACTGAGTAAAAGGAAGCAATGTGTGCGAGTCACGCGAACGAAGTCGCGAGGGACAGTTAGCAGTGTGTTTTATATTGGAACATGTTCGGAGAAATATTTTTTTTTATTAAAAACCACAAATAAATAGCGATATCTGTTGGTGATTTTTTTTAATCTAAAAATAAGTATGTAACAAAAGTTTTATAGCTATGTACGAGTACTGTCATCACACGTGTGAAGCTGCGGGGGATCGCTTGTTATTACTAGATAGTTTAAACAATGTTAATACGCATAATTTTTATTTTTCTTTTTTATATAGAGGATCTACGAAATTGATATTACAGCATGAATAATATTTTATTGTAATATCACCTCTTATTGTATTACCAATACCAATTACCAATTATATATACAATACCAATTATGTTTTTTAATTCAATTTTTCAATTAGTTTTTTTCTATTTAGTTCCAAGTTTTCAGTGATTAATAATGTAGGTGTTTATTTGTTTGATACTTGAAATAGTTATTTTTAGAGTTCCGCACCTAAAGGATGCAACCAAAGCCTATTTCTGAAACTCCATTGTCCGTCCGTCCATCCGTCTGTCATCCGACAGAAGACAGTCACAGGTAAACTATATCTTTTGAATCGTAATAAGTAGACTTTTGAAATTTTCACATATTATGTACTGCTATAGTCATTTTAAGTGATATAACAAATAATAACAATAAAATATAATCAAAACTTAAAATGCCTGTCCGTATAAAAACGTGTTTTTTTGCATTTCTGGTGTATCTTCGGTATATCGCATCGTAATAAGATTTTACATTTTTACAATTTTTCTTCCGACTACATTGAATGTAATATTATCTCTGAAAAAGTCCCTAACATGCTTCAGCGATTTTTTTTATATTTCGGGAACAAATATTAAGACATAAATAATTGATGTATAAAATATATCAATTGTTTTTTTTTTGAAATAAAAAAAATAGCAATCATTATGGAGTTTTCCGAAATCCAATCAATCAGTGTAAATAAAGGTGAGTAAATAAGTAAACAAAATCTGGTTTACTTACCCATATCCACGATTTACTTATTTAGTAATAGGTAGTGACCCACGTCGCCGCTTTCTAATTTTAAAGACTATCACTTGTGCTTTGTGATAACTATGACCGACACATGTTTATTCGAGGCACCACCATCACCGTCTATAGACTTCGAGCTATAACTGAATTGACACTCACATTTTTGCTCGACCCAGCTATAGAACTCAGGATCGAACCTGATCATTTAATTTGAACAACGATACCACAAGGCGACAGTATTTTTTTTAGATTTTTGAAAAATAAATACTAATACATTAAAGTCATAAAAATAAAAGAACGATTTTTATAAAGCACCGATTTGAGCTCTAAATCATTCTGTTTTATGATCTACAAGTCAAGAGGGCTCACCTATGCGGATAAGCAGAAATCTGATATCAAATTGTACGGTATTGTGCTGCAAACGCGAGAAAAAGCGGTAAAGTGTTGGAGCAATATTTACATAAGTTGAGACAGAGGGTCGCACGATACATATAAAAATATTCAGGACCGAAGTGATGAAAGACTGCAGGGTAATCATATGTAGTTTATGGTAGGAAAGATGAAAAATGTATGTAGGATGTGAAAACAGATAAGTGTTCATACAAACTCATATAACCAACAAACTATTATTTGATTACTACAACAAACTATTATTAGATTTATTATTGAATGAAATAATATCTCCTGCAATGAAAATTGTATCACGGACGAGAATCATTTAAAGATTGAGGTTAATTGGATTTTGAAAAAATATATAATTCCACTAGATTACACTGTCTAAATATTCCAATCGTAATCTGTCAGCAACGTAGATTTACACGCATTTGTACATCTCTCTCTTTTATAAATAATAAATAAATAAACAAATATTCACGGGACAAATTACACTTACTGATCTAATCCAAAGTAAGCAAATTATTTGCTTGTGTAATGGGTGTTAGTCAACGATATTAGTACATAGAAGTACATGTATAAATACTAGAATATATATAATAAACACCCAAACCCTAAATACAAACATTTATGCTCATTACACAAATGCTTGTCCCCGTCGGGGATTGAACCCGAGCCCCGTCAATTGCGTATTTTGGGTCACTAACCATTCGACCAACGGTTTTATATCATCTCTCATCAAAAAAAAATCTAATTTAAACAGATTCCTAGTTAATAGATAAACAAAGTATTTGATGTATTTTTTTTTGACTGAGCAAAAGGAGAAGGTTAACAATTCGTTGGAATCTTTTTTTACACGCTTTTTATTAGCTTCACCTGTATGTTTGTATGTTTGTATGTTTGTTTGTAACCGACTTCTTTGGGCGCGATTTTGACCCACTTTAAACGGCCAGATTTCGTTCAAACTTTGTAGATTTATCGAGGACCGATGACAATACACTAATTTGATAAAATTTTTCCATTTTTAACCGACTTCAAAAAAAGGAGGAGGTTTTCAATTCGGCTGGTATATTTTTTTTATGTATGTACACCGATTTCTCCGAGGTTTCTGAACCGAATTACGTGATTATTTTTTTTTGGTTGATGCGGAATAGTTTCGAATTGGTCCCATAAAAATTTGATTCAGGTAGGCCCAGTAGTTTTTGTTTTATGAGCATTTTTTATGTATTGTACCTATCTCGATGTCTGAAATCAAATCTCGCAAGTAAATTTGATCCACTTCCCGGTTACCGATTGAGCTGAAATTTTGTATAAATTGATGTAAAATGTAAAATTAATTGAATGACAATGAAACCTTATTATGACATGGAGCTGATCTGATGAATCTTAATCGGAAGGTGACCACAGGAACTTAATAATTAAATGGTTAAAAATCGGTTAATAACAAGACTATTGAGTTTGGACTCATTTGATTCATGTTGACGAGCACTTTGGTGCTTGGTGGTGACTAGGATCCTGCAGGGTCCGATGATGTAGCCAGAAGATGGTCATAGGAGCACAGCAATTAAATGACACAACTCTATCGAATTTGGGCTCATTTGATTAGTGTTGACGAGCACTTTGGTGCTTGGTGCTAACTAGGATTCTGCAGGGTTCGATGATGAAGCCAGAAGGTGACCATAGGAGCTCAGCAATTAAATAACACAACTCTATCGAGTTTGGGCTCGTTTGATTCGTGTTGAGGAGCACTTTGGTGCGGGTGGAAACTAGTTATAAAAGGAACTACTCTTAACAAAAGTCTTTGTTCTACGTCTGTCAAGTCGGTCAGTTCAAGAGGTAAAGATATAACTTCCATGTTGTTCCAGTAGGCCTGAGAAGGAACTTTTTTTTTATGGTAGTCGAGCAAAAAAATAATCAAAACGTGCTTTAACTAATGACGTCTGTTGTTCTGGATATAATAATTTCTTGCAGATTGTACATGGTACTTCAGCATATTGATTTATGGTGGTTATAAAATTACGCTCAGTAATTGAACGAAGTCTTTGTGACGTCTGACGCGCTACCGCTAGGCGGTTCTCACGTGGCTGAGCAGACTCGATTGCTGTACGGTTTTGTATCACTACTAATCCACGAGCTCTCTGCTCGGCGGACTCCTTAGCTAAACGCTCCTCAATGAGACCAATTTTATGAGCCTTCTGCTCGGCAGACTCGTTCGCTAGTAGTTCTCTCGCTAGTCGCTAGTTCGCTAGTTCGCTCAATAATAAGATCAACTCTAATAGCTCTCTGCTCAAAAGACTCATTCGCTAGACGCTCTTGGATCTTCCGAGTCTACTTCTACCAAGGCTGGGCCAAAGCAGGTTTACAAGCATGGGCCAGATTTAGACAGCATTGCGCCAAGCATGGCCCATATCTGGCCCCGTCGTATTGTCCTGTATGGGAGTACGACAGGAACGCCTTGCACACTTACACACACACACACACATATGTCTATAAGCGTGTAAGTAGTTCCGTGCTTCTACCGCGGCACTCAACTAGGTATGCGCATCAGAGTTTGCAACAGTCTCTGCGCATATAACTTAGATTTCACGAGCCACGAAGAGTCCGCCACCGTCTCTGTGACTGAGTTTAATTGACTGAGTAAAAAAACAAAAAAAACAAAATAAATGTACATAATATTTATAGATATATCACCATCCATGTTAATTTTACATGGATATATATAGAATATAGATATACAGTCTTGTAGTTTTCGTTTTTTATTAATAGTAATTAAACGACACTGAATTTATTAGCCATTCGCATTCGATGATCTACAATTGCCGATTAGAATTAAAATTAATAAATTTAAATTAAGAATAGTGTTAAAAATTTCAATAATTATAAATTAATAATAGTGTGAATAAAAAAAAATAATTTTATTTAAAAAAAAGCGTGGGGTGCATGGTGTCAATAGTTATAAAAGTTTTATTGACACATATGAGTAGAATGATTATCATTTCGGTAATATCTTAAAAAGCACCCCACGCTTTTTTTAAAATAATTTTTTTTTTTTATTCACACTATTATTAATTTATAATTATTGAAATTTTTAACACTATTCTTAATTTAAATTTATTAAAATTTATTTTCTATTTTTTAGTTCGGTTTTCTATAAAAAGCGTGTTTTTTAGTTTTTTTAAACTATTATTTATTAAATTGTATGTTCACCGATTACTTGTAAACGCCCTGCATCGATTGAGAAAATCATTTATTTTGTGTTTCAAGGGGTACAACTTACTAGGTGGCTTAGTTTGGTTTGATTTTAATTTGGTAAAGATCTGTACAGGATTCCGGATTGGGAAGGCACTTGCTTGCAGTTTTACTATGATTTAATTATTCATCTCGTTTGTAGTCTTCTGTTGTAAGTTATGTCTATAAAAGTATTTTCAAAAGTATATAAAATATTTTGTTAAACATTTTTGATTATTCGACAGACTCCTCACTTGTTCCATTTGTAATTTGTAATATAAAATGTTATCTTTATGACAGAAAAGAAAAACAAATTTACATTGGATAAGTTATTTCATTTTAAAAACGTATTTAATTAAACGGTATCCTTCTAATTCTGAGTCTTGTTGGATCTTCGTCATACGTTCTCAAGTCTTTTATAAAATAAGTAATAAATAGAGATAAAGGTAAAATAGACCACCTTCATGTGACTTGTCAAGCAGTTCGTAAAGCGCATTAGTGCACCCAAAAACTACAGACACTACACTACACACAACAGTGCTGATGCTATAAGTCCCATGATGTTACAGGAGGCCATAAATAAACAATAAACATTTCTTGTTAAATTAAAAAGTTTAAGGGACTTTGCATTTTGTTCGCATATTTTAATAAGTTATATTCATAAACTTAAAACATTAAACTTCTATATCAAGTGAGGACTGTAAAATACTATTAACTAGTGCATCCAAATACTGCACTACACATACTACAAGACACTACACATACACCAGTTTCAACCCTGTTAAGTCCCATGATGTGACGGGTGGTAAATCTATCAAATAAACAGTTATTAGTTAATTATAATATATAATTAATTGTGTTTGTCTATTGTTTCAGTATGTTATATTTATGGGCTCACTATTACAAAATTTCAGGCAAGTATTGTAGTCACTGCCACATAAAAACATTATTTTTTGATGCGTGTTATTTATCTCTATAATATAATATAATAATCGATTTACGTATCGATATTTAGTATGTAATTGTTATGTATTTAATTTTTATAATATATAAGTAAATAAATCTTTTGACGATCGCAAGATAAGAAGAAAACTCAGGGTTATGTTTACAAACATTGCAGTCTTTATCGATTGTAGAGGCGGGAAAGTTTTTATGAATTAACTGTCAAACAAGTAAAGAAGAACAATGAAAAAACAAACTCTCCAAACAAAAATCGATGTCAATCTGGGCCAAAAACTTCGTAGAACTTTGCCGGCAAAAAGATTTATATACATATAAAAAACTGAGTGAGAAAGGAAGTTTTCGAAAAACTTTAAATTGCGACCTTGAACTGGCGAACTTTGTTTTGGATTACTATTAGTGAAGTTTGGAAGTATTTTTAATGGAACGGGGTTGGAGTTTCCAGTTATAATAAAAGTTGAAAAAATAAATTTGATTTATGTAAGATTTAAGTGCAAATGATCGGTATGTATTCTTAAGATATTTTTGCACTTTGTTTAAATTATTTATCTTCAAGAATCGTCTAAAACAGTATTTTTTAATATCCATTGCATAGTTTGTTTTGTCAGTAATATTAATAAGTAATTATTATAATAATATGTTGTATTATTTTAGTAGTTAAGTTCCTTTTGTTTGTGTTTTTACAATTTTTTTAATACCTTATTATATATTTTCTCTTATTTTAGGGTTTGCTGGAAGAATTCTTTAGAGAGAAGCTTGCTTTTTGTACAAATTTTGCTGTTATGTTTAGTTTTTGTTATTTATGTGCAATGAATGGGTAAAAATATTTTGTTGCATGTAAAAAATAAATTTACATGATAATCAGTGTGACTAACTGCGTGATTATAAAAAGTTTTAGAAAAGTAGAGAGCATAATCAATAAGTGAAACAGAATCTTTTTCAATGATTATTTTAAGTTGTTATAAATGTGCAAAAACCCCTCTTCGTTCGTTTGCCTTTTTTCCCATAAAAAGAAGTATTGCAAGCCAAAACATGCCCCGAGAATTTTTATCCTATGATGCCATAAGATGTCACTTTATTTTTCTGCAAATTGTATAACCATGTAAGTAATTTCGGAAATTACAACGAGTAATTTTGCGTACAAAGAATCAATATCTACATACATAATATATCTACATTAATACTAGCTGACTCGGAAAATGTTGCTTTACCTTTTTTATATTTTTCTATATATTCTCACCTTTTAAACATTCCCTGGACTTAAACAATTAATTCAAAACCAAAATTAGCCAAATCGGTTCAGCCGTTCTCGAGTTTTAGCGAGACTAACGAACAGCAATTGATTTTTATATATATAGAAGATTATAAATGCAAAATTTTGGATGTTTGGATAGATGGATGTTTGTTACTCGATAACGCAAAAGCGGTTGATTAAGATGAAATTTGGCACACATATAGACGAGGACCTGTAATAGCACATAAGCTACCTTTTATCTCGGAAAAATGATTGTTCCCCCGGGATTCACCAAAAACTTTTATTACGCAACTTTTATTATTTAATAAGTAATTAAATTTCTAAATTAAACAATATGTTAAACGCTATTTATAAATAGATCCTATAATTTGAACATGTTAGATTACCGGAACTGATAATCAACAAAATAGATTTGATTTAAATAAAGCAATTCTTTAACAAAAGACTTTTAAAAGTGACTTGTAAAACAATATGCTATCAACATTTCCATCTAAAAGACGTTTAAAGACGTTGCGCCTTCAATTGTGACATCGTTTCCTTTATTAACTGTTAACTAGGACCGGGTGTTTATGTAAATTGTTATTGCTTTTTTAAGAAAAATCTCGTTTGACACGTCGCTTGAGAGGTCGCTTCGTTATTACAGGAGATCGCTAGGCCGCTTGGGCACAATGGGATTTTGAAGGTAAATAAGTCTTTAAAAGAGGAATAAGTAAATTAGAAGCGACAAGATAGGAATCTCCCCTATTTTTTCCGAAGGTTGGGGCGAGAAAAAAGCGATCGCCTTTGCATTTGAGTCGTTAAAAGCTAAGTAAATATGGATATATTTTGTTTTATTATATTGGATAGGTAAACAACTGACTGATTTATTTTCTTCCTATCTTTTAAATTCAAAACAATTTATTTTACGAGTATTTAAATATATCGCCATTCGTTTAGCATTTTATATACATTTAACATTTATTGCAAAAGTTGCACTCTTATAGAAAAATCTGTAAGAGTTAATTTTATTTTCAACGTCGTGCTTAGCAACCAAGCAGATAATGAGTCTCCTAATGAGAAGAGTGAACCATCGCCTGTAGACACCAAAGATGTTAATTGTGGCGAGATCTAATGCCAGATGCATATCTTACCCTCTAAACCGGGACATGACAGTGGCAAGCACTGAAGCTATTGCGGCAGGAATAGGTAAGGCCGTGGTACCAGATCCGGGCGAGATAATGCAGAACTCTACCACCTAGTAGCCATGATGGTAGTTACTCGCATAGTCAATCGCTCGCATTTTATGACCTGCCTGGCAGAACGGCAGTTGGCCTATTCTTCAGGAGCCTGGGACTAACACGGGGGATATGAAAATAATGATTTATTACTTTCAGATGTACTAAAAATAGGTGTACTTATTATTTTATTAATTTTAAAATATTTTACAAGAGATCTCAGAAACAATTGGAATAGATGAAAAATGTAGCTTTTTCGTTCATCCTTGCTCAACAGTACGAAAAATTTATTTCGTAAATAAGACTTAAAAGCAATATTTAGATTTTCATATTGTCTACATTTACACTGCGACAAGAAATTATAATAAAATTGGAATGGTGGCAAGAATATTGCAATAAAATCGATTACTTTTATAAAAAGAAGCCTTTTCAATATAGAGCAACGGAAAAAATCTTTTTAGGGTGAGTGCGGCGACACTCCTGGACGGTATCATAACAGCTGCTTCCAGTGATACCTTCTCATTAAGCTATCCTCCATTTTTAGCTATAAGTGGGTACATCGTTATACGCGCTCATGTTTTTAAATGGTAATCTTATAGATTGGGAAATAAATTTGAATCAGATTAAATCGATATTAGAAATGTTGAACGAAGATTTACATTTTTAATATAAATTGCTTGAAGAGATTGTTATATTTTTACACATTATTATTTTGCACAGTAACATTATTATAAATAAGCTTAGAAATACAAGTATTATCGTCAACTTTGTACTGATAAGACATTGTATTAAACATTTCCCGTATCCCTCGGGATTTTTTTGAAAATAGACCAACAATTTTCCTACCAGACTGTTCGTGAAATGCAAAAGATTAACCAGACTTGTCACTACCATTACAACTAATAAGTAGTAGGTGTCACCTGGGGTTGGTAATTAAGTTTATTTGTCGCAATGAGATTTGTATTTTTTCACTGTATTATTGCTTGTCGTATTCCGTTTAGAGCTGTAGGTGCTGGTATAGTTACGAAAATAATATTCCATTCACACCACACCAAATCCAGGCAAATATCTGACAAAAACAATTAATATGTGCTGGGATCATATGGGGAGGAATATTTTTTAAAACATTATTTCTACTTGACATAAGTTTTTAATTTATTAATTAGATGGTACGAGGGGTAAGAAATACCTACTCTATAAAATTTTAAATTAATTAATTTTAAATTTTAAATTCAGCCGAAATTTGACAGTTGATACTTTTATTAATGCTTCAATATTATGCTAATAAAACATTTATTTATCATTTGTTCTAACTAAAATCAACGATACTAATAGATAGAAATAGATATGTAAATACATACATGCATAACAAACACCTAAATCCTAGAATTACAAACATCTATGCTCATTATACAAATCGGGAATCGAATCCGAGCCTCATCCGCTCGCTAGTTGGGCTCGACCACAAAAATAACGGGGCAGATCATGCGAATGCGAAAGTAAGTTTGTTTATTTGTTACACATTCACGCTTAAACCACTAAACCGATTTTAATTTTTTTTTGTCACGAATAGAAAGCTACATTATAGGCGCGTAGCATGGGCTATATTTATTTTAAATTAGTGATCTCTACGAAAATTACAATAATGTAACCCAAGGATTAAAAAATTGTCTGTAAAGATACTATACCATAATGTGATAGGTGGCAAGCCCACCGGACATTTTTCCAATCACGGGCAAAGTTGTTTTTATCAGGAAGCTGAATAACAAATCTTGGAATTACGTAACTTGGGATTCGAATTCGGGACCTCATATTTTGACAAACTTTGACATTGGACCACTCGACCACATTAATTTATTACACACACAGGCGATTAACATGTGTAGACCACATTCATTAATTACAAACACAGGCGATTAACATGTGTTTTTTAATGTACGTATATGTAGTTGTAACAATAACAAACGTGTTATGGCAGTAGGTAGTAAATAAAATAAACAACCACATCAATGGACTCGCGGTTGGTAAAAAAAAAGCACGAAAGCTCAAGTTTGGCTCCCGGGTAGGACAATCGGTATAAATTACTTTTCCAATTTTTCTGAAAATATGCTTGCCCGAAACTGGATACGTGTCTGATGTATCGACAGGTTGGTTATCTGTCACATCATGAGACTTCATACCGTTGGCTAATCGTAGGTGCAGTAATTTCATACAAGGATCAAGGGGAGGCTGGATCCGTCGTTGGTTTCATCTCAAATTACCTCTTCAGAAAACCGGTTATGACGGTTTTCGTTTATTTCATTTGAAAACAAACATACAAATCGTAATCACAGCAGTAATTCTCACACAGTATTTTGTTCTAAGTAGTTCTTTTTTTATTACCTCTGTGAAACTTTGCTAAACTATCAGGAGCAATCTTCACATTTAAAAAAAACTTTACAGGGTTTAATATGTCTTTTTAGATTTTAAATGAGATTTTTAGATAAAGTCTTATTATAACATATTAAATTAAGTAAATTAAAATAAGAGTTTGTTTTTATATCGTATAATAATAATAATAATAATCGTTCATTATGAAATAAACGATTATTATTATTATTCTAAACTTATAATGTGAACCCTATGTATTCTACCATTTTTCACGCACTCTCATTCTTTTGGGTTTGAAAGAAATCTCTTGCAGAATATGCTTTTTGTAGAATTTTCACAAATCAAATACCTTTATGTGATTGATAAAGTGTTAAAATAATGTATTATTTTAACACTTTATCAATGCACAGAACTGTGATGTTATTTGTAAATAACTCTGTACATTGATAAATTCAATAAATTAACTTTAGTGTTTGTGTTTATATGACATCCGGGAATAAAGTCAAAGATGCGTAGGTTTCATTGTGTCGGCTCGTTGAAGGTAATTTACAAATTACTCCCCGCTTTACAGTTCCCAAGACGAGCGAGTTTCGTGAAGTCTGAAAATGATCTCTCAAAGTATAGGCGTCTTCCCTGTAGACGCCTCGAGGCTTCGAGGCGTGCTATGCCGATAGAGTTTAAGAGTTATGCAAATGTTATGGACAACAAAAAATTTTATGTCATTGATAAGTACTACTCAGGGGAAATGATTATACCAACAATATACTTTCGTTTTACTTAGCATATCTCACTAGCATTAGTATAACGTATACTCAATGGTATTAAATTATGTTTTACTGGTTTTTAAGTTAAGCATCGTTGGGTTTGATCTTATTAACAATTTATCTGAAACTTATTTAGAAAAAAATAAATCTCAATGTCGGACATATATGTGCTATTTACAGCACGTTATCTGACATTGGGATCAAAATCAAGACTTTATGATCTGCAAATCGGAACTCAACTGTAACAAGCATTGACGATATTACAGCAGGAATAGGGAAAACGTGGTACCAAACTTATGCGAGACCTGCGGAACTCTACCAAAAAGTAATCTGTCTTTGTTCTAATCGGTTGATTCTTCAAAGGGAAGTTAAAACAACACAGAGAAATACATACAGTAAATTGACGCATGTTATATTCTCATTACACCCTAATTACCTACATCAATTTTTTTGTGTCTTTAACGACAGTATTCTGATGCTTACGAGATCCGTCTTCTTATTTGCCATATTGTATTAAAAATATAGTCCAAGTCAAATGAAGTCAAAGTCAAGTTATTTTATTCAAATTAACCTTTACAGGCACTTTAGATGGGTCGCCAATTTTGTAGCTATTACCGGATCAGAACGCGACCTCACACAGAAGAATCTGCGGAAGAAATTCAGCAAGGTGGTTTTTTCTTTCAAATACAATTTTGAATCAATTACAATAATTATCAGAGATTAGTAAGAAGAGCATTAATTAAATATATAATTAAAAATATTTCTATCTTTAACACAGTTTGTAGGAATGTGTTTCTTGACTTTGGGCTGTCTGATTTAATATTGGTCAAATAAGAGGTTTTGAACGTCTGTTAAAAGATTTTATGTGTAAAATGTTCAAGGTAAACGTCAGCTTATTATGGCATGCACAGTGCGGGTCAGCATATAGTTAAAAAAGTAAAAGGTCCTACCTCCAACTTTTGAACTAGTTAACATTCGATTTGTTCCCTTTCACTCATTTATCATCTTTTAAACTAACCACATATTATAAATATAAAGACAATATAAATCCATAAATCTAAGACCACAAGTTTAAAAAGAATATTTTGAGATCATGATAGAAACAATTCGAACCAATTCAGCTTTAATATAAAAAGACACTTCACCCAGACAAATTGAAGCCTCCATTTTGCATCCGATTGTACTCAAGAGGCGCAAAATGACTCTAAAAAGTGCTCCTTGAGAGAAGGACGTGGAATTAGGATTTGGTCTCCAATGAGGGGACCGCTCCTATTAAAGGAGCTAGTGATTTCGCAGGTAAAACTCGAATATGAGAAAAGTCAACGAACTCTCGTGGTTTTGCAGTACCTGTGTTAATTACAAAAGGGTTATCATAATATATACGTTAAGAAATATACTCTTTTTATTGTAAATAAATTAATACGTCATTACTTTTAAATTTTATATGATACCAATGTCATTGCGAATAAGTAGATAGCTCACCTAATGGAAAGAGGTAACCTCAAAGGTGATAATTTTGCTTTACAATCCGTGCTGTGGTGAAGTACTTCCATATGTATAAGATTACCGGCTACGTTAGTTTTTAATGCCCGATTCCTATATCAATAAAACGACTTGTTTTAGTTACATGTAGTAACATTTTCTACGAGTCGTAAGCTAAAACTATTCCTACAAGTGTCAAATTACCAAAGGTGCTAGATCTTGTGGAATAGCATGATACGCCTCGTTATTATTAAATTGGTTGCTAGTAGTTTCTGCTATGAATGACGGATCGTTGATTATAGGATCATTAGTCACAAAAGTATAAGGTAAAAACGATACAAATGATTAAAAATATTAATAATTAGAATTTGCTTATTTTAAAGTTATCTAAATCATCCATTAAGTATAAACTAAGCAGCTATTGATTTACATTGCATCCCGATCTTAAGACTACCGTTTGTGGTTTTACATGCAAATGAATTAATTCTTCCCTTTGGAGTACGCCCGCGGTGCATCGGCGGAGGCGATGCCTCGTTGCATTTATAATGTGAGTTCATTACCTAGGTTTAAACTCAACGAGTCTACTACCTCCATGTAATGGGTTCGAAGAACGTTCGCTTTAATTATGAGCAGCATATTAAATTCTTACGAAACTATTGGTCTTTGGGAAAATCGTATTTTGTTATAATATCTTAATTCATATGATCTAAAATATTGAGCTAATGATCATCCAGTGTTTTTTATAAGTTGATTTTAAAAAAATCCTTTAAGTATCTCCTTGCCAAATTTCGTCAAAATCGATTCAGAGGTTAAACCGTGAAAACATAATATAGAAACACACTTTTGAGTTTATTACATATTTAATACTACTACTACTACACAATAAAATATAATAATATTCTTTAATTTTAAATAGCCAAAGAAATACTTTTCTTACGTAATAAAGAAATACAGTTCAGTATCTCTCTACTTTTGTGTAAAAATAATCTATATTAATATTATAAATGCGAAAGTTTGGATGTTAAGATGGATGTTTGGATGGATGTTTGGATGGATGTTTGTTACTCAATCACGCAAAAACTACTGAACGGAATTGAATGAAATTTGGCACACAGGTAGATGATGATCTGCAATAGCACATAGACTATTTTTTATAACGGAAAAATTAAGTGATCCCGCGGGATTCACCAAAAACTTATAATGCAGCGGGCTGCACGCTGCAGTTAGTGATGCAATATTTATCAATAAACTAGCTGACCCGGCCAACGTAGTTCTGCCTTTTTAACTATTCTTATCTTCTTTTCTATATTTTATTACTTACTTACTTTAAACCTTCCCTGGACTCTAACAATTAATTCAAAATTAAAATTAGCCAAATCGGTTTAACCGTTCTCGAGTTTTAGCGAGACTAACGAACAATTGATTTTTATATATATAGATACTCTTGTACTATTTCACAATAAGTGTGTGACTTATTGTGAAACAGTACAAGTGTATTTATTGATAAATATTGTGTTAAAATGGAGTTTTACCAAGTGCCGTCGATGAAAAGTGTACATTATGAAAATAATGATTTGCAACATTAGTTTTATCCACAGAACAAAAATATATTTAATATTATAATCCCTCTCAATTTTACCATTATACCAAACATTATAACTTAATACGTAACTAATAAATAAGGTTTACAAAATGTTTATTAATAATTTAAGTTCAGTATTACTTACACTTGCGTAGAGTGAGGTAGTGTTCGTTTCTCCTGAAGATGCTTCGGTTTCGAAGTGAAACGTGCGTTGAGTACGTACATGAATTGTGTGCTTTCGTGATTGGTGCCGGCGTGGTCGTGGTTGTAAAAGTGTGGTGGATGTGGGCGGATAAGTGTGCCGCTGGGGTCTCCGTTTGATCCGAACCATCGGTGAGTCTTATCCATTCATTAAACCGACGTCTCTCTTTATGGTAACATCACGAAGGATACATAGAACAATTCGCGGATAATAGCAAATTTAATTAATTTCACCTTTTTAATAATGGATTTCCGCAAAGTAACGCCTGAATCAATAAAATAATTTAAGTTCTAGCCAATGACAAAGTAGTATAATGTGAAACCGGTTGGCTAATTAAATAATAAGAAGTGTAAGTATAATGTATTAATTTTTTATATTATAAGGCAGCAAACAAGCAGATGACAGAATCGCCTATAGGTATATACCAAAGATGTTAATAATGCATTACTATCCTTGTGATGGGGTTCTTTTACCACACGCATAAATTCACAAGCTACCTTAACCTCCATTCTCCAAACCGGAACACGACAGTGTCAAGTATTGCGGCAGGACTAGTAAAAGCGGTGCAGTGCATATACTCGGGTGAAACTTTGCAAAACTCTACCACTTAGTAGTCACATTAGTAGTGACAGGTATAGATAATCGGCTGCCTTTTGTTATATCCTAAATTATAAAAAGGGTGCCCGTACCAAAACGGGGTATAACATGGGGTATTTGGGGGCAAAAATAATTGTTTGCAATATATTTAGTTCTATTCTATTTTTTTATCTATTGTAATAAATTTTGTTCTATGGATAGAATAGAAAGTTATGTTTAAGATGTTTCCGCCGTGTTGGTCCCGGCCTCCTTTGCAGAATAGGCCAACTGACGTTCCGCCAGGCAGGTCGTAAAAGGCGACCGATTGGCTATCAAGTCACTACCATCGTGGCTACTAGGTGGTAGAGTTCTGCATTGTCTCACCCGGGTCTGGTACCACCACCTTACCTATTCCTGCCGCAATAGTGTCAGTGCTTGTCACTGTCGTGTTCCGGTTTGGAGGGTAAGGTAGCCGGTAAACTTATGCATGTGGCATTAGACCTCGCCACAAGATAGCAACGCACCATTAACATCTTTGGTGTCTTTAGGCGATGGTTGACTCTTTCCACCAGGAGACCCATCTGCTTGTTTGCTATCTGATGATATATAAAAAAAAATAATTAAGAGGACACCGATCTTTTTAAAACGAATCGATATTTTGGCCTTCTACAGGACGGGGGGAAGTGTCATGGTTCTGACTAGTATGGGCGATATGAGTGCGGATTTTGATATTTCCTTTTATTATTAAAATTTGTACATATTTTAAAGATAGAAAACGTGTTTTTTTGCTATTATTTGAAGGGATATAAAAGCGATAAAATAAAAAATTTTATGTTAGCATAATATGACCTTCCTATTTATGAAAACAAAATTGTTGGAATCAAAAATATTATGAAACCTTCCATCGTAATTTGTTAATTCATCAAACCGTATTAAAATTTAATGTACATTTCCAGCATAAAGATTTTTGATACGCCCACAAATAACACGAACAAATAATTATTATATACGGTAACTAGATGCTCCGGAATAATGAACTTGTATCTCTCAGGTTTTATAAGACGGAGAATAATGAAATTGCGGTGTCCCTTTAAAATTTAACAGAACGTTTCCTGCTAAACACATTTTCCTTGAGGCATCGTGTCGCAGGCGCGTGTGCATTTTTAATTTTTATATCCACTCAGCTGTGGATGACGCGATGAATTTTTACTGAAGAGAGCTCTTTCTATTTTATTAGTGACAGGCGGGTTAATTGAGAAACCCAAATTGTTGGGCACAAGGAATTACTGAGTTTGTGTCAATCTGCATTTATATATACAACTAATAGCGATCCCTGGCTTTGTCTAACGCGTTTTTTTCTTATACATCATACATGTAACATACATCAGGGCGGAACTATATAAGCAAATATTATTTTATCAGACAAAAAAAAGAGAAATGCTTGATGCAGTTCAATTCTATTTGTTTCCAGGTTTTTCATTTCAATTAGTATTGAAATGAAAAAAGTTGGAAAGTACGCTTGAATCAATAAGAATCTATGTTCTCGTTTTATAGATGTTAGGCTATTCTTTTATTTGTATCATAAAATAGCAAATAAGCAGATGGCTCACTTAATGGCAAAATACAACCATCGCTTATAGATACCAAAATGTTGACGGTGTGTTGATATCCGTGTGGCTGTGTGAAATACCACATGCAAATGTATATCGGCTACCTTACCTTCCGAACCAGATAAAGATAGCGAGAAACACTGACGCAATTAAGTTAGGAATAGGTAAAGCGATGGTACCAAATCAGGCGAGACGTTGCAGAACTCTACTACTTAGTAATAACGATGGATTCATAAAAGACTAAATGGGAAGTACAACTATCATAAAGAAAAGACGAATTTTTCAAATCAACTCACACATCTGAGTAAACGGGGAACACACATAAAAAACGGATGTGTGTAATACATAGGGTACGCACGTAAGAAGCGAAACTTTTTTATAACATATAATTTTTCTTGTATTTACTTGTTAACAACAAATAAGAAAAGCGTGATTTTTTATTATTACTATAAAGTTTCTTCTCTATACGTCGATAAAAAAGTTTCACTTCAAAAATATTCTGACGGATTGTGATCTTCGTATTTTATTAAAGTCGGTTAAAAAGTGCCGTGTAAGTTGCAAAGGAACCGTCGTGCTGAAATTTATTTTGACGCATCTTGTACAGTGCTATGTTGCCAACTGAACGTTTTTCTGCGACAACAGGAACTTTTTAACTTACCTACTACAATGTATCACGAAGCTGCGGCCCAAAAAACAAAAGTCAAAACGATTTTCTTTTAAGCGCAAGTCTCAGATAATAAAACATAAGCCTTTCCGATATGTTTATCACGTAGTGCTCTCATGATTTAGCACATGACAGCCCCATTTCACGGTGTTTCAGGGAGCGATTTCCAAATTGAATTGATATGTATCCGCCAACGCGGCGCGCGGTCGCGGCATTTTTAGACCGTATCGCGTATGATGTGTACGCCAAAGCGAGCGGAAAATTCTGGTACGGTTAGAAAATTAAGTTACGTCTAAGTACTGGTATGAAATAAGTATTGTGAAGATTTTTTTAGACTTATTAAAATTTTGCAGGAGGAAAATTATCAAGCCTAATAGGGAATTATAGATAACACATACGCTACTGTGCTTCGATAAAACGTTTATTACAGATAGGCTGATTTATTTATTTTAATTTTAATGAGAAAGACAAGACATTTATAAAAACTCTTTCCATTAGATGTAGATAATAAATAACTATTTATTGCAACTTTTATAACTAAATGGATCCTTTTTGAAAAATAGACCTTCCTGGCAGGCAGCTTGTAAAAGGCGAACGATGTGCAACGCACCTTTAACATCTACAAATGTTTATAGGCAATGGTCGTTTCCTTCATCAGGATACCCATCTGCTTATTTGCTACCTATGGTATAAGAAGGTGAGCAAATGCATAGAAGGATTAAAACGAAGGCCAAATTCAACTCGACAGAATTCAAAGCAAGCTATTTGTAAGAAAGTTAGTTACCTTAAAACAGCATTAGTAAAGAATTTCCTATGTCAGTCCGGACTATATTTAAAGAATAGACCATCTGCCGTTCTGCTAGGCAATTCGTAAGAAGCCAATGATTGGCTACGCGAGTCACTACCACCGTGGCTACTAAGTGGTCGAGTTCTGTATTGCTTCACCCGAGTATGTTACCACCACCCTATCTATTCCTTCCGCAATAGCGTCAGTGCTAGTCACTGTCGTGTCCCCGTATTGAAGTAGCCGGTAAATGTATGAATGTGGCATTAAGACCCCGGCACAAGGATAGCAACACACCATTACACACATCTTAGGTGTCTATAGGCGATGGTCGTCTTTTTCCATCCGGAGAGCTATCTGTTTGTTTGCTATTTTATGATATGTAACGATATATGGATCTAATGTCAACTAATATTTTTTATAGATCTCAGTATCTTTATAACTAACATCATAAAAAATCTTGGGATGACATTGTGTGTCCGCCTGCTGTAATAATCAATTCATTACAAGTTAACAACTGCTATTTGTTTTATTACCTAACCAGCCAAGTGTTCCGTAGCTACTCATCACAATAATACGGACTAAGAAGATGGCTTTGTTGTTATATCGAACTATGAATTTTAATAAAGTTGTTATATCGCCTCTGTGGTCTAGTGGTCCAGCGTTGGCGTTGACCACATGAGGTCCCGGGTTCGATTCCCGGGTCGGGCACATAAAAAAGTGTTTTTTCAGTTTTCTGAGAAACACAAAGTTGCTCGGGATTGGAAAGTGCCCGGTTGGCGATAGGCTTGCCACCTATCACATTTGTGGGACCAAGTATCTTCGGCTAATCGTGGGTACACTTGTTGTACCTCTGCCTACCTCTTCGGGGATATGGGCGTGAAGATACTTTTTTTTTTATGAATTTTAATCTATTTAACGTCACTGATGGATATATGTGCACTATAGGTTCACCGCCTATAAAATTTGTAAAGTACATTTTGAAAGTTGGTCAACTATTACTCGTGAACCACGACCTTGAAATAAACCACCACGAAATCAACTAGCCTTCTACTTACCCCTAGAATACGAGGCCTTATTATTATTCATGGATTTTTGTATTTTTTTTGAGTTACAAATTATGTAATATATTATTATGCCGACAGTACCCACGCGTACGGTATGATGTGTGGGATAGGGGTGTAGTAAAGAGTGCAAACGATCGGGTCGCAGTGTCAGACGCTGCCGCTTACTGAGAACATTGCCAATTTCGCATATTTCACACCGGGAACGTATAACCTGTTAGAGACATTACACAATATTTTTATTGAAACGTTAAGCAAGATTTAGTATCAAAGTTAAAGTACATATGTTTCAATATTAGTATTCAAAGTTAAAAGCATTTTGCGTTTTATAACTAATTTCAATCCTCACATTATTGTAGAGCTTATACCTCTAGGAATCTTTTGTATTGTATTTTCTTCATCATTTTTTTATATCTGTCATTTGACTCATATCACATAAATTACCTTATTTATTGACATATCTTTTTTGAAATAATCTGATTCGTAAAAATTATTTAGCTGAACGAAACTTTTAACCTTAAACATCCAACGAGTTAATATATGAACACTGAACATAACGATTGTCTTATAGTATAATGTTAGACTTCAAAATCGCATTTTGGTGTAAAGACTGATTTCGTTCATTTTATTAGACAGTGTATTTATTTTATCATACAATAATTTTTTATTGACTATATTGAAATCACCACAATCTATTATATTAAATAAATTAATATAAATATCGGTGGAAAAATTACACAAATCGATCTAACCTTAAAGTAGACAAATTATTTGCTTGTGTTATGGGTGTTAGTTAACGATACTAATACATAGAATACATATATAAATACTCTTACATACATAACAAACACCCAGACCTAGAAATACAAACATTTATGCTCATCCCATAAATACACGTCGACTAACGTCGACTAGTAAACTATTGTACATATTAAAGGATACGTTAGTTTGTAGTAATATAATAAAAATATAATAAAATAAGAATATTGCGTAACCACATGGTAAAACTCAACGAAATTAGTAATATTATGTAGTAATATTCAAAGTTTTTGGTGACTGAATTTTTTTTTCGAAATGACTGTTACAGTTGCCCTTATGGGTCGTTACCTAGCTTTTGGGTGAGCAGAGAGCTCAGCCAAAACTTAAATTAAAATTAAAGCTATAAACGCCCGCGCTAAAGGCTGTCTCCTGTGAGACTAGACCTCGACTAAGAGTGGTAAACAGTGAACAAAAATATATCTAAAGTAATAAAGAAAGAAACATCTTTTTAATTCAAAAATATTTATTTAAAATTAAGTACCGAAATATATATAATAAACACCCAAACCCAGAAATATCTCTGCTCATAAATATCTATGCTCATCACACAAATGTTTGTCCCTGTCAGGAATCGCACCCGAGTTTAGTCGATTGCGTAGTCAGGATCACTAACTACTCCACCAAGGGGCGGTCAAATTATTTAGTTATTGTTAATTGTTAAATATTTTTAGCATGATTTACGTGTTTAATACAAAATACCAAAAATTGTGCGTTTTTTTAAGTTATAAATAAATGATATTTATGAATCAAAGAGGTTTTTTTATTTTACGTTAAACATTTTTCGTTTGACTGTACTAGTTTTGGATTGAACAATAGATTTTTAAATTAATTTATGCGTGGTCCGAATCACCGGAAGAAAAATATTAAAATTAAATCAATCCGGCAACTGGGACCGCGGTTCCAGTTAATGCGGTCCCAGTCGCCGGAAACTTCAGAATCGGATACCGAACACTCTACCTTAGTAAGTACGATCTTTTGCATTTTAGTCTTTTAATAGAATAGAATAAATAGAATGGAATAATCTTTCATTCAAAATAAGTATTCCTAAGATACTTTTTAGGGTTCCGTACCTAAAAGTTAAAACAGGATCCTATTACTAAGCCTCCGCTGTCCATCTGTCTGTCTGTCACCAGGCTGTATCTCATAAACCGTAGTAGCCAGAAAGCTGATATTTTCACAAATTATGTATTTCCGGTGCCGCTATAATTTATTGTTTATACTAAAAATAAAAAATGAAAATATTAAGGGGTCCTCTCCTCATACAATAAACGTGTTTTTTCGTATTTTTTTTTTGCTATGATGGTACGGAACCCTTTTTTGAACATCTTTTTTAAAAAGAACAGTATACATAAATGATTAGTTAATTAGTTACTAGTTTTACATTTTACAAGTAAGCTTATATATCACTGTCATGCGCAG
This sequence comes from Apodemia mormo, assembly GCA_036924255.1. NCBI lineage: Eukaryota > Metazoa > Arthropoda > Insecta > Lepidoptera > Riodinidae > Apodemia > Apodemia mormo. The sequence goes on from JAUPFN010000005.1 coordinate 13,044,697, forward strand.
TCTCCTGAGTAAATAGTTGACTTTTTAAAAACCAAAGCCAAAATAAAAAATAAATGCAAAAAAAAAATCTAAATTTCTATGCTTTTTAAGATAGTAGTTACAACTTTTTATACAATTACTAGCTATTGCCCGCGGCTTCGCTCGCGTAAATTCATTTTAGGGAAGTGGGGGATTAGAAAGAGACAAAGAGTAGCCTATGTCACTCTCCATCCCTTTAACTATCTCCACTTAAAAATCACGTCAATTCGTCGCTCCGTTTTGCCGTGAAAGACGGACAAACCAACACACTTTTGCATTTATATAAGTATTGATATAAAAAGGAGTAAATGAGAATAAAATTTTATTTTAATTTAAAATAATACACAATAAAACAGGCCTTATAAAATTATAACTTAAAACTTTTAATATACAGAATTATGGATGAAAATTGGACTTGTACATAAATTGTACTTGTATGATTTATGTACTTAATGACAAAGATCTTCAAAAGTATCTTCACGCTCGTATCCCTGAAGAGAGAAAGACAGGCTGTGGTACAATCTGTGCACTCATGATTAGCGGCAGATACAAGTCCCACAATATAATAGGTGGCAAGCCCATCGCCAACCAGGTACTTATCAATAATACAAAGATCTTTTTAATTTAAAAATCTAGGGTCACAAACTGAAACCGCATCCTCTAATTTCTGTAGTCAAGGACGCTTGCCACTTAGCTATTAGGGCGGTTGAGGTATTCTCCAATTTTTTTTATATCAATAATCCATTATACCGTTCCACAAACACTACATCGAGTTAAACTTTTAAAATAACAAATATAAACGCACCTTGCCCCTCGGCTGTATCAAAACGATAAAAATGTGGAGTTCCAATAACCATTCATCCATCAAGTGTCAAGATATAATCTGGGTCGGTGCGACTTGCTTAGTCCTCACTCGGGGAGAAGCGAATATAAAAATGCCTTGAAGATTTACAGGTTCGGGAAAGATATCGCTCAGACTAGCATTGTGGCCGCTTAGCTTTGGATGAAATACGTTTTGAGTACCGGAGAGCCCTCTCAAGAAAATCTCTTTTCTGTAATAAATAAATGCGTTTTTATTTATAACTAGCGACCTGCCCGCGGTTTCACCAGCGTAGCTTTTGTTCCCGTGGGAATATCGGAAAGGTTTATACACTAAAACATTCCTCAAGAATCAATCTATGTGTTAAAAAACCGCATCAAAATCCGTTGCGTAGTTTTAAAGTTTTAAGCATACATACGTAGGGACATAGAGATATAGAGACAGACAGAGAAAGCGACTTTGTTTTTATACTATGTAGTGATGATAGTAATATCTATGGTATTATAAATGGGAATGTCTCTATTACGTTTTCGCGGCTAAAACACTGAAACGATTTTGATGAAATATTGCAAGATGATAGTTATATATGCGGGGTCAAACTTAGGCTTTTTTCAAAAACCAACGCGTGAGAGACTATAATAGGGGATAAAAGTTTGTATATATGATAAAATTGATGACGTATTAGGGCGGCTATACATAGGTCGCAAGTGGCTCGGCCGCAACAGATGAATACCTATTTTTAAAAAGCACTGCAACGACAGAATATTATTGTTTTCATTGTTTTTCTTGGCTTCTAAGCAGCACGACAGTAGCGAGCAGCTGTTGTCGCGTTGCTTTAAACCTAAATATGTGGCGCCGCTCTTATTCTATTTGGGGGTGAAACTGCGCGAGTCAGCTAGTACATGATAAATTTAAGGGCTTCTTTATCTTCTTTATTAAAGAGTGTTACCAGGATCTTATTTCTAAATGTTCATTGTATGTTAATTTTTTATGTATGTCATGTTAATTTTTTCACAGATTTTTTTAAATGTTAATTTTTTCACAGACTTTTTTAAATGTTAATTTTTCTCAGAATTCTTTGTTACAGGAGATAAGTATAGGTACAGGCAAAGAAGTCAGATATCTGGGACCTTCATATAATAATTTGGCACAAACTTTTTTTACGATATTTCACAACAATTTGTCCTAGAAAGCTACGACTTAAACACAGCCTCTACGGATAATGGAGTTCCAAGAAGCTAGTAATTGGAGTTGTCATTTAAATTTTACTGAATTTGACTTGATACTAATTTAGTTATACCCGAGAGATGTAATCTTTTATTTTTAAAATTTGCAGAATTTGTCTTTACCTAAAATTTTTATTTCTGTTAATAATATGTAAAAAATATTTAAATCAGTCTATTTTATCTTACATGGGGAGTTTTCCAACGAAACGTGTTAATTTACATACAAATACATATATCTTCACGCCACATCCATAACGGGGTAGGCAGAGAGAACCCAGTGACATACATCACGATTCTTGCAGGCTTGTCTCGCTTCCTCCACATTATCTTATTTTCCAACCCACCTCTTATGAGTACATTCCACGTGCTTATTTGGCACTCTGCTTTCCTCGTCTCCCGTATTAATATAGAAAAAAATATTATGTATTATATATGTATTATAAAGCGACTCAAAAACTACCGAACCGATCTTAAATATTTTTTAGCTATACAGGGTTAAATTATCCAGGAGTGATATAGGTTATAAGTCTCGAGTAACGGCTAGTAATAAGATAAATTTCGTAAAGAATATCTTATTACTAGCTTTTTAATTTTTATAATTTGTATTAAAGGAACAAAAGATATTGTTAAGTTGTATTAATAAAAGTTATAATGTAGAAGAGCAAAAAGTATATGGCTTCGAGCACCATACCTTGTTTTGAATTTTATTTTATCTCCGTAGTAAGAAATCCGTTTGTATCTGGCATTCCAGGCCAGTGAGCGATTTAAATCTCTTAAGCCCACGGCGACCGGTCGCGGGCGCCACTCGAAAACTCACAAATCTTTAATAATCTCTCCTGAAGCCGGCTGGGACATTTTTCATAGTGGACGCCTTCTCTTACAAGTTAGGGTGAGTGAAAACTATTGATGACATTGTTTTCTTGAAACCAAACAAAGAAAACATTACAAATTATACGAATTATTTCGATAAAGAATATGATTTCTTTACTGATCGAAGTAAAACATCCTCGGCAATAATACTTAAGTTAAAATAAATGTATAAAATATGTTTTGATTATAATACATTTTATGAAATTATTAATCTATTATATCGTAATATAATATCATTGTGTCTATCATGATGATTTAAAAATGTATTTATTTTAAAATACTGTCTGTGATATTTATTTTTACCTAAGCTAATTTAATTGCCAAATCTTCTCTTCAACAGCCACGCATAGATACCAAAGACCTACTGATGTGGTATTATTACCATTGTAAGTCAAAAGTGCCTATTAGAGTCATCTCACAGCTCTACCATTTAGCTATAAAATCATATGTTTAGCCTCGTGCAAGCTGCGTAGCATATAAGCCCTGATTACACTTTGATTAGTACGAAAGCGGGTGTTTAATGCAAGTGCTTAATATTAAGAAAAAATACGTGAAGACGGCCGTTTATCAGTGCGAGTGAATAGATACTGATTACAAATCACGCACATTGATCAACGGCTGTCTTCGCGTATTTTTTGTTTAATACTAAGCATATGCATAAAACACTCGCACTCGCGCTAATCAATGTGTAATCGCGGCTTTAGGCGGACAGACCTGTAGCACAGTATACTGGAGACTAACAGTAGTCAATCTACACAAATGTGATATTCGAGCAACGCACACATAAACACCTCTCACGGACGCTATATCTCGGAATGGTTCGGGACAGTTTGTTCCGCACTAGTCCGAGATATCGCGTCCGTGAGAGGTGTCTATGTTTGCTATGCTCGAATATTGTATGTAAAATTGACTTCTGTTAGTCTCTAAGTATTCTGTGCCTGTAGCTTTAATTCTTACATATATGCGGGTGACACTGTCAGTCTGTCTTTTATCCTCATATCCAGCTACTTTTGAATGGGAGTTAATGTTAAAAAATCTAAAATATAGTGAGGAGTTTATGTTTCTTCGAACGTGCTATTTTCTAAAGGAACAAGTCAGATTTGAACAATTATTTTTGAGTATGATAGCTGTATTTAGGAAAGAAACGAGTTATTTATCCGATTAACCAGATTTGATTTCCTTTTTTAGTCAGTAAACATTTTTACGTAAAATGCGATAGAAAATAAACAGAGTGCTAAGTGTGAGTTTTTCTTTTCGCATTCGATCGTGAGCGCGTTTGGAGTTTACTAGGAATTTGTATGTGATTTGTACAGCGCCACCTAGTGGTAAACGTGAGAAACCAGTTTACCACTAGGTGGCGCTGTACAAATCACATACAAATTCCTAGTAAACTCGAAACGCGCTCACGATCGAATGCAAAAAGAAAAACTCACACTTAGCACTCTGATGGCTCTCCTAAAGGAAAGAAACAACCATCGGTAATAGACACCAAAGATGTAAATGGTGGTTGTTATCCATGTGGCGGGATGGCAATTCCACTTGCATAGCATCCCAGCTACCTTCCTCTCCAAACCGGAACACGACAGTGACAATAATTGACATTATTTTGGCCGAACGTAATGCGGTGGTATCGAATCCAGACGAGACATTGTGGAATTCAACTACCCAGTAATAAAGATGGTAGAACCCGCTTTTTTATGTTACAAGATAGCAAACAAGCAGATGGGTCTCCTGATGGAAAGAGTCAACCATCGCTTATAGAAACCAAAGGTGTTAATAGTGCGATGCTATGTTGTGGCAAGGTCTAATGTCACATGCATAAGTTAACCGGCTACCTTACCCTCCAAACCGGAACACGACAGCGACAAGCACTGACGCTATTGCGGCAGGAATAGGTAAGGCGGTGGTACCAGACCCGGGCGAGACAATGCAGAACTCTACCACCTAGTAGCTATGATAGTAGTGACTCGCATAGCCACTCAGTCAGATTTGCCTTTTACGACCAGTCTTTTACGACCTGCCTGGCAGATCGGCAGTTGGTCTATTCTTCAAAGGAGCCCGGAACCAACACGGGGTTTAGCCGCTTAGCTTTTGCCGCTCGTTCATTTTTTACTAACTGCCTGGCAGAATAGAAGAAGGTCTATTATTCACATGGAGCCCAGACCAACACATCTATACAAATAAATAAAATTGGAGTGTCTGTAATATTAAAATAACCGCTTTTTATTAAATGCATATGGATGTATACACGGTACATATAACAAAATAACATTTTTTACAATTTTTGTCTGTCTCTCTGTCTGTTTGTTTCGGTTAATCTCTGGAACGGCTGGACCGATTTTGACGGGACTTTCACTGGCAGATAGCTGATGTGATAGGGAGTAACTTAGGCTCCTTTTTTTCGAAATTTTTCCACGCGAACGAAGTCACAGGCGCAGTTAGTTGAAAAATAAAATTTCCATTATTTGTATTTTGTGGAACACACAATAAACAAATGCCAGTATGTTACTCTTAAATGATTGAGAGCCTTTTATTAGTAATGAATGGATCCAAACAATGTACTCAATTTTTTCCGTAAATATTTCTCATGTTATGTTTACCTATACGTTACAATGCGGGCAGGTACCGGTATTCATAAGCAAATACAAGGCAGGGGACCCCATAATTTTCGGTTTGCATTTTTCCATCGCGACCGCGAACTCGATTTCCACTCCCAAGGGCGAGCGGACGGTCGGCCTCAAAAATATTAATGAAAATTTTTACATAAATTTATTCGACAGAGGGGCCTATGCATAGCTGTGAGATGGGGCCCGCTTCTGTTTTTTATTTATTAATTTAATGGTATTTTCGTATAATTACCTAGCGAAGGTATAATTTATTTGTTGATCATAACGTATATTTATGATACAGGGTAATATGTGGGTATGAGTATGATAATTTTAGATTGCATATTTTTTGTAAATAAAAATTTCGACGGCAGTTTTATTAAAATCAGCTTGCCGTCAGTGCAAACTTACAAAATACCAACTTAAATTATACAAATTTTTGTTAAATCTTAACCGATTTCAAAAAAATGAGGAAGTTTTTTATATTATTAGATGGCAAAAAAGCAGATGTCTGTCCTGATGGGCAGAGAAATCATCGTCTATGAATACACAAAGGTGTTAATGTGCGTTGCTATCCGCGTGGAGGGATGTCAATACTCGTATAATAATTAATTATATATTAATAACTCGACTACCTTACGCTCCGAACTCAAATACGGCAATGACAAGCGTTGACGTATTGACAGCCGGAATAGGTAAGGCGATGATACCATATAAGCGAGTCCAATGTTGCGGAAATTTACCGCCTAGTAGTTACGATAGTAGTGACACCTATAATAGCCATCGTTTGCTTTTTACGAATTGCGGAGAGAATGACAGATGGGTCTATCCTTCAAAAAGGGCACGGGCTAACACGTTCCTTAATTTGTATGTATTTCTATGTTTGTTATTTATTTATTTAAATACTTTATTGCACAAAAATGGTACAAAGACGTAACTTAATGCTATTAAGCATTTTATCACAGTTTATCTTCTGTGATGCTGAGAGAAAAAGCTTGAGTAGTGTATAATAAATCTATTACGAGTTACAAATGATATTAAATACTAAATACTAATTTAACATAACAGCTAACCTATTAATAAGAATTGCTACAACAATGTAAGCGAGCGTCATAGGAACAGTGTTACCATTCTATAAATTTAAAGCGCGTTAAATGTCATAAAATCCACCAGATTTGGATTAAAATACTTCCGAAAATCCGCTAGATATCCCCGTATAGACCGCATCATGGATTTCCACCGCAATCACAGAATTAGAGTACTTAACTACGCAGTCATGCATAATTTTAAAACGTGTTAAATATTAATCCTAACTTATTAATCTCGTAGTAAAAATAAGATAATTTCTTTAAACTGGAACAAACATTTATTAGTCATGTACCTATAAACAATTTATAAATCAACGAAAAGAAGTCAAAATGTTAACAATTTAAAAATCAATAAAAAATGTTACCTCAGAAATCCGTCATATATTAACTTATTTGGAATATTTTGCTTTTATTTGGAAGGATTATACGTTAGGTTCTAAAAAAATATTACGATTATTATAAGAAATACATATATAATTGTGGAAAATGTACATAATACTGAAATAAACACTCAGAACAGAAACTACAAACGTTGATTGATTATAATATATGAATATAGCATGCAGAATCACTTTTTTATATCATAAAATAGCACAAATAAGCAGATGGCTCTCCTTTTTTTGTAGAAGAGGGGGCAAACGGACAGGAGGCTCACCTGATGGTAAGTGATTACCGCCGCCCATAGACAACTACACTACCAGAGTCTTATAATTGTGTTGCCGGCCTTTTCAGAATGAGTAAGCACTTTTCTTGAAGGTCCCTAAGTCGTATCCGTTTGAAAAAATTTCTGCCGATAGCTGGTTCCACATAGGAGTAGTGCGGGGCATAAAACTGCTTCGAGACTCGCACGGTTGTGGATTTCCAGACATCGAGATGGTAAGGATGGAACTTCGAATTTTGTCGCGATGCCCGATGGTGAAATTCGGCGGCAAAAATTAATCCAAACAGTTCCTCGGAACATTCTCCATGATAGAGCCGTTAAAAGATGCAGAGTGATGCCATCTCTATGTAACGCCAAAGAATTAAGCCGATTTGAAATAGTCCCGTCATCGACGATTCGAGCCGCTTTACGTTGAATGCGATCAAAAGGAAAGAGCTGGTACTGTGGAGCCTCCGCCCATAAATGAGAGCAGTACTCCATATGAGGCCGGATTTGCGCCTTATAAAGTAATAAGCGATGGGCCGGTGTGAAGTACTGTTTGGCCCTGCTGAGAACTCCCAGCTTTTTAGAGGCTAATTTAGCCTCGCTTTCCAGGTAACCGCGGAACTTAACGTCGCGTTGCTCGATATGTCGACTCCAAGTATTCCAATAATGGCTGTTGCTTTCAGGGAAATATTTTCAAAACGAGGTGATACGACAAAGGGCGATTTTTTTAGCGGTAAACGCGCAAACTTGTGTCTTAATAGGGTTGAATTGGACCAAATGTAATCGACCCCACTCCGAAGCTATAGAAAGTTGTGCTTCAATTTTTGACACTAGTTTGTTCTGGCACTTGTTGATGTGTTCCCGAGAAATTCCGCTGCGGCCATAGTATAAAGCATCGCCTGTACTCCGCATAACAATTAATGCTGCTCGATTGTAACATGTCATTAATATGCAGAAGAAACAGTGTAGGCGATAGCACACAACCTTGAGAAATACCAGCATTGACAAGTTTAAGGTCAGAGCATATGCCATCAATCCAAAGCCAAAATCTCCTGATGGAAAGAGACAACCATCGCTATAGACTTTTATTTATTTTATTTTTTATATTATAAGATAGCAAACAAGCAGATGGGTCTCCTGATGGAAAGAGTCAAACATCGCCTATAAACACAAAAGTGTTAATGGTGCGTTGCTATCTAGTGGCGAGGTCTAATACCACATGCATGAGTTTACCGTTTACCGGCTACATCACCCCCCAAACCGGAGCACGAAAATGACAAGCACTGACGCTCTTGCGGCAGGAATAGGTAAGACACCAAAGAAAAATTTACCGACTATCTACCTCCAAACCCGATTACGATAGTGAGAAGTACTAACGCTGCAGGAATAGGTAAGGCGGTAATACCAGACGCGGACGCGTGAGATGGATGTTGAACCCTACCATCTAGTAGCCACGATAATAGTGACTCGCATAGCCAATTGTTTGCCTCTTACGAACTACCCAGCAGATGATCTATTCCTCAAAGGATGCCCCGACCAACTCGGGGTAAAATTTAATGTTTTTTTGAAGTAATGGTAAAGAGGTAAAGCTTATTATTGGACCGCCGTCGAAGACTGCCCCGTTGGTCGAGTAGTTAGCGAACCTAATAAATTGCTTACTTTGGGATTATATCAGTTCATGTAATTTGTTCAGCGATATTTATTATTTATTTCTTAATTATTAACATTCATTGGGAATACTACAAATATAACAAAATCTGACTAGATGCCATATGAAATTGTCAGCATGATAACTTTTTAGAAATATAGTAAACTAATTTTCAAAAGTTTGTTTTCGTGAATGGTGGCTATTTATAACTAAATATTTTTTATAATTTTCACAAATAAACAACTACTAAGCAAATATGTCATCATTTTTTATCATTTTAAAATTTGTTCATATTCTTATTTATAATTTAAAATGACCGCTGTACTAACTAATAATAACTGTAGTTTTCTGATCATTTATGTTCAGATATAGAATCCCTAATGGGACCATAAATAAGTGTTTGAAATAGGATAGCTTCCTTCTTGACAGTTATAACTTGCAAATAAAATTTACACTTTAAATATTTTTTCTTAGTTTTAGAGTAATTTAACTTTTGCACCTTTTTTAAAGATATTTTAACTGCTTAGCTTTTTTTTATTATTTTGCAAAATTACATCAACATTTTATGCTATCATTCCATTTAGAAACAATATGATTACAAAATTTTGTTTCTAAGTCAATCTTTAATAGATATTCGGAACTTTGAGTGCTTAGCAGTATTAGATGACAAATCTCTGCCTCAGTTAGATTCAAGGGCCGCACAATTATGTAAAAAGTGCACCGAACTTTGCTTGTACATTGCAGTTTTTAGGGTTCCGAAGTAAACTAGGAATCCTTATAATTATAAATATTTTTATTTAAATATTCACGTGACATATTACACCTACTGATCTAACCCCAAAGTAAGCAAATTATTTGCTTGTGTTATAGGTGCTAGTCAACGATACTAATACATAGAAATACATATATAAATACTAGAATATATTCAGTAAACACACAAACCCGGAAATACAAACATTTATGCACATCACACAAACGCTTGTCCCTGTCGGGGATCGAACCCGAGCCCTGTCGATCGCGTAGTCAGGGTCGCTAACCTCTCGACCAACGGGGCGGTCGATAGTTATAATATAGTTTCGTTGTTTTCGTCCGTCTGTCCGCACGATTGCTCAGAGATCCTTATTACTTAGAAAGCTGAAATTTGGCACGAAGTCGCGTAAACAAAGTGGTAACATAAAATCTTGCAAAACATTTTTTTCAGGGCAGCTCCCCTACATGTAAATTGGGGATGTTAATTTTTTTATCACGTTCCCCATCGTGTGAGGTATCATTGAATAAGTTTTTAAAAAATATTGTAGGTAGGTTATGTAAGGAATACTATCACGGCTTAGAAGGCTTTATAAGTTTTTGATCAAGAGTCGACCAATTTATAAAATGTACTTAGATAAGTTTTTATAGGCGGTGAACCTGTGATGCGGATATATATTTGTCATTGACGTTGAACAACTTAAATTAGTATGAAACTATAAAGCCCTCTTCTTAGTTCGCATTATTGTGATGGGCAATTTCGGAACCATACATTGCGCGTGTCCTGACATGCACTTTACCAATTTTTCTGTCGTACCAAGTTCCCATTCTACAATTTCGTGTACCATATACCTCAAAATTGATTCGATATATCCAACTACCAGCCCTTCGTCGGTCTTATAACGGTCTTATAAACGATCTTATAAAAATATGATTGATTTTACCGAAATATATTTCGAAAAATTCTAATGGTGAATAACTACGGAATATGGTAAAATAAATTTTACTTAATAAAAACATCACCTATAGAGAAATATTTGTTTTAAGTCAGAATTTGGCATCGCCATTTAATTAAATTTAATCCATACGGTCTAAGGAGATTAACTCACTTTTAAACTAACGTAATAATTTAGGCATGCATGCGGAAAAACTGATAACACTGGTGCTACTTTAAATTAAGAATTTTTTTCACGCCGACGAATTCGCAGGCACAACTAGCAGGTATATAGTCCTTTTCTTGTTTCAATATCTTTTAAAAATAAAAAATAAAAAATCGGGTTTATTTTATACAAGATCCATGGTCACGTTATATGAGCCTTCATCTACCCCCTGGTTATTGGACTTCGTATAAAAAGCAAAGCATTCTTGGTTTAACCCTTCCACGGCGGCTTCAAAAGAACAAACGCAATATATTGGGGGCTCGGCTTAATTTGCTGGCAACCTAACTTTAATGCGAGTAGCCCGACCGAATGCTCCAAATTACTCTACGATATTTTTAACTTGTGGAATTCGACCGTTTTAGGTTACGCGAACAATATTAGCTAAATTGCAAAATCCACTATGAATGAATACGAGCATAAACACGGTGTAAATAAAGTTCTCTATTTGTATATAATGAAATACAAAGCAGCATAGGAAATAAAAATATTTAAATCAACATTTCATTTCGCCATTTATTAAGACCTTTAATTGTAATGACACTATACAATTTAGATAACGATGTAAGTTTTTTAAAGCATCGTATGTCGTTAAGGCCAATTTATTTAAACTTTTGACTTAAACTGGATTTAATAAGTTTGATCATAAAATTAACCAAGTGTAGATAATGAGATGTTTCATTTAAAAAAAAAACGGAAAACCAAGGAAAATGAAAAATTTAATGCAGTTTTTATGTCAGTGTAGTCAGTTATATATAGGAAGAATTCAAATATATGTTATACATACCTATAAGAAAAATAGTGGAGTGATAACAGTAAATATAAAATAGTTGGTAGTTGGTACATGTCCCTTTTTAGAAATAGTCTGCCTTTTTGCCAAGCAGATAGTATAAGGCGAACAATTGGCAAAACTTGTCGTATCGTGTCTGTACGACGTATATGTCGTTTAGGTAAGTTATGCCAGCGTTGACCGCAGCCGCCTTACCTGCAGTAATAGCGTTAGTGTTTGTCGCAGTCGTGTTGCGGGTTGGAGGATAATGCAGCTGATAAATTTATGCATGTAGCGATACATTCTTGCCACACGCAAAAGATTGAGTTTTCCTACGAAAATCGCAATTGCACGGTGCACTTCAGTTTCTATCGGTAATGATAGCATTACCGCTAGAAACTGAAGTATATACTCGTATATACATATTAATAACACCCGTGCGTCAGATGAGTACATAAAGCAACGAACTCGGAAAAGCATCTTCCCTCGTCGACATAAAGCTATCGGTCCTGTTTACCGTAGAAATAAGTGATTTTCGTTACATTCGGTGAAATATAACGGTTAGGATAACCGATCTTGTTAATCGATAAATCAATGAATCGTGGGAAACCTAAAGCATCATTGGAAGTCCAGTTCACTCTGTCTACCACGCAACCTGCACCGGAATGATGTTATTAATTTAGTAAGTTATATAATACTCTTAAGACGCTGTCAACACCTAAAACGCGCACTCTGTCTATTTCTATCAGAGTAAACGAGAGCCCACTATCAGTGTAACTGGGCGGCCAAGTCTTATAAAGAAATAAATATTGAAATAAAAAAAGTGTAGATTATTTGTCAAAAATAATTCGCTTGTGGTTTAGGTATGAATATGACGCATTTATGGTTTTAATTGCAGATCCATACGTCAAAAAAATACGATATATAACCGTTTAATGATGATTTTAAGACCTGCTTAAATAACACCAATTTTAACAAATTAGGTCTTGTCAGCCTTAAGCCAGCCTTAAGCTGTAAGCAAGCGGCAAGCTTACTCGTGTTAGATCAGCTTGTGCAATACATCCTGAATTATTTATTTTATACTAGCTGCAGCGTGCAGCCCGCTGCATTATAAAAGTTTTTGACGAATCCCGCGGGATCACCTTATTTTTCCGGGATAAAAAGTAGCCTATATGCTATTCCAGGACATCATCTACCTGTGTGCCAAATTTCATTAAAATCCGTTAAGTAGTTTTTGCGTATTGAGTAACAAATATCCATCCAAACATCCAAACTTTCGCATTTATAATATTATAATATAGAATATAGATATTCATTACCCTTATTATTTGCCCCATTAAGCATTTTACCAAAGCATTATGTATTTTTTAAATTATTGATAAGTATTTGTACTTGTAATATTAACTTTGATAAAAAAATTGGTTACGTTGATGGGAACAATGTTTTTCTCGGGATGAAAAATATTTTATGTTCTATTTCAGGTCATAATCTGGTTTAAGACATTTATTTCTCAAAAAGAATACATTGTACTCACTTACTTGAGAATCAAAAATCGCAATGCGTACATGAGTTGTCGCACAAACACATAATAATACACATAACAAATAACACATACATAGCAACTAAATTATTTACACTGCTAAGCAACTTTATCTCTTTTAAGTTTTAACACACTCGTATTCGCATAAAATACAGAAATACCCTCAACTACTGTTTCGGTGTGGCTTCGGTTTGCGACAATACAAAGATGTTTTACAACTAGATATGTCTACGGAATGTAATTTGTAAGTTATTAATTCATTAAAGTATTTTCTTGTTGTTGTTTTTTTTTAAATTATTTTTTAACTGTTTTCGATTATATTATACATCTACATGGAGCACATATACATACATATATATATATATATATATATATATATATATATATATATATATATATATATATATATATATATATATATACATATACACACATATATTATATATCTGAGTATATAATCTATCCATATAAGTTTATACAATCGATCGATCAGGTCATTCAGTATTAAATATCCAAACAAATGTCCATACTTTTACATTTATGATACTAATGCAGCGAACTCAATATATGAGTTCGCTGTACTAATAGGATTACAAGCACAAGTAAATGTCGTTGTGTTTCAATTGAATTATTGTAAGCTTCTACGTTTATTGCACTCGCATTTAATTTATGCTAAAATAATTTTAATCAAAGCAGAAAAACCTTATTCCGATTGCTAATTACATTTTCAGATCCGTAATCAGAATATTTTTAAAAGCAACAAAATGGGGACTCGGGAATCTTAATTTGAGCGTTGTTTGGACTTAAATTTTTTTCTCCAAATGAATTTCCCATCTTGGGGGACATTGGCTTCTTGCCGTGTTTACAAAGAGCTCCCGACGAATCCCACTTTGTTGTTTAATGAAATTATCGGTTTACCGAGCAAATGAACAAAGCCAGATTCGCTTTCGACTCGGTCAAAAAAGGGAGATGCTTGTTTTTGTTTCGATGTTTGTCCGAAGCCTCCTTTGTGCTATTCTTGAATCGCAGTACTTAATCAATTATTATCGATTCGTTAAGTCGAGAAGCAAAGGAGATTAATAGAAGTAGGGTAAATAATGAATTTAAGAATTATATTACGTATAAATAATTTAGATTCAAATTATTTTGTAATTAAAATTTTATAAGCTTAAAACAGTCGTACAAAATAGTAAATGTGTAAATTATAAGAGTTTACATTGTATCATCCTTTTTTAACCTCCATCGGAAAAAGAGGTGTTATAAGTTTGATCACTATGCGTTAGTCTGTATGCCTGTCAGTGTGTCTGTTTGTGGCACCGCAGCTCTTAAATGGGTGAGCCTGTTTGGATGTGAATTTTATATTTTAAAACTGGTATTTAGCGGTGGTTCCTAGTCTGTTTTATCAAGATTGGTTATTTCGTTTTAAAGTCATCAGCTCTGTTGTCAGCTGCGGTAGAGAACTAGCGCGTATAATTGTTGATATGTGTTGTTGAATTGTTGTTGGTGTATAAATACTTTCAAACATGTTTTGCTCTGCAAATAATTCACACGAAGCTGCAATGTAGTCTGATAATACAGAAATGTCTTGAAGGTTAATTAATTTTTAAATTTGAGCTATTATATCAAAATATATCAAAAAAGTAGATGGCATGAGACAACAAAGATATGTTGATATCGCGTGGCCATCTGTGTGGAGAGATGCAATGTCACATGCAAAATGTAATGGCTACCTTACCCTTTAAACTGGTACACGACGGTGACGAGCACTATCTTAAATGCGGCAGGAATAGGTAAGGCGGTCGTAAAATGTCTATACAAGACGTTAGAAGACTCTATCTAGCACCTAATGAAATCAAACCCGTTCACGACTTTACAGAACTCGACTACTTAGTAGGGACGATGTATGTGACACATATGGCTAATCATGTGGCTTTTACGAATTGCATGATCGAAAGGCAAACGGCCTATCCTTCAAAAGGGATCTTCTTTCTGGTTCGTTAATCAGGTCTTCAAGTTACATGATTTAGTTAGTATTTGTCGCCTGAATGGTAGACATGACGGTAAACAATTTTACTTTGCATGGATATCTATAGATAACGGATAGGTCATCTGCTTATTTGCGATTTAAAACTTTTTAAATTAGTACTAAATATTGATTTATATAACAGAGGATTCCAATTCCAATTGACCTATTCTCGAATGGTTAGAGACCGTTAAGTTCTCAATCGCGAGGGCTCGGGTTCAATTCTCGACAAGGGAAGGAACTTGTATTATTTGTCCAGCGATTAGTAAAAGACTTTTAGTAACGTTTTATAAAACAAACTAAAATAAAATTGAACACACATACGAATAAAACAAAACACACGTTTACTTTAAAATAGGGGATCATGTGGGCAAAAGACAACAATTTCACAAAGAACATCGAGAAACTCCAACCCTCCGGCACTAATGGTCGTTACACTTAATTATATAGAGTGCTTAAGTAAATGATAGCTAATTCCGAGCTCGGCCGCAGCTAAGCAAGAGGTGTGACTTTTCACCATTGTCGACAATCTGTCACTTCCACTTCCGGGCCTTTTTCGCGATTCTTTTATTGTTACTTTTCTCAGCGAAAAGATTTCCTTTTTTACAGACCGCCTGCGATTGTCACCCTCGCTTTTTGTTGTGGAGCTGTGATTCAATACTGTCTTTTATAATTTGTCATTATATACAGATAGAAAAATCGTCACATTAATTACCTTTTATTTTTAAAGAAAAGATTATTTATAATGCTGGTCTTGTGGTTACTTAATTGACTCTAATCTACAAGTGAGCAAAGTGTACCGTAAAAAGGGGTGAATAGGCACAACTCGAAACTTCAGACTTGTATTTCTTTATAACTTTCAAGGACTACATACCACTATCCCTATTTCTTTTGATGAGTCTAACAGTCTATTTTTCTATCGAAAAATTTATTTCGTAGTTTTTCCATGCATTAAGAAGAAAATTGACAAAATATAGACTGGTTCTATTTACCCAGTATACGGGGTGAATAGAAACGTTATTCACCCCACACTTTGTGTCTATTCACACCGTTTTCTGCCTATTAACCTCGCAACAACACAGTCAACTTTGAGACGTTAATTTCTTTTTGTATTTTTTTCCATACATAATCAGGTGTTGCCAATTCACAGAGTAAATAATGGTGTGCAGATAAAAAAAAACACATGGTATTTTTACGCTAATGCGACTTGGATCTGTGGACTTGAAAAACTTTTTGGTTCAGTTCTTATTCAGCCCGTGATTCCTATTCACCCCGTTTTACGGTACTTCTTGAAATATCTTAATAGTAGCCCTGAGCTTGGTGGTGGAGTGATAAGACCTTTGTGTGTATATCAAGCAGGTAAGCTGTGTTAGGCCGGAGCACATATGAGGAATAGATAATTTGCTTTTTATCCAAGAAGTTCTAGACGACGATAACTACTCATGCAATGAAAGATTTGCAGCGTATCTGCAGATAATGTTGCAAATGATAAGTAGTGTTTATCACCAGGTGAACTATTATCTTATACAAGTTTGGATATTTGGATGGATGTTTGTTACTTAATCACACAAAAACTACGTGACCGATTAGGACGAAATGTTGCACACATGTAGACGATGAACTGGAATAGCACATTGGCTACTTTTAATCTCGAAAAATTAGGTGATCCCGCGGGATCTACCAAAAACTTTTATAATGCAGCGGACTGCACGCTGCAGCTAGTAAAGAATAAAGGCCATATTTAGCCGGTAGCTTATAAGAAGTAAGCATAACCTAAACATGTTACTTATAATTTCTGTTTTAACTATTTTGTCCGTGTTAGGCTCCTTTCTTCTGTCTTCTGATTTTTTCTTCTGTCTTCTGATTTAGGAGATGAAGTAGCCAGTAATATGTGATATTTCAAAAAGTATAAGTTCAGTATGTGACCTTGGAAGTTTAGCTTGTAAGCAGGCTGCATTGCGTCTGCTTAATATTGGTTAAAGCATTTCTTGTTCGAGCTAATTTTACCCTCCCGTAATATTTGATGAGCCTGTCAAATATTTCGTTACGAAATTATTTTTTTTATCCATGTCGTCAGCGTGTCGGAACAAAATTTACATTTAAATAGAACATCTGCGAGTTGATTCGTCCCTCTTAAGGCCTCCATGGCGTTTTCTTACCCGCTAATTTGTAAATCGCTTCGTAATATCGGCAAAATTAAAATGCTGACGTGTCAATTTAGTCTATTTATATGCTAATTTAATAAGATCAAACTTGGTTTAGGTTGAGCTTTCGTTGAAATAATCAATGAATCAAAAAGCAATTCAGGATGTTTAAACAAGAGCCCAAATTCTTTTGTGCGCCAATTACAGACAAATCTATTGTTATGTGATATACTGCACTTAAAAAATTTATTTGTCTACTGTATAGTCTATTCGACTTTAATTTTGAGTCGAAGTCTGGGGATATGTTAACTCCAGTGCTTCGGATAAACACTTTACGCCGACTGTCCTGATCATTTTCCATAATAAATTAGCGACAGCAAGGACGTCAAACAAGCAGACAGTTCTTCCAATGGTAAGTGGTTGAAATTGCCCAAAGACAAAAAATATATTACTCACGCTTTCCTGTACCTACACGTAGCCAAGATGTAAACTTTGTGTAAAATTATCGGCTGTCTTCCTTATAAAATTTATTTTATCCATGTATCGATGTGACGTTAAGGTACTCGTAGGAAAAGTAGTTCTGTTGATTTGGGTACCTATGTAGAAAGAGGAGAGGATGAGATACTAAATACGGGACGTTAACCTTTGTGCAAATTTATCGACTGTCTTCCTTTCAAACTAGCACATGACACTAACATCATTGACATTAAGACAGTTAGGAAAAGTAGCTTATTGGTTCGGATATGTAGAAAGACGAGAAGTTGCAAAATTAACAAAACAGAATACAATGCGAATGTAGTTGGATGTACGAGTAGGTATTGAGATAGACTGAAACAGTAGTAATATTAAATAGGAGTGTTAGGAGTTTTAGAAATCGGCGTGTTGTATGTAGAGTTACATATATGAAAGAAGAAAGGAAAGTTCTGAATTGTAATGAATGGTACGATTTTCTGTGTCCAGCTTATAAGGCATTTAGTGCGTAGATATGTATCTATATAAGAATGGCAGTAGGTTAAGATATGGTACATAATTATTAGTATAACCCTATTTAAATTAAAATAACTACAATAATAATTAAAATATATTGACTTAAACATTAAATAAAGTTACAATGAAAAGGGTACTTCATTTCAAACGTCAAATGTCTAGAAACGTGTTAGAAATCTTAAATATAGAAATCCTTAACACCGTCAATTACAATGCAAAATTTTGCTCAGTATAACAACTGTGATGGGCTTTAATCTTGGTGGTTATCCCATTTCTCAAGACGAAACATCACTGAAATTATTTGTAAGAAGGGTTGAGACGAGAACAGTGAACTTAATGCCGCAATATTCGTAAATTAAAAGGCATCCTTTGGCGCGAGACTCTGTAAATATTATTTTTTTATGTTAATAACCACCAATTGCGTTAATAAAGCTTTACATCTCGTAATTAGTAGACCTATTGTCTGTGCAGGCGGTGGAGCGTAGAGTTAATAGTATAATTTATATGGAAATTATGAATTTTTGTATTGCGATTGAAGTAAAGGATAAGATATAAAATTTGATAGCAACTAATTAATTAAAACGTATAAAATCATGTTATATTAATTACAGGTTTGGATTGTTTTAAACACTAATAGTATTTTATAGGCTCAACTTATAATTATCCTTTAAACAAAACAAGTTGAATTTTACATTTATATTAACTTGAAATAAAGATGTTTTGTGGGTGGATTAAGGATGTTGTTAGTCTATCAGTTTAACTTCCCCATTCTGCTATACTTCAAGAGCATGATGATTTGTAAAGAGATAGGTATATTTTTTGGATACTATACTTGAATCGCCTCTGTGGTCTAGTGGTCCAGTGTCGGAGTTGACCAAATGAGATCCTGGGTACGATTCCCTGGGTTGGGCAATTCAGAAAATGTGTTTTTTCAGCTTTCTGACAAAAACAACGTTGCCTGGAATTAGAAAAAGTGCCCGGTTGGCGATAGGCTGGCCAACTATCATGTTGTGGGACTAAGTATCTTCGGCTAATCGTGAGTGCACTACATCTTCGGGGATCTTTACGTATTGAATGCTTTTCGTATTGTAGACATCCACAGATGAGGGTTAATAGTTTATTATACTAATATTGTTATTATTAATACATAGGCAAGTTGTAGATATATTAACCCAGGAGAAAATTGTTCCTGTGGAGTTCATCAAAAAATTTATCAAGTAGCGGGCTGTGAAAAAATAGTTTGTAATTAATAATCGATTGTAATAAAACAATTCTACTTTACAAATTAAAATAAAATAGATTGATTATATTAAAAAGAATAAAATTTCATATAAACATTGAAATGTATTTTAACAAGATTCAATATTTTTTTACTGACGACTACGTAAATGACGTTTAATCCACTTAGTTGAATGTAAAAAAGATATTTAGGATAAACATGCGGCATGTTAGAAAGGTCCTAGCTTTTAATATGCGGATGTAAGGATAATAAAATACATAACAGTTATAGCATATCGCAATGACTTAATAAATAGTTTGGTTGATTGTATACGATTAAATTATTAATAAAATTTGCTTTCTCATAAATTAATAATGCTTAACCAGGAATTTAAACACAATAATTGTATTTAAGACACATTATATACAATAATGAGTTTCGTATAATCACCACAACGTCAGGTCCATTAATTAATAAATCAAACAATGGTGTTCTTAATTCGGCTCAAGCCGCTGTGAAAATATTTGCCATGTATAAATTCTCGCCGTGGATGATGAAGACAACCCTTCAACGCCGGGCCTTCTTTATAGCTCTATTTGTGTATTTTAATTACTGTCATTATATGCTAATGACTACCAACCCTTTTTCTTATCCTCCTAAATGGGTTATTGCAGACTTATATCTATATCTTACAGTTTTGCCGAGTCGTCCTGAAGATTTAAATAATAATAATGGCACGGCATGGAAGGATTATTCGTTTAATTTTTTTGATGGCCAAATGTCTTGATTAATTGTTTTGGCGCTGCTCTGCGATTTCGTTGGTAATTTGTTTTGTGTTATTAACTTGACGAGGAAGTCGTTTGCTGAGTCAGAAAATTATGCTCGTTTATTTGTTCATCTCAATATTTTAAGACATTGTTACTTTTATTTTATTGTTAACGTTATTATCGTATGAAAAGCTTACGATATTTAATTAAATGGGACATAAATGTAGGTAAGTAATGCCTTTTATATGATGTGTTATACTGCGCTATATTATAACGAACCATATGAAAAATATGATAGGCTTAAAGATCTATTAGTTGTTCTTCGCGACTTCGTTCCTAGATCCAAAAACATCACTTCTTTTAATTCAATCAGGTAGCCTACATGATAATAGATAAGATCGGTTCTGTAGTTTTTGGGTTTGTTTGCTATAAACATACAAAAATATAAAAATACTAATGTTTTCTCTTTAAAATATTAGTATAGACTAGAAAATATTTAATAGTTTTCAGTGTAAAATCACCTTTATAAGTAATACAATATTTTTAGTTTTGGCGCACAATGAAGGAATATTGTAAATTTTATGTATTATGCACATAATGTTATCAGTAGTATCTATATCTATACATATAATAAAATCGTAGGAAAGTCAATGTATGTCCGGGGTAAATTCAAAAAGTACTGCATGGATTTATTTCAAATTTTGCATGAATATTACTAACAGGTCGGGTCAACATATAGGCTACATATTATCACGCTGTCACCTGAGAGGGAGGAGCTGTGCGGAGTAAACGAAGTCCGCGCGAACGAAGTCGCAGGCAACAGCTTGTCATGCAATATGTGATTATCCGATTTTGATCACGAATGCAATTCGTGTTCTACAAAATATACATATTATTAATAATTGTGTTATATACTCGTAATTTGTTTTTTCTTGAATTATGACATGTTTAAATTCATTTCTTTTGTCAACCGACTTCCCAAAAACGATGAAGTTCTCAATTCGGCTGCACTTTTTATTTTTATTACAGTAGAACTCGGTCATTTATAAATCGATTTTAAGAATTATTTTTGTTAGGGAGGATATGCTTTCCGTGTGGTCCCATTTAAATAAAGTTCTGACGCAGAGTTCCAAAGATACAGGTAATGGAAATTCGATTGTTGTAGTTATACTTTGTTTAAATTATAATCCATTTATTTTTATATGTTTAATTTTTATATGAATCGAACGACGAAAATTATAGACTAGAATTGTTTATGCCACTAGTGTTTTGTTGGGTTTATCACTTTTGAACAATCTATTTTTAAGTACAATTACATATCCGCTTATAATTAATTATTTTAAAAATGCAGATTTAAAGATGATGTACTGCATGATAACGCTCGGTTGACTCTCATTTGAAACGTCAAATTTTATTTAGTTCTTCCTTATTGGTCTAGTCCGGGTCACTCTTTGAATGATAGTCCATCTGCTACTACGCCATCCATTTGTATAAGGTGAATGATTGATAAAACATGTCACTACGTTCCTGACTATTATGTGGTAGAGTTCCTAACTGTTATGCGGTAGAGTTCTTTATCGTTTCGCCTGAGTGTAGTTCCACCGTTATTAATCGCCTGCCAAATTAGCGCAAATGCTTGTTACTGTCAAGTGTCGGTGTAAGACGGAGGCGAGTAAGGTGAAATATAATGTGGCCAGTAACTTATGTATGACATAACGATTTCGCCACATGAAAAATAACCCACCATTGATATCTTTGGTGTCGATAGGCGATGGTTATCAATTTAGGTTAAGTTAGTTTTAGATTAGGATTAAGTTAGTATTGCTATCCTGTGTGTTTGTAAAAAAGATAATATCAATACCTAATTGAACGAGTATTTTGATTTTAGTCCAGTAAGTATGTTTAGTATGACGCACCTCAACGCACAGCAATTGTTGTGAAGTTTCCTATAATATGTAACGCTAAGACACGCTCCAAATGCAAATCGAGTCACCTCGAATCTTAACGACACACATTTTCTTACCCCCGTATGCTAATATCGTGGAATTCTTTTACATAATCATGTGTTGAAAATATAACAGCTTTTTAGCGAGGGCTGCTTGATAAACTCCTTACTTATGCGTTGTGTGTCGCCGAATATAATACTTACACGTATTTAGCATAATCTTTAGCTGATTTTGCTTCGCGTGAGGACTAGAGGTTTGTCTCAAAGCATTTTAAGTTAATAACAAATAAACACATCTTGGAAAATTCAGTGGGAAGTAAAAATTATGCAGTCTTCCCTTTGTATACTTTTTGATTGAGAAAATACGTGCGATGTGATTTGTGTTAAAAAATAGAAAATGCGATATAAAATAAAAGAAGAAGCAAAACTATGCATTATGCATGATAGTAAAGAGTTTTTTTTAGTCTTGAGACACCACTTGGGTTAGCTAATTCGGCTCAGATCATGAGGGTTCGATCTCTGGGTTGAGCAAAAGCGTTACTGAAAATTCCCTCAAATCTCAATAGTAGCTCGAAGGTGGAAGGTGTGTTAACACCCCCGCCCCTTGGATGAATATGTAAAGGACGATCGCCCCATTGGTCGAGTGGTTAGCGACCCTGACTACGCAATCGACGGGGCTCGGGTTCGATCCCTGACGGGGACAAGCATTTGTGTGATGAGTATAAATGTTGCAAATAATTTGCTTACTTTGGGGTTAGATCAGTAAGTGTAATTTGTCGCGTGAATATTTAAATAAAAATATAATTTAAATATTGAAATAAAGCTGTTAGTCTCTGTTAGCGCTGGGAATAAGTGGTTACCTTTATCAGGTCGATAAATAGCGCGATTGGTGTCACCACCCATCTTGCCAACCGATGAAACGTGAATCGTGGTGAACCGAAAAGTCGGTTCACTTTGCCTACTCCATTAAAAAAAGAAAAACTCTTCTGCTAAAGATCGATTTTTATGTATTAAGAGTAGAGCTCTGCTATCCTTAATTTATTCGTTCTGTCAGTTCCAACAAATAGACATTGGTAAAAAAATTAACCCGATAATATATTACATATATTTATTAACATAAATCAGGAACAAAACGAACATAATTGTAATCAAAACTTGCAAAAAAACTCTGGATTGTTAAATGATTTGCCTAAAAATACCAAGAGGCTAAATTTGACATTTAATGTTTCCTGTATATGAATGTTGTTTATGACGTAAGTTATTTACTCCTAAGATCTGTAAGCGAAGTCACGGGCAAAAGCTAGTACTTTAATAAATATACTTCATACTTGAAACTCCTTAATTATACTTGGGTGTCATAAAAAGCAAACAGCTGTTTACACTTAAGATCTAATGAAACTCGTCTACATGTATACGTAAAGATGTTTTTATTTTTGACGGCAGTCCATAAAAATTAACTTTTCATGACTTTGCCCCGGTACTAAAAGCATCTTCTCTTTATCCGTCGTAATTTTACCATCGTAGAAGACATCGTCTATCCATATTTACAGGAGTCGTTGCTTTTTACGAAGTATCGTTTAGTCGTGTTTACGACTCTGTCACCTCTTTATTACCATTACTGTAAAAGAGGTTAACAGTGTGTACATTTTGTGAAATGGTGGAAAACAGGTGGTGTAATAGCAATTTGATCATTTTATTTACTAGTTGCCTGTTGCTTCGTTCACTGACTCAAATAATTTTTCAATATCATACATGTTTTATTTTATTTTTGTAAGAATTCATAAATATTCTATTCGTTTTTATACATATAAATGCGGGTGTAGTGATATCAGTATTTTATGATTTTTTGGCAATCACGTTATAATGGCACAGTGATGTAGTTTGTCTATTTTTATTACACCTTGGTTCAACCTCTTATTATCAGAAACTATTGGGTACTATATGAAACTGTCTTATAAAATTTGCCGATGACTGTGGAAAGTAAGTTTTAATATTTCTTAAAAACATGTTCCGAATAAATTCATATCACACTAATACAATATTTTATCACTTATATACTTATGCTGTTTCAAAATAAGTAACTAAGTTATTGTGAAACAGTACAAGTGTATAAGTGATAAAATATTGCATTTAAATAGAGTTATACCAAGTGCCGACAATGGAAAGTATAGAATATATCTAATCACACTGTCTCACTAATATAATAATTGTGAAAGTTTGTATGTGTGGATTACTACTTATCAGCCGACTTCCGAAAAAGAGGATGTTATCAATTCGGCTGTTTGTTTTTATTTGTTACCTCAGAACTTAGTCATTTATGAACCGATTTTGAATTTTTTTTTTGTTTGAGAGAGTGTATACTCCCTGTGATATCCCATTTTAATTTAGTTAAGATATAAAGCAGGGTTCCGGAGATACAGGAAATAGGATTTCGGTTGTTGCAGTTTTACTGCGTTCAAAAACTATTGCTGGAATAAGTAGAAATGTATTTTATACTAAGGCTACAGCCAAATTTGACATTGAAGCCAATTTTATCCCAAATAATGCATTGTTCAAGAGAAATTTACGAATTCTGTTATCAAGAAAAGGGCCATATTATAATGGGTAGTTAATACTTATATAAGATATCAAATATTAGTTGCATCTCGCAGCATAAATGTCACCTGCAAAATCTACGGGAACTAGGAATTTCCGAGATATAATGTAGGCTACATTTTATGTCTGATTATACGTAAACTAAATTTCATACAAATCCATCCTGCCGGAATAGCACTTACATGCTTACAACAAAAACAAACTTCCGCAAAGTAGTAAGATTTGTGGTATGCAGTTAGTCGTAAGTAATATTCAATAAGGGCCACATTGAATTGTAAGCACTTGGCTCGCATTGCTCACATATTTAATGCCGAAGATCCAGTTCTGAAAATATATTCATGTGTTCGCAAGCACCATGTTTCCTTGTCGCATTAGGCATAAGTAGTGCTCTCTCCTCACCCTATTAACGGTGATATATGCGACAATTCTTTTCCCAAATCCTCGAAACATAAGGGAAGCGGTGTCATATCGTTCGCGTCGCTTACCATCGACATTTCACATGTGTGACTCGCTAATTCCACACTGATAAATGATTTTCGCGGAATTTAGAATTGGAAATTTTAGGGGATTTTGTCAATGTTCGTCTTGACAAGTATTTGCTGTTTTGTGTTAGTGCTAGTGGTAAAAATATATCATTTATATATTAATTTTTAATCAAAGCCCAAAATAATGTAAATGAATATCATCTGTTTCCTTAGCAGCAGTCAGAGTCCATTGAACATCAAAAGAGGCTCAAATTCACCATGGTTTACCAGTTTACCAAAATTTATACGTATTTTGCTCTTGAAAATATGTTACAGTTGTTTGTTCTTAGTTATGAATTTAATTTTTTTTATGTTAGTGGGATAGGCAAACTGGCAGACGTGCCACCGGATGGTAAGTGGTCGACGTCGCCAATAAACATAAAAGGGATACCTGGGCTGATCTAGCCCGGATACACTAGTCATGTGTTGCCTATCCTGAGACATAAGATGTTAAGTCTCAGTGCCAGTAATTACACTGCCTGGCTTGCCCTTCTCTCCGAAACACAGCAAAGCTGTTTCACGGGAGAAACAAGCAAGATGGTGGTCCTATGCAGCAGGGAGCGCGGCACAGCGCATCCCTCCCACCGGTTTAATATATGAATTCTTTTGTATGTCAGAGTATAACAAATAACAGATGTATATATATCCTGATGGAAAGTGGCAGTCATCGTTTATAATCAACCTTACATATACTGTATACACCTTTAACAGGTGCGTTGCCATTCGTGTTGTGAGTTAAAATGCTACAGGCATGAGTTTACCGGCTATCAAGCCCTTGACATCAACTCGAAACATGACAGTGATATGCTCCGATGTTATTGTGGCAGGAATTGGTAGAACTGTGGTATCAATTTCGGACGAAATGTGGTACATTTGACCAATATCTTGCTTTCATAAACTTACTGGTAGGAACCTTCTTAGTTGGTCTGTTCCCGAGGTCCCGGGTTCAAGCTCCGGGTCGAAAAAGTGCTAAAGTAGTTAGCAGCTCGGTGTATGGCGGGTGGTGTGTTACCACTCTCGTGTCTCGAATGAGCACGTAAGGCCGACGGTCCCGATTAGCGCTAGAAATAGTTAATAATCGTTATCAGGTCGGTAAAATGTGACGATGGGGATCACCACTCATTTCGGCAACAAATAAATGCTGATGAATTGTGGTTAACCTTTCCAGTTATTTAGATTTTCGACATTCAGCTTACTCTGCCATATCACACTTATCTTGCGGGATAGCAAGGGAACTTATTATTTCGTCCTTCGATCCGGATAACAAGTCTTGTACTTGTGTTACAATACGGTATGAAAATGTGATTAAATTATAAACCAAAGATTACTGCATTAAAATTAAGCCCGAAATATTCCTTGTTATTATGAGCTACAATAGTGCCGCTTAAATATTTACATTTACAATTATAAAAAAATAAAATTGGGTAAACAACAACCAAAATAAAAAATAAATTTAAATATTAATTTTGTTGAAATTTATCTATATCTATATTAATATTATAAATGCGAAAGTTTGGATGCTTAGATGAATGGATGTTTGTTACTCAATCACACAAAAACTACAGAACAGATTTACATGAAATTTGGCACACAAGTAGATAATCACTTGGAATAGTACATAGGCTACTTTTTGTCCCGGAGGGTTCACCAAAAACTGTTATAATGCAGCAGGCTGCACGCTGCAGCTAGAATTCAATAAATTTTCGGTTATTGTTATTATTAATTTGCACTTAAAAATTTTAATGTCTAGTGTACAATAAAGTGTATTTTGTGTAATATTACCCTATTAAATTTTATTATTTTAATTTATTAATATTTTTATTAAATACAGTAGCTAATAAATCTGTAATACAACATTTGTGACTCTGTACTTTGTAAAACCGTTCACGGTACGTAAAAATTAACTGATGTAAAAATGTAATTCTTACATTAAGAATGATCTGCAAAAATTAACGTAAATTACAAAAACATCTCAAATTAAAAATTTAAATACTTAAACACCATACATTAGCCCACAATGTATGAATACCGAAAACCATAGGTGCACAGCCTGAGGCACATTTACGAAAAACAAGCGAAAAACGAATTCGCAATCCAGACTAATAAGAAACGAACACGCGTCTCAAACGCGATTCACATGTTCAGACAAAAACGATGTTCCCCTTTGAAGGTTTGTGAGTAGGCTTGCCAAGCTTGGGACTGTGATTTGCGGGACATTTAACCAAGATACGTAATCGAAAGCTGAAACTTAGTATTGTTCCCGTGTTGGTCCCGGGCTCCTTTAATCAGAAATCAGAAGTACTTTTACAAGTTATTTTGACACGTCACCATATATTTTTAAAAACTACTACTGTATCGGAAACGCGGCGAAGATCCGGCAGCGGCGGAAGCGGCCGGAAGAATGACACACTGAGAAGATCCGGCGGAAGAAACTCAGCGGGCTTGTCTTTTTTTCATAACATTTTTAAATAAAATATTACATAATATTTAATTAGTATCTAATTGTTACATTAATAGTAAGGATTGCCAATATGAGGAGCAGTTAATCCCATGCTTTCCTGTCATCAAGGTATTCAGATATTTTATAGTAACCTTTTTTACACAGTTTTGTTTTAACACATTTTTTGAATTTGTTAACTGGTAAATCTCTAATTGCATCAGGCAGCTTATTGTAGAAGCGTATACTTTGCCCCATAAAAGAGTTGCTTATTCTGTGGAGACGAGACACATACACAGCAAGATTGTTTTTGTTCCTTGTAGAATAGGCCAACCTGCCGTTCTACCAGGCAGGTCGTAAAAGGAGATCGATTTGCTACGTAAATCACTATCATCGTGGCTACTAGGTGGGAGAGTTCTGCATAGTCTCGTCCGGGTTTGGTACTATCATCGTGACTACTAGGTGGTGGAGTTCTGCATAGTCTCGCCCGGGTTTGGTACCACTGCATTACCTTTTCCTGCCGCAATAGAGTCAGTGCTTGTTACTGTCGTGTTCCGGTTTGGAGGGTAATGTAGCCGGTTTACTTATGCATGTGGCACTAGACCTCGCCACAAGATTGCAACACACCATAAACTTCTTTGGTATCTATAGGTGATCGTTGACTCTTTCCATCAGAAGGCCCATCTGCTTGTTTGCTATCTTATGATATAAAAAAATATTGATAAATTATTTTACTATTTATCTCTATAGATAAACCAAAACAAGAGTGATGTTTAATGTACGTCGTGACTAGATCACATTTCTGCTTCTTCATTATCTCTTAACACATAGGTTATATTATGTGGAACTGTTTCGCTTGCACCGTTTAAAAATAGGAATTATCAAAAGTGTAGTGGTTTAGATTGGTACACACGATTTTACATAAGTACTTAAAAACAAGGACACATAGCAGTCTAACTAAGAACACTTCACTAACTTTTAAATTCATTAAAAAATAAACACAGCCTGATAAATTTGAACGACATAATATAACCATATTTGAGAACTAGTCGGTTAGAGTATTGTGGCTGTACTCTTGATTGAGATGTTGAAAAAATTTATAGAATTTTATGTAGCATACATCTTTGGCGTTTGGATGAGAAATAAAATAGATCAAAGATGACAGTATGCCACTCCAATGCTTTGAAAGAGATGTCCTTATCTTGTTAGTTGGTTGGCAGCCCTACATATGAGATATGCAAAAAGGGAATTGAATAAGGTGATTTCGTTTCGCGGGTCGCTCCCGTAGGAAAAGAATTCGGTAATGGCGAATACAATAAATTTTCATAAACAAATTGCGATTTGATGGCGGCATATCGGGCGCGCGTGCTCCCACTCCCAATAAGGATTGATAGGGAAACAATGTCGCGACACTGATTGAATGACAATGTGTGCAACATGTTACATAGTTTCATCGAATGTCAGATATTAATGACGAAGTTTTTACAGTACTTTTGTACTACAGTTTGAATTCAAGAAAATACGCACTGAGAAATTTTGTTTCAAATAAATCCCATAGTTCAGGATACACTAACAAGCAAAAATTTAACTAAAAAAATCTCTCTCTCTCGAATGACGAATAAAATTCCCCATGTTGGTCCCTGGCTCCTTTGAAGAATAGGCCAACTTCCGTTCCACCAGGCAGGTCGTAAGAGGCGACCGATTGGTGATACGAGTCAATAACATCGTGGCTACTAGGTAAGGTAGAGTTCAGCATTGTTTCGTCCCTGACCCGGAAAGTTGAAACTTAGTATTTTCCCCGTGTTGGTCCCGGGCTCCTTTGTAGAATAGGCCAACTGCTGTTCTACCATAAAGGTCGTAAAAGGCGATCGATTTGCTACACGAATCACTATCATCGTGACTACTAGGTGGGAAAGTTCTGCATAGTCTCGCCCGGGCTTGGTAGTATCATCGTGGCTACTAGGTGGTAGAGTTCTGCATAGTCTCGCCCGGGTTTGGTACCACTGCATTACCTTTTCCTGCCGCTTGTCACTGTCTTGTTCCGGTTTGGAAGGTAAGGTAGCCGATAAATTTATGCATGTGGCATTAGACCTCGCCACAAGATAGCAACGCACCATAAACATCTTTGGTGTCTATAGGTGATGGTTGACTCTGTCCATCAGGAGACCCATCTGCTTGTTTGCTATCTTATAAAAAAAGAGCGATGTAAAATGGCGGAGCGCTATATATTTCAGAATGAGGATTACAAGCAGACATAATACTTTTATAAGTGAAAGATAAACACCGCTTAGTTACATACATTTGTAACATCAAAATAAAGACTGCCCCATGCAACTGCTGCGTGCAAAATGCATACGATTGTGTTTCAAACGCATGGTAGTATATCTGATATTATTAACTAGCTGCGCCCGCGACTTCATCCGCGTGGAAAATTTCCAAATTAAAAGTAGTCTAAGTTACTTCTTATTACATCAGCTATCGGCCAGTGAAAGTCCCGTTAAAATCTGTTCAGCTGTTCCAGAGATTAGCCGGAACAAACAGACAGACAAAACGATAGACAAAAATCATAAAAAATGTTATTTTGGTATAAGTACCGTGTATACATCCAGATGCATTTATGAAAAACGGTTATTTTAATTTTACAAACAGACACTCCAATTTTATTTATTTGTATAGATTTAATTAATTTCTAATGTATATTATATAAAAAGATTAGCTTTCCGCACTTCTTCTCTATATAAATTTTAACTGTGCCAAATTTTATACTATTCAGTCCGCACAATTTTCTTGTGGTATAATGTTTGCTTCACGTGTTAATAAATGAAAAATCGTTGTTATTTAAATGCGACTGTTATTTTTTACTATGAGCAAAATAAATTGTACAAAAAGTAAGTAGTAAGTCTTCACATGTATTACTATAATATCATTACATGTGAAATAAATAACAAATATTTTCCATACCGGCGTCGATAATGTTCGAGGGCGCTGATTGAATGCCAATTTATCGTAACGTGTCGCAGGCTGTCGTAAGAATAATTTCACGTAATGTGAACACGTCTTCTTAACGATGTTCAGCACGCAT
This sequence comes from Apodemia mormo, assembly GCA_036924255.1. Classification (NCBI taxonomy): domain Eukaryota; kingdom Metazoa; phylum Arthropoda; class Insecta; order Lepidoptera; family Riodinidae; genus Apodemia; species Apodemia mormo. The sequence continues at coordinate 13,075,555 of JAUPFN010000005.1, forward strand.
GCCGCGGTGAATGGGACATCTCGTTATGTTTACGAGGTGATGAGAACTTTTTATGTGTTAAATAAAATATAATTTTTAAACTTTTACAAAAAAATACATCTTAGCAAGAAAATAAGTCCGATTTGAAAAATAGACCACCTACCGTCTTGCCAGGCTGTTTAAAAGACAAACGAATAGCATAACATATTACTATCCTAACTACTGCTAGATAGAGTTTTTCCACGTCTCATCCAAACATTGTACCCACCACCACTGTACCTATTCCTGCCACAGTAAGCCCCGTTTTCACTTTGTGTAGTACGAGTGCGAGTGTTTAATACAGATGCTTAGTATTAAGCAAAAAATACCTGAAAACAGCTGTTGATCAGTGCGAGTGATCAATATTCAGCGTAGTAAAAGTGAATAGACGCTGATTACTAATCCCTTGCAGGGATCAACGGCTGTCTTCACGTATTTTTTTGCTTAATACTAAACACATGCATTAAACACTCCCATTCGTACTACACAAAGTAAAAACGGGGCTTTAGAATCAGTGCTTGTCGTTTCTATCGTGTTCCGGTTTGGAGAGTAAAGTAGCCGGTAAACTTATACATGTGGCATTACAATCTCGCCACACGAATAACAACGCATCATTAACATTTTTGATGTGTATAGGCGATGGTTTTTCTTTACATGAGAGGAGCCATCAACTTGTCTGTTATCCTAAGATACGAAAAAACTCTTTGTAAGGTTATTTAATACGAGCTCGTGGATCTACGTCACTCAAAGTGTTAAAGTATCATATGTGTAAAAGTTATCTTCATTAGCCTAACTACCTACATGTTTCTAGGTATCTAGACATAATAGGTGATATCAACAAACCTATTTGAGCATGTAAAAATTGGTGCTCATTATAACGCATCTACTACGACATAATACGTGATAATTAAAGGAAAAATCGTTGACTTATTCATACAAATAACGTGTTTATTAATAAGATCGAATATGTTTAATTACAGAATGGGTATTTTATATCAACTTTGTCTAATATGTATAATTTAAGTAGCCAGTTTTGTGTGTTATTGAATCTGTATAATTTATTGTAACAACACAGTTTCTTGCTAGTTGGTTTACAGTCAAAAATACCGTTGCCTTGTTGCAATCATGTACTCGTATATGCAATATTCCTAGTGTTGCCCATAACAACTTAGCAATATTTCTTCAGGACTGTAGATGTTTCCTAATGTATTTGACAACATATTTGCTACATATGTTATTAAATAACACCTGCTTTCATTCTGTGAGTCTTATAATTTACTATCAGTATTTCTTTAATTGTGTTAAAATAATTATCTATACATAAATTTATATTTTTATAGTACCTATTGTACTTTACATATAGTAAAGTAAAACATACTGTTTGTTTTTTTATAAATGAAATAAAACATATTTGTGACACGGTAACATGCATATTTACAACATAACGGTTTGTAAGCAAATGTTTTTTTCATTAGTTTAGTAGCCTCAATTTATACGCATATTTTTTTCTGAAAAACACTTTCTATTGTCAAACTTTCAGTTGTCCAAGACTGGATACATTCCGATTTGTGAACAGTTTTTCCATGGTTGTGTCACGGGTTTAATATCATTGACTTATCATGAATGCAATGGACCTTCGTGTGTTGTTTCAAGAATTTGGACATGAAATTTTATATTCGGATGAAAAACAGAAATCATCGCCTAAACACCAACAATTTTAATGGTGCGTTGCTATCCGTGCGGCAGGATGGTAATGCCACATCCATAAGTTTACGGCTATGAACACGACAACTACAAACATTGATGAAAATGCGGCAGGAATTGGTAAGACAATGTTACCATATACCCGGTTGAGAAATTGCGGAACTATATCACCTAGTGCAAGATAGTAGTAATATGCATAGCCAGACGTTCGCCATGTACGAACTATTCTTAAAAAGGAGCCTGGATCACCACGTCGACCTAAAAACGAATGAAATACTTGTACACCAGATTGTTAGAATATGTTGGTATCCATTAATCATAAGCTCGCCCATTGTGCTTATTATTATTTTGTCTTACTTGTAATATTTTTGTATGTGTATTAAATAAACAAATATTTTTGACAACTTGTAACCTATATATTATTAATAAACTATCTTTCTTTCTTTCAAAACATGTTATCAATAAGGATTGAGTTGCTGATTGTATATTGTTGTTGATAGTAGTGTCAATGTTTGTTTTCCTGGATGGAATAACTCTCAGATCAAACAATAAATTCTGAGTATTATTATTTTTTTGAGATTTTTTTAAAATTAGATAGAATGCTACTTATTATTAATATGCCTTGTAGATATTTGTAAGTTTGGAAATTGTTTTTTTACATGCTTTTTGTTGTATTGCGTATTTCGTACCCCTTCGGGAATGGTGGGCTATATATCATTCGAAAGAATTCAACTATAAGTATTAAAACATAAATTATTAAGCCCTATTTGTACATGCTCGTATGTAAGAATGGATGATCGGTTCTTACCTGTAGCACTTAGGGTATGACGGGTGAGGATGTCACGAGTGTGAAGGCGTTTTGACTTGCAAAGCAGCCTTGCGAGATTTTTCAGAGGGCGGTAATGACTGCTTGATGTGTTTTAAGGTAAATTATTATGGAAACAGATTTGCTTTGCGGTTATGTATGGAATTAAGATAGAATACAAAAAATAGCACCGTCGTGTCAAATAAAAAATACTGGACAAATTACACGACTTGATCAAACCACAAAGTAAATAAATTATTTGGTTGTGTTATGGGATTAGTCAACGATGATTATACATCAAAAACACATATATAAATACTGTTACATACATGATAAACACCCAAATCAAAAATATAATCAATTATTCTCATCATCCAAAATATTTGTCTCTGTCGGGGGTTTAGGGACAGAGGGCCAGAGCAATAAAATATCAATTGTTTTATTGCTAGCATCTTGTAAAAGGCGAGAGAAGGCTAATACATGTCACTAACACCGTGTCTAGGGATCATCTATAAATTAAGACACACTCTAAGGTGGAGGGAAGGGGTCAAAAAAATGTGACATTGTGTGACAAGGGGTACGGTCCCAAATTTTGTGAAATCACATTTTTTCAAAATATAATATTTTATATCTAAGTATTGCAACCATAAATTTAAAAAAACCATATGTATAGATAAAAAATAATCGAATGAGATCATTATTCCAAAGTAAAATTGTAAAATATGTGACATCACACTAGGGGGTCTCACAAATGTGACCAGCTGTGACAAGGACGAAAAGGGGTCAAATAGATCATGAAATTCGTGTGACGTAATTTGTGGATGACCCCTATTAAGTGGTAGAGTTCTGCAACGCCGTGACCGTATTTAATGTCACCGCCTACCTATTCTTTTTATAATACAGTTGGTGCATGTCGCTGTCGTGTTCCGGTTTGGAGGAAGGTAACTAATAAAGTTATAGATATCGTATCCCAACTCCGCCACATGAATAACAACGTACTATTTGTATATTTGGCGTCTATAGGCGATGGTTATCATTTTCCATCAGAAGAACCATCTGCTAGCTTCTTATGCTATAAAGTTAAATTAACTCAAAATTGTTAGTTATATTAGAAATATTTATAACAGTGTTTTGTTATTATTTTATAAATTTCATCTACGTTGTACTGTTTGAAGGTTGAGTAGGATATTTAATACCGTTGGAATATATGTTGGAAAATATGCTCTCACACATACACGTAACTGAAATTACTACACAAATCGTACTAATGTTATAAGTTCGAAAGAATGTTTGGATATATGGAAGAATGTTTGTTACTGTTTCACGTAAAAACGACGGTACCGATTTCAAAGAAACTTGGCACATATATGTATATGTAGATAATGACCTGGAACAGCGCTTAGGATATGTTTTTATCCCGGAAGAATAAGTTGTTCCCATTGGATTCACCACAAACTGCTATAATGCACCTGCGGGCTGCAGGGCGTGGTAAGTCTCTCATACATATTATACACATGCAAAAAAACGTATTCTTGTAATTTTGAACATAAAACTAAAACATTGATTGGTACCACCGCCTTATCTATTACTGCCGCAATAGCGTCCGTGCTTATCACTATTGTATTCCGGTTTGGAAGGTAAGCAAGTTACGATAAGAATATAGTAAACAATCTCTCATACAAAGTGTATGTGTTAAAGAAATGTGATATTATCCTGTTATGATTGCTAGTAAGTAGAAAAAGTTGTCTCATCTTGTATGAACGTCGATTAATGTTGGTATGAATGATTTTTTTATATCATTAGAGAGCTAACAAGCGGATGGCTCTTCTGATGGAAAGAGAAACCATCGCCTATACAAAACGCCAAAGACGTAAGTGGTGCGTTGCTATCCGTGTGCGGAATGGCAATTCCACATGCATAAGTTTACCGTCTACCTTACCCTCCACACTAGAATACGACAATGACAAGCATTGACGCTATTGCGGCAGGATTAGGTTAAGGCGGTGGTATCAATTACCGGGCAAAACGTTGCAGAACTCTAGTAGTCACGAAAATAAACACAAACACGTATAGCCGATCGGTTGCCTTTTACAAAATGCCTGGCAGAACGGCAATAGGTCTATTCTTCAAAGGAGCACAGACAAGACATAATTTCTTATTTTTATTCTTACATTATATAAATTAACTAGCTACTTTATTTTTATAAAAGAAAAAGCACTGATGCTTGGCTCGAATAAGTAAGACTACCAAATTTTACATCACCGTTGCGACTTCTCGGTTGCAGTACTCTACCACCGAGTACTCGCGATGTCATGTTCATTCGTCGTTTACTGTTTACGAGCTGTCTGAGATGAAAATAAACTGTAAATTCTTCCAAATGTGCCAGGACTAACACGGGACCAATACAGCAAAAATTGAATATTTTTTTGAACACGGAGAAAAAATTGTTGTGTCTGATGACCGTCAATAAAATAAAAAACGATCAAATGCGTCTTGAGCTATATGCAGTGGTTATTCGAATTTGCCTGTCATAGTATGCAATTTAAATTAATTATTATCTGTCTCATTAACTTTAGTACCTATTTTTAGGACTAATAATTTCTCATTCACATTCATATCTTATTCATATTTGTACGATATTATACTTCTTTAAGTATATTTTATATGTTAGTTAATTGTTAGTTAAGCCCTGTAAAACAATCTATGTTAATGTTGTCATATTCACAATTCAGCTAACAGCGTTGAGGGCCCTCTGGACTCTAACAAAATGGAAATTATAACTCAATATTTCCAAACGGGTCCGTAAATTTGACATAGTTTTCGCATATAATTTTAGAGTCAATATATCAATTAAATCATATTCTAAGAAAAATAATTATCCCCAATCAAGATTTAAAGGAGGTATTCTTAATTTTTTTTTCAAGAATTTATTAACTGTTTTACATAGAATTAGCGGGCATAGCGTTACTAATAAAACACGACGAACTGCAATGGAATCATGTTATGGTTGTAACGCATCTTAAGTATCCTTTACACTCAAAGGAAATTAAAATATTTTCATAAAATACATTGCATATTATGTCAATAAAACTTCATTTTCTATTCCTTTAAATACTCGCATATACCAAGAGACGCTCATTAAATATTCAAATAACATTTCCTCAAATATGAAGGAAACGATTGTTACAATCTGCATTGTTTCAGATCTCATAACACGTGTAGCCCTTTGACTCGGTACTTTCATGCAGAATCATACAAAACGAATAAAGGCAACTCCACACTTGGCTAGCTAGCAGGCGCGTCACCTTTGATGCGCGTATGATTGCCCGCGCCCGCGACACATTGGATCTATATTGTTGTCTTTTTCAAGTTTCGTAATAAGGGATGAGGGTGTATTAAAGCCTTTTATCCGGCTCGTCACGCTGGGACGTGGGGTCGAGAAGGGGTTTAAGGTGAGCAAACATTAGCTCTTTTACATTTTTGCAATTTCATCTACGACGCCTGCTGGCTGTTTACAGAAGCAACTTTGAGGAGATTTTGGAGTGTATAACAACCTTAGGTTTGGCTTGCAAGGTTTGAAGACAAAAAATATTATATTTTTTGACATAGGCTTATAGACCGATATCCCAGGAACAAACTTTTTTTGATTACTAACAAGCTGAATTTTTGTAAATAGCTTCGTTTTGACGAGACAAACATCTTTGCTATCTTCGAAAAATCTCAAATTGGGTAGATAATAAAGTTATAAAATTATATTAATTATATAAAATTTTGATTCGGTGAAGGAAAAATATTTATTTATAACAATAATTATTTTTTTTAATTTATTTATTTATTTATTAAAACTCTTTATTGCACAAAATATACAACAGGCGAACTTAACGTCTATGGACATTCTCTTCCAGTTAACCTTCATTTGTAGTAAACTTGTAACGGGCAGTGCATAAGAAAAGTGCAAAGGAAATAGGTATATAATTTTACATTAAAAGAAAGAACTATTTTCTAAGTTGCTAATACGGGCAGCTTAATCTATTTTCTGATATATACATATATATACGTATACATATATAAATAAATACATATAAAATATGCATGTACATACACAGTCGCTTTTTTGACATAAATCGCTTGATTATATTATAAAAACACGATGAAACTTTTGTCCTACACATTCGATGGTTTTTCTGGCGAGTCCTCCACTCTAAAGTTTCAGAATTATGAGATGTTTAAATTGATATTAATCAATTTAATAACAACCTAATTTTCTCACAACAGCTTGTGAATTATTATTGTTATTCAAGAGTAACATTGTCCTACATGTAAAGTAGAAACAACGGATTCCGTGATACAGCAGATCCCCACCGCGGAGATCGTGATCCTTGGTGACTTTGACGCCCATCATGTTGAATGGCTTAGCTCACGTACCACCGATCATGCGGGGAGATCTGTTCACGATTTTGCTCTAGCATATGGTCTAACATAGCTAGTTACCTCACCTACGCGTGTTCCAGATGTGGATGACCATTTACCTTCCCTGTTAGACCTTCTGCTGACCTCTCATCCGGACAATTACCAAGTTTCCGTAGATGCTCCGCTAGGTTCTTCAGACCACTGCCTCATACGGAGCGAAGTGCCGGTAATGCGACTATCGCGGCCTCGTTTCTCAGGCTGTCGCCGCGTTTGGCACTATAGGTCAGCAGATTGGGACGGATTGCGGTCCTTCTTTGCATCCTACCCATGGAGGCATATATGCTTCTCACTGGATGATCCAGATGTCGTTGCTGGATGCATCTCCGAAGTGGTGCTGCAGGGCATGGAACTGTTCGTTCCGTTTACTGTGGTACCCATCGGTGGCAAGTCACGGCCATGGTTTGGTCGCCACTGCAAAACGACTTCACGTCGAAAGCAGGAGTGTTACCGAGCATGGGCTGCTGCGGCGGCATCTCATGACGTAAACAGTGCAGTTAGAAAGGAGTATAATTTTGCCTCTAGGTCTTTCAAAAGAGCCATCGCAAAAGCAAAATCGGTGCACATTGGCAGAATTAGTGAGAGACTAGTTCGCCTTCCTTCGGGAACTCGTGCATTCTGGTCTCTCGCCAAGGCTGTCTAAGGGAATTTCTGTCTGCCTTCATTTCCACCTCTGCGCAGAGCTGATGACTCTCTGGCCCATGCTGCCAAGGAGAAAGCCGATCTTTTGGGCTCACTTTTTGCTGCCAACTCGACTCTGGACGACCAAGGAAACATGCCGCCTACCATCACGCAGTGTGACAGTTCCATGCCCGAGGTTCAATTCCTCCAAACAGCAGCGCGTAAAGCACTCTTTTCCTTGGATGTCCATAAGTCTAGTGGGCCTGATCATCTGTGTGAGGCATCTCACCAATCGTGCTCCCGAGTTGACACCGGTTTTAACGCGTCTTTTCCGGCTCTCATACACAACAGGCGTTATCCCTAAATCTTGGAAGACAGCTTTAGTGCACCCAATCCCTAAGAAAGGCGATCGCTCAGATCCATCCAGCTATCGGCCTATAGCGATAACCCCTTTGTTCTCCAAAATAATGGAATCCATTATTAACAGCCAGCTTTTGGGGTATCTAGAAGAGCACCGGCTGATTAGTGATCGTCAGTACGGTTTTCGTCGCGGTCGCTCAGCTGGTGATCTTTTAGTTTACCTGACGCACCGATGGGCGGAGGCTGTGGAGAACAAGGGGGAGGCTTTGGCGGTTAGTTTGAACATAGCGAAAGCCTTTGATCGAGTATGACACAAAGCACTTCTCTCTTCTCTCTCAAAAAGGGAGCTTATCCCTTTTTATGGGCTTCCTATGAAACTCTGCAATTGGATCACCAATTTTTTGGCAGATCGGAGCATCAAGGTCGTTGTTGATGGCGCATGCTCTGAACTTAAGCCCGTCAATGCTGGTGTTCCTCAGGGCTGTGTGTTATCACCTACACTGTTTCTTCTGCATATTAATGACATGTTGCAATCAAGCAACATTCATTGCTATGCGGATGACAGTACGGGTGATGCTTTGTACTCTGGCCGCAGCGGAGTTTCTCAACAATATGTCAACGAGTGCCAGAACAAACTTGCGTCGGAAATCGAAGAACAACTTTCCTCAGCCTCAAAGTGGGGTCGACTAAACTTAGTCCACTTTAACCCCAAGAAGACACAAGTTTGCGCGTTTTCCACCAAAAAATCTCCCTTTGTCGTATCTCCTCGCTTCGAAAATACTTCCCTTACAGCCACAGCCAGTCTTGAAATTCTTGGAGTTGACATATCGAGCAACGTTCAGTTCCGTGGTCACTTGGAGGGCAAGGCCAAATTAGCCTCAAAAAAGCTGGGTGTTCTCAGCAGGGCCAGACAGTATTTCACGCCAGCCTATCGCCTACAACTTTATAAGGCGCAAATCCGGCCTCATATGGAGTACTGCTCTCACTTGTGGGCGGGGTCTCCTTAGTACCAGCTCCTTCCTTTTGACCGCATTCAACGTAGAGCGACTCGAATCGTCAATAACAGGACTATTTCTGATCGGCTTGATTCTTTGGCATTGCATAGAGATGTGGCTTCGTTCTGCATCTTCTATCGGATATATCATGGGGAGTGTTCCGACGAACTTTTTGGATTAATTCCTGCCGCAGAATTTCACCATCGGACATCGCGACAAAATTCAATATTTCATCCTCATCATCTCGATGTCTGAAAATCCACAACTGCGCGATTCTCGAGGCACTTCTTCCCCCGCACCATTCCTCTGTAGAACCAATTACCGGCAGGGGTTTTTCCAAGCGGATACGACTTAGGGACCTTCAATAAAAGAGAGGCTCTTTCTTAAAAGGCCGGCAACGCAACTGCAAATCTTCTGATAGTGTGGTTGTCCATGGGCGGTGGTGATCACTTACCATCAGGTGAGCCTCCTGTCCGTTTGCCCCCTTTTCTATAAAAAAAAAACTTTTCTTAGTCCAACACTCTAAAGTTTTCTTTTTTATCTATCTTTATTAGTTACCCGATTCCAGATTTTTCGGAGATAGAAAAGATGGTTGTCTCGATGGTGAGTGTACGTATGTAATTTAATTAATGTTAGTTTAAAAACAAAAATGAATTTTTAAAATTGGTTTAGCAATTTCTACAAACACCTCACAAACTTTCAAAGTAATACTCAAACTTTCTTATAATATTAGTATAGATTTTATTCAACCATGACGAGTATTAGTGTTATAACAATATATTATGTCAAATATAGTTTCCAAATTCACAAAGCAGTTTATGGGATATATCGTAAGTATTGAGAAACTAAAATCCAGTTAAGTTGTGTAATAAGCCACCAGGCCGGAGGCCAACTCGCAGCCGCAGACTGCCTGCAAATCTTGGCTGCATTCTCGAACATTCCAGAAGATGTAGGTTGGATTAAACGATGCAGTATATTCTACAATTACATTCGCCGGCGGCTCCCACAGGTAAGACTGCATATTTCAGGAGCGAGACAATATTAGCCCCAGCACTCGAGTGGAAAATGAGACCGTTTTTGGTGCCTAATTTACAGAGCTTCTAATGTAAGAAGCATATTCATTGTACTAAAATGCAATCGCGAATTGTTTCCTTAGTTTAGTTTCAGACATTTTATACCTGTATTATAATTGTGAATTTAAATTATGAACCTTAAATTAAAAGATTTTTTTAAATGTTTAGCTGACTTTCATAAAGTAAAAGATTCTCAATGGTAGTGTATGTTTTAGTATGTTCTGTATGGGCTCCCTGTTTTATGGAATTAATCTAATATGAATCTGGTGTTGATCTTATTCAGGGTTGCAGATATATACGGGAATTATAACAGATTGTAAAAATGTCACTGCTTTAAAATTATTTACTGTTAAAAAAGTTCTTTTATGCCTAAAAATAAAATCATTGGTAATGTAAACATGATTTTTAATTTAGCGTCAGAGTATTATTCATTTTTTTAACTTATTTTTTCGAAAAATTCCTTACATATGTCTGGAATAACAAATCTATTGTTCAATGAATGCAGTTTTCACACACATAATCATTTTCTTTATATTCGTGAATATTCCCTAACGATATAAAAATAGAATGATTGAAGTTGTAATTAATAAATAAGATTGATGTTTTTTATATTATTAAATAGCAAACAAGCAGATCGCTCTCCTGATGGAAAGAGAAACCGTCGCCTATAGATACCAAAATGTGAATGGTACGTTGTTGTCCGTGTGGGAGGATAGCTGTGCCAGATGCATAAGTCTACCGGTTACCTTACCCTATAAAGCGGAATACGACAATGACAAGCATTGATACTATTGCGACAATTGTACCAAATACCCCAGCGAGACGTTGCGGAACTCAACAAATATATTTATTTTGTATAATAAGTATACAGTAGGTATATAAAAAAAGGGGGTCGTGTATTACAGAAGAGTTGAGGCTTGGTTAAATTTTGTAGATCCATCGAACACAATGTGGCGAAAAATAACTCTAAAAAATATTTTTTCTTGATAGCCATTAATGTATTCACCATATTAATAATGTTTGAGTACTCAAAAATAAATATTTTTGAGTACTCAAACATATATTTTTTTGCCACTAAAATATTTGCACCTTGAATATACAAAAATATTTCATTTGCTAATTAAAAATGCGTTCTCTGAACTAAGTTCATGAAGCACCCTATTTGTCAATGTAATTTAAAGTAGACGGTGCAATACGAAAATCTAAGCCTTATCTACGGAACTGCTCATAATTCATTCGTATCTTAGAGCGCCGTGGTTTGGTTGCATCCTGGCGGTGATAGCACGCAATAGCTCTTAACTCTTTGTTTCGTTTAATTGTTTGCTGTATTATAAATGCAAAGATATAATGCTTACAGCCATAATATTCTTCAATTATTTGTAATAAACTATTGTAATTTTTTACAATTACTTTTATATTTCTTTTATAGCCCACTTAGAATCTTATACGGACTTTATTCAATAAAATAAAATATTCTATTCTTCAGCGTGGACTGCACCTTTCTCTATTTATAATTCGAAGAATTCAGACGTAGTTCATTTATATCCATGACGATATGCTTCACGCATATCATCATGGATATGAATTATCAACAAATGACTGCGATTACAAAATATAATATTGATTTCATATTAAAACTGATCGAAACTAATAAAGTACTTGTCAGCAAATCCGTACTTTATTTGTACTATACAGTGTGCAGTAGGGGAACGGTGTACCGAAAAATTAAGAAAACATGGCATTTCTTTTTTTTATGAGAAACGCAGAATTGGCGATTTATGATTTTATTTTTATTTTTAAGCCATGGAATGCTAAGCGTGCGTTTATCCGACCGGTCGCGTCCACGGAACTCTCGCACCTCATTTTGCACGGCATATGGCGAATAATATACATATATAAATTGTTTATTTTGTGTATTTTCATAAATTTCACTATTTTAAAAAAAAATAAGCACTGTAGAGTGTAGAGAATTAGAGTAAATCAAATTATACAAAGTTGGGGTAAAAAAATATGAAAAAAAAATCAAAATTTTCCCACTCAAACTTCCAATGGTTTTCATCTCAGAATTATAGTACATGGTTTCGATCTTCGGTAAACACGCTTCCTTCCTTATACGCTGTATATTGTTAGCATGGGAATGAAACAAATCCAAAACATTTTGCAAGTGCATGTGAAGATTTATAGATTTGATGACGGTAAGTGCTCTTTAAATTGAACTGTTTATCATAGTAATGAAAAAGCAGTCAGCAACAACTAATATGCTATAAAAAGTTATTGTGTAGGTAGCTATTATAATAATCTATTGTTGACATTTATACCTGAATACATTACCGTAGCCGTTGATATAAAAAATCGTAGCACATATTTTTATCAACAAATTTAATCGTTAGCGAAAGATTTTGGGAGCATATGTTGTGTTAATAAACATTGTTATTAAAGTACACTCGACGTTTAGCTCATTATTCTAAAAGCACGAAAGGCAGGAGACCCTTAAAATTACATTCGAAACACTGCTCTTACCAACTTTCCCAAAAGAGCCCATTATTTACGAAGCCACCGTACCATTAAGATTCTCCACATATCTTCGAAAGGCGCTATGGTAATTACGGCTCGCCATTTTATCTCGCAACTCTTCGCGATTAGAACTCACGTATTCGCTCGGCTGCACGTAGAAATAACAAGTCCGCGAACTAAGTTCGTTTCTGAGGAGCGTTCTGAAATTAATTCGGATGGAAGATATCGGGCGGTACGATAGCGGACTCCTTCCGCGCCATTTATTGCTCGTGTGGTGCTCGGTATCGGTAAAGGGGTAAAGAATATCAAGATGTAACGAGCGCCAGCCGGAAGGCCCGCAAATGAGCTCACCGACTTATCTGTGTTAATGTGGGTGAGGGTTAATTTCGTCTAACATGAGCAATTTTAAGATATCTCCCTTACATTTGTAGATTCTAGTTACGTGTATTGAAAATACGATTATCTAAAATTAATGTCGGTCTTCTTAAATATTCGCGAACATTCTTCGTCTAGACAAAAGGAAAATATGAACGTCGTGGAAATGAATGCGGTGGTTTGCAAACATGGATGAATGGTTAGCAAATAGCGAGTGTATATTAGGAAATGAAATTAAGTTTCGAGTGCAATCTTCTCATTGCATATTGTGAGATTGTTTCATACTATATTCCGATTTCCCCACCGAGAATTGTGCGCTAGAGGGTAGTAGCAGTGATCTATGGTCGGTGAGCCGCCGGCGTTTTAGATATCGCAAGAAACTTAAGACAGTTTGCAGATTATTTTCATTTATGTGTAATTTTTTATTTTATATTCATTATATTAAGTATTAGATACTCGTAAGAAGCAAGACGGTGCTTAAGTATCTTGTATTTCTAATTTTAATTAAGCTGTCACAACTGAGCTGTAATAGTTGCTATAAGAGCTTAGCTTGTAATTTTCTTCTAATATGTTACGAATTTCTTAGAATAACGCTGGTAGTTTTATTACCAATTTTATGACACATTTGCTGTTACATTGCATGCGTTTGCTAAACACACATATAACTTTCATGCACCAAGATTATAGCAAATTTAATTCAATTTATAAAATAAGAAAATTAACCAATCATGGTATTAAAGATAAATTAAAAATATGGCTTAGTGCTCAATGCTACAAAGTAACTGAAGAACTTTTTAATATATTGGCATGATTCTAACACACAAATAATTAAAATACTTATCCTCACAAGCTTAGCGTGTATCTTCGTATCCAGTTTCATGAAATTGATCAGGCAAGGATTCTTGGCAGTAATACACACACGTACAGATAAAAGAATATTCACCTACCCCCCCCCCACCCCCCCCCCTCATAAACACACACACACACACACACACACACACATACACACACACACACACACACACACACACATTAATATGCATGTACTCGCGCATTCGTTCTTGTTATATGCACCCACATGCAATTGTTCATACGTCATCATTACATATAATCGTACTTTTCAATATTATAGTATTATATTTTTGTATTTTTCTCACAGTGATTGTAACTATTAATGTGATATTACGTATATTCAAATGGGAAGGAACTATCATTCGAAACACAGCTCACGCTATCTTAAATGATAGCAGCACATTGTCAACATTTAAAATTAATTGTTACAATAAAGATAAATATTATTTAATTTTGGCATAGTCTAAACGTTGAATAAATAAACTGTACGTACATGTCGTACGAGTATAAGCACAATAAAAGTTTATCTGGTAAAGATGTGCAAAAGGCTGATTTTTTATATTAAGTGCATTAGAAACCTATTATAATTATTAAACATTACACACTACCATTAATGTAAATGTAATGTAAAAATGTATACAGTTTTGTTTATGGTTAAAGTCTGTTGACAAAGTTAAAAAAAGATTTAACTGTTGCTTATCTATACATATAATAAAATCGTAGGAAAGACAAAACTGTACATTGAACATTTTTTAAAATAATACTTGGGGCGTGATCTATAATCGATATCGAAGCCAAAAATATAGTTTTTAGAATTTTTGTCTGTTTGTCTGTATGTCTGTTTTTTTATCCCGGAAAAATTAGGTGATCCCGCGGGATATTTTGTCACCTTTTTTGTTTCATTTGTATTATTATTGACAGTTTAATAGACAGATAAAAATGGCAAGGTGCGTGTCGGGCCACGCGCAATGTAGGGTTTCGTAGATCTTCTCCAAGCACATTCATAAGTTGGTCGACTAATACTCATGAACTTGTAAAGCCTAATTAGCAGAGATATATTTTTCTTTTTATCTTCATTATATTTACTACTACCTTGATTTTTTTTAAACCCCTGGAATCAATCGTTTAGCTGACAGGGAGGGGAGACACTTAACTCTAACAAAAATTAGCACTTTAAGGCTTAATCTATAATAATAAATATAATAAAATCGTAGAAAAGTCAAAACTGTACATTGATTATTTTTTTAAAAGAATACTTGGGGCGTGATCTATAATCGATATGGAAGCCAAAAATATAGTTTTTAGAATTTTTGTCTGTTTGTTTGTCTGTATGTATGTCCGGGGTAAACTCAAAAAGTACTGCATAGATTTACTTCAAATTTTGCATGAATATTACTAACAGGTCGAGTCAACATATAGGCTACATATTATCACGCTATCACTTACGGGGGAGAAGCTGTGCGGAATAAACTAAGTCCGCGCGGACGAAGTTGCTGGCAACAGCTAGTATTATATAGCTGTCTGTGGTCGAATCTGAACCGAGGGCGATTGCTAACTTAAATAGTTATATTAAGACCTGAATCGTAGGTCTTATTACTGCGATTAGCTGCGTTCGCCCTAAACAAGTTTTTTTAGCGAATGCCACTGCTGTGTTAGTGTCTCTAAAATAAAAATAAAATCCAACACGTTCTTTTTTCGTCAGGCCATTGTACTTCTTCATATTTATCGTTTTTAGGGCAAAAAACCTGTCCAGTAAGCCGTATATTTACGATAAGTGATGAGAAGTTGGGGTATCGGTGGACTTTCCTGATTGCATCAGAAAGTCAGATCTACTTTTAGAATTATTCTACTTCAATAAACTTTCGATTAAAAAAAAACGCAATCAAAATGTTTCTTTCGTTTTGAAGCTAGAATGACACAGATAGACACACCAAACACACATGTTAAACTTATTATTCCTGTAAATTTGTTGCTTAATTATATATCTTAATAGACTATGAAGTCTATCTAGCTCTCGTACTAGAAGTATTATTTAAAGACAAATATGAATGTACACATTATATATTTCAACATACCATGAAAGGTTTAAAACTATCCTTTCCCTTTGTATTTATTACGCGAAAATAAAACCCGACAAGAGAAATATTAAAGGAACGTCGATAAACATCTCAGTAAAGATTTTCCCACGCTAAAATATTGAAGAAATTTGCTAAAGTTGGTCTCATATAATATGCAGTGGGCACGTTCGAATACATCGTGCTGCTGGCGTATTGCATATTTTCCAGAAAAATCTATGCTCCCGGCCAATTTGTACTGAAACATTCTTTAAATATTATTAGATCCCACGAATATTATAGATGCGATAGATTTTGTGTATGAATGTATGTGTATATGTACGTATGTATGTAAGTATGTACGTGTTTATGTACGTAATCTTCTCACTCTGTGTGTGTTGTGTATTTGTGAATAAACGATTTTAGACGAAATTTAGTATACGGGTAGTCTATTTCTAGACTTATCAATGCACGATTAAAATGGATTCTCAAAGGTTTACTAGTATAATGCAGTGGGCAGCGACTAACATATAGTATGACATTTTAGGGTTCCGAAGTAAACTAGGAACCCTCACAGTTTCGCTGTATCCGTCTGTCCGTCCGACTGTAGCTTAGCTCAGAGATTCTTACTACCAGAAAGGAAACAAATATTTATCAAGGAAACAAAGTGGTAACATAAAATTTTTTCGCCGTGTTGGTCCCGACCTCCTTTGAAGAATAGGCCAACTGCCGTTCTGCCAGGCAGGTCGTAAAAGGCGACCGATTGGCTATCGAGTCACTAACATCGTGGCTACTAGGTGGTAGAGTTCTGCATTGTCTCGCCCGTGTCTGGTACCACCGCCTTGCCTATTCCTGCCGCAATAACGTCAGTGCTTGTCGTTGTCGTGTTCCGGTTTGGAGGGTAAGGTAGCCGGTAAACTTGTGCATGTGGCATTAGACCTCGCCTCAAGATAGCAACGCACCATTAACATCTTTGGTGTCTATAGGCGATGGTTGACTCTTTCCATCAGGAGACCCATCTGCTTGTTTGCTATCTTAAGATATAAAAAAATATATTTTTTTTAGGGTAGCTCCTCTGTGTAAAGTGGGGATGTTAATTTTTTTATCAAGTATCCTAGTGTGTGGAGTATTGTTGGATAGGTTTTAAAAAAATATTGTAGGTAATATAACTTTTCGATTAAGTGACTCGTTTGTGATATATTAGTCTTTAACCCCCTCGCCCTCCCTCTGCTAGCTAAACACTTGGTTTTGGGGTTGGTATAAAATTGACGGTAGTAGTAAATATAATGAAATTAAAAGGAAAACTATCACGGTTTAGAAAGCTTTACAAGTTTACTAGTAATAGTCGAAAACGTACTTGGAGAAGTTTTTATAGGCGGTGAAACTGTGGCGCGGATATATCCGTTACTGACAATGATATGTTAATAGTATGAAGCGAATAAAATCCTCTTCTTAGTCCACATCATTGAAATGGGTAACTTCGGAATCCTACATTGCACGTGGTCCAACACGCACCTTACCATTTTTTTTTTCATTTTGTGTAAGAGTCAATCTAGTATGTGAAAATGTAAGAGAACTTTTCGCTACATTTTTTGTTATATTAAATAAAGTTTTCTGTTTTTTTTTTAAGAACTAGTATTAATTAATTGTAGAACCTGCAAATTCAGGTATTAATCGTTTTCATTTAGGTTTTGACATAAATTATTCGACAATTAAAGGACAGCACTACCTATTCTTATCTATGAATGTGATCTGGGTAAAGATCAAAAGATAAATACTTTAACATGATTCGACTCATCGACATATAGCATACTTATTTAGATTTTGTTTTGATAGATAAACTGCAAGATAGTACAGAGCAGATCTGATGTTATGGACCAAATTAATACAAAAATTTTAAAATGAATCTACTAGTTTGGAAATAGCACTAATTTAAATTCTTAGAAATGCATAAAACTGAAACTTTAAGAAAATTTAACTTATTGATCTAAAAACCCCGATTTTGCAATTTACACCGTAATAATTGTTGGAATGACTATATAGACATCAACTAAAAATACACGCATATATTACTATTGCATATTTGCAGAAAAATCTGGTTTACTATAACAGCATAGAAATAAGTGATATAAAATTAAAAGCCAACGTCTCCCAGGAAGTTAAGAAATAATTGTCTCTTGAAGACACCAAAAATCTTAACGTTATTGTTTTTTTTCTATTTAGAAACTCGTCGTTACTGAAGTAATCTATATATATATATATATATATATATATATATATATATATATATATATATATATATATATATATATATATATATATATATATATATATATAAATCAATTGCTATTCCTTTGTCTCGCTAAAACTCGAGAACGGCTAAACCGATTTCGCTAAATTTGGGTTTGAATTAATTGTTGAAGTCCAGGGAAGGTTTAAAAGGAGAGAAAATATAGAAAAAAAAGAGTAGTTAAAAAGGCAGAAAAACGTTTGCCGGGTCAGCTAGGTCTATATAAAATACAACAATACCAATTTGTTAGATCTTAGAATCTAATCTACTATTAGTGACTAGAAATAAATAGGTTAAAATTTAGGAAGTCAAGTCTCTACAAAATTATATTAAAACGTACTCGTATTACAGGCCATATCTCTGCATCTCATATATTAGTTCAGTTTAACATTCATTTGTATACCTCAGACTTTACTTAATCCAGCAAAACACGTTATTTTCTACCATTTGTTTGCACGACATTCATCTGAGGGTGTACAAACGTTTGTGGTTGTTTATAGGTGCGATTTCAAAGAGCTAGTTCACACGGACTCAGGTTGGTGCCGCGTCAAAAGGACTGACCCAGACGTGTTTGAGGTGAGATCAACCCACCGCAGCCTAGTTAAAAAGCACTGAGTTCAAATCTAATACATTTGGCAATTATTCCCTTTATATTTGCTGAGTTTTGCTTTCATAAACATATTGATAGCTTTGTTTTTTTTTCAATACTTCTGCTCATTGTCTAGTGGTCGAAATTCTACTATACAGGTTGACAGGTAAAGATAGTACATATTGAAGTACGTGATGGTTAATGGTTATTAGTAAACAATAAAAATATCCATATTAATATTATAAATGCAAAAGTAACTCTGTCTGTCTGTCTGTCTGTTACGCTTTCACGGCTAAACCGATTGATTTGGATAAAATTTGGTACAAATATAGTTTGAGACCCAAGAAAAGACATAGGATAGTTTTTATCCCGAAAATCCCACGGGGACGGGAACTATGCGGGTTTTTATTTTAGAAATGTTTCCACGTGAACGTAGTCGCGGGCACAGCTAGTAATAAAATAAAAATATTTATTTATTTACTTGTCATACTAAACAAGTTCAAATTGTAGTAGTAATACAAGATTTTCCCACGTGGTGGTCTGGGTTTTCCTTGAGGAATAACACAACTGCCGCTCTACCAGACAGGTCGAAAAGGTGACAGATTTTTTATACATGACGCTATGGTAGTGTGGCTACTAGGTGGTAAAATTCTGTATTGTCTCCCCCGCAAGGTGGTGGTCTGGTACCACCAACTTTCCTATTCCTGCTACAATAGTGTCAGTGTCTGTCACTGTTGTGTTCCGGTTCAGAGGGTGAGATAGCTGGTAAACTTATGCATGTGGCATGAAAACCCCGTCGCAAGGATAGTAACGCACCATTAACAATTTGGTGTCTATTAGGCGATGGTTGTTTCTTTCCATCAGGAGAGCTATCTGCTTGTTTCTCATCTTAAGTTATAAAAAAGTTCATTGATTGTTATAAAAATTCATAAATTCAACTTAATTAGGTAGATTAGAAATTTAAAACAAACCCAAAAAATCCTATACTATTCAAACACCTTTCTGCTTGATGTGCATCATGAGTCAACAAAACCAGCCCAATGAGTTCACAAACGACTTATTTATTGTAAGTGGTTAAAAAGTCGGGATGATAGCAGACTTTCTTAAAATTACTTCAGACACAACCCGGAACCATCCCGTTTTAATAAGCTTGCAATTAAAGAAACCGATCTTAAATCGGTCATCTGTTTGGGAGTCAAGATGCCGCAAACAGAGGCAGATATATACAGATACGCAATGTGTAAAACTATAATATCCCTAGTTTTTGCGCCAGGCGTTAAAAACTAAAATAAAACAACGGTATATACAGCCAGCAAGCAAAACTTATATCAAGAAAGCTCACAATTGCGTACCAAGTGTCTCAAAAGCGTTTAGTTTACAGGAGAGACATCTGCGGTTAATTGTACAGCAATCGCAACGGACAGTATAAACAAGCCCTCTTGCTCAGTGGAGGCGTTTACAGGTGTTTGCTGAGAGCCCTCACGTAAACAGCTCCGTTTGCACTTCCTCTTGCTTACCCCGTTCAGTTTCATACTACAAAGTCCTTCCTGATATAAGATGCCTTTCGTGAAGTTAGAGCTTCAGTTGTTTGTGAATATCATTACTTTATTAAATTCATTCCGCATAATAATAGCTTTGGCTCTCGTCTTCGCTCGGGTTTAAAATTATTTTTCTATAGAGTGGTAAATCCATTATTTGATTAAAGACACCAAAGACGTTAATGGTGCGATGCTGTTCGTATGGCGGGACTGTAATGCCATATGAATACCCTCTAAACTGGAATATGACAATGACGAGTATTGATGCTTTTGCAGCAGGAAGCGGTAAGGTGGTGGTATCAAATACCCGGGAAAAATATTGCAGAAGTCTACCACCCAATAGTCATGAAGGTAGTATAATCAATCGTTCGCATTTTACCAACTGCCTGGCCGAATGGCAGATGGCTGTTCTGCCGGCCAGGTAATAAAAGGCGACCGATTTGCTATACGAGTCACTACCATCGTGACTACTAGATGGTAGATTGTCGCAACGTCTCACGCGGGTATTTGGTACCATCGTTTTACCTATTCCTGCCGCAATACAGTCAATGCTTGTCATTTTCGTGTTCTGACTTGGACTGTAAGGTAAGGCGATGGCATTGCTTTTTATATATATATATATATATATATATATATATATATATATATATATATATATATATATATATATATATATATATATATATATATATATATATATATACTAGCTGACCCGGCAATCGTTGTTTTGCCATTCATATTAGGAATCCATAGCTGACAAACAACGTGACACGTAATTTATATAAGTCTACGTTTACGGCATTAAACTTTATATGATGGTTAATTTCCCGCGAAATTTTCTTAATATTTTCTTTTATAAGAACTTTCTCCTTACAATTACAAACACAATAAATAAAAATTACCGAAATTGGTCCAGCCATCCAGGCGTGATGTCGTGGCCAAGGAAAATAGGGATTGATTTATATATATATATATATATATATATATATATATATATATATATATATATATATATATATATATATTTAAAATTTGGTGATCCCGCGGGATTCGACAAAAACTTTTATATTGCAGCGGGCTGCACGCTGCAGCTAGTTAAGAATAAAATACACAAGGACAAAGTAAAATAGCTAAAGAAATAGCTTTTAACAATAAATATTTCAGTCAGCGTTATTTCCATATTAGCTTTAATTACAAAAAACTGTAACATATTTTACTCTAACATTTTATTTCATTTCAGACTAATCCAATTTAAAATCGTAATTACATTTCATTACGAACATACGAAACAAATAAAAGAGCAAACTTCCGTTGCAAGTCCTTATAAAATACACAGCTTACCATTTTTGCGTTCTTATACCACGCTCGAAAGCACTACATCATGTTCGCAATGTTGACTTTTGGATATGATACGACCTCTCCACTCAACATGATCATAATACCAAACAACCCTTCTACATCCATAAACCAGTAACAAATCTTGCCTCGGCATCTTTATATTGCGAATAGGACGATCTTTTAACCCAACATAATGGGCAGGTTTACTGTGAGGACCGTCGTAAAGTGTCCCGTTCGCGTAGCCTGCAGGACCCTTCGAAATTTCACGAACTATTTCCCCACACTAGCCCTCACTCAGCCTTTTTTGTCGACTTTATTGTCCGGATTTTCTGCTCACCTTTATCGTTATTGTGTTCGCTCCACTACATAAAGGGCCGGTTCACTATTAAGACCTCATAACCGTGGGAAAAATTCTTGTACACTAAAATTTTCATAAGATATTTTTTTAAACAAAATACTGAAGGAATATGATTAAAATATTCTGTTTCTACCAAAACAGATCCATTTTTTTTAGAGATAAACCAAATATTTTGAATGTGTAATAATATTAATAAAATGAATCTTTAGCAGGATTAAATAGTGGCATTTTCGATATTATATTAACTGAAAAAATAGTCAAATGAGTCGTATAGCATATTATGCAAGTAATACACTAAGTGTATAAGGATTTTTAAGGAAAATGGTTTTTTTGTTTGTTTTATTGATTTGCACGTAATTTATAATAGTGTATAATTTGAGTATTGTATTTGTGACTCATGTTAATATTCTGAAAAAATGATGTGGTGTCGCGGGACACCAGGTAGGAACGAACTTCCTTCGGCTAAACGGCACTACTCGCTTGTGTACGCGACTGTCGCACCTGCGCACGTCTCATTTAACGCTTTTATTCCACGCATTTTTCTTACGGTTTTACTATCACATTTTTTTCAGTTCGGTCGCGCAGCAAAATCCCTATCCCCTCCAAGCCTGCCGTAAGGAACTTTGTTCCAAAAAAAAATTCTTCGGGGTAAATGAATAATAAGAGGCGAGTATTTATATGGAGTAAGGCTGACTGAACATGTCACGATTATTGAATGTTCCAAGCTGACGATTTGCAAGCATATTTACACTCAATACGAGTAATAGGATAAAAAGCCTTGTAAACCCAAACACACATTCTTTGTTTAAACACCAAATACTTTTATACAATAACTGATAGTGTCAGGTAGGTTTCAACCGACTTCTTAAAAAGTTAGAGGTGTCTAATTCGTTTGTATTTTTTATGTTTTTTACCTCAGAGCTCTGTCATTTCTTAAACGTTTTGGAAAAATCTTTTTTATTTGGGAGGGTATTCTGTTCGTATAGTTTCATATAAATTTGGTGAAGATCTGATTCAGAGTGATACAGGAGATTGGATGTCGATTTTTATAGTTTTACTGTTGCTAAAATATTTTATTTCAGTTTCAGTAGTCTTTTCGTTGCATTGTCATATCAGTCGTACTCTAATGAACTATCTCACTCTATAACCTTTCAACTACACGCTCATAAAACACTTCTGTTTGTGTTATGGTTAAAACAACTTCGACAAAATGTACCTGTAATACTGACATATTAAATCATCAATAGGTGTTCAGATAAAAGTAATGGTATCCTAAACAGTCAATAAATCTGTAGAGGCAATTGAGTGGAATCCGATGGGCGTGTTAATTGACTGGGCGCACCGCATGTATCGCCAGCCGCTTCGGGGAGCGACGAGTGTCCGGTAACAGTCATTGCGTGAATGATAATTGCCTGAATGCCGGCGCCGCATAAATTCAACCTATCGGCCTGGAATTGAATGGATGCACGCCTCTTGTATGCACAGCTATTAGCTCGGAATTCTGTATCCTGGAAGCGATATTTGATGCTACAAACATGAAAAAAAGGACATCACTTCAATCAATCTAGCGAAATTGGTTATGGTATATTATATATATATATATATATATATATATATATATATATATATATATATATATATATATATATTCTGTGTCATAAGGTAGCATATAATGGTGACATTTAATGAGGGTGTTGCGCCAGGAATATATAGGACGGTGGTACTGAATACGAACGGGCAAGTCGACTGCGGAACTCTCCCATCTAGTAGCCACGATGGTTTTACCAAAAGTTCACCTTTTACGAAACACTTGATAGATTGGCAGATGATACGTTCTTCAAAGGGTGTCCGGACCAACACATCATATGACTTAATACTATTAGCTTACCGTGAGAGCACTAGTTGCACATCTGCCTACTTTTTCAAAGATATAGGCGTTATAGTATTTATTTTCGTCAGTTCCTCTGTAGTTTGTCAGATCCATTTACTATTTTAAATGAATTTATCCGATTGGTGATGTGAGTGTTGGTCCAATTCAAAAAGTACATTAGGACGATTGAACCCAATCGTCCAATTATAAAATGTGTTTTTTGAATTAGAAAATGATTGTCCAATCGACTAACGAACCAGATCTCTATCAATCCATTAAGTCACCTTAATGACACTTTATGATGATGACGACAATCACTTATTAATTTTGCAAGAGCCAGAATTTTGCGAGGTGCGATTGATCCAGCACAGCTAGGAAGACTCAAGACAACTTATTTTGCTTGACCGATAATGCGAAGCATTAGAGAGTGCTCTTCGATCGAAACATTCTTTCACTTCCTTTTTTTTTGCAACTATTTCTATTGTTATACTTTCTCTAGTGACTTCACTTTGTAGATAAATTAATGACGATTAATTTTTATAAATTATTTTATACACGGAACGAGTGAATTCTCAAGATATAATGTCTTCAATTTACACATTTTCAACATAGATATGGGCATTTATTTTAACCTAATACGTATATGATGCGGTCTTTAATATTTTATTATTATTTCTTATATGTTGTTTTTATTCTCGATCGAATTAGCATTACGCATTTAGTCACGAACTTTTGGATTTTCCAAAGAACTTGATATTTTTTTATAAGTTAATACAAGCTAGATTGAAAGACGAAAGTAAGATTTTTTTATATCGTAAGATAACAAACAAGCAGATGGGTCTCCTGATGGAAAGAGTCAACCATCGCCTATAGACACCAAAGGTGGTAATGGTGCGTTGCTATCTTGTGGCGACGTCTAATGCCAAATGCGTAAGTTTACCGGATACCTTACCCTCCAAACCGGAACACGACAGTGACAAGCACTGTTGCTATTGCGGCAGGAATAGGTAAGGCGGTGGTACCAGACTCGGGCGAGACAATGCAGAACTCTACCAACTAGTAGCCACGATGTTAGTGACTTGCATAGCCAATCGGTCGCCTTTTACGACATGCCTGGCAGAATGGCAGTTGGTCTATTTTTCAAAGGAGCCCGGAACCAACACGGGGACCAAAAGATAATTAATTTGTAACTTTTTGCGAAATCCTATGTGAATTCTGCAGAACCACTGAAAAAAGAGTAGGAACGTGATGAACCTACTGAAGGTCTGGTAATTAAAGGAGACCCCAGTGGTTAAATTATCCACCCACATCCACCATGTTAGAAACAAAGGTAGAAACACAATATGTATATATACTATGCATAAGCAATGCACGTTTCGCTTCCTAACACTTCGCTTGAAACAGTGTTAGTGTTCTATAATAAATTATTAACAAAAACATTTCACCAAGTGCTGACGTGAAGTATCCATAGAAAAAAAAGTATTTCCCAAACCGTTCTATACATCTTTGTAGGTGAAGGACACAGTGCATACATTCCCTATAGAGATAAACGCATACGATTACCCGTGCCACAGGTGGCGTATAACATTTTTCAGTCCATGGGGCGGCCCATTGCCCGGCTCTAGCTGATGGCTGGCTGGCTTAATTCGAGGCTTTTCGTTTGACGATTTGCACTTTGTTTTTATTGAAAGGCGTGGGAACTGGCTGCCTGTGGATCTTTATTATATTTGAACTTGTGAAAGGGTATATGGTAATAAAATGTAAACATGGCCTTTAGATTTGTTTCTGTATTGAGGTTTATATCGAAATGTCAAATAATTACGTTGAATAATCGTTGTTGAATAATAATTACAAGTGACCGCCCTGTGGTGAATTGACTATAGACTAAACAATACAATATGTTTTAAGTTTGATATATAACAGACTTTAGCTGTAAAGAAAAGGGAATATGTGTGTTTATATTATTACGTATGTCATATGAATAATAATAATATCGCTGGAAATATTACACAAATCGATCTAGCCCCAACGCAAGCAAATTATTTGCTTGTGTCATGGATGTTAGTCACTGATACTAATATATAGAAATACATATATAAATACTGTTCATATATAATAAACACCCAAACTTAGAAATACAAACGTCTATGCTTATCACACAAATGTCTGTCCCCGTCAGGACTCGAATCCGAGCCACAACAGATTGTAATAATTGTCGCTAACCACTCGACCAACAGGGCGGTCAATGTGAAAATAGTCAACAAAATGTATTGCTTATTTTTATTATTTGAGTGTATTTCTAAAAAAGTATTTCTAATGCTATATTCTAATTTCTAGTACATGTATTTCTAATGCATATTATTTCAAAATATTAGGTTTCTGCAATCCTCTGCAATGTAAACTTTAATTGTGCCAAATTTTGACAGTCGGTTGAAAAGTTGATTTTTATAATGAGATGTAAGTTTTAAAAATTTTATCAATATTTAAAAAAAGACTAGTTTGTCGCGTGTTAATATAAAGGATGTAAAATTATTGTGAAATAATAATAAATATTCAACAACAATTCTTCCTAACATGCCATAAATATTAAAGTGAAAATTTGTGTGTGTGCGCGAATGTCTCTTATACTCAAATGTCTTGAAGGATTAAGATAAAATTAGATGCCTATACCGATACTAGGTGTAGTTTACGTTCAGACTTATCAAAATCTATATTTTATCTCACAAAAACCGTAATTTCTGTGTTGTTCACAGAATCCTTTTCAATGACGTATCAAGCTGCACATGCGTTTTGTATACTTAAAAGACAAAGGTTGTTTTTTAAATATTTTTTCTGGTAAAAATATTACTTAACTTAACTTTCCCTTAAACTTAACTGGTGCTTTGTCTTTATCTGCTGTAAATTTAGATGTGTTGGCAATATTTTACACAAATATACATAAAAGGAGTATATGAGGCCATCAATGTCTAAATTATTGTGTCAATATAAAGATAAAGTATTAATTCTTTACTAATTATTAAAATCTTATGGAATCTATAGAATTGTTAATTATTTAACTTATATTTAGACGGTAGTCGAATAAAATAAAACACTATAAAAAGGTCTGTCAGATATGTTTTCGAGGCATTCGTGTTTGTGAAATTGAGAAGTGAAGTTGCTTAATGTACAATAGTAAAATGTAATAAGTTCTGTTTTTTGTATTTAATATTTATTATAATTCGATATTCCGTTATTTGATGTTTAAATTAATAAACCTTATACCTTCTACCAAGTGGAGTGAATAGATGTTATTAGATTTTATTTCAAAAAGAAAAATCTCCAAAACTATCCACCACCTCGTAAAGGGCCTTTTTCTTAAGTAAACTTTCAAGTGTTGTATTACTGAAGCACAAAAGAATATCTTAAAAACTCGCGAATAATATGAAATTAATACCAGTGAACGTCTAAAATGTTTAAAAAAGTTATGAATAATTAAGGGACTACAATTCTTTAAAATTCTATACCGCTACACCTTGTAGCTAATTCACAGCGGGGTGGAGCTCAAAATAATTATTGTTCGCTTGACAAATTGCCGGCAAAGCCTACGTGTCGTTGTAACAATTTGATACAATTTTCACCGCCTTTCCACGTACGGGCCGTCAGATTTGCATATATGTAGGGTGAGCTTATGCAAATATTTTTTTACGTACTGTTTACGTACCCTACAGGAAGAGGAAACACTGGGTAGCGTTTTAAAAAGATTTAACCTCTTTGTTGGATCATTAAGTGCGGAACTAATTTGCTTACCTTTGAAATGTGTTAAAGCTTTGTAACGGATAATTACTGCAGGGTAAACGTCCCTTTCACGTGATATGCAGATTTCTAGTCGGTTTGCTCTGTTGGTGTAAAAGAAAAATATAATTTCTATTTATGTGTTGTGTTGTGCTTTATAAGTTTTTTCTATAACTATAACTCATAGAAAGTTACGTGATTAAGAGATTTTTGTGAATCCCGCAGAAATAATGTTTTTTTCTGGACAGAATGATCAGTGAAATCTGAGCAAGGCCTACGTTTACACTTAATTATTTTTTATATCATAATAAAGAAGCAGATAGCTCTCCAGATAGAAAAAGACAACCGTCACCTATAGACACCAAAGATGTTATGAATAATATAGATAATATATATTTCGGGTCTTTGCCACATGCATACGTTGACCGACTACCTTACCCTCCAAAATGGAACACAACAGTGACAAGCACTGAAGTTATTGCGGAAGGAATAGGAAAACCTCAAAACCTGTCCAGCTATTTAAACGTGAAGAAGTAAAACACACACACACACACACACACACACACACACACACACACATACACACGCACACAACCACACAAATACACATGCATACGCACACGCAAAAAACACACGCTCTGAAACTTTTAGTTTATATACTAGGAATAAACATTATAAATTTAAAATGAAATTTTAAACAATTATGCTCCTGTTTTTCAAATACATGCGCGTGCGCCAGTCGTAATTAATTAATCTGGCCCAACATTATGGCCTCGTTATGATGCATTTAGTTTTATTAATACAATCCTATAAACAAAACGTTACAAAAGAAATCGATGAGAAAAGCGAGAAAAATAGTTTTATTTTTATATATAACTCAATATTACCTAATAATTATTATGTGCAATAAAAATATTGTCACCAAGAAATGGTGGAGTATTGTAGTATAGACATTATTGTTAGCTATGTAAACCATAACATATTATGCAAATATATTTGTCAAATTATGAAAATAATTCCGTTTTAATTTGACGTGATTGAAGATAAAAATAATACTATGTTTTGTAGTATTACATATGTATTATTATTATTTCCAGTTTCATATTTCAGTTTACTATGAAGAAATCCTTGTTTTTCATCTATTCACCAAATCAAATAACATTTTAAGTTCGAATGAACGATAAAGTTTTACTTACGTATAAACAAACCTACTATATTTCACAAAATATTTAAAAATAGAAATGATTTTGTCTAAAATTTCGCAATTCATTTTTTCGTGATTTTTTTTTATTAATAGCTATTAAAATAATTTAAAGTTATAGCTACTTTAATCATAAGTACGTTTCATTACTGTTTAGATTTATTCTTATAAAAATATAAAACATTTTGAAGTTTTTAATATATATTTGTAATTTGCGCGATGAGAAGGGGAGCACTTACTCCGCGGTATTGAGTATGTGGGAATCATTGAAATTAAATTTTCTTTGTTTTTGTTCTTAGTCCTGGGTTGGCGTTATTAAATTTCCTTGTGTTTTTTAACACAGGCGTATCATTAGATTGAGGGTTTCCGTCAAGAGGAAATTGTGGCGGCGAGGGGAACTGAGCTGAGCACCTAAACATATTGAAAAAATAAAAATCCCGGCTACTTATAGCTGTGATGCGAACGCGACTGTTGCTCTACTAGATTTTCGGCTTTACTTTGTTAAACTGTTGTTACGAATGAGATATTATGTTTTTTTAAATGTCTGCCTATCTATCTACCAAGAAATGGAAACTCTATGTCAGATTTTACTTAAGTGTCAATAATATAATTTCTGTGATTTTTAGGGTTCCGAAGTACACTAGGAACCCTCATAGTTTCGCTATGTCCGTCCGTCCATTTTTTATTTATTTATTTCAGGCTAGCTCCCTTACATGTAAAATGGGGACGTTAATTTTTTTCTCACATATCCATTGTGTGGGGTATCGTTGGAGAGATTTTTAAAAATTATTATAGGTTTGTTAAAACAAGTTTTTGATTAAGGGGCTTATTTGTAAAATATTCGACTTTTAAGTATTAATTTTTATTAGAGTCAAGTGTCCCCCCTTTCTACAGGCCAAACGATTAGTTTTGGGGGTGGGAAAAAAATCATGGTAGTAGTAAATATAACTAAATTAAAAGAAAAACTATTACGGCTTAGAACGCTTTACAAGTTTTTTAATTAATAGTCGACCAACTTGTAAAATGTAATTAATAATTATATTTTACAAGTTGGTGAACCTGTGGTGCGGATATATATTTGTCGTTGACGTTGAATAGCTTAAATGTTCATAGTATGAAACTATAAAAGTCCTCTTCTTGGTTCGCGTTATTGTGATGGGCAACTTCGGAACCCTACATTGCGCATGGCCTGACACGCACTTTACCAATTTTTTTTTTGAAATCAAATGAAATCAAAATTTAAAGATTTTCACGTAACAAGCAAATTGATTTTCAAAACATGAAACCATTTTAGTTAAATTATGGGGATTAGATGAATTTCAATATCCAAAATGATAAAAATTTGCAAGCCATCACAAATAAGGGAAATATATGTTTTGTGTCAAATATATTTTTATTACATTGTGATGGTAATATACCTATATAAATGTGTGTGTCCGGAAGTCCGTATGTATAAATGTCAAGAATTCGCTCAACATTTTTTTTAATATCTACATTCATATCTACATATATCTCTTTATACCTCAGTTTTAGACAATTACGTGAAAGGTAGAGTATAAAATTTGGCACAGTTAAAAGTTTGCATTGCTGAAAGCTGTAGAAACCTAACATTTTTCAATAATATGCCTTAAAAATTTATTAAATTAATAAAAATAAACACAACACACATTACATTCACGTGATATACATGGTAATACACACATGAATACCGGCTACTTTCTTTACGGCTAAAGTATGTTGTTTAACTTAAAACAGATTTTGTTTTTTAGTTTTTGGTCAAATTTCGGCCACAGACGATTACTAGTTATAGGAATCACAATAAAAACATTCATATATAAATTAATATAGATGTAATCCTTCCGTGGCGTTTAAACGTTGGGGTAAAGTATCTTGTAAAAACGAGCCCCTTGGTTAATTTCAAAGTAGAGTTACTTTCTTACTCACGACCGCAACAGAAAGACGTTTGAAGTGGTTTTGTGGCCTAAGTATCGCCGCGACAGAATTTCAACGTTGGCTTTGAGAATTTCACCTTAAATATACATATTACATTACGTGAAATTGCCCATTTTTTCCACTCTCCACCCTAGCAATTAGGGTAGCTTGTGTATAAATATTGCACAGTCCTCATTAAAGTACGTGTTCGTTTTAGTATCTATATATTTTTATGGTTGGCTTTTTGGCCGGCGTCTGTAAGAAAACGCGTCGTGGGACGTAATGAATAATAAAGACACATCGAAGGAAAGTGAAAGTTTTTTAAGCGTTAAACTTTTAAACATTTTTTATAAGCTTCGTGAAACTCTACATGTAATGTCAAAAATGTGCCTTCTTGGTCTTGCGGCAACGATGTTAGTACCGATGAATGAGTTTTTAGTTCGAACTGCAGTTCAAGCAATTTATTTCAAGTATATTTAAAATTTACGCGAAAACAATAAAAGCGTTATATAGTTTATGTAAAATACTTTAATCTAGTTAATTACTAGTTAGCCAGATTCTATCTACGAATAATTAAAAAAATTCATATTAACTCGTAGTAGTAACTATAAATAGATAATAATTATATAAATACATTGGGTAATAATTTATTTAAATCCGGAATGCTTTAGATTAACTACCCCTCTTACAACCCAGTGTTGCTGGTGGGCTTTCTACCTGCTTCGAAAGCTATTCCAAGCTTTGGCAGACTACGTTGTACGTCATCTTATCGTGATAGCCCCATTATAGTAGCAAAAGTGTGTGTGTGTGTATGTGTGTCTGCTACAGGGTTGGCAACATTTTCTCAAGATACACATGCATACACAAACAATAACTAAGAACTCTGCAGTCTTTCGAAGACCAGTGTCGATATAGATAATAGGTAATGGTTATTGAGAAAAATGTTTTCTGTTGTCGCTTTACTGCATTTAAACTCTATTTATTACATACCTTGATCTGTTGGTGACGGCAAACGGTGTCGTAAGGATGCCTGAAACAATAAAATAGTTTATATTTCTATAAGAAATAACTTTGATATATAAAGCCTGTGTATAAACCAAACGTGATATTGAGTTATAGGTTGTATGTTGCTATTATTATACATACTATAATAAATATCTATACCTCTAACTAATATTATAAAACTATGAAGGTTGTTTGTTTGTTTGGTTGTACGCGCTAATCTCGAAAACTGCTGAACCAATTTGAATAACTCTTTTTGAGTTGGATAGCCTGTTTATCGAGGAAGGTTAAAGGCTATATAACATCACGCTGCGACCAACAGAATCGGAGTATCAACGAAAAATATAGACCACATTTTTTTACCTTTCGGGAGCTTTCCTAGCGTGTGCTGCGTTAACGGTTAAAGTTACGCAAAATCATGTATGATCGAATTGTTCGTCTTAAAAAAGTTGAAAAAAAGTTCGCAATCTACATCTACATGTACATATATCTATTAAGGTTCAAATTTTATGACTATTTTTATGGTAATCAAAATTGTTCTAAAATAATGCATTATTTGCGACGGTGTTTAAATTAAGATGGTGTTAATATTTGTCTAAGTAAATTAATTATTCATCACAAGTATTTAATTTTGAATGAAATCGCCCTTTGCTTTATTTGATTTCAACCAATAACTTAGAAGATATCCTAGTTTTAAGATATAATATTATTATTATTAAGCACCGCGCAAGGCGTGCGTGCGTGGACAGAATGCGGGGTAGCGAGGTCAGATGGCATGATATATTAGCACTGTAGGTATGATTGTTTGTTTTAATAGTTTTCAAGTGCTTCTTGGATTATTAAAAAAAGTTACAGTTCCTCTAGAATGTTATTATAGTTCCCTATGACCCACTCCCTCTTACGAGACGCAGAAGAAGTTGCGCGGGTCAGCTAGTGTTAATAAATAGTTGAGGATATATTTTTGTCTGAGTTAGTTATTCCCTGAGCTCTTTTATCATAAGAGTCAGGAAAGATTGGGCCTCTCTTTTAAAGTCAGTGTAATCTGAACGTTTTTCATGTAAAATTTTGCTGCGTGTATGTGATGTTTTATAATTTTTTAGCTTTTTACTTAGCTTTCACATTTTTGTGTATATTATATTGATTATCCGACAGTAGAGCACCTTGCAATAGCGCGTTCGCTCTAAAACAAATAACATATTTGTAACCTACGCATAGATACTGTAGACTGTAGATAGAAAGCAAGTCAACCAATTTTAAGCAAGTTTTACGTTTCTCAACCAAGGACGGAATAAATTGGCTGTCATTATTAGATGATTTAAGGTTAATACATCACTTGCAAACTTCGTGCTTAACAGATTTTGTAACAAACAGAAAAACCTGAAATAAATTCGTTTAGTTCTAAATTCAAACTTGGAATCTTATAAATCTGAACTGAAAGAATAACGCAGAAAAAAAGCTTTAAAATTTAAAAAATTGACTTATATCCATTGATATAAAAAACCCTAGATGCACAGTCCCGAACAAAACTGACACTCAAAAGTGTCCCTAATTTCTTTTAAGTATTTATAGATATGGTAAAAACATATGTCTTTGCATATCCAACCTTAAGTGCAAGACTTATAGTTGTTTTTACAAAGCAATGTACGAAAATAAGTAAAATTGACAGTGACGCGGCCGACGCGATTCTATTTGAAATGAGTGTACAATTTAAAATTGTGCACTCATTTTTGGAGGACGTTTTTGACACACTGATTGTGTATCTTGGGTTTTTTATATCAATGCTTATATTGCATTTCTTTTGATATCGCTTGTATCGCAACGAGTCAACTGAATTGATATTGCTAATACTGCAGACCGATTAACTGATCTCAATAGGAATTCTCGAACGCAGAGGATCTTAATGTGGCGAAACGTTTTTTTTAGGTTTGCTGTGATAATTCTTTTAAACGTAAACCGATTTTGAAGAAATGTTATGTGTGAACTTATTTACATTTAATCAAGTTCTGACAATAGGCTCCGGGAGATTAGATTTTTTTGCAGTATCAGGTATTGCATTTGAATAACAATCGACGACATTTAATCACTTTTCCATGGACATTTCCAAATGCAGTATCCTGTTTATATAAAAATGCTGATTTTGGAGATCTGATATGTATAGTACGCACCGTCTAACCAATTTGATCATAGAACGTCGATTGCTGTTTCTTAAGGAACTTAAACTGATTTACATACGCATTTTATATCTGTTTTTTCTGTAACTTTGAAAGAAAATGGCCATAATTAATAAATTGGTGACATTTACTAAGAAACAAAAATTAATTTCCTAGCTGAATGCTTCATGCCCAAATTCGTTTTAAATTAAAATATGAAGGATACAAATGATTAAAAAGCTTCGTTCCGAGATTGCATTTCGACAATTAACGCATTAAGACTTCTCTCGCCAATAAAGAGCAACTCTTAATTAACAGTCCCTGTTAAAAATTGAGTACAAATTCAAGTAGCAAATCCCTCCCTCGCTAGGGGCTCTAGTGAATGGTCTGTAATATTTTAGTTTGCTTGAAACAAAAACGCGTCTTGAAGGCCGAGGGGTTGAAGAGCTGTCACGTAGACACAATAAGCCTTTTAATTCGATTCGTCAAGACGGACGCAGGAGACAAAGGCCCGGAGTTATCATTCAATGGGGCACTCTTACCTTCCTTATTACTTCGACTCGGTTTTCTTTTGAGGTGTTACTTGTACACACGAGAGAACTGCCTGAGATTATCTTGAGATATCGTACAAATTTTATATTGGGATAAAAAAATATAAATTTTTACATTACATTCTTTACGACCTGCCTGCAAAATATATGCGGGATATATTAGTTTTGTTTTATATGTTTTTTATCAAAAACAATATTTCAGATTATATTATATATGTATTTTTGTATTTAAAACTAGCTGTTGCCAGCGACTTCGTCCGCGCGGACTTCGTTTACTCCGCACTGCTCCTCCCCCGTAGGTGATAGCGTGATAATATGTAGCCTATATGTTGACCCGACCTGTTAGTAATCTTCGTGCAAAATTTGAAGTAAATCCATGCAGTATTTTTTGACCTTTTTTACCTCGGACATACATACAGACCAACAGACAAAAATTCTAAAAACTATATTTTTGGCTTTGATATCGATTATAGATCACGCCCCAAGTATTCTTTTAAAAAAATATTCAATGTACAGTTTTGACTTTCCTTCGATTTTATTATATGTATAGATAATATAAACCAGATAAAATGGAAATAAGTCCCACGGCCCACGGGGGCAAAATGCTACAAACTGCTAGTATTTTAAGGATTTCATTTTCACATATGAGTATATTTTTGTGGTGCGTTGCTATCCTTATGGCGGGATCTTGATGCCACATGCATAATTTTACCAGCTACCTTACCTTCCAAACCAGAACACAACAGTGACAAACAGTAACGCTATTGTGGCAGGAACAGGTAAACGAGATAATGCGGAACACTACCGCTTAGTAGCCGTGATGGTAGTGACTCACATAGTCATCGTTCGCCTCTTGCGAACTGGCTGGTAGAATGGCAGATGGTCTACTCTTCAAAGGGAGCCCGGGCCAATACGAGGCTTCTATGTTTAACTTTTACTTATTCCAATAACACCAATATACCAAAAGCAAATATAATTTAATGCTAACATTCGAATATAAACGGACACTATTTTGCCATAATTCAAAGGGATTTCAATGAAAGATTCCAGTTAGTTTGGTTTTTCTGATATTTTTAACAATCATTGTCATATTTCAATCATTTACACAAAACTTTAAGGGATTATACACTTAAACCTTCCTGATGAAACACTCTATATATGTACATTAGTAGAAACTGCAGATAAATCCATTCGGTAGTTCTTAATTTTATCGCGATAAAAAGATAGACAAACAGATACCTCGGGGAATTTGTTTTATAATATAATGTATTGATAACTTCAGCTTTCGTTACTAATTTATTGAAATAATAATTCTAAGATTTGGTTAATTTTAGCGACAAGTAATTGAAGTAAGTCTTAAGATATGTTGGCGTTAATAATATCTTGTGGAACGGTTTTCGTAGTGCACTTGATCCCGTTTGCTTCCGTGACCCGACTGCCGATTTAGAGCTAACAACTTTATTTGTTGCCACCACTCTTTTAAACCTCTCCACATATATATTTTTTTGCAAATTGTTTTCAGTAACAAATGTCGTACTATATTTTGTTTCAAAAATTTAGAGTAACTTGTATCTTGATAGCAAGTGGCGGTATTTAGCAGCAGAACACAGAAAAAGTGCAGCAAAATGAGTGGGCTGGAGCCTAAGGCGGCAAATTCAGGACCAAACTTTTTTTTATATCTTGTAAAAGTTAAAAAGATACCTAAATGAATTAAGTCTATACAAATAATGTAATTCGTTTCGTTTAACATTTAGATATTTTTTTCTAAACTTCACGTAGTCGTGTTTGCTGTCGTTGCGGGAATGAGTGTGCCTGGCGTACTCTACCTAATAATCTACATTAATAAGGCGTTATTAATATATTCGCAATCATTCGAAAAGATAGTGTAATTTGGTGGTAGTGCATAAATCTTCAAGTTAACATAAAGTATCGAATTGTAGAGGTACATATGCTGCAAATTTTTGATCCGCCACTGTGTGGAAGAAGTTGATATTTAATAATTGTTGTCCTTCTTCAAGTATTCAGTTTAATAATACCGTAACATGACAATGACTGCAAATTTATAGGTGAAATATAATTGGCAATAAATATCTGTCTCCAGCTCGCTCAAGACAAGCAGAGTGATTTTATCGACTCGTTTTCTCGTCGTTTACACACATAACTAGACTTAATACTTCAAAAGTAGAGGTAATAATAATTCATTTATTTTTCTGCAGCCGTTTTGTCTACCGTCTAGTAGGTATATGTCGCTGTAATCACATCGTTTTTAGAACTTCGTTAAGATATAATTGTTTTACTTGTATAATCGCAATAACAACGAAATTAAGAGCGCTTATGATTACGAACAAATTAAATGTCGCTATGTTATAATGCCAAAAAATATAATATCGATGTCTGCTAAGAGTCACATTGGTTTGCATACTGGTGATTTTAATTTCTATGACGATTTTATTTTTTGGCATGTATATTAAAATAACTGAGATTTTAATCGGTGTTGACAAATAATTCTTCTCTCGCGTGCAATATATCACACGCTGTTTACCTTTGGTCAATTGGTCGGTGTGTTCGACATAGATCAAAAGATACTGTTTCATTGCCGAGATCAAACGAGATTAAAACAGATTTATCAAGATTTTTGACGAAAACAGTAAGTATCCGAATAGAGGTGTGTTATCAAGCACAAGCTTGGATGAACACATTAAGCTGTCAATTTGACTTACCATATAAGCAAGTTACTGTAATTAAGGTTGGAAAAATACGTTAATGGGGATCAATTGTGTAAATAGGTCGAATCTACCACAATTCACATTAGTGATACATGGCCTATCGCGCTATCGTGTGTTCTCACTTTACACACATTTTAATCAAGACCGGTAAATCCGTTTCTGAGTTTTATGCAGAATAGAGATAGATCGATAAAAAATTTCAAAACTGTAGAATTACATGTACAATTACTGTCAAGTCATAAAACGAACACTTACTAACATTTTAATATAAGATAAGACAGTACTAATTCATTTAGTACGGTCTGTCTCTGTTGGGCACCAAACTCCGATCTCGTAAAGATCGGTGTCGTTAGACTTACTTATACGATAAATACTCGACCAACGAGGAAGTCAAATAAAAAGTACGCTACTAATACAAGTGAGTTTCATTAAATTATTTAATATATCGTTGCACTAATACCCTAATTCCATAATAAAACCTAATGTTTATCATCCATCTTAATTTTAGTGAGCAGTCATCGCCCCATGAATCTCTATTGTAATTAACATTCGTGGACCATTAGTATAATGAACGTGTTCTCTTTTCGAGATGTTGCTGCTATATTTGCATTGCGATACGAACATGTTAAACTAATTATAGAATTAGTAATATTACAATATCTCCTTTGGTTTGTTGTAGTAGTGTTTAGCCTTTTCGGCTGTTAACCAAAAAGTATTGGGTAAGTAGGATTCTTATTGACAAAAATCAGGTAGTTATCCGGTTATAAAAACGCAAAAACTTTGTACCTCTTTTTACGAGAATCACGGAAGAATATGAAATTTGGTACAGTAAAAGTTTGCACGGTAAAAGTTTACACGAAAGCTAATATTTTTTTAGTTAAAACTAGGTGATGATCACTTGTACTTTAATTTCACTACAAATATAGAAAAATAATTTTAAATTAATCGACCGGTTTCGCTTTTTAAAGCATCACTCTTTAAGAATAAAGACTATTACGTCCTGAAGATGCTTTAAAATTGAAACCGGTCGATTATTTAAAATTATTTGTCTATATTTGTAGTGAAATTAAAGGGCAAGTGATCATAATCTAGCTTTAACTAATAACAATAGAATTTCACAAAGTGCCGGCCATTGAAATTGTAAAATCTAATATTTTATATCATGTGTATTAAAAAAACTATTAATGAAAAAAAAAAACAGTAGCAGTCGTGGGACTGCCGATAGAAGTGAAAACGGAACTATTAAGTTGAGAGTAATTAAAACTATATTTATTTATTTATTTATTTTATTTATTTATTTATTAAGGAAAACATACAGCTTACTATAACACATGTGATTACAATCATTTTTAGGTTAGTTCATAAGCCAAAAAAGTTTTCACCACTAGTTAATACAGCGTGTGTGCTATAGAAATAAAAAGAATACAAAATCGAAAATGAAAAAAAAACACAATAATTACTAAAAAAACTACTATTAATTTTGATACGTTAAATAATAATGTTATGTATAAATATTAATACTTTCGTTATGTTATTTAACAAAGTTTTTGATCATGTACTACTTTTTTAACAAGAGATACATACATTTTTAGTTTATAATAAAATATATCAATGTGAGAATAATATTTATTATATGTATTACAAGCTCTTATTAAGAACCGATTCTGGGCATACTTAGTTCGGCAAATAGGGACATAAAACACCATTTTGGAGCGAACAGTCAGACGAGGACAATTAAACAGAATGCGTGCGAGGAGTAAAGGAGAGTCTATATAATTATTTATTATTTTAAATAAGAAAATTTGGTCTCTATGTTCACGGCGCAACTCTAACGACACAGGTTGTGATTTGATTCGGTTACCAAATATATAATTTAACCTTCGAAGAAATTTATTTTGAATTGCTTCTATTTGATTCTTATATACCATGTATATGGGATTCCAAATAATGGATGCATACTCTAGATTACTTCTGACTAACGAGTTATATAAAATATAATATGTTTTAATATTCTTAAAATCTTTACACTGTCGAAAGACAAATCCTAACATTTTGTAAGCTTTAGCAGTAATTTTGTTAATGTGAGACGCAAAAGAAAGCTCACTATCTAGAAGCACCCCTAGATCTTTCACCTCAGTCACTTTTTTTAGAATTTTGTTATTTAAAGTATAATCATAATCAATTTTATTCGTTTTACGAGAAAATGTTATAGAATAGCATTTTTGAATATTTAATTTTAAGTTATAATTAATGCAAAACTGATGAAAATTAGCTAAATCATTTTGAAATAATATGCAATCGTCGATGGATTTTATAATGGAAAAAATTTTTGTATCATCTGCGTATAGTATAATTTTAGAATTTTGAAAGCAATTGATCACTGAATTAATAAAAATATTAAAAAGCAATGGACCGAGGTGGGAACCCTGAGGTACACCAGAAGTTATGGGTACAAAGCTAGAAGTATAACCTTTTACTGCTACTGCCTGAGATCTGTCACGTAAATAAGATATTAACCACCTCAGTAAATCGCCGTGTATACCAATACTTTCAAGCCTTTTAATAAGCAGATTATGGTCAATTTTATCAAACGCTTTTGAAAAATCAGTGTACACGGCGTCCACCTGGTATCCCTTATCCATAGCTTCTAGAACCACATCAAGAAATTCACACAGGTTGGATTCAGTAGAGCGGCCGCGAACAAAACCATGTTGATTGCAAGAAATTAGTGGCTTTATTACTGAAAATAATGAATCATAGACTATTTTTTCAAAAAGTTTTGGTATTACTGATAATTTAGAGATACCACGGTAGTTTGTAATATTATGCTTGTCTCCGTTTTTAAAAATAGGTACTATAATAGATTTTTTCCAAATTGGAGGCATAATGCCATTTTTTAGTGAAAGATTGAATAAAATAGACAGTGGCTCAGCCAACTGTCTTCTGCACTGCTTTAAAAATATTGGATGAATTCCGTCTGGCCCGGGACCTTTATTTGTATCAATATTTCTTAAATATTTATCAACAATTTGTTCGTTAATAATTACTGTACTAATAACACAATCATTATTTTCATTACAGTTGTCAATGTAAGTATTTTGGTTTGGCTCAAAGACCGAAAGAAAAAATGAATTAAAACAGTCTGCAATATCCTGACCGTGCGTGACATGAATGTTATCTAAATAAAGTGCATTAGGAATATCACTGACATTACGTTTTGATTTCATATATGTCCAAAATTTTTTTGAGCTTAATGATATATTTTCCTCAGTGCGATTTATAAATAGTTCATAGCACGTTATTTCTAATGATTTCACTTCTTTACGTAATTCCGAATACTGATGATAATCATTTATTCTACCATATGTTTTCCATCTCCTATGCAATTTCATTTTTTTATTTATTGTTTTTATTAAATTTTTATTGAACCAAATTGGATATTTAGCATGTTTGTAAATATACCTAGTAGGAACATTATCATCAATTATTTTATTAATAATATTATAAAAAGTGTTTACTGCTAATTCTACATCATCAGTTGGCAATTGTACTTCCCAATCAATTTTTGCCAGATCGTTATTAATTTTATTATAATCTGCAGCATGAAAACGACGCACAACACGTGCTGCTGGACGTAAGTTTTGCAGATTAATATCAATACCAACGTCAATGCACAAAGAGGGGTGGTGAGCATCCTCTGGTAATGACAAGGGATTCACACGATATACTGTACAAGGTATATCAGATATTATAAGATCTAGTTGCCTATTGTTTATATTACGTATAGAGTTATATTGAGAAAAACCATTAAAACACAAAAACGTGAACAACTGTGAGGTTAGTATATCTTCCTGGGTATTTTCCAATATCAACGAGTTATTCATAGAAATAGTCACCGACGACCACTTAGCCTGTCTTATATTAAAATCTCCTACAATTAAAAACCTATCATCGGGGTAATTTAACTTTAAATCAGATATATGTTCATATAAAGCAAGTTCTGCTAAATGTTGGTTTTGATTTTGAGGAAAGTAACAACAATATAACCTTAACAAACATGTCGATGGTGCCTTTTTTAGTAAAATATGAACGCAGGTTACATCAGCATCATATAAGGAAGGCAAAGGAATTAATCTAAGCATACTCACATTAATACCACGACGGATGGCTATCAAGGTACCACCTCCCTTGGTACTGTTTAGTTGATTATAATTGCGATCCGTTCGGTAAACACTATACCGCGAGTCAAATAATTCCGCATCAAAAATGCCCGGTAATAACCATGTTTCGCTTAAGCAAATAATGTCATAGTCTACATTTAATATGTTGCTGTAGAACATTTTAGTTTTCGACCGTAATCCACGCACATTCTGATAAAAAATGTTAAGAGCCATTGTTAAATGGAGTATAGAACTTATACGTGTGATTAATAACTATGAGATTTTTTACAACAACTGTAGTCCGAGATGCTGGCTCCAAGAGTAAGAGCATTATATTATAAGCCCAACCAAATATCATTAAAAAATAAATAATATTTTTTAAAATATTTTTAAAATTATCCACATACCGATCATAAAAATTAAAACAATCCAATATATATTTTAAACAGTAAATAATCCCGCTTGTAATACATAATAAATGAAGTAAATAAAGAATAATTACATGACATGAAAAATTATTACTCATATAATTTTGTTTAAAGATTCAGCTGAAGTTATATGAATGATAGGCGATTGTTCGTTACGCCTTACCATTATGGTGCAGTTTCGAACCCAGCAAAAGGTATATCCTTTTTCTTTAGCAATTATTTTCGCCTTTTTAAGGAGAATTTTATTTTCCGGGGAAAGATGATCATTAAAATAAATTCTATTATTAGTCTGAGCACCCGTAATACCGATGTCATTCCCAGTACAATTTTTGATCTTACGTAGTAATGACAAAAAATCATCTTTCTTGTACCTTGACTGCATTTTTAGAATAATGGGCCTAATATAATGATCAGAAGTATCATTTTTGACAGCTACTCTCGTTACAAAGTCGACGTCAGTATCAAAGTTTAAGGTATAACCACATTTAGAAGCTAAATTTTTGATTATTTGATTCAGATTTTCTCCTTTTTTTTGGGGGATACCATTAATTTGAATATTCGAACGGCGGACCCATTGATCATTCCTATTACTATTCTCTGTAAATTCCTTCATTTTAGATTTATATTCTTCGAGTTCCATTTTTATGTTATCCAACTTGCTGACCTCCTTATCTAATTCATTTAATCTCTCCGTAACAGAGGTTATAGAAGATTCCACTGATTTTATTTTTGTTGACCAAAAATTTACAGAGTCTGAAAGTTTCTTAAGCTCATCAGTAATTAGAGATTTAAATGATTCTATTGTAGATTGTAAACCATTGAAACGATCATCAAAATAGGAAATCAATGACTTGGCGTCGGTCTGAATATGTGACTGAGACTGAGATGAGTCGACATTGGTATGGCCTGAGCTAGAAGTTAATCTCGGGCTGTTATTACATTTTTTAGATTGTTTACACGTCGGGCATTTCCACTTTGCTTTATTCATAGGAAGAATTTTTTTGAAGTCGGTTTCATTTATATTAACACATAAGTAATGATAAATCCCTTGACAGGCAGAACACTTCATCAAATCATCAGTTTTCAAATCTTTCATACATTGCTTACATTCCATTGTTATAAATTATCTTATTTTGTTGTAGACGGTAGATATCGGCACAGTACTAAACTTGTACTGCAATTGATGCAATCCTAGCGTCCAAAAGGATTTAAGCGCCGTGTATTTAACGTCACTTACGCGTTTATCTGAGTAGCTGAACAAACACTGCACTTGAAATAATTTAACGTTTGTAATTGTATTAAATTATGAATTTTAGTGTTAATCACTGTATTAATTCCAGTTACACTTCTTTATTAATTTACTATATGGTCCATTTCAACACTATTTAGCTAAATTCGTTGTAGAAACCAAACTGTTCTGAATTATAATGAATTTTTTATTTCAACGATAGAAATTGTGACATGCACACACCGTAGTTCGTTCGCGTATATGCAAAACATAGCTATAGATATACTATTATCATTAGCATGTCGGTGACGCGAACCGAGGATTTTACCCTCTACCAAAACGCTCAACGCGCCTAAAGAAGTTTTCACTTCAAAAATACATATTTCACCATTGACATAAAAAACCCTAGATGCACAGTCCCGAACAAAACTGACACTCAAAAGTGTCCCTAATTTCTTTTAAGTAGTTATAAATATGGCAAAAACATATGTCTTTGCATATCCAACCTTAAGTGCAAGACTTATAGTTGTTTTTACAAAGCAATGTACGAAAATAAATAAAATTGACAGTGGCTGACGCGATTCTATTTGAAATGAGTGCACAATTTAAAATTGTGCGCTCATTTTTGGAGGACGTTTTTGACACACTGATTGTGTATCTTGGGTTTTTTATATCAATGTATTTCACAAACTAATATTTATTTGATAATTCATATAAGTTAAGATTACGGTAGTAACTATTATATAATCCGTGGTTTAAGTCTGTTGTCAAACTCACATAGATTTTATTGTTTATTCTGTGGCTAACCGAAGTCATAGAATTATGAAAGAATTTTGACCAAAGGGCGACCATTAGTTAACATATTAACACGTGAAGCAAAAATGTTGTATCCCTTTTTATGAGAATTACGCAAACGAAGGAATATGATATTCAGCGCAGTTTAAATTTACATGGTGAAGGAGTGCAGAAATTTAATATTTTTATATAATATGCATTAGAAACACATTAAATTAATAAAAAATAATATTTTCTACACTATAATCATTCATTTGGCACATATTATCTTACACAAATTTGAATTAAAATTAAACAAAAAATAATCTGTATACAATTACGGTGGAGTTCCGACCAGGGAGCAATCGCTAATATTTGGAATTTGTTAATTCTTTCAATGAGTCACAGTTATATATGTATAAATTATATGCAGTATTGGGGATTGCCATCTATTATGCAAGTGCCGTAATACATAATTATTACAATATTTTTATAGTATCTTCAAGACTGTATCCCCGAAGAGTTAGGCAGAGGTACAAAAAGTGCACCCATGACTACCCGAAGATACTTACTCCCACAATGTGAGAGGTGGTAAGCCTATTGTCAACCGGGTACTTATTCAACCCTGGGCAACATTATTTTTATCAGAAAACTAAAAAAAAAACTTTTTTAGATTGCCCGACCCGGGGATCGAACACGGGACCTCATGTCAACACCAATACCGGACCACTAGATCGCATAGGAAATTAATAATAGTTTTATAATATTACAATAATTAGTATGTTTGAAATCAATTTATATAAATTTACTAGCGGCGCGTTACGTGCTTCGCTACGTATCGCCATTTATTGAATTCATTTGTTACAAAAAATTTGATAAATGAAGAACCGCTCTACCGATTTTGTGCAAATTTTACATAAACTATCTTCTAAATATTCCGAACAAAGCCTAAACATTTGGTTTGGATAGGTGAGCCCTTTCTTGAGTTATAAAATTATAACGGAAAAGAGCATTTATATATATATATATATATATATATATATATATATATATATATATATATATATATATATATATATATATATGACGGCGTCCGCGTCGTCAAATGCAAGAATATTGTAAAGTGTAAAAAA
The DNA here is from genome assembly GCA_036924255.1 of Apodemia mormo. NCBI lineage: Eukaryota > Metazoa > Arthropoda > Insecta > Lepidoptera > Riodinidae > Apodemia > Apodemia mormo. Next base: position 13,120,432 of record JAUPFN010000005.1, read on the forward strand.
CAAATGCACGGCCTGGGCCGGCAAGCGCATCGTTCGATATCCCTACTACTCAACTTGTTTTGCTACCTGTATAAAAGGCTCTGAGCGCCCGCCGATGAGGCAGTCTAGGCCACGTCTAGGCTCTGGCGTGGCTCGGTACACTTGTTGTATCTTGCTAGTAGCTTATCCTTGACTCTCGGATAATTAATTTGTGCAAACAAGTTAATCATTATTGTCAACTATAAATTAGTCGCAGTACAATTTATAATGGACTATCTATTGCTTAAATTATGTAATAAGGAATAATTAAGTTACTTGGAATTGTTAAACAAGAACTAGTCATTAAATAATGGAAAGCTATAATAGTGATCTTATGTTATTTTTGATATTTGATACAAGTTGAACAAAATACAAAGAGTTGTTATATCACCACATCCTCATTTTATTTATCGTATCTGACCCACTTCCTACATATATATATATATATATATATATATATATATATATATATATATATATATATATATATATATATATATATATATATATATATATTGGCAATGTTAGTATCAAGCATGTATTATCGTTGAAAATCTTTTTGTATACGCTATACGTATATGTAAACAAAGGTACTTATTGTTTGTTTTTAAATCGTACATATACGTTTTTACCGAGAAACGTAATGTGGTTTCTAGTCGTGCGAAATGTCGGTTGTGCTCGGACGTTCGAGACAATTGACAGCTCGCGACGATAATATAAAATCGCTTCCTTTTTTTCCCTAACGTCTTTTACACTGTCCGAGTAGGTATATTAATTAATTTATAATCCATACTATCAATCCATCCATCTACTAAATAAAATTATAAATGCTAAAGTCTGTCTGTCAGTTACGCTTTCACGGCTAAGCCTTTGAATCGATCTGAATGAATTTGAAATGAATCGATTTTGATGAAAAAAGCATGGATTTAGTTGAATTTTTGGGGTCAAACATAGATTTACATAGATTTTGTTTTTTAAAAATCAAACCCTAAAGGGCTGAAATAGGGGTTAAAAGTTTGTATTAAAAAACTACATGGACGACATGTTAATCCAGCCGTGGGTGAAACTGTGCAGGTCAGATATTTTTTTTAAGAGTGAGCTTGCACTTTTCTTAAATAAAAAAGTATTTTTCAAAATCAAATCCAAAATAACTTTTCGATATGCGGAGAGTAAATGAAACTATTTTTGTACCGCCGTTAGCAACGAAACTAAAGACTTAATGGAATGAGATAATCTTCGCATTTATTTATTTATTTATTTAACTCTTCATGTACAAAAAAAAAACATATCTGTACACAAGTATTATATAAATTACACTATGTACAAAGGTGTGCTTATCTCTTTAAGAGATCTCTTCCAGCAAAAGGCACCCTGAACTAATACAAGGCTTACGAATTTTAAGCAAAATAATCAAACGCAAAAATTACCACAAAAATATCGGCCTGATAATATCGCATTAATCAAAATAATTAAATGACCGTTAAATCACGCTAATTGCGATCTTATAGCTCTTTTGTTTTTATTTGCGGTACAATTTTTTGTTACGAAAATTGCTGAGCATTTTCCTTTGAATAGAATTCCTTTATTTGTAGCCGCCTGTTAACAAATAGCAGCACAACAAAGACTGTTTAAAAGTTACAACCATAATAAATTATAATGAAAATCATAAAAAACATTGTTTGTGTTTAGATTAAGGCTTAGTTTTATCATTTAATCGGAATATTGTATATTAAACCCGGGCACATATTTTTTAGATATAATTTTTAAAAACAATCTTATTGCTAAACCATAGAGGGTATGCCTCTTATATACAGTTAAACGGAATATTGTAATAACGCACAAAAATATTTTTGATTTTATCTACAAAAAAATTAATTTATAAAAAAAATCTCTTTTTACTAAACCATAACCGTGATACCCTGTACAATAAAATTAATTGTACCATAGCGGTGACACCCTGTACAATTAAATTAATTGCACCATAGAAATATCAAGCTAGGGTACATAAATACTTCTCATGACTCCTTTTTTACAAAAAAGTGGATTTATAAAAAAAAAAACTCTTTCTATTAAACCATAGCGGTGATAACCGTACGATACAACTATTTGTACCATAGAAATATCGAGCGAGGGTATATAAATATTTCTCATGACTTTTCTTTTATCTTATAAAAAAAGCTCTTTCTATTAAACCATAGCGATGATACCCCTTACGATACAATTAATTGTACCATAGATATATCGAGCCAGGGTACATAAATATTTCTCATGACTCCCCTTTTACAAAAAAGTGGATTTATAAAAAAACTCTTTCTATTAAACCACAGCGGTGATACCCCGTACGATACAATTAACTGTACCATAGAAATATCGAGCCAAGGTACATAAATATTTCTCATGACTCCCCTTTTACAAAAACTTTGATTTATAAAAAAACTCTTTCTATTAAACCATAGCGGTGATACCCCGTACGATACAATTAATTGTACCATAGAAATATTAAGCCAGGGCACATTAATATTTCTCATTAGTCATTGTCTCTCATTAGTCATTAATATTTGTCATAAGAGTAATACTCTTCTTTTATAAGAAAGTGAATTTACAAAAAAACTCTTTCCATTAAACCATAGCGGTGACACTCCTTACTATAAAATTAATTGTACCATAGAAATATTGAGTCAGGGCACATAAATATTTCTCATGACTCTTCTTTTATAAAAAGATTGATTTATAAAAAAATCTCTTTCTACTAACCACTGTCTTGATACTCCGCATGATACAATTATTTATACCATAGAAATATTGAACCGGAGCACAGAAATATTTCCCATGACTCTCCTTTAAAAAAAAAAGTGGATTTAAATAATTAATGCTTTTTTCAATTTATTAATTTATCTGTCATGAGCGTATTCAGCGTATTGGGAATAGGGCAAAAGTAAATAAACTCGAAAGTAGTAGCAATTAAAATTTATACATGTGCCGTTACATCTTTGCCATCTGGATGTCTACGTCTATTAGCGTTAATAATCGTTTGGCATATTATTAGTTTATTGTTTTATCATATACTAGCTTTACTCACGACTTAGTTCGCGAGACTCAAAATCATAATTTCTTACTTAACTTATATATATATATATATATATATATATATATATATATATATATATATATATATATATATACCAACCGATATACCGACCGCCCCGTAGGTTGACTACACAATCAACGAGGCTCGGGTTCGATCCCCGACGGGGACATTTGTGTGATGAGCATAAATGTTTGTATTTCCGGGTTTGGGTGTATATTAAATATATTCTAGTATTTATATATGTATTTCTATGTATAAGTATCGTTGACTAACACCCATAACACAAACAAATAATTTGCTAATTTTGGGGTTAGATTAGTAAGTGTAATTTGTCCCGTGAATATTTATTATTATTATATACATATATGTATACACACACACACACACAAATGTATAATATTTAAGACAGTAGAAAGACAGTAGAAATAAACCATGTTGCACGGTTTTATAGTATCGAATGAGATAAGAAGGTTTAAAAATTGCCCTTGAAGTAATTTTATTTCATCGGTTACGTATCTCTATATTTCTGGATGTAAATGCAAGCTACACTAACAAACTACGAAATTATCTTGAAAGGCGTAGGTATCCATTTAATCCGTGATATTTGTGTTACGATTATTTTCCCTTATTTGTGCAATTTTCTGTGAAATCGTCTTTAATCTATTCTATACATATAATAAAATCGTAGGAAAGTCAAAACTGTACATTGATTATTTTTTAAAAAGAATACTTGGGGCGTGATCTACAATCGATATCGAAGCCAAAAATATAGTTTTTAGAATTTTTGTCTGTTTGTCTGTATGTATGTCCGGGGTAAACTCAAAAAGTACTGCATGGATTTACTTCAAATTTTGCATGAATATTACTAACAGTTCAGGTCAACATAATACCTACATATTATCACGCTATCATCTACGGGGGAGGAGCAGTGCGGAGTAAACGAAGTCCGCGCGAAGTCGCTGGCAAAAGCTAGTTATCAAATAAATAAATATTATACATAGTGCGGACGACACTATCAGATTAATATTAGACGTGGCTTTCACTTTAAAAAATCGTTATAATTAAATTATTGTTTTTACTCAAAATTAAATAAAAAAAATTCATATAAACTTATTAATATGTCTTACAAAACTTGGAAGACCCTTTATAAAACTTATTCACTAACCTTAAACGTAACTCATGATATTTTATAATTTACCATAAGACTGTTTTGGTTGGCGTAATACCAGACTGCAAGCGAAGGAATTACAATTTCATTGATGTGCGAACGTAGAACTAGATTATTTATGAACGAATTACATCGAAATGACAATGTTTAGTAAATAGAATATACAGTCACACTGGTAAAAAACCCTACATACTTACATACAGTACTCGATCGTACAGCACATCATACAGTACTCGATTATGATACCGAATATGTAAAACATTACGTCTTAGACTTTGACATAATTATCCAAGAAAAATGTTAAATGCGAACACCTACTTACGCTGCATAGAAGTTCATTGTTTACAACAGCGATTTACCAAACTCGCGCCTAGATTCTTTAATTTAACGTACGGTAACCACATATTTTGAATACTACTACATTAATTTCGTTCAGATTTACTACGTTGTTAAGTTATATTCTCATTTTATTATATTTTTATTGTTTACTTATAATTATGACTATTAGCCACAGTGTCCTTGAATATGTACAATATTTTATCAGTCAACCTGTACAAGACTGTGCGGAAATTTTGAATTCGACTATATTATCGTTCTAAGCCATTGAGTTTCTTGGGTTAATTTGGTTGTATACGGCAAAGACCTACTTTTTGTAGATCTTTGGTATATGGTCTAAAAATATTTCTAAGGCGCTATATCGTTTAAGTTTTAGAAAAAAGACAAGCTCGTTGGATTTTTTCAGTTGAATCTTCTCAATGTGTGGCCGCATTTCCGACCCAATAGTGGTTTAAAAAAAAGTGTTGACGCGTCAAAATAACTTGTAAAAAGTTTTATCGAATAAAGTACTTTTGATTTCTGATTTATGAAAAGTGAATAACGTCTTCAGTAGTCTGTATATTATTAAATCAATACGTAGAGACTTCAATATATGTAATAGATATGTAGCATTAAGTGTGGAAAAAGTATCTTTGATGTAGACACAGGAAGTGGCTGTCTCCGGCCCTATTGTCCATCGGCGGCGCTTACTGTGGTCACCCTATTTTCATTACCTAAATGTTTTTTTATAAGGCATTCTCATCACAATAGTGTACGATTGTGTAATGGTGTATGTTGTAAGCTTTGATCTTCAGGATGCATAACTGTCACTTCCGAGATGACGCAATATCTTCCATTCATCATTGATCCGCCTCATTGACTCAGTGGTTAGCAATCCTGAATGCGCAATTGTTGGGGCTTAGGTTCGATTCCGGAATGGGGCACATTTATGTGATGAACACATTTATGTGTACTGTCGATTTGGGTATTTATTAATCTATTTAAGTATTTATATATGTATTCCAGTGTATTAGTACCGTTCATAAGGCCAATATCATAAGCAAATGATTTGCTTACTTTGGGGTTTTATGGATTCGTTTGATTTGTGTATTTACCCCGTGTTGGTTCGGGCCTTCTTTGATGAATAGACCATCTGTCGTTCTGCCAGGCAGTTTGTAAGAGGCTAAATATTGGCTATGTGATTCACTACCATCGTGATGATTGGTGGTAGTATTCTGCATTGTCTCGCCCGGGTCTGGTACCACCGCCTTACCTATTTCATGCCACAACAACGTTAGTGCTTGTGACAGTTGTATTCGAGTTTGAAGGGAAGATATCCTATACATTTATGCATGCAACATAAGTGTACCAAGACCCCATCAATGGGATAGCAATGCTCCATTAACATCTTTGGTGTCTATAGGCGATGATTGTCCATAACCATAACGAGAACCATCTGCTTCTTTGCATCAGGATGGAAAGAGTCAACCATCGCATATAGACACAGACGCTGTTAACGGTGCGGTGCTATCTTGTCGCGAGGTTTAATGCCACATGAATAAATTTATCGGCTACTTTACCCTTCAAACCGGAACACAACAGTGACAAGCACTGACGCTATTACGGCAGGAATAGGTAAGGCGGTGGTACCAGACCCGGGCGAGACAATGCATATTGTATAGCCAATCGTTCGCCTCTTACAAACTGTCTGGCAGAACGGCAAATAGTCTATTCTTCAAAAGGAGCCCAAATCAACAACAAACCGCAAGGACTGGCACCAATTATTCTTTTCATATTTGTGCTCGTCACTGTTGTCTTCTGATATTTAGGATAAAGTTTCCGAACCTACGCATAGGGTATTATACCCCTGCCAGTATGGATAGCATTGCACCATTAACAATGTTGATATTTATATAGATGATGGTTATCTCTTTTCATTAGAAGAGCCATCGGTTTGTTTGTGTTGCCACTTTTAACCGACCGACTAATGTTAAGACTCCGCGTTGCAACTAAGACTTGTATTTTAAAGGAAAACTTAGAATAAACCTCAATAACATTTTTGTCTGACGTTGAGATCGAAACTGATGTCATGACTCACACATTAGATAACTGATTCTTTATATAATACTAGCTGACCCGGCAAACGTTGTTCTGCCTTATTAATTCTTTTTTTTTTCTATATTTTCTCACCTTTTAAACCTTTCCTGGATTTCAACAATTAAGTCAAAACCAAAATTAGCCAAATCAGTTCAGCCGTTCTCGACTTTTAGCGAGACTATAGAACAGCAATTGATTTTTATGTATAAGAAGATATAGATGTAACTTAAGATGTTTAAATGTATTCATATAACATGTTTAATGAACCAAAAAGAAAGCAATGGTTTACGTTTCCTCACATGGTATTATGACCTACTTCGCATATTTACAATAACGTGACTTTTGAATCGCAAAACAAAGTACAAATTACGAGAGTGCTTGCGCCTGTGTGCGTTGTTTAAGCTGGCATTTGGGATGTGTGCGTGCGCCTGAATTAGACGCGAAACTTTCAAAGTTTTCCCAAATTTCTGCCCCCCTTCGCTCTCTCCCGCAGGATCGATACGGGCGCTGAGCGAGTGAGCGCTGACTCGTATCTTGCCTGGAATATCGGACAACATTCCACTGCAATGCCGCTAATGTGTTAACCAACATTTAAATAAAAATTGTTAAAATTTATAAATAAATTTGTTTAAAAAAATTGAGTAAAATTATGAATAAACTACTTCGTAGTCTAGGGGTTAGCCTATTCGATTCAGATCGTAAGGTCTCGAGTTCAATTCTTGGGTCGGGAAAACTGTTATGGAGTTTTTTCGAGATTTTTCTTGAAAATCCAAAATATCAGTAGCAGCTTGGATTCTGATGGGTGATGTGTTACTATTCCCGTACCTCGGATGAGCACGTGAATCCGTCGGTTACTCATTATCAGGTAAGTGAAGTGTGGCGATGGGGATCACCACTCATCTTGTCAAACGACAAACCGCTGAATCGTGGTGAACCGGAAACCGGTCTATAGATGTTCAGTTTACTCTGCCTATCCCACAAGGGAATTGGGCGTGATGATACTTTTAAATTTGTTTAATGAATTATTTTAGAAGATAATTGATTGTTCGGCCTTGTTATGAAATACCGAATTAGGTGTAATGGCGATCTGAGAACAGAGATGATATTATTTCCACAACGGAATAAAATTTCAAGAATAATATTTAATTAAAAAATTGAAAGAGATAACCATTGCTTATAGACACCAAAGACGTTAACGGTATATAATAATATCCTTGTGGTGGGATGGTAATGCCATATGCATAGATTAACACATACCACCAACCTCCCTCCCAAGTTTGGTACCACTGTTTTACTTATTCCCGCCGCAATGACGTAAACTCTTTTTCACTTCCCTTTTCCAATTTGGGGGTAAGCTAGCCAGTAAACTTATGCATGTGGCATCACCATTACATACAAAAAGCAACATAACATTACATAGTAGTATCTTCACACCCGTATCCCCGAAGAGGTAGGCAGAGGTACAATAAGTACACCCACGATTAGCCGTAAATAATGTGACAGGTGGTAAGCCTATCGCCTAGTTTTTATCAGAAAACTGAAAAAACACATTTTAAATTGCCCGACCCGGAAATTAAGCCCGGGACCTCGTGCAGGCAACACCGACTCCGAACCATTAGACAACAGGCATCGAAATTATTGTTAGATTAGGTTAACTGGTATGTTGTTAAAATTAATTAATGTTTAACAGTTATTTATTTATGTTATATTATATCAGTAGTAGCTTATATACAATAAGTATTAGAAACAGCAAAAACGCAAAGCTGTCGAGTTAGCGACCAAAAAAACAAAAGTCCTCTGGAGTAGTTTTATAACTTTTAACAGTTATTATTATCATAAATCAAGGTAGCGAGCAAAAAGACGATCTCTCAAATATTATTAATAACATTATTATCCTATATGAAGTTATTGGTAATTTTAGTGATGCATAAAATTTTAACAGTATTTGATAATATAAATAACAGTTATTAATTGTTAAAAAAATTAGTACGAATTTAATATGTTAACTGTTAAATAATTCAAGTCTAGACCACAGAGGCGACATTGTATTTTTGGTGTTTATGGGCAATGACAGATTTTTCATCTGCTGAGGCATCTGCTTGTCTGCCTTTTCTCTAACTGTGTTAGGAGTAGTAACATTGCATGTTATTGTTGTGTTCTACTTTAGAGGGTAAGGTAGCTGTCAAGTTTTGCATTACATCCCAGCCATATTGATGATAATGCACCACTAATTTCTTTTGTGGCTATATAGAATAGTTATCTTTTAATATTTGATTCACCCTATTTATATTAGTGTGATATTGTTTTGTTATTATAAGTATTTTTTTATTCCAGTATTGTATTTTTTATTTTTTGTATCTTACTACCTTACGGTGTCTAATTTACTTATACAAAATTGCCAAATATCGCACCAATGATAAAATTATTTTCTGCATGACATATTCAAGTACAGCATAATGTTATATAAACGTCAAAATCTAAGATAAAATTATTATCTATTGAACATCAAGTAACAACGTCATTGTTTGGCATTAATTGAGGGTTTTGAGATCGTCTAAGAGAGACCCTCTAAAGGCCGGAGGGCGACACACTTGGGAGATATCGGCTGGTCAATCGCGTTGACAGCGACCCTTCTGCTTCTAGTGGACGCCTTCGACGAGGTGGGAAAACTACAGCTTGCACTACTTAACAAACGGGGCAAAAGGCGGGAATTTTCTTGAGTGCTTGTTAATGTTTTATGGGCGGAACTTTTTTCAAAGTAGTGCGTTGAATGACGCGCTAAGTGTACTTAAATATTTTAACACGTTTCGCCTGACGTGCGGCTCGTCATTGCCCTTATTCATAAACAATGCTTTGTGAAACCTAACGACATTTATAAAACACGGATTTAATTTTCTAAATACATTTCAACAGGCTATAAAAATAACAACGCAGAAGTTATATGATTTATAACAATTAATATTTGAAATATCGACAATATTAAGGGAAATGGGCGACAGTCGACAAATCATGTAAAAACCGCCCCGGAAAGAGGAAGCACTGGCCTGCTGCAAAGGGACTTTATTTGGAAATGGAAAGTCTGAAAAATAAACGACAAGTGAGTACGGGGGAATGATTTATACGGAGTGGCTAGTGCGCGTTCGATTATCGGAATGATATTTCTCAATATTAAAGTGTTGCCAAAAGGACTGAGGACAATATGACCCAGAGAAGATTTATTGGTCAATTCAATGTGACGTCGACGGCCGTTACGATTATTTCATTATATCGTCGGCGCCGTAAAAATGGTTAGCATTTTATTTTATTGCTGGTTCCCTAGCAAATTTTATTTCAATATTTTATTGCGTTATAAAAAGCGTGCTCCAGAGTTTTGCTTTGACAATTCGAGTACGTCGCCGCATCGTGGTTTCGGAGCCATTTCAATAGAATTTTGATTAGTCGAAATGGCTCTCAAATTGGAATAAGGCACAGTTTATGTTTGATGTCTACGCGCTGCACTTTTCGATGCGATTATACTCGTATTGAAATTAGAGGTTTTTAGTGTGGCCTATAAATTGATTCGTACTTTCAAAGGAAAATATAGATGTTTGTGTAAACCTCATTCGTAATCCAACCTGTATGTATTTCGTATAAGATACATAAATACAAGAAATATAGTGCATTTTTATTTTGTTTGAAGGTTTTTTAAATAAAATGCTAGTACTTTTTTCAAATATATAAAATGATGAGAGAAATTATGTGTTATTTACTGCTTATAATAAGAAGTCGGTTGAAAATGCATTTAACATTTTAAAATTATAATTAAGATTCTACTAACGAATGTTGGTGACGTTTTGATGTAACTATTATGTATTTATACGTAAAACTAATTTTGGGACAAAACAGTGTATAAAAACAATGACACTAAAATGAAGCATTTTGTAATAATTTTAATTTTTAAATTTTTTTTAGTGGTTTTTTTTTCGAATTATAAAGATACATACAACTAAAATTTTGTGTATCTAAATAAGCGGACAAAATATAGGTTGATCATTTTCTAGCAATAAAACGTGTTTTTGGTATGTATTAAATTTCTGATTTATTAACTACTGCACTAGCAGTCTTGCCTTCAAGTTTTCTTCTATGCCAGTAATGCAAGTATAATTACTTGGGTTACTGGTATAGTTCAATATGGGTAATGTTAGTTTAGAATATAAATAACGAATAATTTTCAAATACTCTGCCTACAGCGCCACGTATACATACCACTTTAAATAAACGACCTGCTCGTCGTGTGAGAATGTATGTGGGAAATTCGATTGAACTGTGAATGCATGCGAAATCGCCATCCCGACACACGGATAGCGCACCTTTAACATCTTTGGTGTCTTTAGGCGATGATTCTCTTTTTTTATTAGAATATTCATCCGCTTCTTTGCTATCTTCTAATATAAAAAACAAAAAGTACTTATTACTTATTAAAAGGTCAGCGGCGCAAATGCGAAGACTCGAGTTGCCATTTTATATATCGTTTGTGATAATTTATCATCAGTTGAGCTTTCTAGATATTGGCATTTACCCATTTAAAAAAGTGTAGATCACAAAAGTAGCATATAATCAAATGTAATTTTAACATTTACCTAGTTTTTGTTTAAGTCGGAGATACTAACAAAAAAAAAAAATACAGCTATAAAAAGCATATCATATCTTACCTCAGTTCTAAATCTTTTAGTATCCCATAAATTTGATAACCCTATTGCATTCACGTAGTCTTTCACGGTATCGTAAATCCGGACAAGCGGCCAGGCTTATTGAATAACTGCATGACTCACAGTAGTATGCTCCAGTGCGTCCCCCATATGCTGCTATCTTGTATAAACCAACAGCAATAATACCCAAAAGGTTTTAAGCCATAATAGTCTATATTACATTGTGTAGAAGGATAAATTGGGTTATACTATTTTTTCATTTAATGTTAATATGAATGTATACTATTGGATTCAAGATCGAATATATCTCGTTGGTTCCGCAGGATGCTCACAATCTTTTTACCGAGCTAATGCTATTGGCGACATCCACACAGACTCTTATAGTGAATCGTGATAGTTGCTGTCATAGATATCATCCATAGTCTCTACAGTCGTGTGAATCATGGAATGTTATGTATCTGTAAATATTGTCTATTTATCCGCATATAAAATCAATCATGTTAATTCCCTATTGTGTAAAAACAAAATTATTAAAAAGTGAGGGGCATGCTTTAAATTGTTTGTGGGTCTAGCTTCGAATTTGCTACAATCAGATTTAGAGGGTAGCTGAGACGTTCGGCTGGCATGAGTAGCAACTATCACGACTGTCATAGCGGGTTCAAGAGAAGTGTCTACTGGCGTGCAGTAAAGGATTAATTAACGTTAATAGACAATACGAAAAATTCCAGTCGGGCCACGCGCAATGTAGGGTTCCAAAGCTGCTCATTACAATAATATGGACTGCGAAGAGGGATTTTATAGTTTCAAACTATGAACATTTAAACTATTCAACGTCAATGACAAATATACAGTATGTAAAGAAAACCCTGTCCGATCCAAAAGAGGCATATAGGTTGGTTAAAGGCATTACTGAAAAAATATCAAAATGACTTTATTTCAAAAAATAAAAAAGATATCGTATTTTTAATATTTGTATTAATTTTACTTATATTTTCCTAGCGTTAAGCAAATATTTTAAAAATGACAACAACGAAACAATGAAACAAGCAGCGACAAAAATGTCGCTGCTTGTTTCATTGTTTCGTTTTGGCGGCTTTCGCACAAGCACCGCGCGAAGGCGCGGAATTTTAAACGCACCGCGTTACCTTCGGTAGCATACGACTTGTGGGGCTTTCTTTGACAGTAGAATTTGCTTATTTGTAGGTGTTGTCGTACTTAATGTATGAATTACCCATAAAATAATTACACATATGTAACCGTATTACGTACCAAATAACACCTTTAATTATCCGACAGGGTTTTCTTTACACACTGTATATTCGCACCACAGGTTCACCGCATATAAAACTTATCTAAGTACATTCTATAAGTTGGTTGACTATTACTTAAAAACTTGTAAAGCCTTCAGTTTTCCTTTTAACTTCATTGTATTTACTGCTACCATGATTTTTTCTCATCCCCAAAACCAACCGTTTAGCCTGCAAAGGGGGGGCGGGGTGGAGGGAGACACTTAGCGATTATCCACACAATAGAATACGTGAGAAAAAAATTGTCATTTCCACTTTACATGTAGGGGAGCTATCCTGAAAAAAATATTTTTCAAGATTTTATGTTACCACTTTGTTGACGTCATTATTATGTATATTGGAGCCAATATAGATATTAATGACGCAAAGCAAATTACAACTTTATAGTAATAAGGATCTCTGAGCTATCGTGCGGACGGACGGACGGACAGACATAGCGAAACTATATAATAATTTACTTCGGAACCGTAAAAATTAATGTAAAAATATATGTACATTAGTTATAGTTTGAAGTTTGTTTAAAGATAAACTTTGATTATTTTCTGCATGTATGATGTATAATGATTGTAGCATTTGTGTGTATTTTGGAGACTGACTGTATAATTGGAGCAGAAACATAAAGATGGCTTTAAACATTGCTTAAAAAATAACATAGTTACGTTTTTTCTGATTTGCCAGAGCATTTATAAGAGCTCATTGGATTTATAATATTAGTATGTTTAGTCAGTCATATAATTTCTAGTTAAATGTATTGTATAAAATAAATTATATTGATGGCCTGTTAATATAATAGGGGACAAAGCTTGCGGGTCAACTAGTAATCTAATAAACGCAAAACTAAGGTAAGCATCTGAAATTCTAAAGCACGCTTCAATGAAATTTAGCATCTAGATTTCTGACTAACCGGCTTACTATAACTAGTGGAGTACAGATAGCGAACTTTAAAGTAGAGCGGAGATTCAGTTACATAATGCGAAATCAACTCACGATTCCCTCATTGTCGAGTTGTGGCGACTTATCACGGCATTCAGCCGGTCGCACACTAAGCGAAACTTATCCGCCATATGAATGGCTCAACATCAGCACTGAATTTGTAAAGAGTGGACGTGTCCCGCATGCACATGGTCAGACTTTATCTTTCACTGCTCTTACTGTTGAAGTTTTCATTTGTGAAACGGTGAAACGCAAATGAGATGGAGTGTAAGTATGTGACTCATTCGTTGGGAGCCAGTTGCAAACATTTATGATCTTGTTCACGGAATACAGAGTCAGTTTGAAATGCGAAATTGTAATCTAACATGAAATCGTTGTATCTTTATGTTGTAAATATCCATGGGCAGTGGTGACCGCTTTCCATCAGGTGGCCCACTCGCTTGTATGTCTGCAAATTTAATAAAAAAAACTGTTCTTGTGCAAAATCCCACAAAAGAATTTATCACATATTGCACACAATATATAAAATCAAATTTCTTTATCAGCTCAGTAATCTACAAGGGTCAGTATCAGGCTCAGTAATCTACAAGAGATCCTAATAGTTTCGCCATGACCGACTGTCCATCCATTTGTCTGCAGCTTATCCAGAGACTCGTAATCTATATACTCATAAAACTTTGTATCCCTTTTTCCAATAATTACGCAGACGGTGGAATATGAAATTTTAGCTTAGTACAGTTAAAGTTAAACTTTAGTATAGTTAAAGTTAACGTTGTGGAGGATTGCAGAAACCTATTACTTTTAAATAATATGTATTTAAAATAATTTTAATTAATAAAAATAAAGTTTACACTTACACTACATTTATGTGACATAAGTACATGACAATATACACACCCGTATAATATTTTACTTACGGCTAAAGTCTGTGCTCAAACTTAAAAGAGATTTTAAGATCTATGGTAGAATGTGGACCACAGGGCGATCGCTTGTGGTACAAATAATAATAAAGTTGAAAAATAAATCATTGACAAAAAATTAGGTACCATAGTGTGGGGTGACGTTAGATAGGTCTTTAAAATATTGCAGGTTTGTAAAAAAAAGGTTTTCAATTATGGAATCCATTTGTGAAATATAAAGGTTAAAAGTCAATCTTAGTTGGACTCAAGACTCCTCCCCTGCTAGCAAATGATTGTTTCTGAATGTGTACAACATTCACGGTAGTATGGCGAAGTTAAAAGAAAAACTATAACAGCTAAGTAGGCTATACAAGTTTATGAGGATTAGTTGACAAATTAACAATGTACTTGGAGAAGTTGATATGAACGTCGTTGGCGTTGATGTTATGTATTAATTAATTATATGTATTAATTATATGACATTTTATGATTAAAAAAGAATGTGTCAATTTCAACATACGTGTATTATCCAAAATAATTAAGCAAAAAAGGATTCTAATCCATACAAAGGGTCGGAATTATAGCGGTTCATTATTTAATTATCCAGCGAGAGTCACGTGAGGATCGTAAGTCGATGCGACCTCCTCCGGCAAGGGAGACCTGTCTGGTAGCTCAAGGGGTAGTCCGCCTTGGCCATGTGATGCGCCAATTAATTAGGCATAACCTCAACTTCGTCTAGGCGAGGACAAAACTATACGCACTCGAAATAGACTGACATTTCTGATTAACGTCACTTAGCTTTCCAGCCAATGTAAATTTATCATGTCCCACAGAAATAGTAAGTTGAATGTTACCAACAAAATTTGCTTAGATAGCCTTAATTAATCAAGCAAGACACAAAGGACAGAATTTATAGGTATACACACAATCACAAATGAACGTAAAAACAGGATGGCGAAATAATTTGAATACGTAACGAATCGGAGGGTAACGTACGGTCGAGCCATTCTTTAACTTACTCTCCAATGGATAAAGAGCTAAACTTGTTTTTAAGGGATGACCGATGGTTGAAATTTATGTATCGCGAACAGTGCCGCCGGCCGATCCCCGGCAAAAAGAGGTTTAGCAAGGGTAGATACAGGAAGACGACAGATGGAAGGAAGAATTATGGTCCCCGCAGGCTGATGAGCGAAATGCGATTGTGAGAACTTTTCGATGCCATGCAAATCGTATACGGTAGGCGATATATGTTCGACTCACCGGATTTCGACAGTCCGATATACGTCGCCGTTATTTACACTTTTCAATTGATGTTTCGAATACTGAAACGGGGGAGTTAGCTTATTGTTGACGAGATTAAATAAAATATGGTCTTGATACTTGTACGGGTTGATTGGTAAAAGACTTTATATTGTAGGACACGTCAGTTATTCATACTATATTATAAATACGAAAGTTTGTAAGGACGGAAGGATGTTTGTTACGTTTCACATAAAAATGGCTGAACCGAATTGGATAAAATTGGATATTGCACACATATAGATGATGCCCTGGAATAGTACATAGGATACTATTTATCCCAGAAAAATAAGTTGTTTGTGCGGGATTCTTAAAAATCTTTTATGATGCAGGAGGCTGCAAGTCGCATCTAGTGGTCATTTATCCATACTAATATTATAAATGCGAAAGTACTCTGTCTGTTTGTCTCTTCTTCACGCTTAAACCACTGAACCGATTTGAATGAAACTTGATACAAAGATAGTTTGAGACCTGACAAAGGACATAATATAATACCTTGTCTTTATCCCGTAAATCCTACGGGAACGAATGAAATCCCTAGACTGTCTATCTTTTTAACCACGATAATAAGGAGTAACTAAAGCTACTTTCATTTTAAAAGTTTTTACCCGCGGACGAAGTCGCGGGCACAGCTAGTAACTAAGAAAAATATGATAAAAAGGGAATATTACTCAACTTAATATTAAACCTCAATGAAATTAGTATAGTAATATCCAAAAAATATTGTCACCGTGCGAGCGACAAGTGTTCGTCTTGACTTACACGTGTTGCGGCAGCAAATCGCTGTTTGTAACCAATGAACGATTGTAATGGATAGAAAGAAAGAAAGAAAGAAAGAAAATATTTATTTGCAAGAATATGGGTGTTACAAGTTGTTAAGTTACCAACATATTCTACCATTATACGGTGTGCAATTATTTTAAAAAAATTATAGATATTTGTGAACGGGTGGCCGTACTTAATATTTTTATTGACCCGCGCAGCTTCGCCCGCGATATAGGTTTAATACAAATTCCACCCCCTATTTCAGCCTCTTGGGTGTTGATTTTTGAAAAAAAAAATCTATGTTTGACCCCGGAACTTCAACTATTTCCATGTCAATTTGTATGAAAATCGGTCCAGCAGTTTCGCCGTGAAAACGTAACAGACAGACAGACTTTCACATTTATAGTATTAGTATGGATATGGAAGTATGGATTAGGTAATTTCTTTTTACATAATTGGTATCCGAATCGATTACTGAACAGGGTGTTCAGTATGTACAATAGTTAAGTATGTACAAAATTATTACATATGTACAATAGTTAAGTATGTACAATCTTTTACCAGTCAACCTGTATTACTGCAATATAAAAATATTAGTTGGTACAGACCAATTGGTATTTTTTTTACTGGTGGCAAGCCTGTCACCAACCGGGCATTTTTCCAATTCCGGGCAACCTTTTATTTGTCAGAAAACGAAAAAAAAATACATTTTTGTATTACCCGACCTGGAAATTGAACCCGGGACCTCATGTGGTCAACTCTGACATGGACCACTAGACCATAGAGGCAACTAAATATTAAAAGGATTAAGTTTCTTGTTGGTGTACTAGAAAACTCGTATTTTAGTTATTAGTAACAAGCTGTAGTCGATATCGTCGAGAAATATGGCGATGGGTCATGAGGACTACCACCTGTCTTTTCAGGTGACAAATAAAGTACACTCCGCAATTCAAATATCGTGACGATACTTAATCTATATAATAATCTACAGTTAATAAATGCGTAAAGAAGTGAGCAAAGGATGTGCAACGCACCACATTGATCATAATCAACCATCGCTACTTAGTATCATAATGTGGTAAGTGGTTAGCCTATTGACAATATGAGCTCGTACCCAGTCTTAGGCAAGTTGTATTATTAAAAAAAAACTAAAAGCGAATTTAAAGCCATTTGCTTAACCCAGAATTCGAATCTAGGATCTCATGCGTCTATACTGAAGCAGATACAGCTAGACCATTAGGGCGATAATTTTGTTATAATTAGTATAAAAATAGCCTAAACGTTATTGTAAAAATCCAAAGAGAGAAGTAGCTTATATAAGTAATTACAAACTAATCAAAAGTTTAAATATTTATTTAAATAACAGAACATCTAAATAAATATTAATTCTCTAAAGTTAAAACTAATATTAATTATTTGCTTATGGAGTGTATGCTAAATTAAGGAAAAAAAAATAAAATTAATATTATGGAAATTGTGAAATGCAATGCAAAACAACTTCTTTGAACGTCGATTAAGGCGAAAATATTTATTTATTTACAAAAGAATACATAAAACTAAATAATTATAGTTTTCTAAAACCTTGCGTGTTCCTTATGAAGCCTAGTATTGACTTTATTTTTTGACAGAAGGCCTGAATAAACTATTGCCTGTTACTAGCATAAAATGATGATGAAAATGATATCATTGAAAAAAAAAACAGGTTTGCTCAACTTTAGAGCTGAACAGCTTACAGTAAACTATATAATATAGTAGTATAAAATATACCAAATTAAAATAACATTTAGTTTTAGAACATGCATTCGTTGAGGCGTACAAAACAGATACTTAAAGGCGTTTATTTAACAACTGACCATGTAAGCATAGCCTAGGGCTTATCAAACGAAGCTCATCCAATGTATAAATCGAAGGCTCTGTTTATACAGGGTTAGTGGTGTTTTATTGAAATACAAATGAGTGTTGGAGGAGTTCGGCGACCCGTGTACAGAGTGTGCTACGAATAAAAGGGCTGCATTAGAATAATTTGCCTACCGAACAAGCACAATTCTTCACATGGAGAGGCCTTAAATTTCACTATTTTACATACTTGGGATTATCATATCTGTTCGGGTGGGACTGGGGTCCTACTTTTTGTTATCCGCACCCGACCTCTATCGGACCGTCTCCGAAATATTTAGTTGTTACTTTTTGTAACGTGATACGTGACTGGATTATAAATTGTATATTTGTATAAGGCTTTTTATTCTATAGTAACATGTTTCAATATTAGGAATCTAAAGTCAACTTTGAATATTATGCTTTGGCAAATACATAACAGTGATTTAAATGCTAACGTTCATTTTAATGTTGTGATAAAGATTTATTTATATTAAAGCTGAAATAAATATCAGAGTGTACTAAACGTCAGTAAACAAGATCCTTAATACTCCAGTTTGTCGGCAGGAAAACTAAGTTAAAGTTTTTTTATGTCTTCAGTAAAACCTAAGCAAGGTTTCCTGTGACTTTATCAAAAAATTTTTACCATTAGATAGCAAAGAAGCAGATGGCCCTTTTAATTGAAAGAAATATCATCAGCCGTATGCAGTAAAGATGTGATAGAGGATTGCATTTCGAATGGAGACAGTAATTTACCTGCTATTTTACCCTCCAAGTTCGAACACGACAGTGACAAGCATTGATGTTATTGCGTCTTGAAAAGTTATTGGTGGCATATTGTTGGTATTAAACCTAGTCGAGGTAACGACACGTGGACCCATTCGTTTGCCTTTTAGAAAGCGCTTGGCAAAATGGCAGTTGGTCTATTTTTCAAAGTGGGACCGGACCAACACAGGAATTATAATATAATAATTAATACGTTTATTCGATTCGCCAGTGATGGCAAATAAATCATTTACATATTATGTGGAATAATATTTGATGTTTTTGCTCCTGGTTATTTGTTGCAAATTTGAGGTGGCAAAACGAACAACAAATAAAATATTTCGTAACATATTTATAAATATTAATGCATGCACATTTTTATAGAATCAGCTGATATACGAGCAAGTGGATTACGGGATGTTAAGTACTCCGCTACTCATGGACATTGCACGTTCTTAAATAAACGATGTCAGGATGAATAAAAATAAAACTCAGTAATTAGATAATTTTGAATCTTACACGGAAATTACAACGGAAAAATTTTATAATGTAAAATAGATTTTATTTTCACTTTTACTTGACTTATAAAAAACCTTAAAAAAATTACAAATCTTTCATGTCTCAAGCACCAAACGTTATTGTCGTCATTTTAATTCAAAATAATATAAAAGCACATAATATATGCGGATTATGCATCAAAGAGCTTAAAAATAACATTTCATCTCACTTAACCTCGACTATATTACATTTGGTGCTAACCGTTCCGCCAGACGAAGCCCCTCGTTGGATCAGAAGGGAGCAGGCCTGATCGAAGGTGGGCGAATTAGCCCAACTCTAAAACCTCAATTAAGTCTCGTCTAGCGTGCATTCTGAACGGCCACATCCAATTATCGCGGGCAAACCTTTGTTTCGACTTGAAACCGAGTGTTGGATGTAAGCAGCCGTGAATGTGTGACGATACATTTGTAATTTTACTCTAAAATTGTGTATACAATTACTGATTTTGATTTTATTATAGAATTTATCTTGCAAGTGTTGTATCGTTTGTGTGCATTACCATATATTCTTAAATAGTATTAAGATATCAATGGAATTTATTAGTTGATCCGCGCATCTTTCCCTGATATTTTCGGGTAACATTTTATGTTCATTTCTTATTTAGGGGTTAATTTTTGAGAAACAAGTAAATAAAAAGCAGACTATGTTTAACCCCAGGTCTTTTACTATTTCCTTTCTAAATTTCATCAAAATCGGTTCAATGGTTTAGTCGTGAAAGCGTAATAGACAGAATGGGTTAGAGACAGACCGACTGACCTTCAATTGTTATTATTTATGTATTAAAGCTGAGAATGTCTTGTTTGTTTAAACGTCCTAATCTGGACGTCCTGGATGAATCAGTTGAATTTGAACGTTATGTGAATAATATCGACAGTCCTTACTAATAACTAGCTAATATATGCAAAATGAATTTTTAACTAACTGACGTAATGACTCGTCAGCAAGGCTAAAGGCAACATTTTTATCCGACTAAGTAAAAGGAAGTATTGTTTGGGTCACGTGATTATAAAAGATATTAGAAAAAAAACTGAATAATATGTGTCTCTTTCAAGTAACAAACTTCAATAGAATCAAAGTGTTTAGGGTTCCTAATACACATAAAAACGATACAACGTCGCATCGTGCTAAGACGCAGCATAATGTATAACAGCCCTAAACGCCTCGATTTAATTGATTTTGTTTCGTGGAAAGGGGCTTCAGGAAGTGAAATATAAGCCTATGCTGATTGTTTTAAGTAGTCTGCGCGTATGATAAACGAATTTTATATTTTGAGATAATTTTATAACGTTCTTAGTGTAAAGTTAGTTAAAAGAGGTTTTATGGTACAAAAAAGAAAAAATGAAAATAATTATTAAAATTTCGATAAATTAAACTCAGTAGTATAATTATTTTCATCATCGTACATCTTTTATTTTAGTATTGCAGCAGGCAACATTTACTTTAACAGTATTAAAAAGAATATTTATTACTAGCTGTTGCCCACGACTTCATCCGCGCGGACTTCGTTTACTCCGTACAGCTCCTCCCCCGTAGGTGATAGCGTGATTATATGTAGCCTATATGTTGACCCGACCTGTTAGTAATATTCATGTTTGAAGTTCAAAATTTGAAGTAAATCGATGCAGTACTTTTTGAGATTACCCCGGACATACATACAGACAAGCAGACAAACAGACAAAAATTCTAAAAACTATATTTTTGCTTCGATATCGATTGTAGATCAGGCCCCAAGTATTCTTCAAAAAATATTTAATGTACAGTTTTGACTTTCCTACGATTTTATTATATGTATAGATATTTTAACAACAGAGAATATTTTTTTTTAATAGGTATTATGTTTTCAAAAAGTTGCTTAACCCTTTCCTAGATATATTTTCACTTCCAAATAAGGCAACTAGCAATTCATGGCTTAACAATTAGTTAACCCTCGGTTCATCTTACAATTATTAGGCTGAAAGACGTGTCAGAAGCCCGCAGGCTATGACGGATTGTGGCGCGACAGTCATCGCAAAATTAACGCCGCTAAGTGCGAATATGTGTAAACAATTAGAAATCTAATGTTGAATAGTGAGTATAACACAAAAATAACACTAAACTATTTATTTGTATTGTGATTTTTAACTTTTTTTTTTATGTCATAAGATAGCAAACAAGCAGATGGGTCTCCTGATGGAAAGAGTCAACCATCGCCTATAGACACCAAAGATGTTAATGGTGCGTTGCTATCTTGTGGCGAGGTCTAATGCCACATGCATAAGTCTCTATGTTGTAACGAAAGTTACTGAATTTGCCCCGACTTTTGAAAATTGACATTTCACCAGACCTCTACGTTTTGATGTCCTAGAAGTTTTCTCCAACTATTTTCACGATGACATCAGTATGTCTCTATGTATTTATGTATGTGTGAGTGTGTATATGTGTGTGTATGTGTCTGTATTTAAACATCTATAACTTTTGAACGGTTTTATAGGACTATTTCAAATCGACTTTATTCTATATAGAGATGTGGCATCGCTGTGCATATTTTATCGTCTCTATCATGGGGAATGTTCCGAGGAACTGTTTGGATTAATTCCTGCCGTCGAATTACACCATCGGACATCGCGACTAAATTCAAAGTTTCATCCTCACCATCTCGATTTCTGGAAATTCACAACCGTGCGATTTTGGAGGCACTTTTTGTCCCGCACTATTCCTATGTGCAACCAATTATCTGCACTCGATGATACGATTTAGTGACTTTCAAGAAAAGACCTTACTCGTTTTTAATAGCCCAGCAATGCAACAGCAAGACTCCTGGTAGTGTAGTTGTCTATGAGCAGAGGATGAACAACTTACCATCAGGTGAACCTCCTGTCCGTTTGCTTCCTCTTCTATAAAAAAGTGATATTTAGAAAAAAACTGGAATAATCTCAAAGAATATTCGGCGAAACAATATTTTTTTTAAAATAACTTCTAGAATTATGTACCAATTGATAACAAAATCTAATTAGCTCTTTTTCTTAATTGTATATTATATAATGCCGTAAATTGCATGAAAATCGCTTGTTCGTTCGGAAATTATCGTTGGCGAAAAATTAAAAAAAAAATTTTTTTGACATAACTTCGAGACTTTTTAACCGTTCGATTTTTGACTTTCCAGAATATTTAACTACCTAAAAAATCCCTCAAATTCAAAAATCAAAATCAAATCAAATTTTTAAAAGTTACAACTTTTTGAAATATGTGAATTGCCTATTTTATTCACCACAGTGGTCTAGTGGTTTGATGTCGGTGTTGATTACACGACGAGGTCGATTCCCATTTCCCAATCAAGCAATTAAAAATCTATTTTTTCAGTTTTCTGGTAAAAACATTGCTGCCCGGAGTTCGGTAAGAAGTGCCCGGTTGGCGACAGGCTGACCACTTATCACATTTTGGGACTAAGTATCTTCGGTCAATCGTGGGTGCACTAGTTGTACCTCTGCTTACCTCTTCGGGGATACGGGCGTATTTTTTTTTACAAATTTTGTTTACAACAAACTTACTTCATATTTTTTAAATAACTTTCAGACAATATACCGTTTGATTTAAAAATCTAAACAGCTCCTTTTGGTATCAATTAAAAAAAGTGTGTTTATGACATTACATTGAAGATTTTCAACTAATCTATTTCGTAGCTAGGCCACTGTTTTAGGGCTCAAAAATTGCGATGAGTGCCATTTGAAAAATCAAAATCGATCATCGTTTTAAAAATGTACAGCTATTTAAAAATTAAAATACTGTTATTTTTAACAAAGTTTAGATGGTTGAACTCTTTGTTTAGGTAGAATAGTAAATATTGTATGATCGTGGTTGAGCTTAAAATATAGCAATTTAGCGGGAAGTGTCAGGGATAGTCTGCACGGTCAACCAGTTTACAGATGTTTTTGTTTAATCTTTACAATAATAAATAATATAATTTTTATTTGTGAAGATATATCGAGTTTGGGACTGAGTGGCTGAAGATGAGTTTTTTTAGAGAAAAAATAAATATAAGAAGCATCTTTAAGTCGTGCTAAGTACGAGGTGACCTTCAGCTTAACACCTAAAGCGATTAGTCTCGGTTTAAACAAAGAACATGTGATGGTAATATTTTTAATATACACTTTGACATAACATTTTGACAGGTCTTAAAGTAAAAGTTTTTGAACCGAAAAATCCCGGCGCACTATTCTAGCCCACTATCAGGTATCAGGTAAATATCTACTTATAATTTATACATTGAAACTAATCCGTTGAGTCAAACTCTTTGTTGTGAGTTTTTGATGAGTCAAATATATTTTACTTTTGAGGTGATGCTGCAGCATTAACCATATGAACTTGAAAATCATTAAAGTTTTAGATATTTAAATTTCAAATCAACATGTGAAAGAAAACAGGATAATTAGTTTTTAATATTTATATACTAAATTCATGGGGAATTTTAATATCTCACACCGTAAAAGAGTAGGTACAAAAACATTAATCGAATAGTCTTTTAAAAATAGTAAAGAAAACAGTAAAAATATATAAAGAAATTGGCCCAATTACATCTTGTCCATAAATTTGAGTACGTATAGAAAATAACCAAATAAATTGAAAAGGAGAAAGCCTTGCAAGCCGATTGAAAATAAAGTTAATTACTTGTTTGTACTTTGTAGCCGCTGCTAAGTCTAGCTAATGTAAGAGCAGACTATGAGGCAGAAACAAGTAATTAATTTAATTTTATTTCGCTTTAACACTCCCTTGGTGTTGCCATCGGAATTCTCTTAGTAATTGGAAAATTTATTGCAAGGTGTGCACACAGCAGCGCCACCATGATGTTTCACTTTCTTGAGAATGATTTATTGTCTTCCGAAACAATTTTAATTGCTCTTAGTGACACGATGTAAACAACTATTCGATTAAGTTGATTCCATTATATGAAAGGGTCGCGCAATTAATTTAAGAGCATCCAAAATAAGGTTTTTGATGCCCTAACATTAGCGTTTTAAATGTGATTATGTAAATGTAGGGTAATTTTGTCTATAAATTTTGGTGAGCTCGAAATCTAAAACAAATTTTTTTTTTACTATACACTATTTCTTGGCGTTGCATAATTTATATATTAATAGTGAAGGAAAAACTTTGGACCCCTTTCTAAGATAATTGCACGAATGGTGGAGTATGAAATTTGGCTCAGTTAAAGTTTGCATTACAGAGGACTACAGAAACCTAATGGTTTTAAATAAAATGCATTCGAAATACATTAAACATTACAGACACTAAATTCATGTGACATATGTGATAATATACCTACCAATGACGTGTATAATATTACCACTGGACTTGCTGCTGTCAAAGAATTTTTGTATCTATTTGAATATCGCCATTTTGGCGCTGTAGACCGATGCAAGTGTTAATGGAACTAAAATTAGTGATGCCCACATTTCGACATCTTCGATAAGTTTATCGATCGTTTAATATTTACAGCTAGGTGGGCTGTGGATTATGAAAATACTAAAATGATTGTATTAGTTTGCGCATATATACGAAATAAACAGGAATAATAAGCAATTGAGTGATTCAAGATGAAGATTTCCCCGTATTGGTCGGGGCTCCATTGAAGAATAGACCAACTGCCATTCTGCCAGGCAGGTCGTAAAAAGTGACCGGTTGGCTGGCTGGCGTATTACGTGTTACTACAATCACTACTGTCACTACCATCGTGGCTACTAGGTGATAGAGTTTCGCAACGTCATACTTTTGTTTGGTAACACCGTCTTACCTATTCCTACCGCAATAACGTCGATTCTGTCATTATCGTGTTCCAGTTTGAAGGATAAGTTATACGTGAGCGTTATTTCACGTTTTATTCACGGTTACATTAACTAGCTACGCGGCATGTAACCGAGTCACTAGTTTCGAGTCAAATCACAAGTAGTGATTTTTGTAAATGCGTTACTATACTAGGATGGGGTGTGATTGATTAGTCGAACACGATGTGCGGTGGGAAATATGCTCGACCGGCCTAGAAGGTTCAGATGGATGATCAAGATATGATGAACGAGGGAGACCGGATGATACCATTATCTATATCTATACATATAATAAAATCGTAGGAAAGTCAAAACTGTACATTAAATATTTTTTAAAGGAATCCTTGGGGCGTGATCTACAATCGATATTGAAGCCAAAAATATAGTTTTTAGAATTTTTGTCTGTTTGTCTGTTTGACTGTTTGTCTGTATGTATGTCCGAGGTACATTCAAAAAGTACTGCATGGATTTACTTCAAATTTTGTATGAATATTACTAACAGGTCGGATCAACATATAGGCTACATATTATCACGCTATCACCTACGGGGGAGGAGCTGTGCGGAGTAAACGAAGTCCGCGCGGACGAAGTCGCTGGCAACAGCTAGTGTTTAAATAATATGTAAAAGTACTCAAATAAGTAAGTTCTGAAATGTATCAGTAATGCCTGCCTGCCGCTTACTTACTAACTTTCAGGGTAAGATGCTTAATATTTTTTATTAGAGGCTGCTTAGAATTGATAATATGTTTGATTTGTGTAATATAAAAATAATTTTAAAAACTCAACATTTCATTTTTATTTGACACAAAAAACAAAACGCACGGATATAACTTCCTTTACACAAAATTCTAACTAAAATATTTTGGACCAAATTAAAAGATATCGGGAAAAATGTACTTAAAGTGACAGATTACATAATAGTTACTATCGTAATTATAGGTTAATGAAAAATAATACACTGCCAATATTACAGAGTTCATTCATCAGACTCGGACTCTTAATCATCATATGAATGTATATATATATATATATATATATATATATATATATATATATATAAATTCAAATGATTTAAGCTATTGTGCTGGTGATCGCCTAGTATTTTTTTATATCCATAGGATACTAAACAAATAAACAAGTAAATGGCTCGCACGATAGAAAGAGAAAGTATCGCCGAAGATATAAGGCCGGTGCTTTGCTATTCGAGTGGTGGAAAGGCCACACAAACATAAATATGTATACCGACTACCTTACCTTAGGGTTGATTTAGAAAAAAAAAATTGTGACCAATATGGCCGTATCTTCAATTGTCTTCTTGTCAAATTTCATCAGAATCGGTTCACTGGTTTAGCCGTGAAAGCGTAATAGGCGGAAAAACAGTCAGACAGACGAACTTTCCCATTTATAATATAAGTAAAGATTAGATTCTCATACACATATACAGCAAAAATAACCTATTTCTGATATTATATGTAAACATCATACAAGACTAAAAACAACTTTGAGCATACAAGCATTAGTAATTATAATTAGAGCTCTCGGCGACCTCCGGCGATAAGATGTGCCACGGAGCATGAAATAAGGATCCGCGCCATCTCCATACGTAATACAGTTCATGCAAATCCAGTCATGCATCACGCTTATGAGATTTCCACGTCCGTTTTGTTATGGAGCGTTTACAGCAAGATTAGTTTAGGATTATATTTGATGTATGCTTAAAAATCAAATTTGTTTGTGATATAAATATTTTTTAGGGCTCATAATTCGAAGGATTTTTGAGAGAGCTCTACGGTAGATTTTTGACTTTCTTAAAATTTTTGACTTCCTGCAACTATCTCTATTTTCAACCAACAAAAGAAGGTTATCAGTTTGATACGTATGTATGTAATATTGTTGGAATTTTATAATATTTGAGTATGATGATCTATTTAGGCGTCTAAGAATATGTATTAAATTTCGTAAGCGTATGTTTGTATATTTATGTGTTTGTATGCTTGTCCACGAATTTATTGGGAACTAAACGCCATATTGAGATAATTGTTTTTGATTTAAGTTAGATATGAGTATATTTCAACTTAGGGAGTCGTCGTCGTCGTCGTTGTCGTCGTCGTCGTTTTCGTCGTCGTCGTTGTCGTCATCGTCGTAAGAGTCTAAGTTTTATCGAAATCGGTTCAGTACTTTTTGAGATTTGGGTATAGTTATTAAAAGTTGGTTTATATTAATCACTTTTTGAGTATACAATCATGCAATTGGCTCACATGAAGTGACTCTTATATGTATCCATTTTTTTATATTATAAGATAGCGAACAAGCAGATGGGTCTCCTGATGGAAAGAGTCATTCATCGCCTATAGACACCAAAGATGTTAATGGTGCGTTGCTGTCTTGTGGCGAGGTCTAATGCCGCATGTATAAGTTTACCGGCTACCTTACCCTCTAAACCGGAACATGACAGTGACAAGCATTAACGCTATTACGGCAGGAATAGGTAAAGATGTGGTACCAGACTCGGGCGAGACAATGCAGAACTCTACCACCTAGTAGCCACGATATGTCTGGGAAATCCAATGTGCATTGCTAATCGCGTGGTAAGAACGGTAAACCACAAATGTAAGTATACCAGTAAATCTTAGTGATTAAATTCCCAGTTTTCACTGACTACCCTTAAAACAAAACATGATAGGACGGGCACTGACATTTAGGCGGCCAATAATAAGTCTCTACAATCTAATAAGCAGAAGAAATAGAAGGTGATGTTTTTGACTCGCCTTTTGCAAGCATAAACATTACATTATATGTACATTGCAGCAATTTATAAAACAAATAAATGTATAAGATTATGCACGCGAGAGAATAAGATAGAATACTTTACATAGTATTTTAAATTTAAAATATTATCATCTATTTAATGGTTCCGAAACCCGCCAGTTACAAAGGGTACTTTATGTCTTTGTATCTGTACTACCAAAGAGATTTTTACCGCAGTTAAAGTTTTATTTCTACCGCGAATGTTCACGCTCACTGTATTTTTTCTGATTTTAATTTTAATAATTGTTATTCATATGATCAAAACAAAAACATTTTAATAGCATGTACTCTTTTCCTATAGTTGTTTATAAAAGGAGGCACTGACAAACTATCTCATATCCGGTGGTTGGGCGATGCATTAGTGCCACGCTCCTAACTCGTTCTCAAAATTATGTTCTAACGTGGCTTTGACAGCGAATTTTATCAAACGCTCGGCGTATGTGAACCGTGCATTACTTCCGTTAATAAACACGTTAAAATTAACACCTAAAATAAATATCAACACGATATTTTCTCAGATGTTCCGCATTTTATGCTCATCTTTACTACTATTCATCGGTGTGTCGCCTGTAGAAATGATCGTACCATTAATTTATAAATCTATTCTTAAACTTTTATTCAATAACTTACTGACCCGTCAAACGTTGTTCTGCTTTTTTAACTACTCATTTTTTTTCTATATTTACTTACCTTTAAAACCTTCCCTGAACTTCAAAAATTAATTCAAAACCAAAATTAGCCAAATCGGTTCAACCGTTCTCGAGTTTTAGTGAGACTAACGAATACGAAATATACATATATATATATATATATATATATATATATATATATATATATATATATATATATATATATATATATATAACATTGCGGAGGACCGCAATGTTAAGAACATTAATATTTTTAAATAAAATGCATTAGAAATACATTAAATTAATAAAAATAAACGTTATACACACTACATTCATATGGCATACACGATAATGTACAAATATGTTTATTATCTTCACGACGTATAATATATCTATGTTTATTATTTTTTATACGACAGAAATGAGTTGTCAAACTTAAAAGAGATTTTATT
This sequence comes from Apodemia mormo, assembly GCA_036924255.1. Classification (NCBI taxonomy): domain Eukaryota; kingdom Metazoa; phylum Arthropoda; class Insecta; order Lepidoptera; family Riodinidae; genus Apodemia; species Apodemia mormo. The sequence continues at coordinate 13,149,897 of JAUPFN010000005.1, forward strand.
GTTTAGTCTATGGTCGAATTGCAGCCACAGGCAATGGCTGGTTTTAATAAATATGTTAAAATTAAATTACACATTACTATACCATCTGTATTGCAATAGGAAAATCCTTGCACCCTGTACGAGCAAGTCAGGAACTGTAATGGTTCTACTCTTTTTCTACATTTTTTCTGAACAATAAATTTTACCATACCACCTTTTAGCCAATAAGGGAAGGAACTATTGTGTATTTATATATAGCCTATTTTTTCCCTTAATAAGAAATTATCCAAAGCAACGTTGCCCGGGATTAGAAAAGTGCCCGGTTGTGCGATAGGCTTGCCACCTATCACATTAGGGATCTTCGGCTAATCGTGGGTGCACCTGTTGTACCTCCGCTTACCTCTTTGGGGATACCTACTTGAAGATACTTTAATAAATTATCTGTGTATTATGTACACACGTAAGAACACTGTTTGCTGTTATAAATCAACAAATAGTTTTTTCTATGGATATCAACATCTTATGTAGAGTATAAAGAAATTACGGAATAAATATCTTGATATCACTTCACACTTAAACTAAAAAGAGATTTATCGACCAACTTCACGTTTTCTGCCTCGGACGACTACTCTGTGGAACCAATTGCCAGCGGATGTGTTTCCGAATCGATACGATTTGAAGGTCTTCATAAACAAGCTTACTCGTTTCGTAAAGGCCGACAACTCACCTGCAAAACCTCCGGTATTGTAGCTGTTCACGAGCGGTGGCGGTCATTTCCCATCAGTTTAGTCAAAAAAATCTAATAATTAATGTATTGATCTCCGTGCGCAAGGATATAGATACACTAAATAGGGATTTACGACTAAATTCACGTTGTAAATTGCGCTGTGCGCGAATTCACATTCATCATTTTTCTCTAATACGCCAAAAGATATACAATATATTCAAAATAGTTTTTAATATTTTTCAAGATGGTTGGAAGGCTTCTGCAATCGGATCAACAAATGATTGATTGTTATGATGTGTGTGCCTCATGTTAATTCGGATTCCCTTTCGAAGAATAGATGTCTTATAGCTAGGTATCTTGTAAAAGTCGATAAAAGTATAATACGTGTCACTTACATCTTGACCAGGCTTTGCTACCACCGCCTTGCTTATTTATGTGCAATAGTGTAGGTTTTTTCGGTATCGTGTCCTAGTTTGGAGAGTAAGGAAATCTTTAAAGAGCCTAGTCATTCTTAAAAGGCTAGCAACGCAATTACATAACGCCTAGTAGTGTAGTTGTCTATGGGCGGCGGTAATCACTTACTATCAGATGAGCCTCCTGTCAGTTTGCCCTTCTTCTAAAAAAGAACTTATGCGTTCGGCATTCTATCCCTACTACGCTAATAGCAACGGACCATTAACATCTTTGGTGTCTTAGGCGATGGTTGTCACTTTCCATTAGGAGATCCATCTGATTTGTATGATATAAAAAATTGTGTTAATGAATAAATCACTGTCTAACATTCTGATAAGTGTCATATTCAATTGTCTTTTATGTATAGTCTTTAATGTTATAGGTAAGATCTAGCTTAGGTTGTAGTTTCTAAAGTGGTACAAATATTAGAAATTGAGAGCCAAGACCCTTGTCTCATTACACGGCTACAGTACATTCAGTGGAATTAATTTCCGAGCTCGCCGCAGACAAGTGAATCCCATGTTTGACGATCTGTATTTTGTTTGCTATTCCTGGCAGATTATTGTAAATGAATCGAATTTTAAACTAATTTAATATTTTAGTAATTTTGTATGGATTTGATGTCCACATTAATACTATACATATACAGCAGTATGTTGAAGTACGTAATGAATAAATTTAAAAGATATTGAACCAATTGTAAAAAATCTTTCATTATTACGAAGCTACTTTATTCAAGAGTAATATAGTATAGTTATTTAACAGGCTGAGCAATGGCCAAAAACATTGATCGAAGTGGCGAGTCAGTGATGTATAAGCCTTATACTTAAATAACAAATAAGTAAATGCCATTATCCACTTTCCTTACGGAGTAGGCAGAGGGAATCGTGTTTATTTCGATTCAGGTTCGACGCCTTTCGCCCGTTTGTCAGATGACGAAAATATATGTGATGATACCTGTAGTGTATGTGTTATCTGTATTGTGCGTGCGAGTAGGTGGGGACACGCGCTATTGTAGGTAAGGTATTGTTCGGTATCACAGTACGATTCGGACCGTCAGTAAGTGCATGCGTGTGTATAGTGTTAGTGAGACTACACCCAGGTATACCAGTGAACACTACAATACCTATCGCCGTATTAATTCTTTTTAACTTTTGGTTGTGTTAGTTATTACTGTTATTGTATGATTATTTGGATAAATAGTAAAACTAATGAAATAAACTGTAAAATAAAAAATTAACTCACTTCAGGATTTTCTATATCAAAAAAATACCAACAACACTGTCCAATTTTGAATCCATTTTTACTTCTGATTGAGCCCTTGGTATTAGATTAGAAAACAGGCATTATACATCAATTTCTGATTCTTTAGCAAATACTTGTTACTCGACTGCAACGAGGTCAATCGAGGTCAATGATGGGGAGATTTTTCACATTGCATTTATGACTGTAATATTTTTATACTCTTATCGGTATTGGCATAGTGCAGAATGAATTAATATCATAAGGTAAAATTGGATTTATTTTTATATTAAAACCTTTTTTCAATGGACGAAAAAGCGGAAGAGGTTCTCAATTCAACGCGCATGTTTTTTTTAATGTTACCACGCATAACTTTTTACAGAGTAGTCCGATTTCGATATTTTTTTTATTGAAATGCCTTACCACCCGGCCACGTGAACCGGTGACGGCGGCGGCGGCGCGGAAAATTCACACGGCGCGGATTTTGAGGCCACGAGGAGAAGCGTTTTTCGCCACGACCAGACAGTCCCAGAGCGAGATGTATTTTTCAACTTTATCTCGATAATGCTTGGAAGGAAGTAGTTTTGTACTTTACCACTTACTATTTAGAAGAGGATGTGTAGTACATGATATAAATAAGAATCGGGGTATAGTAAAGAAGTTGAATTTCATATAGAATAGATATAATGTATAAACATACATTTTTGGAATGAATGTCGAATCCTTTAGTTGAGTGTTGCTGCTTGACTTGATCTTGGTAAGTATGTACATTTTTATCATTAAACAGCAATACAATTAGACTTGGATTCTAGGAACAAATTTTTTTTGATTAATAACAAGCTAAATTTTCGTAAACAGCTTTGTTGTGACGAGACAACCATCTTTTCTATCTTCGAAAAATCTCGAATCGGGAAACTGATGGTGTTTGACATCGTTTTCTGCCAAATTTAACGGATATTCTTTGTGATAATCAGGATGACAATTTTACAGTTCAACTAAGGGTCCACGCTCTTACGTCCTTTGCTTTCACAATTTTTTAACACAAAGAAATGTTTTTTCGTTTTGCATTATATTTTACGATAAACCACACACTAAAACTTACAAAGAGCCTATTTACATGTATGTATAATTTAGTTAACTAGGCAGGTTTGCCCGCGATCAAAGAAACATGTATTGAATAATCCCTTATAAAAAAAATTATACCCTATTTCAGCCCCTTACGGATGATTTTAAAAAAATTGACAATGTTTGAGCACGAAGCCCGTAGTCAAACATTGGCCAATTGGGAAAATATCTCTATGCCAAATTTCACCCAAAGCGGACAGTTTCGCATTTGAAATTTAGAATAGACTGCGCCCTGCAACCCACTGCATCATAAAAGTTTTTGGTAAATCTCACAGAGACAATTTATTTTTCCGGCATAAAACGTATCTTATGTCTAGGGTATTCTCTACATGTGTGCCAAATTTCATTTAAATCGGTTTAGTTGTTATTGCGTGAAAGCGTAACAAACACCCATTCATCTGTCTTCACACACTTTCGCATTTATAATAAGTACTATCTGCAACCCGCTTCATTAAAAAAGTTTTTGATGATCCCCACGAGAATCACTTATTTTTTGGGATTACATGATTATATACATGTGGGCCAAATTTCATTCAAATCTGTTTAGCCATTCTTGCGTGTTTGAGAAACAAACAATTATCCGTTCATACATCCAAACATTCAAACTTCCACATTTATAAGAAAAAGTATTATCATGCCTGGTTCCCTTGCGTGTTAGACAGAGTAAACCGAACGTTTGTAGACTTTTCAGTTTATCCATTTATAATATTAATATAATATGGATTAGTAGCCTTTTTATAATAAGTTTTTATATAAATATCAAGTTTTATAGAGCCAAACAAAAATAATAAAAAATAAGAATCGGAGAATCGGAAAAGGTTCAATAAGTCGGAAAAAACTAGCTATCTTGTCGCACCGTATTAGATTCTGATTTATTCGCCAACGAGTCTGCTAGGGTGGATGGACCTTTCCGTTATCATCGCGACCACCAGTCTAACTCGACCTGTCCTGTTTCCTTCAAACGGCGGGCACGTAGATAAAGTCAGAGGTTATCAAAGCTGATCCATGTCTCAAAGGAGAATAGACGCCGTGCATAGTATTAGGAAACAAAGATTGCTTCATTCGGCCGATTGAACGCATCTCCCCATACTAACTTCCCTCCCATTTAACGCGAATCCAAGCAACAAAAGATTCTTCGCGTGAAATAACAAAACTACCAATTGTTCGATTTCCGAAGCCGAAATAAAATATATGACAGACTGACTCACATATCTGATCATTCAACACGTAAAAATGTGATAATATGAACACACTTCTTGTGCTTTTTTGAATATGTGTAACCTATATAATAAAATACACGGGCTATGGAGCTTCGCTCGTTTTTAGAGTTCCGTACCCAAAAGGTAAAAAGGGACTCTATTACTAAGACTTCTCCGTCCGTCCGTCCATCATATATAAAAAACTGCAAAAAATTACATATGGGAGCCTCTTTAAATATTTATTTAATTTTTTTAAAGTGATTATATAATTAAATATTCTGTTAATATTTCAAACGTGGTAGACGTTGTCGTTATTAAGATCGAGAAAAAAATGCAAAAAGAACACGTTTGTTGTATGGGAGCCACCCTTAAATATTTTTTTTAATTCTGTTTTTAGTTTTCGTTATTATGGCGGCAACATAAATACATCATCATCATCATCTGTGAAAATTTCAACTGTCTTACTATCATGGTTCATGAGATACAGCCTGATGACGGACAGACAGATAGACAGACAGACAGACGCACGGACGGACAGCGGAGTCTTAGTAATAAGATTCCATACCCAAAGATTAAGCGGGTCCCGTTTTATCCTTTGGGTATGGAATCCTAAAAAGTATAGTAAAGCCAGTTTGACTCTTCACGGCAATGTTCTGTTCTCGTTCGGCGGCCAGATTAGCGCGTCGCATCTTGCACAGCCTTTCGGTAAATATCTATTATTGTTGAATTATTTTTATTTTACATTTTCTCTTAAACTATGCATCCAAATAACATGGTATAATATATAACCAACGTTTATCTTCCTAAGATTTTCTTGTTGATGAAGGACTGTTCGTTAGTAAAGATTAATATCCCTGCCTAATAATCCTATTGCTCAAAATTCGCCTATTAATTTTCAAACAATTTTTCGACTCAAAACTCCTTATTATGGCTTGTTTATAAAAGATAGATATATAGTGTCACGGACTTTTTTGTAGATCTACTAAAAACCAATATATTTGTAGTACATTGTACTTACGTGTAATTACCCATTACGCTAGCGCACGCGGATACAGCAGTTCGATAGCGCTATTTCTTCCGACTTAGTTTACAAATATCGATATTTAAGCTAAACTAAGAATTTTAACGTAATGATTGGTAGCATATAACCTTCCTCATGAATGTAGCTATAATACACAAAAATAAGTTTTTAAATTCGACTTGTAGTTCCAGAGATTAGCGCGTTCAAACAAACAATCAAACAAACAAAAATCTCTTCAGCTTTATTATATTAGTTTTAGTACAGATGATGCTCGATATTAGATATTTTATGTTTTTGTTATAGTATCAATATATAAATTCTTAAATTCTAACATGACTAATTTATTCACAAAGAACATGACTAATTTATTCACAATTTAATGTATATACAAGAAACATTTATGTACATAGTGCCACTGATCGTACATATGTACAGTGGCAATTTTATTTTATACAAAGCTTTCACTAGTTCAACTTAGTAAATTGTTAATAAACCATTTCTTCGGAGGATTTTAATGTTTTTCTAATATAGATGAGGTTTCTATAAACCTATATTTGCATAGGCAAATAAAAACCTAAAAAACTTCCTAATAATGTTAACATACCCGATCTAGAATCATTAAACCAAAGCGGTTTATTACAATGACTTTTTGAAACTTTACAAGGTAAAGTTTCAAATTTTAATATTTCTTCTAAGTTTATTTGCAGTGTTCTCGATAATTATTTCTTCCAATTTATTTGCTTCGAAGGGCTGAGAAGGGTGATATGAAAAGTGAAATGGGGGAGTCAATAAATAATAACGCTAAATGCCCACCGGCTGACCGGGGGGCTCGATATTCGCTGTTTCCTATACATATTTTAAAGGGGAAATTTCATAATCAGATGGTAAAATATAAAATTAAATCTTGTGCCATTCTTATTGACAGATTTGTTATACATTTCAATTATTATTATTGTATTAAGTAGTTATTAATTGCTTAGTCTATAACAAAAACCTAATCTATCTATACTAATATTATAAAATTGTAGAGTTTGTTTGTTTGTTTGGTTGTACGCGCTAATATCGAGGAAGATTATAGGCTATTTAACATCATGCTACGACTAGTTAGAGCGGAGTAAACAAAGTCCGCGCGGACGAAGACGCGGGCAGCAGCCAGTTAGATGATAATCGTTACGAGGTCGGTCGGTAAAAAATGGCGACAAACTAGTGACTTGTGGTGAACTGGTAAGTCTATAGACATTTGTCTCACACTGCCTACTCCGCAAGGGAATAATCGCAATGACATAATCTATAACCAGACAGACTAACTTTTTAACTGTATTTGTAGTTTAATGGTTAGCTTATTCAACTCAGATCGTGAGATTTCAGGCTCATTTCTGGATAAGGTGTTTTTATATTATAACATAGCAAACAAGCCGATTGCTGTCCTAATAGAAAAATATACACCTATAGACACTGAAGATGTAAAAAATAAAAACACATTATCCATGCAGCGGGTTGGTAGCACATGTTTACCGGATACTTTACCCTCCAAACGGGAACACGACAGTGGCAAGCATTAACCGCCCCGTTGGTCGAATATTTAGCGACCCTTACTTCACAATCGACGGGGCTCTGGTTCGATTCCCGACGGGGACAAGCATTTTTGTTACGGATATAAATGTTTGTATTTCCAGGTTTGGGTGTTTATTAAATATATTACAGTTATTTATATATGTATCTTTATGTATTAGTATCTTTAACTAACACCTTTAACACAAGCAAATAATTTGCTTACTCTGAGGTTAGATCAGTAAGTTTAATTTGTCCCGTAAATATCAACGCTATTACAGTACCCGGCGATAAATATTGCACATCGACCTTTGGAAAGAGACAATCGGCTAATTTCGGCTTCGTAGAGCGTTATCTCTGTCGCACAAAATACAAACAGTCCGGTACCTATTAGGAGCTGTTAAAACAAGTATGATTTGCTTCTTTAATATTTTTATTCTTTGTATAAAATACACTAATTTTTCTATAAGTGATGGCTTTAGGTTGGGGTAAAATAAATTAAAAAAACATGTTCACATTATATTTACGTATTTAATTATTTTGGAACATTACAGCTTTAGTGTACATAATAAACACCATTATACCTATTGCTAAAATGAGACATTGCAATAAAAATAATAATAATTCTAATTCTCAATTACTTCCATTTCACTATCTGTGCTCTCAAAGAGGTCAATATCACTGCCACTATCAGCCGTATTTATCACTAATCTATCAGTGTAATTGTCTAAACTGTGTTGAATGCTTCTATATTCATTCTCACATTTGATTGCATGATCGCAAACCTTTTTCCATTCTTCAGCGCCGAACATGTTTACTTTTTCAGTCAATAATGTTTTTACTGTAGTTAAGTTCATACCCACATTTCTAGAGGCTACATAGCCTTTCAGTTGAGACCATATATTTTCAATTGGATTAAAATCCGGATGATATGGTGGCAATCGCAACACAGTGTGCCCATGTTCGGCAAGTACTTTGTCCACAGAAAACTCTGTATACCTCTCCTTGTGCTGACATATAATAGCGTAAATCTGGGTTTTTGTTAATTTTGGATCAACTGGAATTTCGTGTCTGTTTAACCAGTTGATCATTTCCCGTTTAATGGTGTTTGAGTTGGGGGGTCTCTCAATATATTTGTTGTGATAGGGTGCGTTGTCGATAACTAGAACAGAATCACTGGGTATATTTGGGATTAATTGGTTAACCAGCCATTTCTCATAGTTATCGTTATTCATTTCATTGTGATAGTCACCTGTAGTGTCCGTGGATTTATACGTTAAAAAAGCACCGGGTACAAAGCTTTTTCATTTCCCGCATGAACTATTATCAAACGTTGACCTTTTGAAATTGGCTTTTTTACTCCTTTTTTCTTATCGTCACTCCAAGATTTCCCTTTAGTGTGGGATGCATGTATATATGACTCATCCATGTAGACGATATTTTTTCCTGTTTCGCGAAATTTGCGTATTTTATCAAGGTATTCCATTCGTTTGAGACTAACGTCGTGCTTTTCCATTAGAATTTTTCGATTATCTTCCATTTTAGTGAACTGAAATCCCATGTCATGAAGTATTTTTCTCAACGTTTTTTCAGACCCATTGTAATTAATAGCTTCAGATAATTTAGCTTTTAATGATTTTATTGTTGGCAGTTCATTAAATCGTAAGTGAAAATCATACACCATTCTTCGAACAACATCGTAATCAAAATCGTCCATATCCAAACGAAATTGCTTTTTTGGTCTCCCTTTTTTTGGAGTGCTGAACTTAATTCCAGTCGAATGTGTTTCAGTACTGACTTCGTTTAATATATTGTTCAAAGTTCTTCTTGAAATTCCAGTGGCATTTGCAACTCGCTCTTGAATCTTCTTAAAATAACAACTTACATTTTCATCTACTTTTTTTTTAAATCTATCAGCTTCGGTTACAAAGTATTTATAAACATTGTAGATAATTTCACGTGACTGATCTCGTAAAGGTTTCCCTCTTTTTCCGAAAGATGCCATATTACAACTTTAAATTATTTAAATTTGTGGGTGTTATCAACTCTAAATATATATTTTTGATCGGGACTGACTAAACGTCACATAGGTAGTGTGGGACTGAGATAACGCTCTACGCAGCCGAAATTATCCGACTGTCTCTTTCCAAAGTTCGATGTGCAATATTTATCGCCGGGTACTGTACGGGAGAAACAGCACTGTCGCGGATTTCAACTCTACAATTGGATTTGATAAGAATTATCCAGAATATCATGTATGTACCTATAATGATTCAGATATTACTAAATTATGAGCTTAAAAAAATTACCCTATTATTATTTAATTTAATCTCTTGATTTTATTGTATAATTCGTTAAAAAAATACAGTGGTATTTAAATTAATAAAGTCCCTAATTCTTCCTAAGAACTTATAGCAAACATAATATGACAAAAGACACATGAGTTAACTTAACGTCAAAATTGTTTTATCATCCAAAAATTTTAAATCAATACTGGCAGTTAGACCCGTCTATGGTAAGGCATGAAGATGAGTCGTAAAGAATAGGCGGCACGGGAAACTTTTCCCATGGAGGGCATAAATTGGATTCGGAAGCAGATCACGTAACGGTTAAGAGTTCACAAAACTGTGCCATAAATCGGACGCGCGGAGGTGCGCCGGAGACAAACGGCGCCGGACGAACAAAAGATCTGTTGAGACTACTTTAAACTAAAATGAATTAGCAAATTACTTCTTTTGATCGTCATATTTTGATAAATTATATCTCTATTCTCAGTCTACCAGATATTTATTTATGTATAGGTATGTATGTATGAATATAAGTATTATAATATGGATGTATGTGTTCTATAATATATATTAATTTCATGTAATCTAAGTTGCTCAGTAGCACCTTCACAGCTACACTCTGTTGGCCCAAAGGTTGACTGGTGGATAATGCCAATAGGCATTAAGTTCGCCTTTTGTACGAAAATGTATATTTTTGGTGTACAATAAAGTTTATATAAATAAACGTTAAGTGATAAAATATTTTAAACAGAAACAATCTTAACCTCTTGCACGATCGTCGTAACAAATCGATCTAGTACCTATAATTATGGATGCCTGACAGCCCGCGCTTTTTTTATAGGGAGTTTAGGAAATCCGTTTATTCATATATTTTAGTTTATATAAGGTATATATGAATTATACATCAACCTAACCTGCATTAAATTTCCTATTCACTCAATATATATATATATATATATATATTCGTTCGTTAGTCTCGCTAAAACTCGAAGTTTCACTTTAAAACTACTCTTAAGTAGTTAAAATGGCAGAACAATGTTTGCCGGGTTAGCTTGTACTAATAAAAAGTAATGGAAGCTCACTTGATATTAAAATCCTGTGATGATTATTAACTTATTCGTTTGCAGGTGCAGAATACGGCCTTTGCACCTGCAAACGAATAAAGTTCAAGATACGGTTGGTGTTCTGTGTAGGTTGAATTCGAAAAAACAAGACCAGAAGGGGGTGGATGGAAATCGATCCCGGCGTGAACGACGGAGAAAACTCACTGCTCCAGTCCGCTCGTGACCACGGTCAATGTAACTGGCCGAAACGTCGAGCTTTACAAGTAAGTTTTGTACCTATATGTACGCGTTTTTGACCTGATTATATATATATATATATATATATATATATATATATATATATATATATATATATATATATATATATATATATATATATATATATATTTTAATATTTTTGTTGTTGTGTATAAAGATCAAATCATGTTAAGCTTAACTTGTATGTAAGGTTTTAATAAAAATTAAATACTTTTACTTTTGCGATAGTTGGGAGTTCCAGCAAGAAATAATTGATAGTGGGACGCGGTTTAACATGCTCATCTCAGGCATAGAGACATAGACATTATCACCAGGCTGAGATTTTATTCCAATATTATTTTTAGCTTATTCGTAAAACAAACCTAGGACCTCATGATCTGAGGCAAATAGGCTAAAAATATGAAGCTAATCAATTGATTTTAGTTGCAAACTCACATTAATCCTTTTTTATTCAAATGCAAAATTTCCTATTAAGGCACGCGACAAAATAAATACTACAAAATGAGCAAAAGGCATTCTAACACACCTACTGCATATTTGAATAATAATAAGACGAGTAGGGCTCTAAGTCTAACTTAACCTCCCATTTAATATTTAACAAGTCAAGTCTTACTCAACGTCATTTTTCCAGATGTGGAACCTAAAGGCGACCTAAAAATCCTACATCATATTTTCGTAAAAGTCTGGTAGTGATTAATTTGCCGCTATTGCTTCTATTCTAGAAATAAAGTGCTTCTAGTAGCACTCCACAGATTTTCTTTATTTATAAGAATGTTTATACTTATATATTACTATATATATTCGTCTGCGCGGACTTCGTTTATTCCGCACAGCACCTCCCCCGTAGATGATAGCGTGATGATATGTAGCCTATATGTTGACCCGACCTGTTAGTAATATTCATGCAAAATTTGAAGTAAATCCGTGTAGTACTTTTTGAGTTTACCCCGGACATACATACAGACAAACAGACAAAAATTCTAAAAACTATATTTTTGGCTTCGATATAAATTGTAGATCACGCCCCAAGTATTCTTTTAAAAAAATATTCAATGTACAGTTTTGACTTTCCTACGATTTTATTATATGTATAGACTAGCTGTTGCCAGCGACTTCGTCCGCGCGGACTTCGTTTACTCCGCACAGCACCTCCCCGCTAAGTGATAGCGTGATAATATGTAGCCTATATGTTGACCCGACCTGTTAGTAATATTCATGCAAAATTTGAAGTAAATCCATGCAGTACTTTTTGAGTTTATCCCGGACATACATACAGACAAACAGACAAACGGACAAACAGACGGACAGACGGACAGACGGACAGACGGACAGACGGACAGACGGACAGACGGACAGACGGACAGACGGACAGACGGACAGACGGACAGACGGACAGACGGACAGACGGACAGACGGACAGACGGACAGACGGACAGACGGACAGACGGACAGACGGACAGACGGACAGACGGACAGACGGACAGACGGACAGACGGACAGACGGACAGACGGACAGACAGTCAAACGGACAGACAGACAAACGGACAAACGGACAGACGGATAGACAAACAGACAGTCAAACGGACAGACGGACAAACGGACAAACGGACAGACGGACAGACAAACAGACAGACAAACGGACAGACAAACAGACAGACAAACGGACAGACAAACAGACAGACAAACGGACAGACAAACGGACAGACGGACAGACGGACAGACGGACAGACAGACGGACAGACGGACAGACGGACAGACGGACAGACGGACAGACGGACAGACAGACGGACAGACGGACAGACGGACAGACGGACAGACGGACAGACGGACAGACGGACAGACAAACAGACGGACAGACGGACAGACGGACAGACAAACAGACAGACGGACAGACGGACAGACGGACAGACGGACAGACAGACGGACAGACGGACAGACGGACAGACGGACAGACGGACAGACAAACAGACAGACGGACAGACGGACAGACGGACAGACGGACAGACAGACGGACAGACGGACAGACAAAAATTATAAAAACTATATTTTTGGCTTCGATATCGATTGTAGATCACGCCCCAAGTATTCTTTTAAAAAATATTCAAGGTACAAATTTGACTTTCCTACGATTTTATTATATGTATATAGACTTAAATCACATCTTTACAATTACATTCTTCAATATTCTGCGTATAGCTAATTGACATATTAATTCACATTATCTTATCCATGGAAATAAAGAATTAGTAAAACTTAAATACAAAAGATAAAAGCGAAAGCGGTGGAGCGAGTAACGAGCGTATAATTCTCTCGCCACCAGGTGGCGTCGTGGCGCTGTGGTTTGTCTCGACGGAGGCATAAATGTCAGCTAATTCATGTAAATAGCTCACTGCTTCAGTTAACTTTTCGATTTTTAATGATTTTCTACAGAATATTCATGAATTTGTTTCAATAACAAATCGAAATAAGCAACTGTCATAAAAATATTTTAATCTTAATCGGTCTTTTTAAAAATAAGTTTCATCATAAAGTGTAAGTAAATCAACTTTCACTTTAATTTATTTATTATCACGCATTATGCAGAAGTATCGATCGCCTGTTGTCGAAATTCGACCATCGGCTAAACAATAAATTCTCTTTAAGTTTGACAACATATTTTAGCCAAAAAAAGTATACATGTGCGTATATCATGAAGTATTAGGTATAGGTGGAGCTAGCAGTCGTGTTAATTAATTGAAACAAATATTTACGTTATATCTCTGCCTATGAGGTCTCCCCATCTCTTTTTATACAGCTGTATTAGAAAGAGAGGGTAAGACCTCAGAAGATGACAGCAGTATTTAAAATTTGGTTTCAAGTAAGTAGTATATTATTATGTACGTCGCATGAATATCCATTATATAATTTTTATTTTTTGTTATTATATTTTAATGTATTTGAATGCATTTTATATTAAAAAATATTATATGTATAATTCTGCAGTCCTCCGCAATGTAAACTTTAATTATGCCATATTTTATACTTCACCGTTCACGCAATGGTCTTAAAGAGGTTCAAAGTTTTTCTTCACGTATAAATAAATAGATGTAGATGAGCCTTAATCTACATGCGTGCTCAAATAATAGCACCAATTATATTTTTTTTTATTTCTTGTAACAAATCTTCCATTATTTACAACGAAACCTGGTCGCATCGTTTATTTTGATAACCGCTGTTGCCTTGATTATTTTTTTTTCATAAAATGTTTTTTTTGTAAACAAGCAGAAGGTTTACATGATTGGAATTGATACTGTTTCCAATTGATGTGCAATATCATAGACACTGCAGTTGCATTGCAGATCAGATAGATAAACGGAGTGATATATTAATATACTTAGGAATAATAACAACTGAAGTCTCTCTCTCTTTCTCTCTCTCTCTCTCTCTCTCTCTGTGTGTGTATGTGTGTATCTAGGTCATTTTTGCACGTGTGTGTATGTTTGTTTGTGTTTGTGAGGTTTCCAAAACTACTTAATTATGTTGCAGAATACGCTTAACGTAATTTGAAATTTCTACATCGTAAGTTAAGGAACCAAGCAAGTCATCTTTGTTTTATAGCGACGAAAAATAGAGGATAAGTTATAAGTATTGGTATCTCGGTTGACTATTTATATAAAAAAGGAACTAATAATTAATGAAATGCATGCATAATAAAACATGAAAGAAGTTAAATTTCACGTAACATTTTATAAATAGGCATTAAAGGGATGGATGTTTCTAGGTGGTATAGTTCTACATTATTTTGCCCGGGTCTGGTATCACCACCTTACCTATTCCTGCTGCAATAGCGCTAGTGTTTGTCACTGTCGTGTTCCGGTTTGGAGGGTAAGGTAGCCGGTAAACTTATGCATGTGGCATTAGACTTTGCTACAAGACAGCAACGCACCATTAACATATTTGGTGTCTATAGCCGATGGTTAACTCTTTCCAGCAGGAGACCCATCTGCTTGTTTACAATCTTATATGTATGATAAAAATAGAATTTACAGACAATCGAATTAATCTAATCCTAAAGTTAGCTAATTATTTGCTTGCGATTTGGGTGTTAGGCAACGATATTAATATATACTTAGAATACATAAATAAATACTCAAATGTATTTAACAACAGTGACTACAAGGTGGTAGAGTTCTGCATTTTCTCGCCCGGGTTTGGTACCACCGCCTTACCTATTCCTGCCGAAATAGCGTCAGTGCTTGTCACTGTCGTGTTCCGGTTTGGAGGGTAAGGTAGCCGGTAAACTTATGCATGCGGCATTAGACCTCGCCACAAGATAGCAACGCACCATTAACATCTTTGGTGTCTATAGGCGATGGTTGACTCTTACCATCAGGAGACCAATCTGCTTGTTTGCTATCTTATAATAAAATCGTATAATAAAATCGTAGGGAAGTCAATGTATGTCCGGGGTAAACTCAAAAAGTACTACATGGATTTCCTTCAAATTTTGCATGAATATTACTAACAGGTCGGGTCAACATATAGGCCATCACCTATGGGGGAGGAGCTGTGCGGAGTAAACGAAGTCCGCGCGAACGAAGTCGCGGGCAACAGCTAGTGATATATAAAAATAAAACTCCGAAAACTAGATATTCAGATATTTATACAGACATCTAACACATACATGCCTGTTCCATTCTTGGGTATCAAACCCAAGCCCCATTTATTGCATAGCCCGAGTCGTTAACCACCCGACCAATATCAAGGGTATATTATGTAAGAAGCAGAAGATTTAAAGATTTTTTTAAAATACGGTATTGGAGATAACCCGATATAAAAGGGTTAATTTCGAAAAATTGGTAAATCTATCTCCAAGCCCACTGAGGTACATCCTGCTTATCTTTCAAGAAAATATAAAAATTTATCTTAATTTTCATTCATAATATCTACTAAAAATTTAATATGATTAAAAGTGGAAACTAAACTAACTACGCAGTGAAAATATACTTCATTTAATTTGCGTAAATTGGACAAAGCCAAATAAATTATTAGTGTTGTTACGATAAACATATCTAAAGCTTTAATATTCGAATGTATGCTTGGGTCTCAATTAAAGCGCCATTGTATATTCCGATCGCCAATAAATCCACAGGATATAATAACCTTAACTCAACTCTATTAAGATCCCTTCGTCAGCATACAGAATCTCGGAAAATCCTATTTCATGTGCCTAATACAACTCCTTGTTTTGTGGACTAGCTATATTTAGATCGTAGCGCGTAGGAGGCAATCTAAGAGCTATGCAGTCTTAAGTCCGTCGACAACTGGTACCCTACGTACATTTTAGTTCTCATGGGATTACCGTTTTGTTCACGTTTGCGATGGATGTGGCATTTAAGTACATAGTTTTAACAAATAGGTATTTTAAAGCTTTAACCGCATTTTATTGAGTCATTCTTACATATTCTTTACTTATGTTTCATATTAGGATTATTTCGTTTAATCGATAGTATAAAAAGACTTTTTTATTTTAAAACCTTTTTTTTATTTCATAGGATAACAAACCAGATAATGCTTTTCTTGATGGAAAGATTAACTATCGCCTTTAAATATCAAAGATGTTAATGGTACATTGTAATCTATGTGACGGATCTGTTTTATATTCTCTTAAAATAAATTCCGTTAGCGAACTTAAACATTATGCATTCGATGGGGGTTGGGTTCGATTCTTGACAGGGACAAACATTTACGTAACGAACATAAATGTTTGTATTTCTGGATTTGGTATTTAATATACTTCAATATTTATACAGTGTCCTAGAAATGCTTTTAAAAGCCGAAAGTTGGTTTGTGTACTTATTATGTAGATCGAGTAACAACGAAAAAACTAAAGAAATTGTCACATTTTTCAAAGATTATGATGTTTTTTTCACCAATAAAATTACACGCTCTAATTAGTGGCCATTGTGCAGTGTCATTTTTTACTTCGTCATTTCAATTAAATCAACATATGTTTGGGCCACATAAATCTGTTGTGTATGTAATAAATGCGAAATATCTATTAATTATTATATGTATATGTTACTGTGCATTAGTTATCCTTGATTCGCAAGCAAATAATCTACTTAATGTGGGGTTAGATTAATTCGTGTACTTTGTCCAGCGATATTTATAAATTCCTGCATACGCTATGCAAAATGTGCAGTTATTTGTCAAATATGCAGTAATTAAACAAAAAAAATCATATCGACACAAAGCTTCGTGCAATGACACGATAAATGTAGAGGTCACATCTACGTTTATCGTGTCATTGCACGAAGCTTTGTGATGATACACGCAAGTGCGGCCTCAGCATTATTAATACGTATTCTCTAGTGTGTCTATATTTGTATGTTTGAAATAGTTTTGAACGTACCTATCTGCATCTAAAAATGATAAATATTCAAAAGCGTAGTTAAAATTACTTTTTTTGGTATGTTCCAACCAATTTTTAGTTGATTTATTGGGCTAAAATTATAATATACCTTCTCTAGTTAGTTGTTCCTTCATACATCGCGTAAAGGACAATTCTCTCATTATTTACGAAGGGCCGATGGACTGAAGTGGGTGACGAGCGGCACGTACGGCCGCTAACGAGACGCTTTGTGACCATCTTCTGTTCGAGTGTGGTCACCGCTTGCTCATTTTTAACGGACAAATTATATTTGCTCTGAAATCCCAAAGGAGTGGCATTTCAAGTCCATTGTGGAAGTGCTTAGCCTTTTAAACATGTTTAGAACACGCGAATCTTACATGCCAGTCACGTAACAGCAATAATAAATAAAAGCTTAGATTTTCTATTCGGGGAATTTAAAGATTTGTTTGAAATATAATAAATATTTTTAGTTGGCTTAATACATTTTTTTGTTGTTTTTTAACTAGCTGTTGTCCTTGAACTTGCCCGTGAGGAATATAGTTTTATTTAAAGTGTTTTCTTTCGCTGAAAAATGAAATTTATATTTATATTAAATATACAAGTTGCAATATTGCATCATGTGATAATTTTAATTATTTGCTTTTAATATGTATGTTGCAACATCGCAACATTAATTTTCTACTATGTTGCGATGTGGCCACATCGCAATTTATTAAAATATCTAGTTATTAAAATATCTTAATTCAATATTATATATAATAAAATACGTCGCCCCATTTTAAGATTACACCTTCTGCCGTTCTGCCAGGCAGTTCGTAAAAAGCAAACGACAGTCTATGCGTGTCACTATCATCTTGACTACTAGTTGGCAGAGTTCCGCGACGTCTCGCCCGGGTATTTGATACCACAGCCTTACCTATTCCTGTTGCTATAGCATTGATGCTTGTCACTGTCGTGTTCCGGTTTGAAGAGTAAGAAGGTACCGGTAAATTTATGTAATTGGCATTAACACCTCGCCACACGGATAGTTTTTTTGGTCCAATAACATCTTTAGTTTCTGTCGGCGATGATTGGCTCTTTTTATTAGGGAGCAATCTACTTGTTTTTTATATCTTATAATATAAAATGGATTGTAATATGTTATCCTGTGCACACCATCATAAATAATTTTCATATTTGATTAAAGTTGCACTTGTAGCACTGGCAGTGTGCACCTCTGTACATATTTGTGCATAATATAATTTATACATATGTATACCAATATTGGTATTATTTTTTAATATCATTAGATAGCAAACAAGTAGATGAATTTCCTGATGGAAAGCGTCAACCATAGCCTACAGATACCAAAGATGTTAATGGTGCGTTGCTATCTTGTTGCGAGGTTTAATGCCACATACATAAGTTTACCGGCTACCTTACCCTCCAAACCGGAAAATGACAGTGAGAAGCACTGACGCTATGGCGACAAAAATAGGTAAGACCGTGGTACCAGACCCGGGCGGGACAATGCAGAACTCTACCATCTGATAGTGCCGATGGTAGTGACTCGTATATCGTACCAATTGGTCGCCTTTTACGATCTGCCCGGGACCATCACGGGGAAAGAATACTTATTATGAAATTTGAATAGATAAATTATATTCTAATGAAAAGTAATATTTTGTCTTTATTATTACAATAATAAATTCTAATATCTGGTTGACCGAGCTTTGCTCGGTTTTTCACATACCCATATCTTGGGAACCGAGCTTTTTTTGGACCTGAAACCTTGATAAATCGATTCCTTGACCCGAAAAACCCCTAACTTGTGTCTTTCATGAAAATCGTTGGAGCCGATTCCGAGATTCCAATTATATGTATACAAGAATTGCTCGTTTAAAGGTATTAGATACAATAAGAATAAAGTATAGATAAAAAAGCACAAGTTTTAGACGATTCCTAACGTATAACCAACGATTCGTCATTCGTAGCTGTAATCATTAGCAACCAATTTAATAATAACGAGGCGTCCCATAAGTTGCCTAGACATTTGATAATTTGAAATTTATAGATTCAGTTTTTGCTACGTCTCGTGAAAAATGTTACTTCTCGAAACTAAAACGAGTCGTTTGATTGATATAGGAATTGGGCATTAGTGACAAAGTCAGACACCGTCCGCCATGCAGATTCTCGTGGTCTACGAAACTGGTGAACACGAATTCAGGTCACGCGTCATACAAAAATATTAACATGAGAGTTGACCAACGTTTTCGTATTATTTTCGTATTATTAATGTGATAATAATATTAATAATATCGAATATTTTCGTTATTATATATTAATATGTGAAGGAAAAACTTTGTACCCCTTTTAAGACAACTACGCGAACGGTGAAATGTGAAAATTGCCACAGTTAAAGTTTACATTAGCTGTACGAGACACAAGCATCGTGGCTACTAGGTGGTAGAGTTCTGCATTGTCTCGCCCGGGTCTGGTACCACCGCCTTACCTATTCCTACCGCAATACCGTCAGTGCTTGTCACTGTCGTATTCCGGTTTGGAGGGTAAGCTATCCGGTAAACTTATGTATGTGGCATAAGATCTCGCCACAACATGCCAATGCACCATTAATATCTTTGGTGTCTATAGGCGATGGTTGACTCTTTCCATCAGGAATCCCATCTGCTTGTTTGCTATCTTATGATATATAAAAAATACAAACATGATAATAATATATACTTTTTTCTTTATAAGTATAGATATATTCAAAGCGACTATAAAGTCTGTTGCCAAATTTAAATGAAATTTTATTGTGTAGTCTGTAGTCGGATTTCGACCACAGGGCGATTGCTTGTTATTAATAACCTGAAACTTCTAATGTGTTGTAACTCTTTCGAATAAGATCTAAAATTGTTCTCTTGTATATTAATATTTTATGTTATGAAGAAAAACACTACAATATCAAGATTAAAATTGCTTAAGAGTTTTAACTAAGAATTCAATAATAAAAACTCTATATACAGTAGGAAAATTTCCTACTATGCAAACAGAAGTTTATAAGTTAAATACTAAAGGCCAACTACAGAATTGAACAGACGGTGTAAAATGGTTTTCCTCCGATTTGCTCTCACAATAGCTCATTTGTTATAACCAACCTGATATCGTAGCGTTATTACGGCCAAACAAATTGAGTCGAGCCTTCGCCACCTCAGACTAATGTAATTCCGCAGTGCGCGCACCCAAGAATAGATATTTAGAGTGGATTGTTTTCGACAGACCGTAATGAAACTCTGATGCCGGGGCCGAAATCAGTTTCGGAGGTGAGCGCGCCGCAGGGGAGGCGAGCTACATTGTAATAAGACGGAATAACCTAAAATAAACCGCCTAACGTAGTGAGTACAAAGATGGACATAGTAGGGCCGTTTGGCCCCTTACTGCTTAATTTGCCTACCGTAATTACTGTCCTCTCGGGTTGGGGAAGGACCCGAGGGCTCGACCCGGCCGTCTTCCAGGTTATATTGCGCTCGTGCGGGCGCCGCGTGTGTGTTTAACAAATACTACCCTAGTCGTTAAGTATGAATACGGGTGTGGACAAAATGTATTAGCTTAGGCTGAGATTCGGACCGTGTTTGCTTAGTGATGATAGATTTATAGTAATTGTGTTATTAACGTTATGGGATAAGGGTTTTACGGACTTAAGTAATGAAGGCTTTTACCTAATGCTCGTATTTATTGTTTATTCGGACACGTGGTACAAACACCAATAAAGTAATCTGGATTAATTCAATAAACACATCTTTATTTCTTCAAACGTCCAGATTAAGACGTGTCCGTTTTATTTTTGTTAATGATGGTTTACAATAGATTTTACTTAAGTCGACATTTAATATCAAAACGAGTTAGTTACGTAATGTAGGTTGAAGCGGTGCATTCTTGATATAGTAGTCTTGTACTTGTATTTTTTTACATATATCGCAGATAGAAAGATCATTTAGTGTGGTTAAATTAATTTGTGTAAGTTGACGGTTGATATTTTTTATATTTTTTTCCAAAATCAATATACGTATTTTCGATTACTGTGTTACTGCATTTCTTTTTTTAAATTCTTTTATTTAATAGAGATTTTTATCACACAATGAAAATGTTAATCTCATTGTAACTAGTCTCTCAGAACACTATTTATTACAGTCATTCCTTTACCTCACAAGCTGTTACGCTTTGGAACTCTCTTCCAGTAGATATCAGAAAGGCGCCAAGTTTAAACTCTTTCAAAAGTATGGTCAAACGTCACTTTCTATGTACCTAGTAACTTTGTTTAATTTTCCTTATTTAGGTTTATGTATTACCACTGTTTTATTTGTTTTGTTTTGTTTTGCTTTTCTGTATAACTATAACCGGATGTTACTTTTATTATTATTATTTTTTAAGAGCATAAAAACTATAAATTATCTTGTGGTTAGCACCACTTTTTCTAGTATATTGTTATCCTTATTATAAAGGTTGTCTGGAAGAGATCACTTTATTAGTGATAAGACCGCCTTTGTGTATCTTACTTGTATTATTTTTATGTTGTAACTTATAATGTTGTCATATATTTTGGTGCACAATAAAGAGTTATTGTATTGTATTGTATTGTATTGTAACTAGCTTATTTTACGTTATTCATAACTTTATCTTAGATCTAGATTGCTTACAACTGCGTTTCTTAATAAAATTAGTTGAATCTAAAATATCAAAATGGCAACATGATGTAATGTAAAACTGCTTCAAAATTTGTAGTTATGTAAATAAAATACACGAGTCAAATTTTTTTCAAAGCTAACAAAGTTCGCGCTACAATTCACTCTTTATTAATGGGCGATATGAATTTGCCATAAACTAAAAATATACTCAGAATAAACTTTCATATTTTGCATTTTGAATTCAATCACTCATTTAAAGGCGTATGAAAACTAATCTGCAGACGATATATTTCAAAAAATATTTTATATTTTACGTGCCTCGTTAAAATCGTTTATGTACAAATACGTAAAGTCTAGAATATTATTGTATTTATAAAACAGTATACATATTTACGGAACTTTATAAAATTTAAGAAAACTTGCTGCAATTTAATTTACCAAAAATTAGCGCCTATAGAAATCAAGTATGTTAATGTGTATTGCTATCTACGTGGTGGGATGGAAATGCTGCATACATTAATTTACTGACTACTTAAACCTTCAAACCAGAACATAAAAGTGTCATGCATTGGCGCTATTACAGTTGAAAAAAAACGGAATGGTGGTACCGAATCCAGCAAAGAATTACGGTACCCACACTTATCACTTAATAGTCACGATGTTAATGACACACCTGGCCAATAGTTTGCCCTTTATAGACTGCTTGGCAGAAAAGCAAATGTTCTATTCTACTAAAATTAACGGGACAAATTATACTGACTGATCTAACCTCAAAGTAAGCAAATTATTTGCTTGTGTTATGGGTGTTATTCAATGATAGACATATATAAATACTGGAATATATTTAATAAACACTCAAACCTTGAAATATAAACATTAATGCTCATCACACAAATGTTTGTCCCCGTCGGGGATAGAAACCGATCCCCGTCGATTGCATAGTCAGGGTTGCTAACCACTCGACCAACGGGACGGGGACTAAGAGGGTTAGGATCAATAGGTTGCATTTGTGTGATGTGTAGATATGTTTGTTTTCTTGGGTTTGAATATTTTCATGTGTTTATATTATTCATTGTTAATTGGGGAACACACCTACATTACAATTTAAAAAAAAACAAATGAAACAAAAATAAAAGCTGCTATCATTAATTATTATTTACTTTTCTGAAGTTGTTATGGATAAAATTGAACAAAGTTTTCGGTCTCATAATGATTAGGACATGCCTTTTTGTTTAGGCGTAGGATCCCATTGAATAAAACATTTATGTCAATGGAGGCCATTAGAATTCAACGAAGTCTGGAAGTTTTTTAATGTCCTTACCTATCGATGAAGTTTCAGAAAAAGAAAAACACGCAATAAATAACTTTATGTATATTGTATTTTTATGGAATATATTTAAATTTAATAGCATATAATAAAATAATATGATGAAATAATAGCATAATAGAGTTTTGTTTAATGATATATCGTTACTCAATATACTAACACTATACCTACATACAAAATAATGCAATAAACGGAGTCAGGCAAAATGGCAAAATACAATGAATCATGTGTTATTTATGATATATATGGTATACAATATTAATGTAATCAGAAAAAAATCATGCATGAAATAAATAAAATCTATCTAAACAAATATTATAGAGGAAAATTTTGATTTTTTTTTGTTTGTTTGTTTCTTACAATTTAACTCAAACTACTTGACCGATTTAAAAAAATACTTTACCTTTAGAAAGTTATATTATCCAGGGGTGACATAGATTACTTTGTACCGACTGAGCGAAGGGATGTAATAATTTTTGATACGCAAACGAAGTGATTTATAAATACGGAAGTAAGTTTATTTGTTAAATTTTCACGGGTAAAGCGCTTAAACGATTTTGATAAAATGTGGCAGACATAGATGAAGAGAATTTTTTTTTGTCAAAAATCAATTTTTAAGTGAACGAAAACTTGTATGAAAGACTAAATCGACAACATGCTGGCAAAGCTGGGCGGGTTAAGTAGTTTAATATTATTAATGCGAAAGCATGTCCGTATGTTACATTTTTATGGCTAAACTGATTCTGAAACTGATCGGTTTTGATGAAATTTTAAAAAGATGAGAATTTGAAGACTCAAGGTCATACATAAGATACGTTTTCCCCAAACTTGACCCTTAAGAAGCTTATTTCAAATTCAGCTTCTGTGGATAAAATTTTGTACGAAAACTTTTATTTATAATATGTTACTATAATCTTTTTTTATATCATAAGATAGCAAACAAGCAGATGGGTCCCCTAATGGAAAAGTTAATCATCGCACATAGACACCAAAGATTTTAATGCTGCGTTGCTATCTTGTGGCGAGTTCTAATGCCACATACATAAGTTTATCGGCTACCTTACCTTTAAAGCCGGAACACGGCAGTGACTAGCACTGACGCTATTGCGGCAGGAATAGGTAAGGCAGTGGTACCAGACCCAGGCGAGATAATGCAGACTCTACCACCTAGTAGCCGCAATGGTAGCGACTCGCATAGCCAATCGGTGCCTTTTTACGTTCTGCCTGACTGCAGAATGGCAGTTAGCCTATTCTTCAAAGGAGCTCGGGAGCAACACGGAAAAAGCTACGCGGGTAAAGTAGTAGATTATAATTGTAATTTTAAAGTTGTTCTATAAGCCAAAGTAGCTTGGTTTTGTAAAAAAACTATTGAAAATATCATTCTAATAAATTTAAAGTATTTTCTAAAATATTATTTAAAATATTTTTTCTATTATAAACTAAAAAAATAAGTATTTCCTTTATCGAGAAATAAAAAAAATATATTTTAAGGCAAAGGAAAGCAAATATGATGGTTTTCCTATTATCAATAATCGCATGTGGACACAAATATTTTAAAGTTGTTGCGTACCTCAACGACCCTGAAGACTTTTCCTAGTTTTGATTTTAAAGCCATCTATCGATAGTTGATTTTACTAAAATAAAAGGAACTATAGATTATGCAAGAAGAGATATGTTTTAAACTTGCGTTTATTTTAGTACTAGTACCATCGTCATCGTTTCCCACTTAATGATACCTTGTTAACATATGCTGACAAACCCGAATGAGACATTGCAGAATTCTACTGCTTATTAGTCACGATGACAGAGACAAGTATGACCAATCGCTCACCTTCTAGGATTCTCTGTCTGGAAGGCAGATGGTTTGTTTTTAACATATCACAGTAGCCGGTAAACTTATGCATGTGGCATTAGACCTCGCCACAAGATAGCAACGCACCATTAACACCTTTGGTGTCTATTTGACTCTTTCCATCAGGAGACCCATCTGCCTGTTTGCTATCTTATGATATAAAAAAACATATTATATAACAACACCATAAGGATAATTTGTACTTATTTTGTCCGTTTATGTACATTATATTTTTAACTGATGAAAAAACTGAGGTCATCAGTTTGACACGTACGAATGTAATATTGTTAGAAATGGATAATATTTAAGCATAAGGATATACTAAGGCGTTCAAGCACGTACATACAAACGTGTGTGAATGTTTTTATTTTTTTCACGAATTTCTCGGGAAGTAAAAGCCATATCGATATAATTCTTTTCGATTTAAATTAGGTATACTCGTATTCCAACTTTGGGAAAAGTCTAAGTTTTATTACAATCGGTGCAGTTGTTTTTACGATGTGCGTATAGTTAACAGTAATTTTAAGTAGGCTTAATTTTTTATATTACATTTATGGTTATTATTTCATCCCATATGGTATACATTTTTATTTTTATTTCACTTATTATTTCAAAATTTTGCGTGTTGACCATCTTAGTAAAATCTTCGCAACCAGCGTATTTATATGAAAGTAATTATGAATACAGATATAAAAAATAAGTTTGCGTCACAATCCAGGGACGTTTGAAACTGGGACAAAAAAGGGATTTGGGCCTAAAATATGTTACTTATGTGTATGTTTATATATTAATACTTGTAAAAACTATGTGCCCTTTTTTATGAGAATTATGCAAAAAAATTAAAATGAAATTTGGCACAATTAAAGTTTACATTAGGGAGAACTGCAGAAACATAATATGCATTAGAAATACATTAAATTAATAAAAATAAATATTACACACGCAACGTTAATGTGGCATGATATATACACATGTATAATATCTATTTATCTGTAGTCAAACTTAAAAGAGATTTAATTGTTTAGTATACGGTTGAATTTCGATCAGAGGGCGATCGCTAGTATGAATTGATTTGTGAAATAATTTTCTTGTGGTCAAAAATGTAGCTACGTGGTTAAAGAATTTTAGGTAGGATATGGTAAAAGGGAATTTCGTTGTCAGTTTTTGAGTTTAGGTTAGGTTGAGGTTCGATTCCGGGATCGGGCAAAAATGTTATTGAGGTTTTTCGAGTATTTTCTCAAAAATTCTAAACTCAATAGCAGTTCGAATTCTGGAAATAGTATATCTCTCATGGTCCCTTCCCGGTTATCGCTAGAAATATACCAATATAATGTAAATATATACCAATCTGATACCTAATCGTAAGATATGAAATTGATGAAATGCAGCGATGAGATCACCACACATCTTGCAAACCGACGAACCGGTGAATCGTGGTGAACTAGAAGTCTGTAGATGTTTGGTTCATTCTGCCTACCTTGCAAGGTAACCAGCGATATAATATTTTTTGTATTTTTTTGTTATTATTATAATCAACAATGAAAAAGAAAGAATATACTCTACAGAATTATTCTATTGGATAATTCTGTTGAGAAAATTTGTAAGCGAAGTTCATAAGTTGGTTACGTTCGTTATTAACTTAACGGTTTTTGCAGTTATTGGTATTTCAAGCAACTCTTAACTTCTTAACTGTTGATTACCAGGAATAACTGTTAGGCATGCTGGCGTGTAAATTCATTATTCAATTGAGAATGTTTAATGGATGAACTTGAAAACCAATATAAACCACATAAGTAAGGATATGTATATAGTATCGTACGATTAAAATTGTGGATCGAGTAAAATGCCAAATAAATAAAATGGTTATTAAGTACACAAAAGAGTTTTATTTTCGATATCCTAAGTCCGTAGATTTTTTACATAAACCTGTTAATAACTAGCTGGTATACAGCTAATTAGTGTAGCAAAGAAATAATGTTGGATATATATTTTTTTTGTATTTTAAGATTGCAACAACAAGCAGGTCTCCTGGTGGAAAGAGACAAATGTCACCTGTAGACACCAAATGTTAATGGTACGTTGCTATCCGCCTGGCGAAATGTTAATGTCACATGCATAAGTTTGCAAACTACTTTAGCTTCCAAACCGGACAAATCAATGCTTACCACTGTTATAAACATCAACTAATATTGCGGAATGAATAGGTAACGCGGTGGTACCAAACCTGGGCGAGACGTTGAAGAACCACATATAAGCCTTTCACAAAATATTTAGTAGAAAAATAGATGGTCTATTCTTCTAAGGGGCCGGACCAACACCTTGTTGTATGACAGTTCGCCAGTTATATAATTTCACTAGCTGAACTGTGCAGCCTGTTGCATTATAAAAGTTTTTTTTTATATTATAAGATAGCAAACAAGCAGATGTGTCTTCTGATAGAAAGAGTCAACCATCGCCTATAGGCACCAAAGATGTTAATGGTGCGTTGCTATCTTGTAGCGAGGTCTAATGCCACATGCATAACTTTACCGGCTACCTTACCCTCCAAACCGGAACACGACAATGACAAGCACTGACGCTATTGCAGCAGGAATAGGCAAGGTGGTGGTACCAGACCCGGGGGAGACAGTGCAGAACTCTACCACCTTGTAGTCACAATGGTATTGACTCGCATAGCCAATCGGTCGCCTTTTACGACCTGCCTGGTAGAACGACAGTTGGTCTATTCTTCAAAGGAGCCCGGGACCAACACGGGGAAGCACGGAATCAACACGAAGAGAACTGGGGAGTTTTTGGTGAATTCTGCGGGAACACTTAACTTTTTCGCGATAAAAAGTAGCCTATGTGGCATTTCATGTCATCATCTATATGTGTGCCAAATTTCATCTAAATCGGTTTGGCTGTTTTTGCGTGAAAGAATAACAGACATTTAAACATACTTTCGCATTTATATTATAAACTAGCTGAGCCCGCGACTTCTTCCGCGTGGAAAATTTTCGAAAAAAGTAGCCTAAGTTACTCTCATGTCACATCAGCTATCTGCCAGTGAAAATCCCGTCAAAATGGGTCCAGCCGTTTCGGAGATTAGCCGGATTAAACAGACAGACAGACAGACAGACAAAAATTGTAAAAAATATTATTTTGGTATATGTACCGTGTATATATCCATATACATTTAGTAAAAAGCGGTTATGTTGCTCCTTATTAGATCAACTATCAGCCTGAAAGTCTCATCAAAATTGGTCAACACGTTTCAAAGATTAGCCGGAACAAACAGGCAGACAGACAAAATTTGTAAACAATGTTATTTTGGTACATGTAACGTGGTCTGACCGCCCCGTTGGTTGAGTGGTTAGAGACCCTGACTACGCAATCAACGAGGCTCGGGTTCGATCCCCGACGGGGACAAACATTTGTGTGATGAGCATAAATGTTTGTATTTCCGGGTTTGGGTGTTTATTATATATATTCTAGTATTTATATATGTATTTCTATGTATTAGTATCGTTGACTAACACCCATAACACAAGCAAATAATTTGCTTACTTTGGGGTTAGATCAGTAAGTGTAATTTGTCCCGTGAATTATTAAAAAAAGCCCCATACCATTAAACTGGCTGAGCACTCTGCTCGTTCCCGCGACCGGTGAAGCTGCGAAGGCCAGCAGTAATTCAGACATTCCGAAAAAAACCCTAATAGTCTAATAGTCTAGTCTTGACATGTAACGTGTATGTATCCACTATCCATATTATGCATTTAGTAATAAGCGGTTATTTAAATTTTACAAACAGGTAATAAAATTTTATTTATTTGTTTGTATATGTAGATACTAGATAGTAGATATGAGTAGTAAATAGGATTGACATCAGTTTATCGCAATTGAAGGAGCGGAAAGTACAGCGGCGTATAAAAAAAAAACATTGATGTTTAGAGGTCCGTACTCGAAGCGTGATAACCAAACTCTTAAATTGTCGCTGTTGTCTGCCCGTCGCGTCTGTTTGAACGGCATGATACTTGTAACTGTGGCTGCTATTACAACATATAATAAAGAAGTAAAAAAGCTAGATCTAGAATGGGTCTTCATAGAAGTAACCTCAGTTAAAAAAGTAAAGTAAAACAAATAAACACACACATACACACACAACCACTCTTGTACACACACATGTATACGCTAACGTATACATGTGTGTGTACAAGACGTATGTATACGTTAACGCTGTAGAGTTGTTACTTTACTAGTTTTATTTGTTGTCGTCACGTCATTGTAATTGCATGCAAGTAGGGACGCAATTTGAATGCATTTTTAGCGCAGGAATACCTCACGCCTGTGGTGAGCGGCATCGTTTAATCTTTGTTTACTAAATGGAGACCAAATAAGGAAACTGATTGTGGTAATAAAATGATTAAAAACATAAAGAAGCTATATTTTTATCATGTAATGAAAGTATGTACTGATTTTAATCGATTTGTTTAATGTTCATTTCCTAAGTATGTCCCAGTACCTACTGATCCGTGGGTGCCATTTGGGGAATAAAACTTAAAATAATTAAATATTCCACTAATGGCACCTGCGAAAAGTATCAAGAGGTGCCGTATGTGGAATACCTCAGGTGCCATTTCCTCAGGTGCCATTTAAGCGGGTGCACAATATATATACTTCTATAATTCTATACTGAGCAATTCTTGTAGGTATATTTTTATGTAAATTGCTTTCTTTAAAACGGTTCTAATAATTTTATTGAAATTTTGTATCAAAATTGATCTAGGTAAGTTTCATCTCCGTGATAATCTGTTTTCGTATGAAACAATATCATTTGAACAAAGCTCG
Source organism: Apodemia mormo (assembly GCA_036924255.1). Taxonomy (NCBI): domain Eukaryota; kingdom Metazoa; phylum Arthropoda; class Insecta; order Lepidoptera; family Riodinidae; genus Apodemia; species Apodemia mormo. The sequence goes on from JAUPFN010000005.1 coordinate 13,179,868, forward strand.
GTCGCCTGGCTAATTACTTTTCTTCTCAGCTAGCTGTGCCCGCGACTTCGTCCGCGTGGAAAATTTTCTAAAATAAAAGTAGCCTAAGTTACTCCTTATTATATCAGTTATCTGCCAAGGAAAGTCCCGTCAAAATCGGTTCGGCCGTTTCAGAGATTAGCCGGAACAAACAGACAGACAGACAAAAATTGTAAAAAATGTTGTGGTATATGTAACGTGTACGCTTTTAGTAAGAATGTCGTTATTTTAATATTACAGACACTCCAATTTTATTTATTTGTATATATGTATGTATGTTGCTGTATAGATTTTCGACTTTCTGTTTACATTTTTTTATCTATTGTAGCATATCAGCGAATGTATATTATAATGTCGCTTATCATATGAAAAGAAAACTAAAGTTAAAAAAGGTATACATTAAACTTTATCCAAATGAGGATTTTACAGTAGAGAAGTCTTTTCTGTAAATCATGTTGTGAATTTTTCGTTCGTGTAAAATAAATAAGTATATAATATCACCCGATAGTACGAAACCCTGCGTAATCGAGGTCGGTTTATATTTTTGTGTATTAAATATTAAAATAATAAATATTATAATTTTATTCACATCATGTATTCAGAAGAAGGTACATTCATTTTCCAAAACATAATTAACACTTTTACGGCGGCGGTTACTCGGGATGATCCCGTAATAACCTTGTTAACCCTGGCGTACTGAGTGAGCCGGCTAGCCTTTTAACGGCCGTGTACATGGACATTAATCTGAAAGCTATCACTCTTTGTCCTTTTCACACTCTTGTGTTTTTCGGCTTTGTTTCTCACGTCTCTGCGGGCACAGTCCGGGGAATCGTGCCTTTTAGTGTGAGGTTTTCGCTCGCCTTAACGAAGGGAAGCAGAGCAAAGGTCGTCATTAGGGCAAGCGCGGTGTAAACAAGGTCCGAAGCGCCCGCTAATGGCCAATTCGTGCGTCCTTCTCGAGGTGACCCCAGGTCTGTCTCGGTCCGAGATCGTAAATGGGCTTTTAATTGCAATTTTGATAGAGCAAGGATTAGTTGTGTTTAGTTTTGGTGTAAGCTTCAAGATTTGTATGCATAATAACAAATATTAACATATTTCGGCGGGTCTTACGTAAGTTGTTGTAACTTAAAAAATGCGATTTTTGTTTTATTTATGAAAAGGACTCCTCTTTTTGGATCTTTTATATTATAATAATAATTTTTTAAAAAAAATATTATAATAATAAAATAATAAACATGAAATTTTTATAAGAAAAATCCATCTTATAGATATTTCATTTGTATTCTTCGTGTTATTAAAATATCTATATAACTGGAGTAATTTTTTTAAATAAAACAAAAATCGCACTTTTTCAGTTACGACAACTTATGTAGGATCAGTCCATGTCACACCCGATTTCTTTTGCTCGATTTTCCTTGAAAACTGATTGCGACTTTTTAAACAATAAAATAGAATTTTAAACTGAACGAAATACGGAGTACTGATTTAAATTTCCCAATTCTCTTAGGTTTTTATAATAAAGTATAGCATGTAAAAAGGTGTTTACCCGATAACAGAGAGAGATAGCCTCGTAGCCTTATTTAGCTAAGATCTTGAGATTCCGGGTTCAATATTGGGTTGGGTAAATCATTCTAAGTTTTTGGATTTTTCTGGAATAATATAACTGTCCGAAACCGGATATGTGCCAGATTTGTTGACAAGTTGACCACCGGTCACACTGACTGGTTTTGTCGTTATTGAATGTATTATTATATCTATGTATTATTATCCCTATGAGGAGGAGGATGAGGATAAGAGATGAATCATGAAATTTTGCATAAAAGGTTATACTGAAGACATGTTACTTTACTCGTGGGCGAAGCTGCAAGGGTCAGCTAGTGCATATACAGGTTTACAGGCAAAATACTGTACACATTGAATGATAGGATAGTTAATGGTCATATTATGTAACCAATAAAAATATTAAGTATAAAAACAGAATATTTCTTAACTATATAGTAAACATCAATGGAATTAGTAAAGTAATGTTAAAAAAATTTGGTCACCGCGCAGACAATAGACGCGCGCATTCACTGATACGTAGCGCGGCGACAAATCACTGATTGTAAGCCATGAACTTCGATATCTAAGCACGGGTGCCTTACGTAAAAAAATTTAGTAGCATTTTTTACGTATTAGTCAGTACCAGAGTCGAGCACTGAAGAGTTAACACTCTCTTTCAGTAGATATGTCTTTTAGTAGCCAGCCTATGTTAAACAGTTTAATTTCATTAAAAAAATCAAATCTGAAGAACAAACTGCTATGCTCAGCACAAAAATATATATTTCTGCCAGGGATCGAGTCGATCTTCCATTCGGTTGACGTCTTTCGACATAAAAAATTAACCAAGCGACCAATGAAGCAAACGTTTATTTTATTTATACTGAGTTGGCACAAATAATCTGAAACAATTTGTAAATTTGTTACAGTAGCAAAGGTAGCCGCAGCCGCCGTGTCATGACACGTGCTCATCGCGACGAGTGCTCGCTCTTGTTCGGATGTGAAATTTAATTTCCGCTATGCGGGAATCTGTCAGAGGAGAGCGGGGTGGTGGGTGCTCGCGAAGAAATATGCCCCGCTTTAAACTTTGTCAATTTGTTTGTGGAGCGAAATTAACTCGATCCAATCTGCGGGCGTGTCGCCGCGACCTGCTTCGTAGTGTACCGGGGCCATCATATTTCCGTTGCAAATGAAATCAGTTCAGGTAAACGTAATGAATATAAAGAGTTGGTCCTGTCAAAGTGCCACTCTTAACCAAAATAACATCATAGCTAGCTTTATTATTTCAAGGGTTACAAATTATGCGAGGTGTTGTTCATTACTGTTATACTGTACATAAAGAGACATCAATAAAAAAAAAATACACGTATTATGATATAAGCTATGATTTCTTCTTAATATCTTTCAAATCTCAACCTCAACTATCATAAGAAGTATAGTGAAAGAGTGTCTTCTCTACAAATGCCGAAATGTTATTTTATTTTTTAATAGCGTCTGTTTGCTCTCATAGTGGATATCGAGTCGATACTTAACTCAGGAATACTTGATTATGATATCAATTCAAAAGTTTTTAAATCGATATCATAATCAAGTTTTTCTGAGTATTGTGCAAGTATTAAATACCACTTATATTAAAATCGTGTATTTACAACACAAATATACAATACACTACAGTGCAATACGAAAATACACTGATAAACACTTACTACTCACACGAACTAACCGACTACACTGAATCATTAAAACTATGTTCCCGAATGTTCCGAAAGTATCGCGAAAACAATTTTAATCGTAAAAAATCCTAGTACACGCTATTTTCACCCTTATTCCCTATGACTGAAGATGAATTATGGCATAGCTGCTTGGGTAACGGCGGCTATTGTTTATCAACAGAGCAGCTATCTCTTTCTTTTATTTCTAGATTTTTCCGGAGTTCTCACTCTTCCCTTTTCTAGATTCGCAACAGTACTAACGCCTTACCTTATCCTACCGCAATAGCGTCAATGCTTCATAGTCGTGTTCCAGTTTGGAGGTTAAGGTAGCCGGTAGATTTATGCATATGGCATTGCTATCTCGCCACAAGGAGAGCAACACATCATTATCATCTTGGTGTTTATAGGTGATGGTGTCTCTTTCCATCCATTCCATCCATCAGGAGAGCCATTTGCTTGTTTGCTATCTTATAAAATAAAAAAAAATAGATTCTGTATATATGTCTATTACGCAAAGAAATTGTTGAAGCTTAGAGTCAAATATGGGCTACTTTTTTAAATTAGCCCCTTAATTATTCCATTCGCGGATAAAGCTGCGCTAATCAACTATTTATAATCGTTTTACTTATCCGATGTTTCATAGCAACCTCAAAAATTAATCCCTGTGGGGATGCATTAGATGCTGACAGTTTGTATGACTTTCTTGACATGTTACTCTACTCGCGAGTGAAGCTGGTGCGGGTCAGCAAGTAGTTTATAATTAAGAATAACAACAATCGTTTTGAATGTTATGAATAAAAATCTTTTTGAATTTAACGAGGAAGATAAGTATACCTTAGATTTTTTTATGTTACTGGCAGACGTGCCACCTGATGGTAAGTGGTCGACGTCGCCAATGAATATATACTAGTTTACCTGTAACAAGGCCAGGTAACTCGTTTATGTATTATTGCCTATCCTGAGACATAAGATGTTAAGTCTCGGTGCCAGTAATTACACTGCCTGTCTTGCTCTTCTCTCCGAAACGCAGCAAAGCTGTTTCACGGGAGAAACAAGCAAGATGGTGGTACCCATGCAGCCGGGAGCGCGGCACAGCGCATTTTTCCACCGGTGATAAACTGTAGACAAGTTACTAAAAGTTTTTTTATATATCATAAGATAGCAAACAAGCAGATGGGTTTACTGATGGAAAGAGTCAACCATCGCCTATAAACACACAAAAGATGTTAATGGCGCATTGCTATCCTGTGGCGAGGTCTAATTCCACATGCATAAGTTTATCGGCTGCTTTCCCCTCCCTCCGAATCGGAACAAGGCAGTGACTAGCACTGACGCTATTGCGACAGGAATAGGTAAGGCGGTGGTACCAGACCCGGGCGAGACAATGCAGAACTCTACCACCTAGTAGCCACGATGGTAGTGACTCGCATAGCCAATCGGTCGCATTTTACGACCTGCCCGGCAGAACGGCAGTTGGTCTATTCTTCAAAAGAGCCCGCAACCAACACGGGGAAAAAGTAATAGCTTTTAGACGTAGTAGAAAAGTTTTTGCTTAAACAAAAATAAGTAGCGTTAAAAATCACTCCATACATGCAAAGAAAAATCTAAATATAAAAAAACATTTGCAACTTCATTAACCACAGGCGTGAGTCTCCGGAGAGTGCGTTATTAAAATATATTGTGCACATACCTTCATTTTCGCATCCTCTGCCCGCTGAGTAGGAGAAATAAATTAGTTATGCCCAATATTTTCACCCTAAATGTTATTCGAACGCAAATGTATGAACACGCGGAAATTGGGAGGGCGTATTATCAGATGAAGCGGTATCTCAGAATCGGGCTCCGTTGAACACTTTCGCATTCTTATTATAAGGTGCAGAAAATTTCCGATCCGCGATAGATTTGCATACAGAAGCTTCGTTCACAGGTGACGCCGTCGTAATTACATTCGAGAACTTTGACTCAAACTTTATGTAAATAATAAAGTTGATTTTAATGTGTCTATAAGACTAACGTTCTTTAAAATAAATACATAATTTTAGAACGATTACTTTGCAGACAGTTAGATTAAACTAGACGTTTACAAATCTTGTTGATGGTTTATTATAGGTTTTATCAATATACTAGCTGACCCGGCAAACGTTGTTCTGCCTTTTTTACTACTCTTATTTTTTTACTATATTTTCTCACCTTTTAAACCTTCCCTGGACTTCAACAATTAATTCAAAACCAAAATTAGCCACATCGGTTCAGCCGTTCTCGAGTTTTAGCGAGACTAATGAACAGCAATTGATTTTTATATATATATAGACTGTCGATATGGGCAGTGAATATTATCGGTACATTCGTTAGGTTTACCAGACATCGCCATTAAATAAATAAGCATATTGAAAGTTTGTCACTCCCATACATATACGAGCATATTGCACGCCTCAATGCGAAGCGTTAGGCAGTGCTCTAATCTCGCCTTACCAAAATTAAGCAACTTTTTGAAGTAAGATATCTCTATTACATCATGTTGCACTTTCGGTCTATTACGAATACACGTATGTCAAAAAACAATAAAGACCGGGGCTAATCCCTCTGAAATTAACCAAAAACAATAGAAAATCATAGGAGGATGAAACACATTGCAAATGGAAGAAAATAAAGCCAAAATAAGAGGAAAAATAAATTACGGGCGATTTGATTTCGGGAAGTGTGAGGGGGGGGGGGGGAACTTTGAAGGGGAAAACAGTTTATCACGATTTTCAGCAAAACTATGAATCCTATCGAAAAAAGTTTAATGGCAAAGTTCTCGGCAATAAGAAAATCTTTTGTATACACACTTTTTCATATAGCTTCAAAATTATGCGAAAAATTTGAAAAATTGACTTTTTGGTTTTTTATTTTTATCTCCTTCAAAAACAGATTTTTTTTCACGAAACTTGGTAGAAAGTTGCTTTTTGTATCCCAAAAACATTGTAATTTTTTTATTTAAACCATAGTATGACCAACTGTACGACCGTTACTTACATCAAAAAATTGAGTAGGTACCTACCACAACGAAAAAAAATTATTTCAGGAGTGCACTTTGGTTTTTTTTTATTACATAAAAGTATTACAATTTTATTACATAAAAGTTAAGTTTACATTTTTAAGTGTTCTAGTAGTTGATTGAATCGAATCTGAGTATAGAGTGACAAGCAGAGACCGCATAAATACTAATAGACACGGTTTTGGGCGCAAAATTCGTAGCCGCTCATATGTGCAAATGTATGTAAATGTAAAACGCTTTTAGATTTATTAAGTATATAGTAAAAAATAGAAATATGTCATATTGTGCTATTTTATCGTGTCAAGCAATACTGGAGTGATTTTATTTCATCGGTAAGTATTATAACTCTGCATTTCTCTGTGTAAATGCAAGCGACACTAATAACCTAAGAAATTTCCTTGAAAGGCTTATCCAGTTTAATCTGTGGTGACAAGCTAAACTTGGACGAGATATTGTGCTATTTTATCGTGTCAAGGAATACTGGAGTGATTTTATTTCATCGGTAAGTATTATAACTCTGCATTTCTCTGTGTAAATGCAAGCGACATAAATAACCTAAGAAATTTCCTTGAAAGGCGTATCCAGTTTAATCTGTGGTGATAAGTTAAACTCGGACGAGACAGTGCGGAACTTTACAACGAATTATTCTCGATGATAGCGCCACAGTAAGCTAATCGTCCTCCTTTTGTGAAGCGCCTGACCAAAATACCAGATAATCTATTTTTCAAAAGGGAGTCAAGACCAACCAGCGGCGTGCATAGGATTATGATACTGAGTATGCGGCGGAGTACTCGGCCACAAAAACTTTTTCTTTTATAGATTTCAGCGACGTGCACATGATTATGACACATTTTATTCATTTACTTATTATTAATTAAAATCATCTAAAACGTACGAACGTTTTATTAAAATATCTGTGAATGGCAAGTAAAGCACTGCTTTTCTGTCTACAAGGAGCGCACGCGCCTGTGACCAACATATACCAAACTAACACTTACTTTTGACTTTGTTCGCGTGACCAATATTCATAACTTCCCTTTGCTTAGTCCGGTAAAAAAGTAGCAGTAACTGCTGGATAATATTGCTTTTTAAAGGTAAAAGAATTTTTAAAATCGGTCAAGTAAGTTTTGAGTTAAATCGTAATAAAAAAACAAAAAAAAAATCATATCTTTCCTCTTTATAAAGTACATCACGCCTGGTTCCCTTGCGGGATAGGCAGAGTAAACCGAACGTCTGTAGATTTTCCAGTTCACGCATTTCATCGGCTTGTTGGTTGGTGAGATAAATGGTGATCCTCATCGCCTCATTTACCGACACGTTAACGATTATCGATAATTTTTAGCGATAACCGGGACTGACAGCTTTACGTGCTCATCCAAAGCACGAGAATGGTAATACATCACTTCGCCAGACTTCAACCTGCTACTGAGGATTAGATTTTCGAGAAAACCTTGAAAAAACCTCAATAACACTTTTGCCCGACCCGTGGATGATGGGAACCCGGGACCAAATGATCTGAGCCAAATAATATTATAAAAAAAATGTCTTCACGCCCATATCGCCGAAAAGGTAAGCAGAGGCACTACAATTGCACCCACGATTAGCCAGATATTTGGTCCCACAAATATAAAAGGTGGTAAGCCTATCACCAACTGGGCATTTTCGAATCCCGGGCACATATAGTTTATACAAAAATTTATCACGTCAAATTTCCTCTTTTATTCCACGCTCTGCTTGTATCCTATATTCGATCATAAACGCAAATATATCAAAAGTAAATATTAGCTCTGTGCTAAATTAATAAATGAGCTTCTTTTGATAAGCGCAAACGTCGCCGCATCTTTAATTACGTCTTATGCAAATACCGTGAGGCGTGTTTAATCAAGGGACGTATCTTTGAATGCGACTGAACGAAAGCTGAAGAAGTCATCAAGAACTATGCGAAGGCCCTGTGTTTGTTTTTCGAAACGTATTGCGCTATATCGGGATACCTAGATACGCAATTAAATGTAATATAGGAAGACGGAAAGTTGAAACCCAGATTTGTTTGTTTTTGTTTATGTTTTGTTTTATATCATAAGATAGCAAACAAGCAGATGGGTCTCTTGATGGAAAGAGTCAACCATCGCCTATAGGCACCAAAGGTGTTAATGGTGCGTTGCTATCTTGTGGCGAGGTCTAATGCCATATGCATAAGTTTACCTTACCTTCCAAACCGGAACACGATAATGACAAGCACTGGCGTTATTGCGGCAGGAATAGGTAAGGCGGTGGTACCAGACCCGGGCAAGACAATGCAGAACTCTACCACCTAGTAGCCACGATGGTAGTGACCTGTATAGCCAATAGGTCGCTTTTTACGACCTGCCTGGCAGAACGGCAGTTGGCCTATTCTTCAAAGGAGCCCGGGATCAACACGGGGAGATTTAAATAAATATTTTCTATTTTTTGTTTTTCATTACTTTGTGTATTTTAGAGTTGATTTCACGCCTGTCAATTATCTGTAGTGCAGCGAAAAGCGATAGGTACGTTGCTCCGATTGGCTAATCCAAAATCGGTATTTGGACGCGCGTGTTACAGCTCACTGGATTGGTCGATTTTAATTCTCGCGTCTTTTTTTAAGATAGCAAACAACATTATAAGATAGCAGCATATTATAAGACAGCAGATGGGACTCTTCGCCGATTAAATGGATACGCTATTCAAGACAATTTCTTAGTTTGGCAGTGTAGCTTGCAATTACATAGAGAAATACAGAGTTATACTACTTACAAATGAAATAAAATCAAGGGTAATTTTTAGATCTTGTCATCTAATATCGTGATTACTAACTAGGCGGTAAAGTTCTACAATGTCTACCATAATTTCATGTGGTCTGTGACCATAATAGTATCGTTTTTTTTTGCTATCGTATTGTGGTTTAGATCTGGCTTGTAAGCCATGCATCTGACATTCCATCCACAATAGACAACGCATCACTAACATCTTTGGTTTATATAGGTAATGGTAATATTTTTCTATCGGAAGAACTATCTGTTATCCTATGGTTTTATGAACAAGTTATTATAGTTTTGTTCATCAGATATAACGAGCCATAGAGTAAAATGACGTTGTTTTACATTTATAGTTTATAATAATGTAAAAAACTTGTTAAAATTAGACGCAGAGTATCACAGATGACATGGATACTAATAGATATGCCATTGGGAAGGAAACGTGTCGCCGCATATATGAGCAAACGCTCCTATAACTGTCAAAAATTTCATACATTTGTAGGTTATATTATATTGCGAAAAAATAGAAATAAACCATGTTGTTCTGTTTTATTGTACCGAATGAGATGACAAGGTTTAAAAATTACCGTTGAAATGATTTTATTTCTTTGGTAAGTAGTATGTTAACTCTTCATTTCTATATAAAATAGCAAGCACCTTTGCCAAACTAAGGAAATGTCTTGAAAGGCAATCCGTGCAGAGTACCAAATAAATAGGAGATTAATTTCGCAGGTTACAATTTTACTGCGTGTTTTATTTTGCTTTTTAAAATATTTAATAAATATAAACAAACATACACCATAGATTAACATATAATATGTAAATCTACATTACCTATACATAGCCGAAATTTCCATTTCAAAAAGCCTAATATCGTTCTATACAAGCCGAATAAGAAACTAAAGAAAATGTTCCTTATATATCAAGCACATACTCAACGTCACTTGTAGTTATTCTCGCCTTAAGACTTACAAAGTTGGTTCGACAAAGGCCTGGAGAGGAAACCATTATGACACTCGACGTCGCTGCCGAGGCCGCTTCATTAGAGTTGGGAGGAAGGAGTGCCTCATTTCCGCCTATTTGGTTTTACTATATTTAATCAAATGTAACTATTTTAAGAATTAAACAGTTCAGTGATGTTTGATCAAATAATATAATCAACTAACGACCCGCTCCGGCTTCGCAAGGGTAATATATATCATAATAATATGGGTAATTATAAAAACCTTTATAAATTATGCTCCTAAATCTTCCCAATGAATTCTTATATACATTGGTGAAAAACGCATGAAAAGCCTTTCAGTGGGTTTTGAGTTTATCGCGAACAGACAGACAGACAGACAGACGAGGCGAGGGACTTTGTTTTATGAAATATATGAATCTACACTACTTATATTTTTAAGAGCAGGGTCAACAAAATTCTCAGAAGCCAATATCGCATTAGTAACTAGTTTTTTTAGAACTAATATTTCCAAAAAAACTAAATCTACATTAATATTAGAAATGCGAAAGTTTGGTTGTTTATAACTAAATCACGCAAAACCGGCTAAACCGAAATTTGCATTAGTAATTTTTATCTCGCAAAAATAAGTTGTTTCCGTGGAAATCACCAAAAACTTTTATAATGCAGTGGGCTGTAGGGTACAGCAACTATTTAGCTGACCCGGCAAATGTTGTTCTGCCTTTTTAACTACTCTTATTTTTTTCTACATTTTTTCAACTTTTAAACCTAACCTGAACCTCCATGAATGTTTTAAGACCAAATTTAGCCAAATCGGTCCAGCCATTCTCGAGTTTTATCGAGACTAACGAACAGCAATAGATTTTTATATATATAGATAATTTATATGTTTATAAAGTTATCAGGCGACAATAGTGTCCGACAAATTCCTTGCTGCATTATTTGAGACAGATAGGTTATCCATACTAATATTATAAATTCGAAAGTAACTCTGTCTGTCTGTCTGTCTGTTATGCTTTCACGCTTAAACCACTGGACCAATTTTGATAAAATTTGGCATAAACATAGATAAATTCATATAAAATTCATATAAAGCGCAACAAGGAATAACGTCATTGTTATCACGGGATTTATGTTTTGCAACACTTTAAAAAAAGTACAGAGAATGTTAGATTCGCCAAAAGAAAGCTACTCACTAAGTTACCAGTATGTGTTCATCCTTTAACAAACAGTGTGATGTCCTGTGAACTATTACTAAACAATTTCAAAAATAGCAAATGCTAGGATGCAGTACCTAGCATTTACTCACGCGTGAATAAATAGTTTTTTTTTAAATAATTTAAGTACGAGTATTAGCATTTAATATGAGCTGATAATAAACAAGTGAAGAATAATAATATCATCACGCCTGGTTTCCTTACGAGGTAGGCAGAGTAAACCGAACGTCTATAGACTTTCCAGTTCACCGCGATTCACCGGTTTGTCGGTTGGCAAGATAAGTGGTGATCCTCGTCGTAGCATTTACCGACATGTTAACAATTATCGACTATTTCTAGCGATAACTGGAACCAACAGTTTAACGTGCTCATCCGAGGCACGGAAGTAGTAATACACCACTCCGCCAGACTCCGAGCTGCTACTGAGGATTAGATTTTGTTGCCCAATGGTTCCAAAATGTACAAAAGTTAATTAAATGAACCCTGAACTTGTAAGTAATGCAATAAATTATTTACTTAAAATTTATACATGGATATCTAATGTCAGATACGAAATGTGAATATCTATTTCGCACATATATTTATACGCCATATTTTTTCGCTACGAGAGAAGGTCCGTGTCTGCTCCTTTGAAGAATAGGCCAACTGCTGTTCTACCAGGCAGGTCGTAAAAGGCGACTGATTGTCTATACGAGTCACTACCATCGTCACTACTAGGTGGTAGAGTTCTGCATTGTCTCGCCCGGGTCAGGTACCACCGCCTTACCTATTCCTGCCGCAATACCGTCACTGTTTGCCACTGTCGTGTACCGATTTAGAGGGTAAGGTAGGCGGAAAACTTATGCATGTGGCTTTAGACCTCGCAACAAGATAGCAACGCACCATTAACACCTTTGGTGTCTGTAGGCGATGGTTGACTCTTTCCATCAGGAGGTGTCTATAAGCGACGATTTCCATCAGGAGACCCATCTTCTTATTTGATATCTTGTAAAAAATATGTTTATTTATAGAAACATCATGAGTCATAACACTGAAAGAATAATTAACGTGTTAATCGTCGTATTTATTTGTATTATATTATTTAATATTATAAAGCTGAAGAGTTTGTTTGTTTGGTTGAACGCGCTAATCTCTGGAAGTACAAGTCAGATTAAAAAAATATTTTTGTGCACACGACCGAAATCGCGGGAAATATCTAGTATTGTATGAAATAGTAGTAACAATACATTCGAAACTTAAAAATAAAGCATTAATTAAAATGTATGAATAATTTCATTACAAAAACAAGAGAATTTAGTAGATTTAACAAGTTAAACTACAAAACTTTGATACAAAATCCAGATATTGCTTTAAAGATCAACTATTTGGTTTATTTAACATCGTCTAGAAATTGTTGCTTTGGAAACACAAAAGAAACTTATGGAAATTTATGATTCTGTTTATTTATTTTTATTAATAAAATAACATCTGGCCAGCACATTAGATTAGAAGTAGCAGAGTTGCAAGTGTACCTACTGATAGACAAAGGTTTTACCTTCTAAGATGTGATCTAGCCTATAGAAAAATCCAGTAACAAGCTATCGAGCACATAAATTCAAATAAAAAGATTCGGTATTATCACGCCGGTTCCCTTACGAGGTGGGCAGAGTAAACCGAACGTCTATATATCGAGTGGTTAGCGACCCTGACTACGCAATCAACGGGGCTCGGGTTCTATCCCGACGGGGACAAGCATTTGTATGATGAGCATAAATGTTTGTATTTCCGGGTTTGGGTGTTTATTAAATATACCTATTCCAGTATTTATATATGTATTTCGTTGACTAACACCCATAACACAAGCAAATAATTTGCTTACTTTGGGGTTAGATCAGTAAGTTGTCCCGTGAATATTTGTTATTTATTAGGGCGAGCGCAGCGAGCCCTACACTAGGCCACGATCTATACACTTTTGTGGTACATTTTACTGAAAAATATCGCATTATTTAGGTTTGAGCTTCGACGTGGTAGTTTATATTCATCTCTAGATTTGTTATTTACCATAAAAATACCATTTTATAAAAATAAAAAAATTGAAGGTACAATTTGTATTAGAATCTTATTACTACTAACGCCATTTCTTATTAAATTAACGAGTTTAAATTGATAGAAGATACATTTTGTATTAGAATTTTTGAACTTATTAAGGACTACCTACTTCATGAATTATTTCTTCATATTTGACTGGCGGCGCGCGGTCATCGTACCCTAGTACAAAGGCGAGGTTCAAGTGTAAACTGCAATAGCTATAGGGCCATCAGTGTGATCATTTTGGCATCGAAGGTATATAATAAAATCATTGAAAGGAGAATGAAAGGAAAGTTCAAAGTAATGTTGTGGGAGGCCCAAGGGGAATTTAGGTCTAGAGCAGGGATGTTTGCGAGGAACAGAGTAAATAGAGCGTTAGAGAGTTTCACAATATGCTTATTGAGAAACAGTACAGATGTATTAATTGATTTATATTGTATTGAGATCAATTCCCAATCTTAGCCCGAGGGTAAAAAGCTAAAAAAAGGTATATTCACGCCCGTATCCCCGAAGAAGTAGGCAGAGGTGGTACAACGTGTGCATTCACGGTTAGCCGAAGATACTTAAGTCCCACAATGTGATAGGTGGCCAGCCTATCGCCAGTAGGGCACTTTTCCAATCCCGGGCAAAATTGTTTTTATCAGAAAACTGAAAAAATACATTTTTCATTTGCCTGACTCTGGAATCGAACTCCGAGGGTTTCTCTGAGAGAAAAATTCGAAAAATGTATTCGCTGAGTGTCTACCGTCAATTCTTCGTGTATGCGTTAAGTCCAATATTAAGTCCAAAAATTTTGAAGGTTTATTTAAATAAAACATTTTTTGATTTTGATTTCGTGAATGGACGTAAAACCAGGAACTTCCTGATTTTAGAAAAAAAAAAAACAATTATTTTAGCAAAATGTTAAAAATGTGTTTTTTTATAAGATCAACCTTCATTTTTAATACCCATTTTTCCTTGAAAATACCAACAAACAAAAACCAAATATTCCTAGTCCAAAGCCTGACGACGCGGGCCTTTGATGCGAATGTAATGTTTAGGTGAAAATACGCTGAGATTTTTAGGTTAGATAATTATAAATAAAGTCAATAAATTAAAAGATGTAATTCTCATAAAAATACTTTTCTAACAATATTACTAGATAGTATAACTTTGCGAGCCCTAACAAAGCTCTGCTTTTTGCTAGTTATTATTATTTATTATATACTATCCAGTTCACCACGATTTATCAGTTTATTTGAGTGGTGATCCACACGAATACACACCACATAAAATATCGACATGTTAACGATTATCGCCTTTTACGACCGGGACCGATAACTTTACGTGCTTATCCGAAGTACAGGGGTAGTACAAACCACCTGCTAAACTTCGGCTGGTACCGAGATTTTGAATTTTCAACAAAAACCTCAACAAAACCTTAATAACACTTTTTTTCTGTTCTGGGAATCGAACCCGGGACCTCACAAATTTGGCCGAATAGACTAAACCATGACGTTAGAATAAACCAACCAACAATAGGCCATGACGATTCATCACTACATAGTATAAAACAAAGTCGCTTTCTCTGTCTGACCCTATGTCCCTATGTATGCTTAAATCTTTAAAAATTACGCAACGGATTTTGATGCGGTTTTTTTAATAGATAGATTGATTCTTGAGAAAGGTTTTAGTATATTGACCTTTCCGATATTCCTACAAGAACAAATGCTAAGCGGGTGAAACTGCGGGCAGGTCGCTAGTTTATTTATATAAATGTACCTATTATCCTTTCCTCACGTTTAATGGCAGTAGGTATAAGCCGAACGTCATAATGTCGTTGATACTACAATACCGCGTAACTTGGATGTCGCCAATTTTACAGGAGAACGAAAAAATTGTAAATCTTCTCCAATACTAATCAAATATGTGTCGTAACTTTTAGCTGTTTAGAAAAGTGTATTAGTAGGCTTATATAATAATATCTAATTGAATCCAATCAATATTAAGCTAAAAAATACATCATCATACAAATACAAATATAAAATTTGATACCTTTGTACTTCCGCGGTTTTTTCCACGGTTAGTTACGCGGTATTGCAGTATCAACGACGATAAGACATATTATTTACCATAAATTATCGGTTTATCTCATGGCGAGATGGGAACATTGATTTTATCACCACAATAATTGTTATCTTTAGTAATTATTATAAATTGTATAATTACTAAAGTTAACAATTATTGTTAACTTTACTAATTATATAATTTATAATAGTCATTATTTTTAAAGACTATAAGTAATATTATTTTTTGATTAACACCATAGCAGTCAAAAATTTAGTGACATATCATTCAAGTGTACATATAATGAAAATGACAGTACCAAGGCGGTATTGTCTTTTGATCAAAGATCTATATCTTACCATTCACACTTAAACACTAGTAGTTGGATGTAAGTTTCCGTCCGAGTGTAAAATTAGTAGTTTCGACCTTGATATGTGTCTTGGTTTCTTCGGTATAGTCTGACACACATCTAATGTCTGTCTGATCCTACAGACCATCCCGAAACTTCCCGCTAAATTAACGTATTTTAAGCTCAAAAGAGTAAAAACTATAAGCATAGATTTTTTCAGTTCAAAAATCTATTTAGTTAAAATGACAGTAGGTATATTGATTTTTGTAAAGCTGTATATTTTGGAAACGCTGATTAAATTTGATCTTTCGAATGACATTTCACTAAATTTTTGAGATCTAAAATATAATTTTAGCTAAATAATCGATAGGTTGAAAAATTTGGAAGCAATGTCAAAAAACATTTTATTCAAATATTTTCGTCATTGATAAATGCCAAACAAATAGACCGATTTCAATCAATTAACGGTATTTGACGTAGTTTTTAAAGGAAAAAAGCTGATAAGATTTTTAAGTCAAATAGTGTATTAGCCTGAAAGTTATTTCAAAAATACGAAATTATAATATTTGAAAAGTTGTAACTTTTGAAATTTACATTCGATTTTAATTTTAGAATCGGCATTTGACGTAGTTTTTTTAGTACTAAAATTTCGTAGAATACCAAAAAATGACTGGTTGAAAAATTTCAAAGTTATGTCGAAAAACCCCTTTTTTCGAAATTTTTTTCAATGTTTTCTCCAAAACGGATACACCGATTTTGATGCAATTTATGCATTAGACGTAGTTTTTTAAAGAATAGAGATGATTAGTTTTTATACCCAATCAGTACATTAATTTGGAAATTATATTAAAAAAATACTGTTTCGCCAAAATTTTTTTTGAGGTATTTTCAAAATTTCTCAAAATCTCCTGTGCCGATTTGGTTAAAATTTTCGGGAAGTCTATTCTCGAGTTTTAGCGAGACTAACGAACAGCAATTGATTTTTATATATATAGATTATATCAATTATTGTGTGCAGGTCAAACAGCTCTACGTAGGCTATATTTTTAAGGTATGGAAGTGCTAGCATCTGGCTACGGATTCTACTGAGATTTTCTTTACATTTATTAAATGGTACTATTTACATTTTATAATTCATTCTAGAATTAAACTTTAGTATTCGTGATCTCAAGAGAGACTAACCATTGAACTAGACTTGTAATAATTTTATTATATTTTTAAAGTAATTCCCCTAAACTGTAGTGCTGTCAATTCATCCCCCGCTATTGGCAGGCAGATGCGAAATTTATGTCATTATGATAGATTATCAGAAAGTTGACGTGAGCCTGATTGGCTTTGTTAGCAATGCCCGTCTTCGACCTTTGAGAGCGCACTCGATCGACTGCGTGCGACTAATTTGACAGATCGATGGTCGTTCAGTGTTGGTGTGAAATGACCTTAATTTGTTTCCTCATGATGTACATTGGATATTAGAGACATATTGTATTTGCAAAATATTCTCCCATATCCCATAAACTTATCTACATATAAGTGAGTATTTGTCGACCATATTATAAAATAATAAGTAAGTACTATCGATCGCCCTCTGATCGAAATTCGATATAGACTAAACGATAAAATCTCTTCTAAGTTTAACAACAGACTTTAATCAAAAATAAAATATACATCTCATTATGTACAAGTATAAATTACGTGTCACGTTGTTTGTCCACGATGGACTCCGAAACTGCTGAATCGATTTCAATAAAATTTAGTAGATATGTACTGTTTGGTCCAACTTAAAGATAAAACTTAAATTATTTTTTATCTCAATTAACTATTCTCTCTCTCTCTCTCAAGTACCCCACCAAAATATTTAATACAAGTAATTTATTAAACATATAATTAGATGATAGAAATGACCAGAAAGAATATTTTTATCTAATAATAAATATTAGAAATACGTTAAATTAATAAAATAAACATCACACACACTACCATTCATTTGACACGCTTCATTTTATACACACATTAACTGTACCGGCAAACTTTATTTTTATACTTTTAAACTTTATATTTAACTATAAAGTTTGCCGGTACAGCTAATGTGTGTATAAAATGAAGCGTGTCAAATGAATGTTAGTGTGTGTGATGTTTATTTTATTAATTTAACGTATTTCTAATAATTAATATTAGATAAAAATATTCTTTCTGCTCATTTCTATCATCTAAACCTTAACTGTGCTTAATTTAATAATTAATACTCATATTTCACGTAACTGTCGTTATAAAGGGTACAAAGTATTTTTTTTTACGTATTAATGCATAACTGATATTTCGTTTTAGTAATTTTAAATTTAGAAAATAAATATGTCAGTATAATGCTACCTTACTCTCAAAACCGGAATACGAGAGTGACAATTACTCACTTTCTTTCGGCAGGATTAAGCAAGGCGGCGGTACCTGTACCTCAACATCGCTAGACAATGCAGAACTCTACTACTAAGTAGCGATGACATATACATATAATAAAATCGTAGGAAAGTCAAAACTATACATTGAATATTTTTTTAAAAGAATACTTGGGACGTGATCTACAATCGATATCGAAGAAAAAATATAGTTTTTAGAATTTTTGTCTGTTTGTCTGTATGTCTGTTTGTCTGTATGTATGTCCGGGGTAAACTCAAAAAGTGCTGCATGGATTTACTTCAAATTTTGCATGAATATTACTAACAGGTCGGGTCAACATATAGGCTACATATTATCACGCTATCACCTACGGGGGAGGAGCAGTGCGAATTAAACGAAGTCCGCGCGGACGAAGCGCTGGCAACAGCTAGTTAATTATAAGTACCAGGATCATATAAAACCGCAAGAAGTGTGAAGCTAAAAACTTTGAGTTCATCAGTCGCTTAGCAAAACCACTAGGGACGCGCTAGTTGCGAGCAACGTATGCCCGACCGACACAACGTAACGAGTATGCAAATTAAACGTGTTTCATCTTGGCATTTTCACGGGAGCTTGTCACTGTCAAGCTCATATATCTGTTTATTAACTTTTTGCTAATTAGACAGGCCCCAGGCACGTCTGCGTGTATGTTAGCATTTTTAATTACGCGTGATAATTTTCCCTGATGTTACGGGCTAAGAGTTACTTCGTGATATGTACATATACATTGTAAACAATCGAAATATGTGAGAATAATTTGACTCGTAAAATGTATTTTTTATCATAAGATAGCAAACAAGCAGATGGCTCTCCTGATGAAAAAAATGGCAACCGTCACCTATAGACACCTAAGATGTTAATGGTGTGTTGCTATCCTTGTGGCAGGATGGTAATATTATAATCATGTGTTTACCGGCTACTTAACTCTCTAAACCGGCACACGACAGCAACAAGCGCTGACGCATTTGTTGCAGGAATAGGTAAGACGGTGGTACCAAACATTAAGGAACTCTACCACTTAATAGTCGCGATGGTAGTAACACGTATCGTAATCGTTTGCCTTTTACAAACTGCCAGAAAAAATGACCTGGTCCATTCTTTGGGAGGCCCAGCACCCGGGAACTCGGAGCAAGACGGGGAAAATCTATGTAAATATTATAAACGCGAAAGTTTGAATGTTCAGATGCATGGATGTTTGTCACTCAATCACTCAAAAATGGCTGCCCCAATTTGAATGAAGTTTGGCATACATGTAGATGATGAACTGAAATAGTACATATGCTACTATTTATCCCGTAAAAATTAGTTGTTCCCACGGGATTCACCAAAAAGTTTTAATCGCGGCGGACTGCACGGAGCAGCTAGTGTATATTAAGAATAATAGAAGCAAACCCATATCAGCGATTAATTTTGATATGAACCTTTACATGTTGCTACTTAATACATAATTAACTTATTCACATACCTATATGATATATGAAAAAGTTTGTAAAATCCAAAAGTGCACACCTTATAACGCTTATTTAATTAAAAAATAATAAAGAACTCTGAATTAGGTAGTATCTTTCAATAGGAAATATTCCCTTGATATACTGAAGCTGTTGAAATATGGTACTGATAGGTTAAATATAAACGGGACAAATTACACTTACTGGTCTAACCCCAAAGTAAGCAAATTATTTGCTTGTGTTTTGGGTGTTAGTCAACGATACTAATACATAGAAATATATAAATACTGGAATATATTTAATAAACACCCAAATCCGGAACTGCAAACATTTATGCTCATCACACAAATGCCTGCCCCGTCGGGGATCGAACCCGAGCCCCGTTGATTGCGTAGTCAGGGTCGTTAACCACTCGACCAACGAGGAGGTTACGTATTTTGAGCGTATTCGTGGCACATCCATACGAACCGACATCCGGACGTCCATAAATTTTTATATAGGTACGACTTGAAAACATTTTTTGAAAGTATTAAATGTCTTTATAAAATAGTTATCCTTTATATCTGTGAACTAATATAATTATTGTATTAGTGAGATATGAACTCAATAGATACAGTTTAAGTTCAGAATTTAGAAAAATGATTGACATGTTAAGAGTAGAGCACTACCTTAACGCTCCGCTTATGAGGCGTGCAAAAGTTGAAGTGCAATTGAAATTTCAAACTCGACCTATTGAAGTCACGCTAAGAAATCGTATTTTGCTAAAGTTTCTACCGAACGATTACTTTTCTTAGCGTTTGCACAACCGCAACTTATTGGATAAAATTGATATTAGGACGGTGACTTCCATTAATGACAAACGTTAATATCATCACGCAAGACAGAATTTCATTTTTTATGTAATTACACTATAATGAAACTTCGAATACAAATCAATAGAATTGTTTCAAATAGTAATATTATATAAATTAGTAAAACCTTTATTATATAAGAATTTGTGTTTTTTTAATTAGTGATTTATTATTGCAAGTAATTTTCTTACTTACTGCAAAAAAGTTTTGATTACACTCCGATTTTGATATATCGATTTTTAATCGAGTTTTCATCAGATTATGAGGTCTCAGAAAGCTTTGGTGGCTATTTTTACGATGACGTCACCATGTCTGTATGTATATATATTTGTGTGTATGTAAACCTCTCATAATTTTTGAATCACTTGGTCAATCGAAACACGGTTGACAGTAGTCGATTAGGTTTTACTAAACTTAGACTATTTGAAATTTTGAACTGATTCGAATTAGTAGATTTCGGGAAATTTAAAAATACTCAAAAAGAAAGTTGCCGAAACGAAGTTTTTTAAAAAACCACCAGACATATACACGTATTGATTCCAAAATCTAATCTACTCGTTTCCTTAAATACTACGTTGAATGTTATAAACTACATCAAAACTGGTCGATTCGTTTGGGAGTCATAGATAACAAAAACATTTGAAAAAAATATGTCTTTTCGATATAACTTCCAGATTTTTCAACCAATCGATTTGGATCGTTTTACAATATTTTGGTATTTTCCATCGAGAAAACCATCGGAAAGTTTAATATTTTTATAAATAAATAAAATGGATTCTAACATTCGAATTAAAGCAGTAAATAAACACTATAACGGTATTAAAGAATGTACACATCTCCCTATTTCACAGAAAGGGTACTTCCAAACCAGATGCAAATCACTCGAAAATCACTTCATTAATTGCTTCCCACGTTAGAACACATGAAAAATGTCACAAATCAAATTAAGCCAAATCAAAACAAACAAAAGGAAGGGTAGAGCAATGCAATGTAATCACTTCTGACTGTCAAACACACTCGCAGGTACGTAAGCTTACGGGCGCATTTAAGTTAAAATTTTCACTCCCCAGTAGCTTTTTACTAATTCGCCAAGTGAAAAGGGTTCGTCGAAGTAATACAGTTTACTGCTTATTCAGTATTTATACGTTTTAGGGGCCTGCCACTCTAGATGCAAGGAAAATTAGTAAAATTTGTACTAATTAACGCTTGTTGATACTATATTAGAAATATGCGCTGGAAATCGTTAGAGCAATTTGTAAATTCGCTCCGTTTCAACGAATTAAACATTTTGCTCTCATTCATTTACATGTCTGAAAAAAACTGTAATTTACGGTAGTCCCTATGAATTTCGTTTTTTATACGCGAAACGTTTATATGAGAGGAAACAAGTATTAAAAATACGTGTAATTTGTTTTTACTAAACTAATTGCGAAAACATTTACAATAATTGCTTTATCTTTTATTGAATAAATAAAAAAAATATTATCATGATGGTTTACTTGCATTAGCCGTTACAAAATACCATGATGCACGCGTTTGGTGGTTCGTGAGTTTAATGATAATTCTATCAACAAACTCTACACTTCTGTCAAAATATATGTTTTGGACGTTTCGCTACCGTTATATGGATGAAAGGTGAAAAATTTACACACGATTCATTAATTTTCTGTTATACTTAGCTTTCGTAGTAATGAAGTAGCTAAGCCATATTTTAACTCAGGTGTAAAATTTGTGAAGTTAGGCTTGTAGAGCGAGGATGTCTATCACGAGTTAGAAACTTAGTTCTACATGAGATCTAATAATTTCTTGACAGTCCAAACCATACGGCTTTGTTGTGACAACATTTTACATGAATTTTTTTCTGTCAAGCTTGTGTGGACGAACGAGTCTTTTGTATAAAAACTTCTACAAGTGACCAGCGAGCAAGACCTCTGTTTACGGTTTTGTAGAAATAACTTTCTAGATTATGTATATTTATTTATCTGAATAAAAAAGGTTATATGAATGTTGAAAACTTATGAAATATTTTTATATATAACTCCCCATGTTGGTCCGGACTCCTTTGAAGAATAGACCAATTACCGTTCTGCCAGGCAGGTCGTAAAAAGTGACCGATTGGCTATGCGGGTCTCCAACATCGTAGCTACTAGGTGGTAGAGTTTTGCATTGTTTCGCCCGGGTTTGGTATAACGCCATACCTATTCCTGCCGCAATAGTTAGTGTTTGAAACTGTCGTGCTCCAATTTTTAAGGTAACTGCTGGTAAACTTGTGAGTGTGGCATTAGACCTGGCTACAAGATAGCAATGCACAATTAACATTTTTGGTGTTTATGGGCGACGATTGACTCTTTCCATCAGGTGATCCTATCTGCTTGTTTGCTATTTAATGTTAAAAAAACATATTTTCACGGCGGCAGTTTTGTGCGTACGGCAAATGTTAGTTTGCTAGGTTATTGGGAATTGCTTTAAAAATCACAACAAAATTGTTATATGTAATTTGGTGTCATTTTGTGTTTGTTAGTTGTTACATATGTTTTGGTCAGCCCCTTAGCTCGCAAACTATAACGTGCGATAACGAACTTAGTTCCAATAAAACTTTAGCCTGGTACTACTTATCCTTTTTTTGAAGTAAACTCTCATAGTCTCACGGATTATCCCACCAACGGTCGTTCCTGAATACTGGTTTATATAAAAACTAGCTAGGTAATTATCAGCGCTATCCGCTCTGTAAAAAAATAGACGCATATTTTTCGACGCAATAAAAATTATATAGATCGCGCAATTACAAATTCTCATTGTTTACTGATTTTGTCAAGATCAGGCAGGTTTTTCATATATTTCCAACTGAAAAGACAAGAAACAAATCTTTTCAAAATTGTTAAAAATCATAGTACGAATATTTATAACGAAATTTAACAAAGAAATTATATATTCAGATAGAAACTACAGATTTATGTAGTAGCATAAATTCCAATCTTGTATTAGTATACTTTCTCGTTTGATTTTTTCTCGCAAATAATATCAATAAACAAATGTAATCTTGCTCGTTATACTTTTACATTACGTAAATAAATATAATCACAAAAAAATCACTAGCAATCTGTCAGTTTGATAGGCAATAAAAGAAACTTGGTAGATATTTCTTTAAAAACCAAACTACGTGTACTTTCAATTGTGTACTCTATAAAATGACATTAAAGAGTATTATTGCGTGTAAAATTCAATCTAAGGTAAAACCATAAAGAGGAACATTGTTTCCAAAGTAGCTCACAATTCCAATCGTGTGTAATGTATTTATGATTATTGTTAGAGCCTTAGTAGAAAAGTAGTGTATGTTAAAAAGAGAATTTCGCAAGGGGTTAGCGGATTTGGAAACCATTTGCTTTTGTAATTTGCTTGTCAATATACAAGAACAAACAATAAACAAACGAACATTATTAAGCCATGACAGTAATTTCAATTTTTGTAGCATAGAACAACACATAAGCGGAGGGACCTCCTGATAATAAGAGACAAATTTTACATTTAAACAGTAAAGTAAGTCATTGTCAAAAAAGCATGCACCAAATTTGCAAGTAATTACTTTTATTTTGCTTTATTTTAGAGAATAGGCAACAAGCAAATGTCTCTGATAAAAAGATATAACGACCACCTATAAATGTTACAAATGTTGATGAGTACATTTTTAACGACAAAGTGATATTGTCATCAGGATTAGGGCTTTGTGGCCAGTTGTCAATTTACCTTCGAGGTTCGGTTGTCGCATTAGATAGTGATTAAATTTTAGAGTTTATGAGTAACGCATATTATTATATATTGCATCACACACATAAATAGGCTAGTTTGCACTAAGAATGCTTCGCATATATTCTAGTTTGTAATGATAAATTATGATATATGGAGATATCGTAATCTAAAGTATTGATTAAAAAAATAAGAATTAATGATATTTTTGGATATAATTTCGGCAAAAATAGACATCAAGTAACGTGACAATTAAAACAAATCTGGAAGTGCTACGTCACATCGTGGCAAAACCATATAAGTGGAGTTAGCACTCGTATTAACCAATTGAAACTAATATTTACGTTATATCTCTGTCTATGAGGTCTCCCCATCTCTTTTTATACAGCTGTGTTAGAAAGAGAAGGTAAGACCTCAGAAGATGACAGCAGTATTTAAAATTTGGTTTCAAGTAGGTATTAGAAGTGCTGCCTCTAGATATAATCAGCTTCATGGGCAAAACATCATATTGTTTTTGACATTTTCATATAAACCACAGAGCATGTAATATATGGTTGTTATATATTATTACTACAAGGAAGTTATATATTATCTGGAATGTTCACATGTGCTTGAAAATTGTTCCGAAGAGTACAACGACATTGGTGGAGTACGTCTTTTTCTACTAAATAAAGCGTCATATATATTCGTAAATTACTACGAATTCTACTAATTTGAGAAAACAGTTTTCGTATTGCATAAATACTTACGTAATTATTAAAATAAGCACAAATTAGAACTCAATATGTTAATTACAATACATTTTATGCTAATGTATCTATCAAAGTGTATAAATAAAAGGGATTTAACAGTTACCGAATATATAAAAACCTATCGTCCGATAGTTTTATTTACACTGGTAATTGCAAGAAAGGGAAAACATCCACCGCTGTCACTGTCTTGCTCGAAAAATTAACCGAGCATTAAAGTTAACCTAGCAGTAATTGATATTCTATTCTTGTATCTAACAATAAAAAATGTTATCAGCATCCCGTTAAAAGAACGGATTAATTTCACACCAATTTAAGAAACCTGGTTTTCATTCTATCCACGTTTTAAGATTATTTTACTATGACATAAGCAAGGTGATGCAGATGGTCCCGAGGCGATATAATGCAAAACTCTACCACCTAGTAACAACGATGATAGTAACTCCGCACAGCTATTTGTTCGCATCTTACGAACTGCTTGGCAGAACGGCAGATAGTTAATTCTTCAAAGGGAGCCCTGATCAACACGGATAAAATTGCCAATTTCAGCATCCCCATTTCATGTGGCCAAGAACCACTTTTGTTTTAAAAAAATGTTTAATTTTTTTAACAACGACAGTAAAATATTTTTCGTTAAATGTCCGGGGTTTAGTTTTTACAATAAATAAGGACTGTGATTGAGAGGAAAGTATTAATCTGTGGTCATAGTGCATATTGTATCGCCTTACTCGTATCGTATATTAGAATCGAGTGGAATCTTGAAGAATTAATGTATGGATATGGATCGTTAGCTTAAATATATTATATTAAACAATATTAATTATTGAATATTGATAAAAAATCACAATTTCCTATGGTATGTATTATTTCTATGGTATCCACAATTTCCTATGGTATGTTAAAAATTAAAAAATGATTTTAATTATTTTTTTCTGATTAACAATAGATATTAATTATTTTTCATCGTATATGTAGCTAACTACTGATTTTGGGTATAATATGGTACTAAATACAAAACACTTTCCTGAAACAGTTTTTACTCTTAAGTTAGACTTGTTTTATAAGGTATGACGCTGATTACTGAGTCTACAATATTATTATATAAATATAATAAGTCTTAAGATATTAATGTATTAAGTCTGATACTAAAATATTGACAAATTATATAAAAAATATACATTACGATTGGAAATTTAACAATTGTTACATAATAATATTAAAATCCAGTACATTATTAGTGACGTTTTAGTGGAATATTTGTCTGAATATCAACACAGACTACCAAAAACGTACTCGATTATTTAGTATTTTATTGTCACATAAAAAAATAGTAATTCATTAAATTGTGTTATTAGTAATACGAAAAATTAATTAATCTTTTTATGCGAAGTTAACGAAAAACTTCTATGTAATTATCTTAATTTTTTTATCGGTGCATGTATCGATTTAATTTCGAGTACCGATTTCGAGTACAGTGTTGTGTAACGTCAAACGTTTAGTGTTTACATTTACTGTGTATTGAAGTTTTGATTTGGATGATAATGTTGTAATTTTTACAGCTTATCGCTTCTTCCCACCCCAGATAAATACTTAATGTGCTTGGATTTTTATGGTAAATAATCAGAATTAATTTTTTTGAAAATGTGGTGTATTATATTTTGTTATTGTTGCTCGAAAAAATTCAAACTACGTAGGTATATACAACTAAAATAATTTGCTACAATTTATTATTGGCGTAGATGATTAAAGTTGAAAAGGAAACTAAAAAATCAGTTATATTAAGTGCTACAAACGCTTATACTTATGTATTTATCTGCAGCATGTTTTTAAAATGTCAACTCGATAGACATTTTGTTTTTTTTTTTGTTTTATTGAGTTTTTCGTTCTCAACGGGACTTTTATAGAATAAACGATATTGCAACAGAATGTAGACTTGAAAATCTTTGCAATAAGTACTCTAGAACAGTTGGCCACCAATTAACTAAAGTAGGGCACACCTCTATACAAATTTGGCAATGTCCAAAGTGGCGCCGATGGTCGGTACCGCTGAAGGTCATCTAGTGATGGAACCTGCGGGCCAGCTTTTGTCAGGTGACGTCATAACTGTGGAGGTTGATGACGTCACACAAAGACGATCTTCCAAGCTAGGCAAGGTGTACTGCCTGGGGACCGAAGTCCTTTTGAGAAGCATTTAAACTTGTATATAGTATGTACAAGATAAATAAATGTGATATCCCGATTCAGGATTTTATTTTGAATTTTTATTTTTTCCATTTTTATTATTTTTTCTGGTAGCGTTTGTAGATTGCTTGAACCATTACAAATTATTGCTTGTGCGTTGTAGTAAAGTTTGGCATCTCGCTACGCATAACATAATATCCATTTTTTGTCAACCTCTCGCCCGAATTTGATACCACTGCTTTTTCCTATTCATGCTGTAATTGCGTCTGTGATTGTGATTGTCGTGTTCTGGTTTGGAGAATAAGGTAACCATTACTACTTAGCTACGATTAACATTACTATTCCGCCCGAAATATAGCAATCCCCATAACCATCTTTAGTGTCTAAGGTGGTGGCTATGGGGTCTATAGCTATTTGCTTGTTTACTATCTTATTAGTTTCGTATAAAAATGTAGCCAAATATTTTAAACAAACAATCCTTTGGTATAACGGTAATCTGTATTGACAGGAAAGCTGTGTATATGAACAGTACCCTAAATATAGAACCCTGTCTTAATCCGTCCGTTGTGAGACCAAGCTTCTTAATCCATCACGTAACCGAGAGCCGTCGAGAAATCGTGTTACATCAACGAAAAATGTATTAGAGGGGGCGGCCTCCCCCTATCGGACAAACTTTGCTAATACCACCCTCTAACATAATCGCAGAGCCTTTTACGAGAGGAATTTATGGGGATGCTCCCGATTTCTTGCTGTATTTATGACTGAACGTGGCTGTTACGTGCCGGTATGGCCCGGTAGTTAATTAGGAGATGTAAAAATTTCATATTCTCCTACGAAATAAATGGTTAATATAAATCCGAACTTTCATAATTTTATTTATTACTTACGAGTACTACAATTTTGGTTGGAGGATATTTTGATGAATCTGTCTGAAGATATTTTGTGATTATAGCTGTTTTATTGAACTTGTCATCCACAACAACAAGAAATAAAATCATTGTTTTTGTAATTCCAAATTCATAAACTGAACTACAGTATTATGATTGTAAAGAAGTGTAAGTCCGAAATGTATACAATTCTAGAGATGTGAAATAATATCTTACTGAAAATAAACTGTTCAACTTGCTGGAATTCTTGGGGACTTCAACTTACGTGAGTGAAATTTTCTTTACATTTGATTGTGAGACAATCATTGAGCAAGGAAGTTTAAGAGTATAAACCATTTTGTATACAAAATACATTTTATACTCTATATTCGAGTTTTTTATATCACAGATAAACAAACAATTTAACCACTTCTTATAACACTATATCTAACACTATCCAAAGATGTTGTTATTGTGTTGCTCTTCGTAATTATACAAGAATGTGTATATCAAAATAGCTGCTTTGTAGAAGTAGCTACTTATGGCCTTAATGCACATTACAGTCCTATAATGATTTGCTTGCCCCTCTGTAGAATTTTGCTATACTTATTTCTTTCAAGTATATATAGCTCATTATATATGTCTTTGAAGTTGTTTGCCAAAAAATATACATATTATATATTCATCATAAATGGCTTAGGTAATTAAAGGAATAATTATATAAATAAATGAAATGAATTTTGGGAAGTTATTCAAAAACGTATTTGAACTATACTATATTATCATTGTTTTTTTTCACTTCACACACAAAAACCAAAACTCGTACATCTAAATTTAATAAGGATACAATTAAGCTTAAGAACTAATATATTTCAGGTTGAGAATTATTATGCAAACACTTTTGCGATTTCAGTGAGTACATATCTCTTCCGAAGATATTGATTTATATTCCAGAGCAACTTAAGTTATTGGTATCGAAGATTATTTATTGGCGTCTCTGTCAAGTTCGGTAGACTATTTCATGTTATCGATTGTAAAGATCTTGGCTCGGTGTTACCGACCACAGGGAAGCCGCCGTCAAACTTGCAAAGTCTTGCTAAGTCAGGCCCCAGGTGAGAATGTGCTTGAGTGGGTATGACGCGAGCTTGCAAGCCAATAAGCCTGTTGTGAACTGAGACCATGCAACAATTTGTGTGCAATAAAATGCAAGTAAACAATGTAGATACACTTCATTGAGTCTAATATCCTGTTAATGTAACGAGATAATAATGTGTAATTTTATCTGTAATGAGATGCGATATTTGGATGTTTGTTACAATCTATATTATCTATATCTTCTAAATCTATATTATTATAAATGCGAAAATTTGAATGTTTGGCTGTATGGATTGATGAATGTTTGTTACTTAATCAAGCGAAAACGGCTAAACCACTTTCTATAAAATTTGGCACACACTTAAATAATGACCTGGAATAGCACAATTTTTAATCCGGAAAAATTTGTTGTTGTCGTGGGATTCCTCAAAAACTTTCATAATGCAGCGGGCTACAACTTAAAATTTTATTAATCAATACACCTTCAAATAGTGAAACATTTTATTTATGTCTTGTACATCATTTTTACAAAAAAATGAGTTATTCTAAAAAAATTAACAAATTAAAGATAGCCAGACCGATCGATTATTGTTTTGCTAAAGTCCGAAAAGCAATAACATTTTTGTTCTTATACTCGATTTCCCCCTTTTTTAACAGTCCCCGCTTGTACTAACCGGCTCTATACCTATTAGTAGTAGTACAAGATGGTCTATTACGCAAAAGAGTACCGATAACTCTTTAAAAAGTATGGCTTATACCTAATAAGATAGCTAATGAACACGGGCAAGACTTCATACGTCGTTTTCTTTAGTTATTGCTGTAAAGTTTAATATATTCCTTAAGATTCTATATCAACTCCTTAACTTATCCGCATTTAATAAATATTTTTTTAACTTGGGGAATAGTAGCTAAATAAAGTTGGAATTTACGTAAAGTTTAAACTAAACTAGTCTGTGGTAAGGTTAACGTTAACAATCAGTTCTCTACTTAGTAGTCTGTGGTTAGGTATTTATCTTGTCATTGGGTATCTTCAGTACAACAGCTGGTAATCTCAGAAATCTAAGTTAGATTAACTAAATTCTGAGCAAATTTTGCGATAACACTTTATAGGTTCTTAAAAGAACAAAAAATAAATTAGCATTAACTATTCTTTAATACAAGAATAGGGAGAATTTTTTTGTGATACTTATAATAAAAATTATGATATAACTTATTGCTGTTTTATTGAAAATGTAATTAAAGTTTTACACAATGGCAACACTTAAATATGATGATAGAATTAAATCAAATTAAAGTCTCAATATTTTTTATATGATTGTTTCTAGCGATATATTTTATTTAATTGATTTAAAAATCGTACAAAATTATTCTAGTTTATCTAATATTCGTCACTCCGAAAGACACGCAAGAGATGTACAAAACCAAAATGGCCTGTGTTCTTTATAGAATTCGTTTATTTCAGGTTTACGTTCTAGTATTTACGGTCATTTTTAAAGCAATATTATCTGATACTTTCTTATTATATTTCACATCTATATAGCACATTATTATGTGTTAATATAACTTTCGCTATGAATACATATAAGTCATGTTTTCATTCGTTGTATATAATACATTTCCATTAACTACTACCTAACTTCATATTTCAGATTAGCTGGAAAAAGCCTCTATCTATAGAGATAAATTCATCCTCAGAGCAAGTTTTTTGTTTTTTGTATTTTATTATAATTTAAATAAAGTATTTAAACAAAGTAATATTTTGACGTTTAAACGTGTGCCATCAAAAATATTTTCTAACTCAGACAATACTATTTTCTAACTCAGAAATTAGCTTTTAAGTAATATAACAAATCAGTTTTTTTATAGTAGAGAGCGCAAACGAGCAGAGGGTGCACCTGATGGTAAGTGATCACTGTCGCCCATGAACATCTGGAGTACCAGGAGTCTTGCAGCTGCGTTGCCGGCCTTTTAAAAATGAGTAAGCTCGTTTTTTTGAAGGTCTCCAAGTCGTATCCGTTTGAAACACCCCCGCGGGTACTTGATTTCACAAAGGAGTAGTACGAGGCAAAAAGTACCGACAAAAGCGCAGGGTTGTGGATTTCCAGACTTCGAGGTAGTGAGGATGGAACTTTAAATTTTGACGCGTTGGCCGATGATGGAATTTAACGGCAGGAATTAATCTGAACGACTCGTCGGAACACTCTTCATGATAAATGCAGTAAAAGATGAAGAGAGAACCTACATCTTTGCGTGCCACCAAAGAATCAAGCCGATTAGAAATAACCTGATCGACGACGATTCGAACCGCTCTACGTTGAATACGATCAAGAGGAAGAAGTTGGTACTGAGGAGCTCTGGTCCAGAGGTGAGAACAGTACTCCATGTGAGGTTTTGTCTAATTGTCTGAGCAGACGAGAGACTATCCTTGAGGTACTTTTTTGTCCATCAATATAGATCCTTTATAAACTGCATTGAATAAGGCACACATAGGACTAAAACACCCCGTACAAAACTCCCGCGGATAACCGAGGACACTGAAAGACGACTGGACAAATGTGGGAGTCTCCGAAAAAAATAGAACTGCAGCAACGCACACAGCGAAGTTTTGTCTGCATTGAGTGCTCGAGATTAATGTAAGTATTCACGACAATCGGATAAAAATGTTGGCATATCGTGTGCATTGAATCCGTGGCAAGCTCGGCGGATTGTTTTTACGATTACCTAAGGGTTTTTTGTCCTTTGCGGACAAAAGCTTCTCATCAACGGCGGCCATAATCTCATAATAATGTTCATTATTGTAATCATAATATTGTTCTGGTCATCAGTGCCTCGTGGTCGTGGTCGCCTTATTTTTAGTTCATATTATGAGGTACGCCGTTCGATCCTCCGGTTGAATTTAAAGTTTTTTTATATTTTTAAAGTATTTTTAGAGTGCTTTTTCAAAACAAAAATAGAACAAGTAGCTTCGAGTCTTATTTTAATTTAAACATCCCCGTGCCTCGGATGACCACGTTAAGCTGTCGGTACCGATTACCACAAGAAACAAGCTACAGGCGTTATCATATTCATAAAGTGAGGAAGTAGAGATAACCATTAGCTACCGAATAACCGATGAATGGTTGTTAATCGTAACGTCTACTGATATTTAAAATTTGAAAACTATTTAATGTTTTACTAGCCTACTTTTTTGAATAGGACATGATCAAGAGAAAACTTACTACGAGTTTACTGGTAGGTTTCAAGCAAACTGATCGAAACTTCGAGCTCGTAAGTTCGTAATCTATAAGTTATTACTTAGTTTATATGAGGTCGTTATGGAGACAACTAATCTTTAAACGGATACTAACTAAAGATTTTAAAATATACAAAGGATAATACTTTATTAAAATCCAAGAATATATGTCAAAACTTATAAAAGTGATTTTTATCGAATAGCAAATTTCAGAGAGGTAAAGACGAGAGAAGGCCAATACTTTTTTCGGTGTTAAGAAAGACTATTTAAGTCACGGAAAAGCGTAGGTAAAGTGCGCATTTAGGTCACACATTGCTATAAAAAAAGAAAAGTTTCTATATATATCATTTTTGACTATATGCGACGTTTATCTCTTTAGAAGAAACTTTTCTGCCCTATAGTAAAATGAGTGATTAATTTATTTTTAAATAAAAAAGTATTTGTACCTGTTAGTTTATACGTCTACCAACATATAATAGTTAGTCTTTGCTTATTTTTACCAGATAGAAAAACAGATAATATAGAGCCAAGCTAAATCAACATAGGGACTTATACATGAGATTGAACAACTTGAGTTTAAAGATAATGAATTATTTTTATTTATTTATTTAGCTTTATTTTACACCTTTAAAATAAGTTTATAATATGTAGAAATTAATGCCTAGTTGTTTACATCTTTGGCATCTATAGGCAATGGTCATCTCTTTCAATCAGGAGAAATATCTTGTCTTTATTGATATTTTTTATTCACACAAGACTACCGTATATTGTATGTCTATCACAGCGGCAACAAACATAGTAGTTAGTCGTTGCTTCTCTTTTACAGGGCGAGAAAGCGGATAATCCAGAGCCAAGCCCAGAGCAACATAGGAACTTGTACATAAGACTTAACAACTTGCGATTTAAAAGATGATGGCCCATTAACATCTCTGTTGACAATGAAGAAAGTCGCTCGTTAGTTTGCAGTCCGATGTTACAAAAAATAAGGAATTCTTTTCCTAATTCCTTTTTAACGCAGATGGTGTAACTGAACACAACTACGTCGAAAATACTTGTATAATAGGTATAAACGGAGGACGCGAGTTGCGGCTTTGTTCTCGAAACTTTGCCCGTATTGTGATGTATCTTATTGCATATGCGGCAGAGTAAATGAAACACCGGCTTTGTAATGCATCTTGTGCTTCACCAATTTCAAATTGAGATTAGAATATAGGTTTGGAGAGGTAAAGTGTCCAAAGTGTATGCTAATATGTTAAGAAATAGGGTTAAACTTATAATTTCTAGATTATGAGGTTGACCACACACTTTTTATACTTTGATCAATACATTTTTGGCCTTTTTTTTAGTCTAGGGACCTAATCTATTCGGCTCAGATCATTAGCGTGTTGTTGAGTTGTTTTTGAAGAATTTCTCGAAAATCCAAATCTCAGTAGCAGCTGGGTGTTTGGCGGGGGTGTGTTAACTGTGCCTCAGATAAGAACATAAAGCTAAAAAAAATTACCGGTTATCGCCTGAAATAAAGAGTATTTGTTCTGGTTAGGATATACGATACGATAAAGTGGCGATGAGGATTAACAACCGCCAACTGAGGAACCGACTTATTCAGGTTCGACTTATTCAGGTTACCCTGCAAGGGAACCGGCATGATGATGGTACTGAATTTAATAAACGGAACAACTCTTTCGATGGAGAGTAATTAATCATTACCAATTGTCACCAAAGATGTAAATGTTACTATCCGTGTAGATGGAAAGTAGAGCCACTTACGTACTCTATGAATCGGATCATGATAGTACCAAGCACAGATATTACGGCGGCAAAAATAAGATGATATAATGAAACATGAACATGACATTGTATAATTCTATCAGCTAATAATGGCAAGTGAGACACTTTTATGGGCCAATGGATATTTAAAATACCCAAAAGCAACAAAGCAAAGAAGTAAATGGCTCTTCTGATGGAAAAGAAATATTTTCCAAGACTATGTTAATAGTCTGTTTATTTTACCGGACGCGAGTATAGAATCCAAGAATTCATGACTAAGGATGAATATACATACCAGACTAGATCATGTAATTTTTATTTTTTTTAGAATTTCACGTTTTTACTCTAACTAATCTATACTGAAGTTAAAAATGCGAAATTCTATCTATCTATCTGTATGTTTGTCCTTTGGTTTGTTAAAATTTTACAGTTGCTGCTAAACTTAAACTGCTAAACCGATTTTGAAGAGATTTGGCATTGAGATTGAGTGGCATTCGTTGACAAATCAACGCCAATTTTTTTTTCAAAAACCGTCAATACAGTTTCGAAGGGCCTTAAATTGGGAATGAAAGTTTACATAAAAAATTATATCGACGACATGTTAATCTAATCATGGGCGAAGCTGCGTGGGTCAGCTAGTTTAAAATATTTTGAAATATAAATTGTAATATCATGATAATATGAGTCAAAAATTAATAACCAGTGTAGAATTCCTCGTTGAGCCTATAGAAAATCTTTACGCTTCAATTGATTCAGTTTAAGGCAAAATTAATTACTGGCTTGAGGATCGACTATAATAGTTTCCCAGCGAAATTATTATTGTGAGGGGTCCGCAGAAATTGTGTCCGAACAAGAAAATTAGTGAGCGTAAAACGGGGTGTGAATTTGGAAATCAAAGAGATTGCAAACTTATTTGGTGGCTATTGTTATAAGGCATCCTTATATATGAGTATTTATAATGAAATAACTTTTTATCCTACCAATATTGTAATTGCGAAATTCGTATATTTACAGGTTGATTTAAATAAATAATAGTTTAAAAAACTAAAAACACGCTTTTTATAGAAAACCAAACTAAAAAATAGAAAATAATTTTTAATAAATTTAAATTAAGAATAGTGTTAAATTTTTCAATAAATATAAATTAATAATAGTGTGAATAAAGAATAATTATTTTATTTAAAAAAAAGCGTGGGGTGCATGGTGTCAATAGTTATAAATATTTTATTGACATATATGAGTAGAGTGATTATTTGATATTGATAATATCTTAAAAAGCACCCCACGCTTAAAATAAAATATTTTTTCTTTATTCACACTATTATTAATTTATATTTATTGAAATTTTTAACACTATTCTTAATTTAAATTTATTAAAATTTATTTTCTATTTTTTAATTTGGTTTTCTATAAAAAGCGTGTTTTTAGTTTTTTAAACTATTATTTATTTTCTACTTTTTAGTTTGGTTTATTTATAATAGCTTGTTTTTTAAATTTTAAACTATTGCACGGCTCATGATGCGAAGCATCAGAGAGTGCTTTACGATCGAAAAATTTTTTTCGCCTCATTTTGGCAGCTATTATTAGTATTATAGCCTTGTTAGTTAACGGAATCAAGATATTTTGCATACTATTGTCGAGATAATTTAATGGAAATTAATTCTGTACTTTCTAAAAATTGATTTAGTGCAATAGAAACGGAAAAAACATCAAAATAGGTCAAAAAAATTTCCTGTCCGTCATGTATGAAACTCCGGAAACACTGTAACTTGTGAAAAAATCAATTATTTGAGTTAATTTTTTTTTAAATTTTAATCGACAATTGTAGGTCACCGAATGCGAATGGCTAATAAATTCAGTGTCGTTTAATTATAATTAATAAAAAACGAAAACTACAAGACTTTATATCTATATATAATATATATATCCATGTAAAATTAACATGGATGGTGATATATCTATATCTATAAATGTTATGTACATTTATTCTACCAGAGGCGCCTGTGCAGTACCTTCCTAGTATACAATAGCTGTTTTTTCGGCTAAACAAAATGGAATAATTATATCTAATTAGTGTATTGTCATCGGTCCTCGATAAATCTACAAAGTTTGAACGAAATCTGGCCGTTTAAAGTGGGTCAAATTCGCGCCCAAAGAAGTCGGTTACAAACATACAAACATACAGGTGAAGCTAATAAAAAGCGTGTAAAAAAGGAATTTTTTACTTTTTAATGATTTTGAATAAATAAATTTTGATATAGAGCTAACGCAAGTTCAAATGACTTAACTCTTAATATAGACCTAACTTTCGCTAATTATAGAAATAAAGTGAAAATTGCATTTACCCTAACCGAGATTCAAACCCGAGCCGTGCGCTTACCAGATCGACCACTAACCCCTACTCCGTACGATCGATAAGTTAACGCATATTTCACCATTCATATAAGCTAAATCTATATGGTGACAGAGCGTGACGGTTTATTATTTATATAATTTATGTTATTTAATTTTGTGTTTTGATGAAAATTATCTATTTTTTTACAAATTTTATTAATTTAAAAAGAAAGCAAAAATCAAGTTCTTACATTTACTTTAGACTTTTTAAATCGTTCTGTATATTTTTAATATCATATTATAATACTTTAATTTTTTTAAGACCGAATCAATTTTGGCGATATACAATTGTTTTGTTGAAATAATAAATTTTCAATTTTAGCATTTATTATCAAATATTCGTTAAGTAATAAATATATACTGTTCCAAATTCTATTACTTAATGATTAATTAAATTTGGATTTCCCATTGAATGGCCAAAGTTAGGTTGTTGAATTCTGGCTCAAATCTGGGTTGCCATTCAACGGCCAAGGCTAGGCATCCCAGTCTTGGCTAACGCTCGGGTAATCATTGAGTCGGCCAAAGCTAGGTTGCTCAATCCTGGCCCAAGTCTGGATCGCCATTGAATGGCCGAGGTTAGGTTACACAAACTTGGCCCAAGTTAGGGTGACTCTAGGCTTGGCCAAGGCTAGGTTATTCAGTCTTGGCCCAAGCCTGGGTAATCATTGGAATGGCCAAGGCTGATTGCCCAGTTATAGCCCGGGCATAATACAATATAGGTTTGCCAAGATGGGGTTCCCAATAATGTCCCAGGCATGGCCCCGTCGTACAATTCTGGGGCTTCCTGTACGGGCTACTATTCTTTTATCAGAACTATTGTTTTTTAACCATTTTAGTTTTGTAGTTTATTAAAAATTTACTACCTAAGAGGCAATTTTTATCTAAAGCATCTAATATAAATATTTTATAAGGAGTAAAATTTTTTCAAGTGGTAATAAAAAAAAATGATTTTTTTTATTACCACTTGAAAAATGGAATAATTTTATCAAATTAGTGTATTGTCATCGGTCCTCGATAAATCTACAAAGTTTGAACGAAATCTGGCCGTTTAAAGTGGGTCAAAATCGCGCCCAAAGAAGTCGATTACAAACAAACATACAAATATACAAACATACAAACATACAGGCTAATAAAAAGCGTGTAAAAAAAGCGTGTAATAAAAAAAGACTACATTTACTGAAGGAAGGTATTCACTGTTCAGTACTCGATTCTGATACCGAATATGTAAAAAATAGGTACTTAAATTTTAACCTAATCTTAATCTTATTTATAAATTAAGATTAGGTTAAAATTTAATTTAAATTCTCGTGTCACAATATTAGTTACCATACGCCTCCGAAACGGCTTGACCAATTTTTGTGAGTATATTTAGTAGGTCTGAGAATCGGCTACTGTCTATTTTTCATACCCCTAAGTGATAGGGGCTACCCACCCCTAATATTTATTTTCATTTTTTGGTAATTTTTTTTATTTCTTGGCATTCAGCAATACATACAATCCTAAATTTTTACCCTTCCACCATCAACTCCTATTTTTAATTCAATAATTTATATAGCTAAACAACTTTTGCCGGGTCAGCTAGTCTTAGTATAATAATATAAATTAGGCAGATATATGAGAGTCTCTAGACATATGCAGATAGTATAGCTTTGATGACTTAAGGGGAAGTTTTTTCATATAACATAATAGTAATTAAGTATATTTAGGGTTCAGTGCATTTAATATGAGTTCAGGAGTTCTAGCTTAAAAAACAGTGGTCTTACTAACGACGAACGTTTTAAGGTAAAAAATAATAAGATACTTATTAATCAAAGTATTTATTGAAATCAACTTAAAAAATTAAAATGTTTTAAGCTAAACGTACTATATTGAGTCAAGCTACTATTGGCACCACCTGGCGTTCGCAACTGTTTTGGTTCTGATCTTAGAATAATAACGCCTAGAAACCACAAAAAACGAGTAAATAAAACTAAGCCAGAAACGGCTCAATTCGTTTTGCGAGTTGTCAATGCTCAAGATTAAGTTATATCGGACACAGTTCACGAAAAATAATTTGAAATGACTTATTGCATTATAAAGAAGTTTTCTAACACCTTAGAAAAAGAAAAAAGTGAACATTAAATAGGTAAGTACTTATAATTTATAATTTTTCTGTTACGTAAATCGACTAAAAACAGATAATTTGAAAAACTATAGAGTGTTGCTAGTTGTGGGAAAACGTAATATACACTCAATTATTTATGGCATGTATTTAATTTGGTATCTTTGATTACGACAGACGGACAGACGACCGATGACGGACGAGTGTCACTCATCCACAAAGTACCGCGTAAATTTATAGATACTTTTTCATTACAAATACTTACCAATAATATTTTTAGTTTGATCAAATAGATTTTAAAGTTTAGTTAAAATATAGATCGAAATGTGTTTATTAGGTAATCAATATTAAAAGGCGAACTTGATATAAAAATCATCAAATGAACAAAATTAAAGGTCATTAACTAAAAATAATGATCAAATATTATTTTTGTTTATCAAATATTAAAAGATTATGTTTAAACATAAATATTATGTTACCTTAAATGGAGTTCATGTATAATTTATCCGTAGATCAATTTATGTAGACGCAATAACTAATATAAAGATAAAATATAAAATAACACATCATTTAATTTTAAAAATGCACATGTAAAATAGATTGATTAGTTTTTAGAGGAACAAATAATATTGTCCCATTTTTTTATTAGTTTAAAAGACAAAATAAAAAAAAACTTCCGCCAGTCCATATCAATATCTATAATAATATTATAAAGAGGTAAGATTTGACTTTTTGTATGTTTTAAATTTGACTTTTAGTCAGAGGCCTGGCGGGCTGGCTACTGGCTCTTGTAATAAAATGAGCAACCTAATCTCATCCGTTGTTATTTCGTAATAACAAATAAAAATATCCATCATAATTGCAAGGGATAATGTTCTTTACTCTTTTTTTCTGCCGAAGAGAAGTAAAAGCTATGGAAAATGATTTATAGGCAAAAACATAATCCCCGTGCATAATCTCCTCTAACGTTTTTAGCTGAACCGGAGATGATACAGCTCCTTGTGGTGACTCTTTAGCTTCTACGTGCTATATATGTATTGAAGTATGTGACACAATTCTGTAAATCGTGTGTTAATACTCATTCATATGACTAAAGTCGCCATTCGCAACACAAATTTAAAGTTATGTGGAATATTAACTTAATTATCAGTATAAACATATTAGGAGTTCGACATTAGACGCAGACCGATTTTAGGGCACGTTACCCTACATGTTTTCGTGGATAAAACTCGAAAATATTGCTTATAAAACTACTTGACACTAAGCAATACGAAATAATGCAGTACGATGGCATATTATTTTATAAGAAATTTAAAAAAAATGACTTTTTGGCAGTGACAGAGTTTTTTCTGATGGCCACTGTGGTATCTAGAATGCTAGTTGGAACAATTTTTTTGTCTTCTAAAAGTCCTCATAATATACAAATAAAAGTTTCATAATATTGGTCTGACAAACGACTTTGTAATATTTGTGGCAGGTGAGTCCCAACACTTAAAAACTATTTTTTATGCAAAAGCAAAATCCAGGCTATGTAATATCGCACATAAAATAGTAATACACATGTTATTAATTATAATGAAAATAGGTAAAAACAAATAAGTGGTAGAATATTTTTTCCCTTTGGTTGGCAACATTTTGAATATCGTTCTACTTAGATAATTACGATTTATTTGTTTGGATTTTATTCAAAAATATCCGATGCCAAGTAGTTTTTATCGATGAAATGTTATCTTCAAGTTTTAAATACACTTTTGTGAAGCACGGTGACAGCCTTTCACCACACAGTAACTCACATTTTTTCAAATTTCGAGAGCTGTACTCCGCGTGGCACGTGTCGCATGTCTAAGAGGCCGGCGAACTTAAGAAGCCTTTTCAGGCTTCTTTGAAATGGCTTAATATTGCGCGGGTCGACTTGGTTTCTATGCGTTATTATTCTATGTTTGTGCCTATGTAATTGATTTCTCCGTAAAAGCTCTAACAATTTTAAGAAAATGTTGTGTTAAGATAGTCTTTTAATATTAAAATTGATCTGGATAAGTATCTTTTCCGTGATGATTTGATTTCACATGAAAAAACATCTTCCGAGCGAAGCTCTGTCGCCCAACTAGTATATTTAACAAACATTCAAACTCAGAAGTACAAACAATCATCACTTTTCATCACATAAATATTTTTCCCTGTCAGGAACCGAATTCGACCTGTATCGATTGTGCAGTCAAGGTCGCTAACTTCTTGACATTTGAAAAACTTGACGGGGCTATTAAAGCCAATGATTGTCTCTTATTATCATGAAAATCATATGCTTATTTACTATGTTATAAGTTTTTAACAATACAATAAAAAGCGGGTAGCAATTAACAGTTAATTTTTGAATCAAGTAAGAAAAATAATTGACTGTCATACGTCAACGACTACCTTTTATTACGTAATTGTATCTGTAGACTAAAGGTTAAATGTGGTGTAGGATGTCGGAGCCTCTGCGGAGCAGGCCGCGATATTACGATGTATGGGCGCCAGGGGATGTTGAGGCTTAGGTTTTCCCAAACAAGAGATTTATGTTCCGCTTTCAAGAATATTAATCATTCTCAAACCACGCCAATTTAGACTTGAGAAAAAATACAAGCCATAAAAAACGACGGTAATGAACTACTAAAAACATAATTTGAACTCATTTGATTGGTTTAAAAAGGTCTCTTTTTTTAATCTGCCATATATAGCAATATAAAATTGACATATTAATAATTAATTTATCTTATCCGTTTGATATAACATATAGATTATATATATATATATATATATATATATATATATATATATATATATATACATATATATATATATATATATATATATATATATATATATATATATATATATATATATATATATATATATATATATATATATATATATATATATATATATATAAATTATATATATAATTAATATTATATATTTAATAAATTCTTATAGGCGAATAAGAGCCAAACGTATTACTATCTTTTTGACTTCTAGTTATTTATTTCTTTTACTTCTTATAATAACTAGCGTTTCGACTTCTGATTTTTTTCTTCTGACGACTTCAGCGACTTGTTCTGGGAGACCCATACAAAATACTTTCTTTAACACAAACGTGTACATGTGTATTTGTATATGTGTGTGTATGTATGTATATGTGTATATGTATGTGTGTATGTATAGATATATATATATATATATATATATGTATATATATATATATATATATATATATATATATATATATGTATATATATATATATATATATATATATATATATATATATATATGTATATATATGCATGTATATATGTATATGTATATATATATATATATATATATATATATATATATATATGTATGTATGTATGTGTGTGTATATGTGTATGTGTATGTATATATATGTGTATGTATGTGTCACTGCAAATTAATAAATTTGGATCGTGCCTCGTTATTACAATAGTGTATATATATTATAACTAGTATGTAAAAATTAATCCACATTTTTATACATATCTTTTTTTTTGGTGTTTGTGGTTATTATTATTATTATTTTAAGTATATTCATAATGCGAACGCAGTGTCGGACCCCCGTGGCTGCCTCGTAGACGCAGCACGTCTTTTTCTGGACTCACTGAAAATCAGTGCTGTGGCACAATCGCTGCAGTGTAGGCTGAGTTGGGTTCCATTT
The DNA here is from genome assembly GCA_036924255.1 of Apodemia mormo. Lineage (NCBI taxonomy): Eukaryota > Metazoa > Arthropoda > Insecta > Lepidoptera > Riodinidae > Apodemia > Apodemia mormo. Next base: position 13,222,156 of record JAUPFN010000005.1, read on the forward strand.
TGGTATCACATCACTTGCGATACGAAAGTAATAAAAGCTTTTCAAGCATTCGTTTTCTGTCTTGTGTTTTTTTTTTGTTTAAGTTAATGTACATGTATGTAAATTGCACTCAATTGTACTCTTCATAAATTTATTTTAAGGGAATCGCTCATATTTCTTCAATAGTATCGTAAGTTTATGTATAAGTTGATACCAAATAAATATTTGAATTTGAATTTGAATTTAATAATTTGGTCAAGATTTGACTTGATTATAAGCTTTTTTCTTGGATTTAAAAGAGAGTAATTATAAGACAGATAAAATAAAAGGCCACAGAGATGGGTTTCCTGATGGAAAGGGTCAACCATCACCAAAGGTGTTAATGGTGCGTTGCTATCTTGTGGCGAGGTCTAAAGCCACATGCATAAGTTTACCGGCTACCTTACCCTCCTTACAGGAACACGATAGTGACTGGCATTGACGCTATTGCGGCAGGAATAGGTAAGGCGGTAGTACCTGACCCGGGTGAGACAATGCAGAACTCTACCACCTAGTAGCCACGATGGTAGTGACTCGTATAGCCAATCGGTCGCCTTTTACGACCTGCCTGGCAGAACAGCATTTGGCCTATTCTTCAAAGAAGCCCGGGACCAACACAAGGAAAACAAGGGTGGGACAGAAGCTTATAAGGTATTACTCTAAAATATACACCTTATAATAATTATAATTAGCGTTCGCCCGCAGGTAGAAATTCGTAAATATGAACACACTATATTGAAATCTCATCTAAATTTGATTATAGGCTTTCACTATGAACAGATTAGTAGATATATATTATATTACAGATAATAGAGGAACTTTTTCTTCACTAAATTAAAGGAGTTTTTTTTCATAAATAGGTCATTCAACAGTATGACGTGCTGAATGCAAATGCACAAAATAAAGGAGGCGGAAGTGCCAGCATTTTGCGAAAAACCATTTTGACTTACATATATCCCTGTAACCTTTACTGTAGATAATTAAATTTCCTATCTTTTTTGTTATTTTTATATTACTTACCGTTTACGACTTATAATAGTTAGAACCATTTAGTTCATTATGGACAAGAATGACGAGCTCTTTTATTGCTTATGTGTGCTTATGTGAAAATTATATGTCTGAAATGCGTGGTTGTGTATGTATTTTTAATGTATATTCAATAAAAATATTACGTTTCTTCCGCATATGAACTTTTACTGAGCCAATTTTTTTTTCTATATTTTTAGGTAACAAACCATCGCCTATATATGTCGCAGTGAAATTGTCAATAACCGTTAGATTATAATCTACCTAGGGATTTTATAATTTGGTTAGGTTAGGTTAGCAGTTAAATTATAATATCACTTAGGTAAATTATAATCTAACGGTACTGACAATTTAACTGCGACATATACACCAAATGTGTGAATAGTTCGTTGCTATACGTGTGGCGAGATGGCAAAGCCTCATACATACGTTTACTGGTAAGGATGTATCCAGCTTTCGGGTCAGGGTCACATATTTATACTAGCTGTTGCCTGCGACTTCGTCCGCGCGGACTTCTTTTACTCCGCACTGCTCCTACCCCGTAGGTGATAGCGTGATAATATGTAGCCTATATGTTGACCCGACCTGTTAGTATTATTCATGCAAAATTTGAAGTAAATCCATGCAGTACTTTTTGAGTTTACCCCGGACATACATACAGATAAACAGACAAACAGACACAGACGAACAGACAAATCGACAAACAGACAAACAGACAAACAGACAAACAGACAAACAGACAAACGGACAAACGGACAAACGGACAAACGTACAAACGGACAAACGGACAAACGGACAAACGGACAAACGGACAAACGGACAAACGGACAAACGGACAAACGGACAAACGGACAAACGGACAAACGGACAAACGGACAAACGGACAAACGGACAAACGGACAAACGGACAAACGGACAAACGGACAAACGGACAAACGGACAAACGGACAAACGGACAAACGGACAAACGGACAAACGGACAAACGGACAAACGGACAAACGGACAAACGGACAAACGGACAAACGGACAAACGGACAAACGGACAAACGGACAAACGGACAAACGGACAAACGGACAAACGGACAAACGGACAAACGGACAAACGGACAAACGGACAAACGGACAAACGGACAAACGGACAAACGGACAAACGGACAAACGGACAAACGGACAAACGGACAAACGGACAAACGGACAAACGGACAAACGGACAAACGGACAAACGGACAAACGGACAAACGGACAAACGGACAAACGGACAAACGGACAAACGGACAAACGGACAAACGGACAAACGGACAAACGGACAAACGGACAAACGGACAAACGGACAAACGGACAAACGGACAAACGGACAAACGGACAAACGGACAAACGGACAAACGGACAAACGGACAAACGGACAAACGGACAAACGGACAAACGGACAAACGGACAAACGGACAAACGGACAAACGGACAAACGGACAAACGGACAAACGGACAAACGGACAAACGGACAAACGGACAAACGGACAAACGGACAAACGGACAAACGGACAAACGGACAAACGGACAAACGGACAAACGGACAAACGGACAAACGGACAAACGGACAAACGGACAAACGGACAAACGGACAAACGGACAAACGGACAAACGGACAAACGGACAAACGGACAAACGGACAAACGGACAAACGGACAAACGGACAAACGGACAAACGGACAAACGGACAAACGGACAAACGGACAAACGGACAAACGGACAAACGGACAAACGGACAAACGGACAAACGGACAAACGGACAAACGGACAAACGGACAAACGGACAAACGGACAAACGGACAAACGGACAAACGGACAAACGGACAAACGGACAAACGGACAAACGGACAAACGGACAAACGGACAAACGGACAAACGGACAAACGGACAAACGGACAAACGGACAAACGGACAAACGGACAAACGGACAAACGGACAAACGGACAAACGGACAAACGGACAAACGGACAAACGGACAAACGGACAAACGGACAAACGGACAAACGGACAAACGGACAAACGGACAAACGGACAAACGGACAAACGGACAAACGGACAAACGGACAAACGGACAAACGGACAAACGGACAAACGGACAAACGGACAAACGGACAAACGGACAAACGGACAAACGGACAAACGGACAAACGGACAAACGGACAAACGGACAAACGGACAAACGGACAAACGGACAAACGGACAAACGGACAAACGGACAAACGGACAAACGGACAAACGGACAAACGGACAAACGGACAAACGGACAAACGGACAAACGGACAAACGGACAAACGGACAAACGGACAAACGGACAAACGGACAAACGGACAAACGGACAAACGGACAAACGGACAAACATACAAACGGACAAACGGACAAACGGACAAACGGACAAACAGACAAACAGACAAACAGACAAACAGACAAACAGACAAACAGACAGACAGACAGACAGACAGACAGACAGACAGACAGACAGACAGACAGACAGACAGACACACAAACAGACAAACAGACAAACAGACAAACAGACAAACAGACAAACAGACAAACAGACAAACAGACAAACAGACAAACAGACAAACAGACAAACAGACAAACAGACAAACAGACAAACATAGACGCCTAATGTTCGATTTTCCGTATTGAATACATTCTGGCAACAAGCTGAGCTGAGCTGCAACATCGTGATTGGCTTACTCAAGGCCACAGTGATGTACAAAAAATCTGATTGGTCGACACTGATTGGGTATTGGTGCATGGACATTTACATCGGAACTATAAGTCAGATGTGTTGACAGAACCATCCTGTTATTAGGGGTCTGTGGGTTGTGTGGTCAGTGATTATAGATCACGCCCCAAGTATTTTTTAAAAAAAATATTCAATGTACAGTTTTGCCTTTCCTACGATTTTATTATATGTGTAGAATAGAGATAGCCATATGCTGAGTGGCGTACCGTTTTACCATCATGCTGCTATACGTAAACATTATTATATAAATTTTGTGTTCTTTTTTTACTTTGCATGTGCTGTAAAAATTGTAACTATTGATGTTTTTTAAAAAGTGTTATGTTTCATTTTCTTTTGTTTACGGTAATTGTTGGTTTTTTGTTTCTTTTTTCTTATCGCATGTTATTGTTATTTACTGTGTATGTTTAGTACTGTGTGATAAATAAACAATTCTTATTCTTATTATTCTTATACATATCTGAGGTTCAGTCAAGATAGGTATGGAATTATTGCAAAAAAATAAGGATTAGATCCTTATTTGTTTACGATATATCCATACCTAGACCCGTGCCTAGGAAGGTCATGACCTCCATGACCGGGGTGGTTATGGGGATCTTGGATCCACCCTTATCTACCAGCTTCCTTACTCTTCAAACCGGAACACGACAACAAAAAGCATTAACGCTATTGCGGCAGCAATAGGCAAGGCGGTTATACCAAAAACTTAGGTGAGACGTTGCGGAACCCCACCACATAGTACTCACGATGGTAGTGACACGTACAACCAATCGGTCACTCTTTACGACCTGCGTGGCAGAACAGCCGTTGGTCTATTCTCCAAAGGCGCCCGGACTAACATGAGGAAAATTACGAGGAAAAACGTGTGTATTAAATATTGACATTTAATTTGTACTTTTCGCCGTGTTGCTCCCGGCCTCTTTCGCCGTGTTGGTCCCGGCCTCCTTTGTAGAATAGGCCAACTGCCGTTCTGCCAAGCAGGTCGTAAAAGGCGACCGATTGGCTATCGAGTCACTACCATCGTGGCTACTAGGTGGTAGAGTTCTGCATTGTCTCGCCCGGGTCTGGTACCACCGCCTTACCTATTCCTGCCGCAATAGCGTCAGCGCTTGTCGCTGTCGTGTTCCGGTTTGGAGGGTAAGGTAGCCGGTAAATTTATGCATGTGGCATTAGACCTCGCCACAAGATAGCAACGCACCATTAACATCTTTGGTGTCTATAGGCGATGGTTGACTCTTTCCATCAGGAGACCCATCTGCTTGTTTGCTATCTTATGATATATATATAAAAAAAAAATAAAAAAAAAACTACAATTTTCATACTTTTCCGTTCACGTGATTCTCTTTGAAAGGAGTACAAAGTTTTCGCTTCACGTATGAATATATAGATGTAAATCTATGATAAAAACGTATTATTTTGGTATAATAATATTGTTATTAAATAATAAAAGTTAGTTTAAAATCCATTTTAATTTCAGTAATAAAGATCTAGATAGAAACAATATTTGATAGTTAACCTTGAGACGCAACAAAATATTTAATTATTTCTATAAAATGTAGGCATAAAAAGTAACTAAGCTTTCACAGTCTAAGACTGACAGCTTATAAAATATACAAAAAATCTAAAACCACGAAGAATTAAGTATGAAATATGCGCACCTTGGGTGAGGGATGATTTATGGACCGCTGATCTGACTTAAATATTGTTTCGTTCATTCCACATATTTTAGAGGCTTGTGAAATATTACAAGACTATTTTATTGTAATTAATATCTTAAAAGCTTCTGCCATGTTATACAGATTGACTGATAAAATATTGTACATACTGAAGGAGGACTTTTTAGTACTCTAGTCTGATACAGAATATTTTAAAAAATAGAGTACCTAAATTTTGACCTAATTATCCAATAAAAATTATTATTATAGATATCCGTGAATAGATATCGAAATCGATTGTTTAGAAACAGTAATTATCGCCACGCCACGTATTAGACATAGCACGCGCCCATGACCCACGCGGTTACCAAATATTTTGAATTTTCATTGTGACTTACTACGTAGTTAAGCAATGTTACATTTTTATAATGTTTTAATTTTTTTGCATATAACCATTAACTATTCTGTTCTTCAATATGTTCAACCTTTTACCTTGAAGACAAACAATGACGCTTGACCAATACAAATAACCTGACCAATATTTTCTCTTATATTTGATTTTTATATTTATTGAAATTGAGAAATTAGGAGACAGAAATAATTATTATAGCTGAAAATACGTCAAACAATGAAGGTTGAGCAATACAAATAATTTGACCAATATTTTCTCTTATAATTGATTTTCTTGTATATTGAATTCCAGAAATTAGGAGATAGAAATAATTATTATGGCTGAAAATACGTCAAACAATAAAGCTTGAGCAATACAAATAAATTGACCAATATTTCACTTGTATTTTATTTTCATGTTTATTGAATTCCAGAAATTAGGAGACAGAAATGATTATTATGACTGAAAATAGGTTTTAAATCCCCCAGATTCCAGATTGTATTTGTTGTCAATTTTCCATATTCTAGTTTTTTTATAAAATTGCCAACAATGCAACTGTAAGCGGTTGAACAAAATTGCGGTTGTCCATGGGCAGTTGATAGTAGAAAGAAAACCTGATAGTGAAAATCAGTGAGTTGACTGGGATAGCGAGTGTCGCATATTTCAGCCTTGGAAAAGATCGGGTAAAGTATTTTCAGAACTGACCGCCAAATTTTACTGGTAAGAGACGCGCCCTAAGAAGATGGAAACGAAGAAAGGCGATGATAATAACTTACTATCAGGTGCAGGGCGCATAGCCCTCTGTACCATTAAAAAAACAATGAGTGCTAGTTCATAAATATTCTCCTTAGAGGCTTAAACAATGTTAGAGATGTAACATTTTTGATCATTTTGATGGTTCGAGATTTAAAAGCAAGACGGTAATGTTTGCCTGCTACATCTGATAATAAATAAATATTTTTTTAAATAAAGTCAAAACTCAAGCGACTTTTTTGTCAAGAGGCAAATTTTTTTAAGCAATATACAAAGTAAAATGCTAACTCTGACTGAATTGTTACCCACCCAGATCACCCTGACCCAAACTAATAGAAACCTTAGAAACATGAAACTTTAAACATGAGTTTCTTATTTAGTGAGGGAGTATTAGATTTTTTTTTCCAAAACTCTCTTTCTATATGAGATGAATAGTACAGAAATTCTATACCGCTCTCTCATAAATACATCTTAAACAATCACGTTTTTCAAGATAACAATGCGACGCAATATATGCCCCAAGATTCGCGCAGTTGTAGTTTTTCAGATATCGAGATATGGTGTTGAAATTTAGAATTTTTTCGTGACGTCCAATTATGTAATTTAGCGGTAGGTATAATCCAAATAGCTTCTCGACACACTCCCCGTGATATATGCGATAGAAGATACAGAGCAACTCCATATCTCTACACACAGTCAAAGAACCAACCTGATTGGAAATAATCCTGTCGTCGATGATTTAAGCCGATCTATGTTAAATCTAAAGAAAGGAGCTAGCACTGGGAGCACTTGCCAATAAATTAGACCAGTACTCCATATGAGAACGGATTCACACCTTTTAAAATTGTAAGCGATGGACTGGTATGGAGTACTGCCCTGCCCTGCCTAGCACAATAAGCTTTTATAAGCCTTAACTTCCAAGTGACCACAGAACTGAACGTCGCTCGATATATCGTGTTTTTATAACGAGGAGATACGGCAAAATGTGACAAGCTCCAACCTTCTACAAAAATATTTTAGGTGTAATATCTAGAAGTTATAGAAGACAAAGCAGGGTTTTATTGATTAACAGCATTACTTCGCTCTTATGACGTCACAATGAAACAGTTTTTCACATACCTAGTCCTATCAATTGAATTTTTGGGTTGAATTAAAATGAAGTTTGTGCTTACATTTTAATTTTAAACATAAAGTTCTTTTTAATTTTCTTTACTGCATTTTGTAATGGCTCCAATTTATTTTTGACATCTCAAAGGACTTAATTGTGCTATTTCGAGCAAAATTTTGTGTCGGTACAAATAAGACCTTTGTAAATTTTATTAGCAACTTTCAAGTTAAAAACTCCCATGACGAACGTTAAAACTAGCAGCTAATTTGAGTTGGCAGCGTATTAGTTAATTTCGACGTTCGTTGTCTTGCCTCAACTCACAAATAACGGTTGCCCGTAAATCCCAGCGTACAAAACTGCCTCACCTGCACTCATTATATTTACGCCGCAATAATAAAACTTTCCAACTCACTCTGAATATTGAATCCGTTGCGGCGTAGAGTGAGGCGGTCGCCTTACTTATTGCCGTCAGTTTTGCAATATGCTCCGTAGATTTTAATAAAGGCCCAACAGCAGGGCATTTCGAAAAGTTTTCGTTTCGCGAAGGCGGACGCTATTGCGCCAACAATGAGCTTCGCACAGCCTCAACGAGGAGAGTTGAAGCATTTCGGCTCACTTAATGTCCAAATGTAACATCCATATGAGGGCACTGCTGTATTTCCAAGTTCCTTATCTCTATATCGTGAATTTACATAGAATGTAAATTGTTTAAATTTTACAATTGTTGCTTTGAAATATTTTGAATCACACATTAACAAAGACATACACAAATGTGATAAAATATTATTAAGTTTTGAGACTGGTAAGTAAAATTTCGCTAGAGATTTTAAATTCTTTATATTATCCATATGAATATTATAAATGCTAAAGTAAATGCAATAATGCGGCTTTCATCTTAATTTTGTTTTACAGATGTCTTTTAAAGTTTTTCTTGTTGTCAGAAGTATCTTTAAGGATTTTTATTTCATAAGAGAATGTCAAATTTTTTGATATTTTCGTACTGTGGGTACTAGCTATTGCTCGCAACTTTGTTTACGTGACCCAAAATTCCTTTTCTTAGTCGGGTACATTATTGCCTTTCAAATTGAAATTGCTTTCTTGGGTGATTTTATGTCTATAACGGACATAGGTAGAAACATTTTTGTGTTTATTATATAAAAATGGTAGAATATCTCGGTAACTGTACATTTATTACAATAAATTAATACGGATATTCTTGAAAATAAACTCTTTCTTTCTCTCTTCCAACTATAATACATTTAATAGTCTAAAAACAAAGAAAAACGAAACTTCACTTTCAGTCAATAGTTATAAATACTTTCTGTACGATTTTATCGCACATATAAGTACATACAAGTAAAATATGTAGTACAATTATAGTAGAGTTTAAATAAAACATTGCTTTAAACACACTACATCGAAGACTGCTAATAGTAGTGCTAGGTAATTATAAACGTTCTTTCAGATCAGGAATATTATAATACCTAGAAAATGAAACACGCATTAACTTATTGATTAGACAAAGCCCGTCGTGATGTAAGTGAAAAGTTACTCCGTCATGTCTGTTTCCTTTAATACGAGCCCGTCTAAAGCTCGTCAAGTAAATGGGATATCAGGCGTTGCGTCCGTGCAACCAGGTAAATGCACAAATAACAAGATCCCGTTATATTAATAGCTTTTCTCATAACTATTTTGGAGTTAATATTGTATTTTCTGCTATTATTAATTTAACTAGTCTATCGTCTGTGTTTTTGTCTACATTGTATAAGAGACATCATGCCAATTCTTTTGAGATGTAAGCAAAGTGAACCCCATGTCAGTAGACGCTCAGATTCATCAAAATAATCAGTTAGCTAGAGGGGTGGTGATTGTCGTTGTTGTATTTTACTGAACCAACTTCAGCTTGTTTTTTGTAGTGTCCAGGAAAAACAGATTTTTGCCAACTTTTATGACTATCGTTTTACAATATCAGGGGTCTACGACTTTACATGCTATCCGAAGGCTGGGGTATTAAAACACCAGTAGCACTTCTACTGAGATTGTTTAATAAAGGAAGCTCACTATTTTTTATCCAATATGGAATCCGGATCCAAGATTTCTAATCCTACTATCTATAGCTTCTTAAATTACAATACTTTCGAGGCAGATAAAAAATGTTACCTATATCCTTTATTCGCTAATGCTCAAGTAGATGTGTATCTACCACCAAGTAGTCTCGATGGTAGTCATCAAACCCATAATTCTAAGAAACAGTGACAAATCGTTCGTCTTTTATTAAATGCCTTTATAATCTATTCTTCAAGAGGGGCCCGTATCAACATTGCTCGTGATGTACGTATGGAGACACGGAACCCTTTTTGTGGAAGTTCAATCCGTACTGCCCAGTTTTTAAATAACTTCCTGATGTAACTATGACTTCCACGCTATGACACACACCATTATCGGGTACTTTTACACAGGAAATTGCATTAGATACACTACGACTACCTTTTACGGTTTGCGGAAAAAAACAAGTAATTGTATTTTAACCATTTTAATATGGCATAGTAAATTATTTCATCATTCTTAATAATATTTTTGCTCCTTGTTGCTCCTAAGAACAAACCATCTGTTATTTTGCCAGGCAGTTTGTTAATTGTGGATAATTGGCTACAAGTATTAGAGCTCTGCAACGTTTCACTGGTTTTTTTTGGTACCACCGCCTATTTTTTTTCCTGCCGCAATAGCGTCAATGTTTGTAACTACTGTGTTCCGGTTTGGAGGTTAAGGTAATCGTTAAAAGTATGCATGTGGTATTGTTGTCTTGCTACGCGGATAGCAATGCTCCATTAAAATCTTAATTTTCCATAGGCGGTAGTTGTCTGCTTGTATCAGTAGAACAATCAGCTTGTTTGATATAATAAAATATTTAAAAAAAACAGCAGGCAAGTCTTATTACAACGTAATTACATTAAATTTACAATAATATGTATTGACATTCAGGGCGGTCCAGTAGTTTTCGAGATAATTTTTTATTTCTTTTTATTAGTATTATTAGTGTAGATAAAAAGGAAAGAATTGTTTGCTTGTATGTTTGTAATTGATAAATGAAAAACTACTTAACCGATTTTGAAAATTCTTTCTCCTATGGAAAGCACATTATTCCGGAGTAACACTACTTTCTACCCGACTAAGCAGAAGAAAGTTATGTTCTTAAGTCATGTAAACGAAGTCGTGGGGAACAGCTAGTAAATAAATATATACGAACTACCAGTTGGGATATGGGAAATATTTTTCTTATATATTATTTAACATGAGATCGCTACGGCAAATACATGGCGTCACACTTGCGGACCGGGTTCGTAATATCGAAGTGACAGAGAGGTTAGGGCTGAAAGAAAATATCTGTAAAAATAAGATATGGCATGCTCCGTTGGTTCACATATTAAGACAGAATGGTGGAAGAAATGGTAGACGAGACGGTTAAAAAATACAGTGAGAATGTGGACGGAAGGAGATACTGACAAGTTTGACATACCGTGATCTGATTGATCGGCTACTGTCCGAAAGTAGGTAGTGAGGCGTTAAGAGTCTTCGCATTCGGCGTATTCATATAAAATCTATACATATAATAAAATCGTAGGAAAGTCAAAACTGTACATTGAATATTTTTTTAAAAAAATACTTGGGGCGTGATCTATAATCGATATCGTAGCCAAAAATATAGTTTTTAGTATTTTTGTCTGTTTGTCTGTTTGTCTGTTTGCCTGTTTATCTGTTTGTCTGTTTGTCTGTTTGTATGTCCGGGGTAAACTCAAAAAGTACTGCATGGATTTACTTCAAATTTTGCATGAATATTACTAACAGGTTTGGTCAACATATAGGCTACACATTATCACGCTATCACCTACGGGGGAGGTGCTGTGCGGAGTAAACGAAGTCCACGCGGACGAAGTCGCTGGCAACAGCTAGTATAGTAATAAATGTGCAGGAAGCAAGTCAAATCTGAAAAGTTGTCGTGCCGTATAGCACTTTATTCTCTCTGCCAAACCTAAAGAGATCGGGCGTGATGATATGTATAACCTAAATAAGATCGGATATGATTATATATATGTATATATTTTAATTCATATATAGAAAGTTGATAAATGAGATCATCTCCATAATCCAAGAATTATCGATAACCTATTGCCTTGTTGGCTTATAAATAGAAAGGTGCATTGATGCATTGGATTTCACGATTATGTGAAAACCTTCAAAAGTTCAGCGTTTGATGCCGGTGCCGCGGAAGCGCCGTCGCTTGCAGGAAATTGAAGTCACCTCGTAGCATTCACTTCATGAACAATGCTTTGTTAAAGAACATCTAATTTATCTGTTTGATTTGTTTTGTGGAACATTTAAATTGAATATCGACTTTGTATATTTAGGAACGGGCTTTAAAGCCTTAGAAGCTTGTCTAGACAAGTCGGAGATGAATATCGGATATCTTGATAAAATATTTTTAGATTATCTTTAAAACTACAATCAAGTAAGTATTGTTATAGAAAAAGAGAATTGCATGAAGGTGCCACAAACATTTTTCCTTGCATCACTTGTTGAATGGTTGAAATCGTCATGCAGTTGTCTACAGTAATGGTGGTTAATATAACACATAGCGTTAAATTATAGCGCGCTATGTATACTCAACGTATAGCGTACGCTATTTAGATTCGCATTCGACGCTATAACATAACGCCACGCTATATACCTAGCAGCTAGCGTAGGCCGTAATTATAACATGATAACCTACGAAGTACGAACTACGCGATCTAACGAGTAACGTGCTAGAGTGTAGACGCTAGACGTTATAACATAGTTTATAGCGTTATAGCACTCAGTCATCACTCGTTGTATGACGTTGTGATGAGTCACGCGCTATCTCGGCCGGCTCGCGCGATCAGTGTCCCAATTACGCGTTATAATATAGTTTATAGTCTATATATTATAACGTAGCGCACTAGAAAAATATAGTTTATAGTCTATAACGCGCTATTATAAAATAGTTTATTTGAACAATACTAGTCTGCAACACGCGCTAAGATACTTAGTAAAAAAGAGTATCGTGGTTATTGCAGATTATAAGCTACCCGTGTACCTAATATCATCCAATTCTACTTAAGTTTTGTGTAATTCACAAACAAATATCCAAATATGCAAACTTTCACTTGTAATCTTACTAGTTTTACAAAAATAAGTAAATATACATTTTTTTATTTTATTTAATGGGATAGCAAGCAAGCAGATGGTTTTCCCAATGAAAAGAGAACCATTGTTTACGCCAAATCGCTTAGTTCATTATCCTATACTACTGGTGTTTGTGTAGTGGAGGTTAAAAATCGCCTTACTATCGAGCATGTGTCTATAATAATTATTGATTTTCCCCGTGTTGGTCTCGGGCTTTTCCCCGTGTTGGGCTTGGGCTCCATTGAAGAATAGGCCAATTACCGTTCAGCCAGGCAGGTCGTAAAAGGCGACCGATTGGCTATAGGAGTCACTGACATTGTGACTACTAGGTAGAGTTCTGCATTGTCTCGCCCGGGTGTGGTACCACCGCCTTACTTCGTTCGTACCTCACTTTCGTGTTCCGGTATGGAGGGTAAGGTACCTGGTAAACTTGTGCATGTGGCATTAGACCTCGCCACAAGATAGCAAAGCACTATTAACATTTTGGTGTCTATAGGCGATATCTTATAGGTATCTTTGATGGTATACGAAATGGTATGTATATATATATATATATATATATATATATATATATATATATATATATATATATATATATATATATATATATATATATATATATATATATATATATATATATATATATATATATATATATATATAACAATGAAACTAGTTGTTACCCGGAATTTATCTGCGCGGACTTCGTTTACTCCGCTTCTTCTGGTCGTAGCGCGCTAGTATTTTATAGCCTTACCGATACTTGGGTTATCTGACACTTGAAGATTTTTTCAAATCCGTCTTGTAGTAGTTTCAGAAATTAGCCTGCTTAAGCAAACAAATTAAAAACTCTTCGGCTTTATTGTATTTGTATAGATGTACAATTTTTTACGAATATCTAACTCTTTTATGGATGTGTGTATAGATTTTGGGACCATTCCAGCTGATAAGGTAATAAACGGGATTATTTAACTCGATTTTGTTACCACATGTCTTGTATCTCGTCCGTTAAAGGTAAGTAAGTACTTTTTAATCTTTTCAGTGAATTTTTTTCTAAGGTTGTCTGAATTTGTATATATACCCGATATCACAGATTACTAAATAGATACTTCGTAACCGATATAGATACCGTACTTCGTAAGCACAGACATTTGATCCATATAATCTAAATATTTATGAAACTAAAACGTTTTCTGATAAGGTGTCAAAGGTTACGTATAAAGGCTCAAGTGGCTAAGTGTGGAAAATAAAATGGCAAAAAAAAGGTATGTGATACACATTATTGTAGAAGGAAGGCAGTTGGTCAACATTTTGATCACATCAGTTCCAAAATTTGCAATAGAGTTAAAAAAAATATATAACCTCTTCCTAGAACAAAACTTAAAAAAAGGCTTAAATCACTCACATATGATGTAATAGAATATCTTAGTTTATAACATTATATCATATATTTTTTATTATTATTATTTAAACACACACACACATATATATACACGCACATATATGTATATATACATACACACGCATAAATTACACATACATCCACTTACAAACATGTTACAAAAACGCTATCTCTTCATATAAACCTTCGTTCACTAGTTGTTTTTATTTTGAAATTTAATGTCTAGTAAAATTAAATTTGTTTATCCTATGGAGAGGGGCATTGATGGCTGCGACTCAATTATTTTACTTATGTAGCATTCAACGATCAATATTGTTTATTTCGATGTATTTTTCTGTGGCAAATAAATTCTTATATATAAAGTTCCCGTGTCACAATGTTAGTTACCGTACTCCTCCGCAACGGCTTGACCGATTTTGATGAAATTTCGTATGCATAATCAGTGAGTCTGAGAATCGACCAATATTTATTTTTCATCCCCCTAAATGTTAAGGGTTGTCCACCCCTAAAAGTTTTTTTTTATTTTATGGACAAAAATTTTTATTTTTATTTTTTATGATACTGCATTAAAAATATATACAACCCTTAAGGTGCCACTAGTCGGCGGCACGAACTCATTGGTGGGCGTAGTCAAAATGCATGCTATTTCATCCAACATTATGTGCGAAAGGGACAAGCACTGTAATGAGCAGTAAGAAGCTATCGGCTCGCGCGAACGGCGCGCGTAGTATTTTGGCGCGGTGATGATAACAGAAATACTTGAATGCAAACATAAACCTACCTAATTATGACAAAATGGCATGATTATCATCACTGTGTGCAGCTCATATTTTTATGGTGGATACATCTATACAAATAAATAAAATTGGTGTGTCTGTTTGCAATATTAAAATAAACGCTTTTTACTAAATGCATATGGATATATACACGGTACTAATACCAAAATAATATTTTTTACAATTTTTGTCTGTCTCTTTGTTCCGGCTAATCCCTGAAACGACTGGACCGGTTTTGACGAGACTTCACTGGCAGATAACTGATGTGATAAGGAGTAACTTTGGCTACTTTTATTTTAGCTAAACATCTTCTATACATACATACATACATACTAATAAAATTGCAGTGTATGTTTGTAATCCATACTTCCATACTAATATTATAAATGCTACTGTAAAGTAAAAGTAACTCTGTCTGTCTGTTTCTTCTTCACGTCTAAACTACTGAACCGATTTTAATGAAATTTGGTACAAAGATAGTTTGAGTTTTTATCCCAGAAATCCCATGGGAACGGAAATTATGCGGGTTTTTATTTTAGAAAGTTTTCCACGTGGACGAAGTCGCGGGCACTACTAGTATTAAATAATCGCTTTTTACTACATGCATATGGATGTATACACGGTACATATATCAAAATAACATTTTTTACAATTTTTGTCTGTCTGTCCATCTGTTGGTTACAGTTAATCTCTGGAACGACTGGACCGATTTTGACGGGACTAAACGGGATAAAAAGTAACATAGACTACTTTTATTTTAGCTACAATACATCTTCTATGCAAATAATCTATACAAATAGATAAAATTGGTGTGTCTGTTTGTAATATTAAAACAACCGCTTTTCATTAAATACATATGGATGTACTCGTGTATACGGTAAATATACCAAAATATTTTTTTTTTAATTTTTGTCTGTCTGTTTCGGCTAATCTCTGGAACGACCGGACCGATTTTAAAAAGACTTTCACTAGCAGATAGCTTATGTGATAAGGAGTAACTTAGGCTACTTTTATTTTAGCTACTATACATCTATACAAATAATCTGTACATTTATACAAATAACCGGTTTTTACTAAAAGCATACATAGCGATTTTTGTTTATCTGTCTGTTTGTTCCGGCTAATCTCTGGTACGGCTGGACTGATTTTTACAGCACTTTCACTGGCAGATAGCTGATGTAATAAGGAGTAATTTAGGCTACTTTTATTTTCGAAAATTTTCCAAGCGGATGAAGTCGCGGGCTCAGCTAGTTATTTTATAAGATATATTATATATATAGATAGACAGCTCCGCGAGTAATCCTAATGCTTATAATACGTATATACGTACGTGTCCGGCGTTTCCTGCGGAAGAAAAGTACCTACATAGGGCTACATATCAAGCTATACGTGTCCATAATTTTGGAGAACAAGGAGGTTATGGCTATGGGCCGATAGTTAGACGGATTAGAGCGATCTCCTTTTTTAGGGATGGGATGCACCAAAGCTGTCTTCCATGAATTTGGTACCACGCCATGTGAGTAGGATAGCCGGAATAGGCATGTTAATACTAGTGCCAACTCTGGAGCACACACTTTTGCCACAATCAGAGGGATGCTATCCGGCCCACCCGACTTGTGGATGTCCAAGGAAAGTAGTGCTTTACGCGCAGATGACTGCCGAAATTGTGGTTCTGGCATGAAACTATCACACTGCGGGATGGTAGGCGATGCATTCCCTTGCTCATCCAGAGTCGAGTTGGCAACAAAAAAGAACCCAGGAGATCGGCCTTCTTCTTTGCGGTATGGGCCAAAGAGTCATCGTCTCCGTGCAAAGATGGTAAAGAGGGCTGTGAGAATTTCCCTAAGACAGCCTTGGCAAGTGACCAGAACGCACGAGTCCCTGAAGGAAGGCGAACTAATTTCTCGCCAATTCTGCCTATGTGTTCAGATTTTGCCTTAGCGATAGCTCTTTTGAATTACCTCGAGGCGGAATTGTACTCCTTACGTAATGTGCTGGTTTTTTCATCACAAGATGCGGACGCTGCAGCCCAGGCCCGGTAGCACTCCACTCCTGCTTTCGGCGTGAAGCCGTTTTACAGGAGCGAGCAAACCAAGGCTGAGGCTTACCACCAATTGGCACCACATAAAATGGAATGAAAAGTCTCCCATGCCCTGCAGCACCACATCAGCAATAGAGTCAGCGACGACACTCGGATCATCTAGCGAGAAGCACAGCCGCTCCCCTGGGTAGGACGCAAAAAAGGTCGCATCCCGTCCCAATCGGCTGACCTATAGTGCCAAACGCGACGACAGCCTGCTAAAAGAGGCCGTGATAGGCGCGAAACCGGCACTTTACTCCGGATCAGGCAGTGGTCTGACGCACCAAGTGGGACGTCCACAGATACCTGATAATGCTCCGGATGAGCGGTCAGTAGAAGGTCCAACATTGAAGGCGTATGGTCATCCACATCGAGAACTCGCGTGGGCGAAGTTACCAGTTGTGTAAAACCATACGCCAAGGCAAAATCGTAAAGAGACCTCCCCGCATGATCGGTGGAGCGCGAACAAAGCCATGCGGCGTGGTGGGCATTAAAATCTCCCAAGATCACTATCTCTGCGGAAGGGGTTTGCTCTAACATGGAATCTACAGCTGTTTGTAAATGATCAACTAGCCGGTCAACTTCAGTATTCCCGCTATGGGACCTGTATAGGCACGCGTAGCTGCGTGGATGGTCGTCGCAAGCTACGCGTAACCAGACGATGGATAGGTCCTAACCTTCAAGACTGCCGAGGCGCCGGTAACAGATATCTTCTCTGACGTATGCGATACAAAGGAATGTTCCAGTTTGTACCCTGGGTAGTAAAAGTAGGAAGTATCAGTCGGAGAAGATATCTGTGTATTGGTCAAGAAGAACAAATCTGGCTTCGACGAGATGGTAATGGACGGCGTTCAAGTTGAAATGAAGTCCCCTAATATTACAGAAATCCACAGTAAGCGTGGTAGGGGGTTCCATGGCTTTCTTGCTTTGTCTGCCCCGGACAGGATTATTTATAAGCACAATTTTGCCCCCCCCCCCCAGAATGCGCAGGGCAGCCTGAGCATCTCCGTGATCTGGCTGGAATCCAGATCATGGACGCCCAGAGGGGGATTCTCCACTGCTGGTACAAGTGGTACCCCCCTGGGGTATTCTGTTAACATAGGCTGATCGCTTCGTTGGTCGAGTAGTTAGCGATCCTGACTACGCAATCGAGGGGCTCGGGTTCGATTTTCGACGGGGACAAGCATTTGTGTGATGAGTATAGATGTTTGTATGTAGATCAGTAAGTGTAATTTGTTCTGTAAATATTTATTATATTTTTTTTTTACGCAGGCGAGGTTGCAAGCACCAAATAAAAATGCAGATATTTTTTAAATATTTTTATTCAAAACTAACTGAGCCCGCGACTGCGTCCGCGTGGAAAAAATTCGAAAAAAGTAGCCTAAATTACTCCCTATCACATCAGCTATCTGCCTGTGAAAGTCCCGTCAAAATCGGTCCAGCCGCTCCAGAGATTAGCCGGAACAAACAGACAAACAGACAGACAAAATTGTAAAAAATGCTATTTTGGTATGTGTATCGTGTATACGTTATGCGTTAAGTAAAAAGCGCTTAGCTGTTGCCCACGACTTCGTCTTCGTTTACTCCGTACAGCTCCGCCCCCGTAGATGATAGCATGATAATATGTAGCCTATATGTTGACCTGACCTATAAGTAATATTTATGCAAAATTTAAAGTAAATCCATTCAGTCCTTTTTGATTTTACCCCGGACATACATACAGACAAACAGACTAAAATTCTAAAAACTATATTTTTGGCTTTGATATCCATTGTAGATCACGCCGCAAGTATTCTTTTAAAAAAAAATTCAGTGTACAGTTTTGACTTTCCTACGATTTTATTATATGTATAGATTACCAACAGACACTTCAATTGTAATTATTTGTATAGATTTGTATATTTTTTACTTTTTTCGATTCGATACATAGCACCAAAGAGTAATAACGCTTAGAGGGATAATTGCATTCAACGCTTCGTTCATATTTTAGGCCAAAACCGTGTCAATGTCCGTGTAAGCTTCGTGTAATCACTTGCGTCGTCACGCACACAAAGACTCCAAAGACTCGAATAGTGTTGCAAGTAAATAAATATTTTCCCAAGACGGTATTTAAAATATATCTACCTGACCGGTATACAAATAATCTTTCATACTATAACATTATTAATCATTTAGTATAAACTTGAAACTTACACTTTTTATTCGGTTAGGTAAAATATGTTAAATGCCGGGAAATATTCTAGATGTTCTCAAGATGATTCCAAAGCTATTTAACCTTATATTTTTTTAGCTTTTGTGCTTTTATTTGTGAAATAAAGAGTGTCTGTCTTTCCAATAATATTATTAGTCATATAGAAAATTTAGAACTTACAATTTTTACTGAAATAAAGAGTGTCTGTCTTTCCAATAATATTATTAGTCATATAGAAAATTTAGAACTTACAATTTTTATTCTGGTGAGGTAAAATGAGTAGAATTACAGGAAAATGTTTTAGAGGTTCTCAAGATTTTTTTTAAAATTTCAGTAATTAAACAGCGGTAACCAACCGGCACCGAGCGTAAATAAAAAATATGGTCAATACGAATTTACGTTATTTTAGTTATAAAAACAGTGATTGAAGTAATTCTTACAAAAAAAAACCTTATTGATATGTATCTACTAATATATTATCCTATATCATACAAATGTTTGAAATACATTGCTTGGCAAATACTTGTATGTTATTATGTGTTTAAATTTTACACTATTGATGTTTCGAATTGATTTCAACAACGAAATAAAAATATGTAAACGTGTTAAGTTTTAAACGATTGACCTTCTCTATCCTGGTTTCTTTTCTATTGTCAGTCAATGTTTCCCTAATTTCAGCCCCATTTTTCTCTAATGTTAGCCAGTAAAGGATGTTTGAAATTGAAATAAGGTATTGACTTTGCATTAAAATTTACTTTAATTTTATTAAATAACTTTTGTAAACATAATATGCCCTCAATTTTTTATGGTATGTATTTAAATGATCTTTTTAATTTGATAAAAACTGCAAAGAAAAAATCTAAATGGTCACAAATTTTAATGATTGAGTCTCTTTCTTTAAGACATAAAATAAATGAAATAAATTGATATTTTAGTCTCTTTAAAACTACGCAGAAAAAATTTGATATGTAAAAATTACATTAGATCGTTACTTGCTGGTCCTCAAAATTAAGAGAAATGAGCATTAAATATTCAATATTGTGATATTTTTTTAAATAAAACGATTTATATAAATTATTTTTTGTCTATATCAAATAATCTTCAATATAACTATTTTAGGGTACTTATTTTTATTAAGTTGTAGTCAAAGAAAGGAAACAATTTAAAGGCACTTGATATTCAAAGTTTTATTTTTCACTATTAGAATAAAACTAGAATAATTTTCTACGATTGTTAAATCAATTAAATAAAATATATCGCTAGGAACAATTATATAAAAAATATTGAGACTTTAATTTGATTGAATTCTATCATCAAATTTAAGTGTTATCATTGTATAAAACTTAATTTACATTTTCATTAAAACAGCAATAAGTTTATATATTATAATTTTCATTATAAGTATCAAATAAAAATTCTCCCTGTTTTTGTATTAAAGAATAGTTAAAGCTAATTTATTTTTTGTTCTTTTAAGTACCTATAAAGTGTCTTCGCAAAAACTTCTCAGAATTCTGTCAACCTAACTTAGATTTCTGAGATTAACAGCTGTTGTACTGAAGACACCTAATGACAAGATAAATATCTAACCACAGACTACTAAGGAGAGAACTGATTGCTTACGTTAACCTTACCTAAATTCCAACTTTATTTAACTACTATTCCCCAAGTTAAAAAAATATTTATTAAATGTGGATAAATTAAGCAGTTGATATAGAATCTTAAGAAACACATTAAACTTTAAGATAATAATTAAAAAACGATGTATGAAGTCTTGCCCGCGTTCTTAAAAGTTATGTGGAATATTAGCTTAATTATCAGTATAAACATATTAGGAGGTCGACATTAGGCGCAGACCGATTTTAGGGCACGTTACCCTACATGTTTTCGTGGATAAAAGTCGAAAATATCGCTAATAAAACTACTTGACACTAAGCAATACGAAATAATGCAGTAAGATGGCATATTATTTAATAAGAAAATTTAAAAAAAATGACTTTGGTAGTGACAGAGTTTTTTTCTGATGGTCACTGTGGCATCTAGAATGCTAGTTGGAACATTTTTTTTGTCTTCTAAAAGTCCTCATTATATACGAATAAATGCTTCATAATATTGGTCTGACAAACGGATTTGTAATATTTGTGTCAGTATAATGGGTGAGTCTCAACACTTAAAAACTATTTTTTATGCAAAAGCAAAGTCCAGGCTATGTAATATCGCACATAAAATAGGAATACACATATTATTAATTATAATGAAAATAGGTAAAAACAAATACGTGGTAGAATATTTTTCCCTTTGGCTGGCAACATTTTGAATATCGTTCTACTTAGATATTTATGATTTATTTGTTTGGATTTTATACAAAAATATCCGATGCCAAGTAGTTTTTATCGGTAAAATGTTATCTTCAAGTCCTAAATACGCTTTTATGAAGCACGGTGACAGCATTTCACCACACAGTAACTCACATTTTTTTGAAATTGCGAGAGCTGCACTCCGCGTGGCACGTGTCGCATGCCTGAGGGGCCGGCGAACGTAAGAGGCCTTTTCAGGCTTCTTTGAAATGGCTTAATATTGCGCGGGTCGACTCGGTTTCTATGCGTTATTATTCTATGCATAGCACATGATTTAAGTCGTCAATTACAAACACGGCATGCGCGAGCGCGAAGTTACTACGATGACGTATACACCTCCCCTTGTCACCCGCACACCGCGCGGGTATAGTGAAATGCAAGATGATTTGCAACAAAAACGAACGCATAAAATTTTATAAGCAGACCTTTGGGCGTATTGATATTATGACAAAACTACTTAATATATCAATTTAAAATAAAGTTATTTGAACTTTTGAATAAATTGTCTATCCCTGTATGGTTTTCTTTTTTACAATTTTAGACTCTCTATGCTATTTATTTACGCCCAAAAATGGGTTAAATTTAGTAACAAAACAAGGAAGTTTCCACGCTCATAACTTCCAGACAAATATTTTTTTTACAATTCTGCTTCCATACAGGGCTAGATAATGACGAGACAAAATGATATAATTTTTAATTTTGGACGTACACCGTCAAACAGACGAGTAATGACCATACTACGTTTGTATGGAAGAATGAGCGACTAGTGTACCCTTAAGTTTCAACTCTCTACGATCAATCCCTATTGTTTAATTCAGTAACTTATATGGCAAAACAACGTTTGCCGGGTCAGCTAGTATTATTATTAGGGATGGGCCGAAATTCGTTTTACATTCGGTTTAACCGAATTTCGGCAGCTTGAACCGAACTTCGACATTCGGCCGAAATTCGGTTTAAATGCCGAACATTCGGCACTGGAAAAAAGGTATCTTCTTGCACTATTTTGCCTGAAATCTACGCTAATGTTATAAAGAGGAAAGATTTGTATTCTATGTTTTTATATATTGTATTAACTATACTCAAAAACTGCTACACCGATTTGAAAAAATCTTTCACCATTAGAAAGATATTAAATCATCCCCGAGTAACATAGACTAAACTATACTTTCGAAAAAAATTCGTAAAACAATTGACTCAGCAGGGCATCCCTGAAACATCCCGCTAAATAAAAAAACATAAAAACAAAAATGAAAAAACTTCTGCATAGATTTTTCAGTTCGAAGAGTTCAAAAAATATGCAAAACGGTTGACCCGGCAGGTCAATCCTGAAACTTCCCGCTAGGTCTTTATCTATATCTTAGCATATCACAGATTTATTTCAGAGTTCAAAAATCTTAAATTTGTTTAAAATTTAAGATTGTATGTATTTCTGTTTCGTTGTAAATGACAGTAATTTCAAAATTTTTGAAATGCTATATATTTTGAAAACGGTAATTGATGTTGGTCTTTCGAATGGCATTCAGTGCATTTTTGACCTCTAAAATATTTTCATAGCTACGTAATCTACAGACTGAAAAATGTCGAATCAATATAAAAAAAAATTTTGAATTTTCGATATTACTAAATCCCAAATAAATTGACCGATTTTGATGAAATTTGCTTATTTGACGCAATCGGTATAATAATAGTCTGAAAGTCATTTTAAAAATGTTAAATTAGTTTGCTGTAAAGAACAAAATAAATATATATATATATATATATATATATATATATATATATATATATATATATATATATATATATATATATTTGAAAGGCCGTAATTTTCGAAAACTTGATTCGATTTTGACTCTTGAAACTATATTTGACGTAATTGTTTTAAGTACCACAATATTGTAGAAGTTTTGGTCAAAAAATCTCTTTCTTTTGGTCAAAAATTCAAACAAGTTTTGGTCAAAAAGTCACTTATTTTATATAAATAAAACACTTTTTTTCTAAATTTTCGTCAACGATAACTTCCAAATAGATAAACCGGTTTTGATACAATTTACGATATTTGACGCAGATTTATAGAAAGAAATGCAGGTTAGATTTTTAAATCAAGCGGTGTGTTAGCCGGAAAGTTATTTTAGAAATATTAAGAAGTTTTCTGTAAACAACAAAATATTAATATTAAAACAGTTGTAACTTTTGAAAACTCGATTCCATTTCGTTTTTTGAAACTAAATTTGACGTAGTTTTTTAAGCACTAAACTATTGTGGAAGGTCAAAGAAAATAGAGAAATTACTAAGCTATGTTAAAACACTTTTCTATCGTCAATGATAACTCTTGGGTGGAAAAATGTAGCGATTTTGATGCAATAAATGCATTGAACGCAGATTTTGTAGGAATAGAGCTGATTAAATTCTGTACCTAATCTATACATTTATGTACTTAGGTTGTACAAAGTTATTTATTTATTATTATATTTATCTATGTTATTTATGTACAAAGTTATGAGATGTTTACATATACACATACAAATACATACATACATGCTGACCTCATAGTTGGAAAAGATTTCTGGACCTCAAAATGTGGAGATCTAAAACTTCCTTATCTATGTACCTACGTAGCGGACAATTTAGCTGTTACGTTATTAATTCACGTGCGTTCCGAAACCCATTAACGATATCCTATATATCCATACTAAAATTATAAATAAGAAAGTGTATCTGTTTGTTTGTCCGTCCTTCACGGCAAAACGGAGCGACGAATTGACGTGATTTTTTAAGTGGAGATAGTTGAAGGGATGGAAAGAAACATAGGTACCTTTTTACTCTTACTTTACGCGAGCGAAGCCACGGACAATTTTAAGCAAATTCGTAAATTAGTCACGAAGTGTCGCTTTTAAGAAAGCGCCCCAAAATTAAACCGAAGTTCGGCCGAAATTCGGCCGAATTTCTTATTTTCACCGAATGTTCGGCCGAAGTTCGAATTCGGTTCAAACCACATTCGGCCCATCACTAATTATTATATTATTATCATCAATCAAGTATGTACATTTTGTTCTTTGATAGTGAACGTTATGTATGGCCTATTGCTTATTAATATTATTATTAACTAGCTGTTGCCCACGACATCGTCCGCGTGGACTTCGTTTACTCCGCACAGCTTCACCCCCGTAGGTGATAGCGTGATAATATGTAGCCTATATGTTGACCCGACCTGTCAGTAATATTCATGCAAAATTTGAAGTAAATCCATGCAGTAATTTTTGAGTTTACCCCGGACATACATACAGACAAACAGACAAACGGACAAACGGACAGACGGACAGACGGACAGACGGACAGACGGACAGACGGACAAACAGACAAACAGACAAAAATTCTGAAAACTTTATTTTTTGGCTTAGATATTGATTGTAGATCACGCCTCAAGTGTTCTTTTAAAAAAATATTCAGTGTACAGTTTTAACTTTCTTACGATTTTATTATATGTATAAATAATATTACCGTACAAGAACACGCCAGAGCGAAGCATCGATACTATTGCGATAGGAATAGTTAAGGCAGTGGTAATCAGATCGAGACGTCGTAACGACGATCTCTACCACTTACCTAATTAGTAGTCACGATGTTGGTGATACGTATTAGCATTCTCCCGCCTTTTACGAGATGCCTAGCAGTAATGCCTAGCAGTAATCTATTCTTCAAAATGAGGCTCGCATCAACATGGTGTTTACCCGTGCTGGTCCGAGCTTTTTTGAAGAATAGGCCAACTGCCGTTTTGCCAGGCAGGCCGTGAAAGGCGACCGATTGGTTATACGTGTCACTGCCATCGTGACTACTAGGCGGTAGGGTTCCGCAACGACTCGGGTATTTGGTACCACCGCCTTACCTATTCCTGCCGCAATAGCGTCAATGCTTGTCGTTATCGTGTTCCGGTTTGGAGCGTAAAGTAGTCGGTAGACTTATACATGTGGCATTGCTATGTCGTCACACGGATAACACCTTTGGTGTCTATAGGCGGTGGTTTCACTTTCCATCAGAAGAATCATCTGTTTATTATTATTTTTATTATATCTGTTGTTATGATATAAAAAAACATGGAGAAAAATATTGAAATAACAAGATCCATGTTAAATTGTATGGTAAACCACCAAATATATCCTTCGTTCCACGTACGCCATTGTAAATATTAGTTCGCGAAACTCATCAATTCCGCGCTCGAACTTAATAAAATACTTGGCGCTTAATTGAAAATGAATACTGGCGTCGATGCGATCGATAAAATATTCCGCAGCCTTAATCCGCGATAATGAAGCGGCCCCGCGAAGGGTTGCTTAGAGGGCCCTATAATAAATGTTGCGTTTCAAATTTAAAATCAAAGTGCGGAATAAATTTCGATTAACCGATTAGCCAGGCCTATGTCGTGCGTGAATTTCTTAATTTGTTTAAATATAAGATTTGTATAATTTGTTTAAATGTCATTATTTTGTGACTGCTTCATGGTCTAGGAGTTAGCCTGATCTAAACATAGTCTAGGGGGTAGTTTGATTCATTTGTCGGGCAATAGTGTTATTAATGTTTTTCGCGAAATATCAAAATCTCAATAGCAGCTCGCAATTTGGCAGGTATAGTGTTACCACTCATGTGCTTTGGATGAACACGTAAAGCTGATGGTCCCGGTTGTCATTAGTAATAGCTGATAATCGTTATTTGGGCAGTAAAATGCGGCAATGTGTATCACAACTCATCTTACTAACCGACAAACTGGTGAAACGTGATGAACCGGAAATTTAGACGTTCGGTTTACTTAGCCTACCCCGCAAGGGAAATGGACGTGACGATACTTTGTTTATAACAGTTTTGTTACTTTCGTATACTTAAATGAAACAAATCTTTAATTCTTACATTAAGGAAACAGAAATTGTATCCTTAAGTGTAAGTTATGCATAAACATGTGTATCGCAAATTGGAGCACGATGAGTGAAGAATTCGAGTTAAAATTCGAGATACAGAAATAAAGAAGGTACATAACGAAAGTTTTTACGTATTTAATTTACGTTCATTATCTAATGTTAAGAAAAAGTCTGTTAATATATTACATATTGTGGTACCGAATCCCTAACGAGTTAAGCAGAGCAAGCCGATTGATATACATATGTACATCTTCTAGATTTGCCTAGCTTCTTCTGCATTCATAAATCTTTCCATACAAAGGCGCTGATTTAGGAGACTTGGTGTCGAAACAATGTTGTATTTAATTTAGTTTTGATTAAACTGAAGCAATAATAATTAAATTTTGAATTAAATTTCATCTAATAGCTTTATAATATTAATCCATGAAACATATGTCTAGATACATCTACGTTAGAAATAAAAGCAATTAAAAATATTAAACGGACTTCAAATATCGCTAACTATACCCATATTTCAAAAACTACTGAACCGATTTTGATGAAACTTGGACTATATTCTAAGTTGAAATATACCTTATTTAAAAAATGGTTGTTTGTGATGTCGGTTCACGGACAATAATTTTAAGTGATATTAAAAAACAAGATCGTGCCTCTCTACTGCTTGTTCTGCGCTCTCGCTTGCACGCCCGACTCAAGCGGAACGTGACAATGAGTCACGCTTTTTCGTGCGTGCAGCCGGCTTTCATCGATTTATAAGACGTTATCACGTTAAAATTATCTTGATATGAGTTTTATACATATCATCACGCCAGATTCCTTACGGGGTAGGCAGAGAGAACCGAGTGCCATACATTACAATTCTTGCAGGCTTGTCTCACTTCCTCCACGTTCGTCACTCTCTTCATACACACACGCCGATTGCGAAGATACTTGACACTACCTTCGGACAGTAGGTACTCGATTAATCTGATTATGGTATGTCAGTCTTGGTCTTCCCCGGTACCTACTTCCTTCAAAATTCGCATTGTATATCTGTTTTGTTAACCTTTCATCTAGCATTCTTTCTACATGTCCGAACTAACGGAGTATGCCCTTTCTCATCTTTACACCGACACTTTCTTTCAAGCCTAACCTCTCCCTCACTTCCACATTACGAACCCGGTCCGTAAGTGCTACATGAGTGTTACACATGATATGGCTTTTAGTTCCCGAGAAATTAGTAGACAAACATAAATACACTTACGAAAATTATTACACGTGCTTGGACGCTTGCATGATGATCTATTTCGATCATCACGCTTAAATATTATTCAATCCCAACAATATTACGTACCAGTCGAACCGATAACTTCCGTTCTTTCGTCGTTTAAAAATATTATTAAATTCTAACAATATATACATGTCAAACTGATAAAAATCTCAATTTTTTGTCAGTTGAATAAAGTAAGCAGGTTTAGGCTACCTAACTGTGTAATGTAACTCAAACAGTCACAGACTGTAAATTATGTTTCTTCGATCTTTAGATTATCTGAAATTATCAACTGGCATGTTTTATAACTGTAGATAGGGCAGAGATTTTTACACGATCATGTTAGGTTGCGATGAATTGGTGAATGAAAAAGGCACAAAGTTGTCAAAGCTTGTGCCGGTTGATAATAACAGTGAGTTGATAATAACAAATGTAATTTTAAATATGAAATTACTAATGATAAATTGAGACTAACCTCGCTTGAACATTTGGAAATTGCATGCATTAAGGAAATATTTGCAGTAATATTTCTCGCAAACCGTACTTCCTTAGTAGTTTCAGCTCAAATGCATCAGTATCTAATGCATATGCGCCGCCACATTTGATTAACGCGACGATAATGTTCCGCTGAAATTCATTATAATTTTATTCATGCAGTAGCAGAGTTCAGTTTATTAGCCCGTATTTGCGAGACGAAGTACAGTCAGAATCGTATTGAAATAATAGTCAAGATAAACAAAAACGCTACGGATTATTCTTTTTTATATCATTAGTATTGTGTTTGTGAGTGTGTAATGATGTGTGTATGAGTGTCTCTTTTTTATATCAACAGATAGCAAACACAAACCCTATAGACCACCACCTATAGACACCAAAGATGTCACAAGTGCGTTCCTATCCGTATCGCGAGATGGCAATGCCACATGCATAAGTTTACCGGCTACCTTAACCTCCAAGCTAGAACAGCATTGACGCTATTGCGGCAGGAATAGGTAAGGTGGTGGTACCAAATACCCGGGCGAGATGTTGCGGAATTCTACCACCCAGGAGACACGATGGCAGTGTTGCGTAGAACTGATCGGTCGCCTATAACGGCCTGCCTGACATAACGGCAGTTGGTTCTATTCTTCAAAGGAGCCCGGACTAATGAAAATTTGATTTTTATCTCTGTGTGTATGTATCTGTGGGTGTTTATGTGTGTGAGCGTGTGCTTATATTAGTTAGTTACCCCTTCACACCTCAATGGCTGCATGGGTTTAAATGAAATGTCGTATAGTATGCATCCATATTTAACTCAAAGGATTGTATGTCATAGATTATAGCAAACTAGTAGATAATCGTCACCCTTATACATTAAATACATTAATGGTAAGATGTGATTAGTGTGGTGAAGATAAAATGTCACATGCATAAAGTCGGCTATATTATCCTCCAAACTGAAACATTATTGATCAAATACTAATGCTATCGTGGTAGGATGCAGGAGTAATAAAGGCGTAGTCACGTGTTATTGTCACATTTGGCTGGTACGTGTCACAGTAGGTTACTTTTTTAATCCAGAGAAAGGCACTGATTTTGACATTTATGACTATCTTTTCCACACGTGTAGTAACACATTTGTAAAATCATCAAAGCAATGTTTGTTTTCACGCAGGAGTACCTTTTACTTAATTGATACGCTGTGATGTATAAAAAATATTTTGCAAGTTTCGTTCTTCTTTTCTGAATTTTTACGTACTGTCTTGATGCCGTCTGTACACAACGAAAGCCCGCGTAGTAATCTAATATTATTTTAATATGTTTCATTTTGGTTGGACCGTCCCGTTGGTTGAGTGGTTAGCGCCCTGACTACGCAATCGACGGGACTCGGGTTCGATCCCCGACGGGGACAAGCATTTATGTGATGAGCATATATGTTTGTATTTCCGGGTTTGGGTGTTTATTAAATATATTCTAGTATTTACTAGTATTAATATATGTATTTCTATGTATTAGTATCGTTGACTAACACCCATGCTACTAGTAAATAATTTGCTTACTTTGGGGTTAGATCAGTTAGTGTAATTTGTCCCGTGAATATTTATTTATTTTATTTTAATTTTTAAATGCAAGCCATAAAGGTTCCTTTAGTTAGATTTATCGATGTCGAAGGTTTTATTATTATTTCATTATAAGTTAAGCTTATGACTATAAAGTCACCGGGCCACGCACCTAAACTCGCTCTGACTGCGCTGCGGATACTTTCACCGCCGAACCTTACTGTCAAAGCACGCATATTATATGAACTTGAAAAGGTAAGGGATTGTCACCGTATGTCCTATTGACCTGAGGCGATATCGTTACGTTTCCGATTAGTGAACGTTGCAATTGGAAATTTCATACAAAGAATACTACTGTATGGTTCCAGTTAATATGTCGTCGATGTAAACTAATAACCCTTTCCGAGTTGATATGTGTACTATGATCACAGACCACACAAATACCTACTAGCTATGACCCGTAATAGCGCAGCTACATATATCGGGCTACGGCGAAGGTTCGTGCTATCGCGACATTCCGAACTGCTTCGTGAAGGGGCTTGACGCGTCACTCGTCACATGTCACAGGACATCAAACTGCGGTCCGCAGTTGATGTTTGTGCGACTCACGAAAAAGAAACTATAATATAATTACGATAAACAATAATAATAATAACAAATTATAATTTATCAGCATACATATATTTAGGTAATTACCCGCTACCTACATATGTAGATAAGGAAGATACTGATTTTGCCCCGATTTTCGAAAATCGAGTTTTTACCAGATCTCTACGTTTTAGGGTCCTAGGAATCTTTTCCGACTAATTTCACGATAAAGTTAGTATGTGTGTGTGTGTGTATGTAAACATCTCTTAACTTTTAAACGACTGGACCGATCGAAAGGCGGTTGATTAGTTTCCGTTTAACTAAGATTTCCTGAAAATTTGAACCAAGTCGGCCTAGGATATTTTGAGAAATTTTGAAAAAGCCCCAAAAAAATTTTGGCGAAACAATATTTTTTAATATAACTTCCAGATTAATGTACCGATTGAGTACAAAATCTAATCAGCTCTATTTTTCAAAAAATTACACGTAATGCATAAATTTCATTAAAATCGGTTTATCCGTTTGAAGTAATCCTTGACGAAAAATTTTGAAAAAATTGTTTTTTCGACATAACTTTGAAATTTTTCAGCCAATCATTTTTTGGTATTCTACGATATTTTAGTACTAGTGGTAGTCAACTGTGGTAGTAGGTAAAAGAGTTAGATATGAATATACATAATAGGAGCGCTACGAACTGCCGTTTTGGCGCACAGATACAGGACTTCTTGTGATCCAGAATCAATAGAGTCAATTGTGACCCCTGTACACAAGGACTCCGTGTACCATTATTTCGCCAGTAATTTTCTGGGCGAAGAAATAAGAAATAGTTACATAAAATTAAAGAGTTTAATGAACGGTCTCTTGTAATTTGTTTTGTCGCGAGCGCAAAAATATTCCTGCGGGCCGCGGTTTGATAACCAATGATAATACGACGTCATTATGACGTAATCAGGTGTCGCGTTGCAGTTCGGGCTAGCGCGAACCTTCGCCGTAGCCCGATATATGTAGCTGAACCCTAACTGAACAATCAGCGCGTTCTTTTAGCTACCAAACCTAGGCATACGTGGCCGTCGATTGCGAGAGCTGTACGTTGTTTTTTTATGTTAATATGACTGCCACAGCCAAGCTGCTTAAGTATGCAGGGGCTTAAAAACTCCAGGGCCTACTTTTACGTTTACTTTCATACTAGCTGTGCCCGTGACTTCGTCTGCGTTGTTCTTTTAAAGTAGCCTAAGTTACACCTTATTACATCAGCTATCTACCAGTGAAAGTCCCGTCAAAATCGGTCCAGCCGTTCCAGAGATTAGCCAGAACAAACAGACAGACAGACAGACGGACAGAGGCAGACAAAAATCGTAAAAATTGTTATAATCGTAATATTTTGGTATGTGTACCATGTAAACATCTATATGCATTTAGTTAAAACCGGTTATTTTAATATTACAAACAGACACTCCAATTTTATTTATTCGTATAGATGTACAAAAATATATACTAACATAAAAAATAAAGCAGATTTGATTTTTTGTTTGTTACGATTTAACTCAGTTTTCGAGTTTTGACTGATTTTTAAAATTATTTCACCTTTAAAAAGTACACTATCTAGGAGTGACATAAGCTATTTTTATACCCGACTAAACTGTAAAAAAATTGGTCTGACATATTTATGTTTTATTTTGCTCCTCGTATTATTAAATTAAGAGACCTTAACTAATAAACTCTGCACTCTTGTTAATGACTTCGCTGCATCTTACAAGTTTTTAAAAGTGTAAACTTCTCGTTCGCTAAACCATTGCAAGAGGCAATTAAGCTACTCAACTTCAAAATGCTTAAGGAAATTGAATATTTACTGTTATAATTAATCACTTTTATGTTTAAAAGGTTTAAGCCTTAATGTTCAAAAACAATATTTTTATACTTTGAACACTGAATATCGTCGGCACTTGGTAAAACTCCATGTTAACTTATATTTATATCGTATTGTTTATTTATGTCAAATTGTCAATTGTACTAAACAATAATAACTTTTGCCCTGATGATGCGTTAAAACGCGAAACCGGTTGGTTTTAATAAATAAAAAGTCAAGTAAAACAGTACAAGTGCTTTTAATACGATATAAATATAAGTTAATATTTTTATCTTATCTAATTTAGATGTATAGTCCAAAATAAATAATTTATTTTCGTAGTAAGCCATAACATTTTTCATTCAACCCACTCTTTAACCCAAGGATACCGGGGCGTTCTAACGATGTTAACCGATCCATTTCTCAATTTTCACCGGTACAATAGACCCTTCTATTTTAAGATGGAAGTACAAAAGATACAGCTAACTGTTCGACAGCCCGAGGGCCTTCACAGTGAGAGTCAGATACGCCTTCATATCTATTTTATTGGTTTATAAAGAATTAAAACTTTAATATCGTGACTTTATTAAGCTTTAAAAAATATTTTCATTTATTTTTGTATTTTTCTCCACTACAATATGAATAATTAACCAAATCTGTCTTTATTATTTTACTGAATATAACACAATAGATTTAATTGGAAATATCGGTATGAAATATGTTTTTTCATGTAGTAGATGTTATTATATGTACTTTGTACAATCATACCCACAAAACTTCAATTATATTACTAAATTAAATCCAAAATTTAACAAACGAAAATATAAATTGCCTTCTATAAATTTGTTGTACAAAATTGTAAGAAAATTTCGCATTAGCTATTGATTTTCATACGATACATGAGGCACACTAAAAGTTTTGCATTTCTAGCTAATCGGAACTATTTGAATTTCGAATGTTATATTTTTAAAACGTTGCAACCTTCTTAGTAATAAAAAAACAATTGGCGGGAAATGATTTGTCAATTGTTTTTTTATCACACATCAAAATTCTACGTACGCAACGAAAAAGGAATTAAGTCGAAAAGATTTTAGAGGGATGATCTTTTATGATTTTAAAAGTTCTCTTTCTCCATAAGACTGTGCCGCTTGTCTTTAAAATGCTTTTGGGACAGAAGCACCTTGTTTGAGCATCGTGAGGCGATGATTTGCTGAATTTGAGAGAGGTCGAGTTTCTTTACATGACGAATTTCGTGAAGGGCGGCCTTCAACTGCCGTCAACGAAAATAATGTGGCTACTGTTAAGCGGTTAATTGAAGAAAACCCTCGAATTACCTATAAGACAATTCGAGGACTATTGGGGATTGGTATGAGCCAAATTCAGAAAATTTTACACGAAGAATTGAAAGTTCAGAAACTTTGTTGTCGTTGGATCCCTCATGAACTGACAGCGGAGCAGAAGCGGGCTCGCGTGGAATGGTGCTCACAGATGCTGCTGAAGTACGACCACGGACATTCTAATGCTGTTTATGACATTGTCACAGGAGACGAAACGTTGATTTATTGTTTTGAACCCGAAAAAAAACAGCAATCTTGTGAATGGGTGTTTGAAAATGAGAACAGGCCAACAAAAGTGAGACAGGTGAGAAACGTTGGTAAAAAAATGATCGCGTTTTTTTTTCTCAGCTACGGGTCGTATCTGTACAATTCCACTTGAAGATCAAAAGAGTGTTAATGCCGAGTGGTATTCTACCATTTGTTTACCCAGAGTGTTAGAAAAAGTTCGCGAAAGACGACCCAAAACCGCATTCTCCTACACCATGATAACGCTTCTTCACACACGGCCAACAAAACAAAGTCATTTTTAGCTTCCGAAAAAGTACATCTCGTCACTCATCCTGCACATAGCCCCGACCTAGCACCCTGTGATTTCTGTATTTTCTCCAAAATGAAAGATTTGATGAGAGGTTTTACTTTTGCCAACTCCGAAGAGGCAGTGATAGCGTTCAATTAGCACGTAGAAAACATGCCTTCAGATCTGTGGTCCTCCTGTTTTAAAAATGGTTCGATCGCATGAAAAAATATTAGAAATGTAAAGGAGATTATTTTGAAAAGCAATAAACATAATATTTTGGTTATAACATGTTGTTTTTTTAAGCTACGCAAGACCTACGTATTAAGCGGATTACTGAAAATATCCTGCGAAAGAAATTCAGCAGCCACGCCTTTTTTACATTTATGTATTTTATTTATGTCAGTGATAATAATCATAAAAGATTTGTATAAAGAGAAAATTGATAAATATGTCAATAAATTAATAAAATTTTAATTTTCTACTTCTCCTTATAGACCAAGCGTAAAATTATACCCCAGAACAGATGAATGAATTAATAGCTTATTATGATTACGTTCCATGTTGATTCGAGCCTCGTTTGAAGACTAGACCAACTACCGTTCTGCCAGGCAGGTCGTAAAAGGCGACCGATTGGCTATACGTGTCACTACCACCGTGACTACTAGGTGGTAGAGTTCCGCAACGTCTCGCTCGGGTATATGGTACCACTGCCTTATCTATTTTTGCCGCAGTAGCGTCAATACTTGTCATTGTCGTGTGCCTGTCTGGAAGGTAAGGCAGCTGGTAGACTTATGCTTGTGGCATTGCCATCCCGTTACTCGGATAGTGTACCATTAACATCTTTGGTGTCTGTAGGCCACTGTTTCTCTTTCTATCGGGAGAGCCATCTGCTTGTTGTCTATCTAATAACTCAAAAAAAATATTAAACCTATTTATTACTCACGACTTCAGTCGTTTTAAGTTATTTTTGTATCGCTCGGGACTAGTACTGTTTTCTAGATGAAACGTACTCACACCCTTCCTTAACACGTGCGTTCGAAATGTTATAATGTTGTTTGCGCGCATTATATTGTTTGCACTATTTCACATTTAAATAAACATTTATTTTTGGTGTTTTGTAGTCACCTATTTTAATGCTTCACCAGAAATTTAGTGAACACCTACTATTTAAAAACCATATTATACTAGCGTCTCGGTACGTGCTTCGCTACATATAATGTGAAATATTAAAAAAAAAATATTCGAACATCAAATTCACAAAAAATGTGATAAATGAAGAACCGCTCTACCGATTTTGTGCAAACGTCACATAACCCATCTACTAAATAGTCCGAACAAAGCCTAAATATTTGGTTTGGATAGGTGAGTTATAAAATTACAACGAAAAGTGGCATTGATTTTTATATATATACAGATAAAGTTTCATGTACGAGAGCTGAAACTTCATGATACAAACTATTCCCATCTATTATCCACATTTTATTTTAAATTATTATTTCTTTGCAATTATGAAATATTTTATTCAGTTCTGTAAAATTGTTCAAACTTTCGATTGTCGCTTGCCATTGTGGTTGCATCCGTTTCCTTCTGGCGTTATATTAAATTTTATTATCGCTCTGGACTAAGTAATGGGAATATCGTGTAAGGAGCGGCCGTCCGGAGCCCTGGGGCGTTAAGAGAGGAGGGTTGGTGGGGAGAGTGATTAAAATTTCGGCTACCGTTGATGACACAACAGTACTGTAGAGTAGAAGGATTAATAGAGGTTTTATGAGTGGATTACATTACTTTGTGTTGCTCCGTAGAGTAAATACCGAGATTTTGTTTGTTGGTACATATAATAAACTTGGATTTAGTACATTTCTGAGATTGCTTGCTTATTTATTTAAATATTTTTGAATTGCCTTTTGTCATAAGCAATGCTGTTAAAATCATATAAATTGTGTTTAAAACCTGTTGTAGTACATAGGTGAAATATTGAAATAATGTCACTGTTAGTAACTATTCATTGTAGTTAAAATTAAAATTAAATTTGAACATACTTTTATCGAATGATTATTGGTTTTTTGGCTTTTCTACGATGGACTGTATTTATCATTTTGTGTTTGAGTTATGTATGCCTCACAGCGCGGTGCGTGATTCAAAGTTTTACTGCGGATCAGACGGTATAATCCATTTTTTTCATAGTAAGTAAGTAAATAACTTATAAATAATTTTAAAATGATGTAAATCTAATTCCAAGATTAACACAAACACATTTCTTTAGTAGCATTACTACACTCATGCATTGACAGCATATATTTGTTTTACTCACGGCAATTATTTTATCTGTACCAGCGCCTACTTTGGGCCGGCGCATACGATTAGCCTGATAATTCTTTAAAAAATTGGTAAAGTGCGTGTCGGACCACGCGCATTGCAGGGATCCGAAGTTGTCTATCACTATAATGCGGACTAAGAAGAGGGCTTTTATTGATTCATATTATGAACACTTAAACATTTTAACATTCATGACGGATATATTATATCCGTAGAACAGGTTCACCGTTTATTAAAACATTATTACTTTGTTGCCGTGACTAATATGTATATTCATGCCAAATAACATGTTTCTAGTATTAAGGATCTCTGAGCCATCGTGCGGACGGACGGACGGACATAACGAAACTATAAGGGTTCCTAGTTTATTTCGGAACCCTAAAAACGTTGTTTTTGGTACGAAGTGCGGTTTCATAGGTAGGGTCTACATATATTATATAGTCTACGTGGTATAACAATTGTTAGGTAATTTTTTTGAGTTATTGATTTGTGATTTAGATGTTGACAAACGTCTTAACTTTAGGCATTTTTTATTTTATTAATATATTGTGATTTCTACATACTGATAGTTATAGCGTGTATTTCAAAAATAAAAAATATTTAAACTGACTGGTAAATATTCGAGTTGTTCATTTATTACTAGCTGACCCGGCAAACGTTGTTCTGCCTTTTTAACAGCTCTTATTTTTTTCTGTTTTCTCACCTTTTAAACCTTCCCTCGACTTTAACAACGAATACAAAACCAAAATTAGCCAAATCGGTTCAGCCGTTCTCGAGTTTTAGCGAGACTAACGGACAGCAATTGGTTTTTATATACATACATATGTAGATATCCACAGCACAGCATTTAACGACAATCATTAAAACAAAGTAAATATATTATAATTAAAATACTTATTTTTTGATTAAGACACCAAAGGTGTTAATGGTGCCTTGCTATCTTGTAGCGAGGTCTATTGCCACGTAC
This sequence comes from Apodemia mormo, assembly GCA_036924255.1. Taxonomy (NCBI): domain Eukaryota; kingdom Metazoa; phylum Arthropoda; class Insecta; order Lepidoptera; family Riodinidae; genus Apodemia; species Apodemia mormo. Next base: position 13,259,655 of record JAUPFN010000005.1, read on the forward strand.
ATAATTTTACCGGCTACCTTACCCTCCAAACCGGAACACGACAATGACAAGCATTGACGCTATTGCGGCAAGAATAGGTAAGGCGGTGGCACCAGACCCAGGCGAGACAATGCAGAACTCTACTACCTAGTAGCCACGATGGTAGTGACTCGCATAGCCAATTGGTTGCCTTTTACGACCTGCCTGGCAGAACGGCAGTTGGTCTATTCTTCAAAGGAGCCCGGAACCAACACGGGGAAAATTATATTTATATATATTATTTATACTTATACTTTCTTCAGAGAGATTTAGACATTAGATTGGATGAAAAGAGGAAAAAGAGATGAAAACGATGTGTGGCGTGCGTGTATCCTTAAAAACATACTAGTTGGTTGAATTATAGATAAAACGAATTATAGCAGTATCATGATACATTCTTTATACGTAAGAAAAAAAATGATACTAAATTTCTTTTCAGCAAAGATTTACCATGCCAATAAATTAATAACATTTAAAATAAAGTATGAGAAAATACTCCTAGGAAAGAATGTTGGCTATTAGATACTTAAATAAGATTAAAATCCCATAAAAGTAATGCTCAACTGAAAAACCAGTTGAAGGCATTATCGAAAGTACAGAACTATTACGTATTCTAAACGAGTAAAAGAAAGCGAAGTTTTGACTATAAAAAACGCTAAAAGGCTTTTAAAAAGAGATAGAGCTGGGAGCAACGCATTTGTCGCTAAGATAAATGAGATAAGTTCGCTCATAAATGTATAAACACTACAAATTGTTATCGATTTACTAAACTACTATTTTATAAGATTTTTATTGCAATAGAAAATATCTAATAGCGTGACCAAAGGTATTATTGATGACAAAGGACACGACATGTCTTTTTACCAAACTACGCAACGCGAAAATTTAACGAATTATGTAATTCAAAAACTACCGCGTTGATTTTCGCAAATGATTTATTTCTCTGTCGATTAATCCTATTGTGTCATTTTTACAGTACATAAGAATTTTGATGCAAAGTTAAATGTCACATTTTCCAAAATATATTTAGTGTTTTAATAAAAGATATTGATTCTTGAAAAAAAAATACAAAATTACCTAAATCAAAATAATAGCAGCAGGTTAGGCTCTAAGTTTTTATCTATATATGGGCAAACGTAATCATTATTCATCCGATATCAAATAGGCATACTATTTAGTGTATGAATTTTCCTCACAGCTCATAATAGACTCGTATTATGCAGGTATCCAGAAATACAAAAAAAAAAATGTGTAAAACTATCCTATCTTTTAAGTTGGACTAAACAGTAGATATCTACAAAATTTGATTGCAATCGGTTCAGTAGTTTTGAAGTCCATCAATGTGACACATAATTTATATATATTAAGACTAGCCGGTCTTTACGGATTACTTGTATTGTATAAATGTACAAGTATAATAATAATAATCTTTATTAAACAAATCTAAGTACATACATAAATATTTAAAAACAAAAACAAAAAAATTAATATCAACTTGTAAAACATTGTGATGTACCCACGATGTTTTGTAAAAATAATGTGTGGTCGGATTTCAATTTTAAGTACACCAAAACTATGAACATATGTTAAGCTCAATATTTGCTAGCATATAACACTTGTACTGTTTCACAATAAGATAATTATATTTAATTTCCGACCGGTTTCGCTTACACAAGCATCCTCAGGGTATTTACAATAATTATAATTACAATAATTATTACCGGTTTCGCTTACACAAGCATCCTCAGGGTATTTACAATAATTATTGTAAATACCCTGAGGATGCTTGTGTAAGCGAAACCGGTCGGAAATTAAATATAATTATCTTATTGTGAAACAGTACAAGTGTTATATGCTAGCAAATATTGTGTTAAAATGGAGTTTCACCAAGTGCCGACGATAAAAAGTGTAGAATATATGTTAAGCTTATAAATACTTTTTTTATATTCGTTTAAGTACGTTAAAACATTTAAATTATGTCGTTTAATTATAAGCAGTTTGTCGAGAAGACCCTTATTCCACATGATATAATATAATGAAGTTTTAATAAATTTTTTTTATTATAAAATATGACAAACAAGCAGATGGCTCTCTTGATAGAAAGAGTCAACCATCGCCTAAAGACACAAAAGATGTCAATGGTGCGTTGTTATCTTGAGGCGAGGTCTAATGCCACATGCATAAGTTTACCGGCTACCTTACCATCCAAACCTGAACACGACAGTGACTAGCACTTACGCTATTGTGGCAGGAATAGGTAAAGCGGTGGTACCAGACCCGGGCGAGACAATGCGGAACTCTACCACCTAGTAGCCATTATGGCAGTGGCTCGCACAGCTAATCGGTCGCATTTTACGACTTGACTGGCAAAATGGCAGTTGACCTATTCTTCAAAGGAGCCCAGACCAATACGGGGAAAACTCAATAGTTTTAATTTTATTAAAAGAGCAGGTCAATACCTGCTCTTTTAATAAAATTTTGTCTTGCTCTTATATATTTAAAAGTAGCGTCGTCAAGTGCATGTTTTTTGTTAATGGAACTGCCATGGAACAATACGTATTTATTGGAATAAAAAGGCACATTTGCCTAATTTGAACATAGCAAACTGTATGATAAATATCATTCAAATCTATCCAGCTGTTTAGATAAAATTGAATTGTTCATCTTTCATTCATTTTTATATTTACACACTTTTCTAGAAGTTTTTATTCACAATATGAAAATATAATAAATAAGGTAGATTTTTATAAATCTTTTACGTTTTTGTAATGCCCCTCAGAAAAATGTCTTTAATTACAATCTTTAAAAGAGTTAGACAGCGCATTTAATTATTTCCCAATAAATCTTAAACGCGCCAGTTGCCGCGTTGATCTTTCAAGTGTGAAGGTTTATTTAAGGGCAGCAATATTTTTTCCTCCCCCGACTTGGAGCTCACTTCGTTATATTTATTAAAACATCGCCCGAGATTACAAAGAACACGATATTTTTTACACTAGAAGATGTGAAAACCAATTAAGGAGATAAAAAGAGAATCCAGCGAGGTGCCTGCATTAATTTCTTTTTTGCGGGGATTATTTTAAAATTGCATTATATTCTTGTTAAGACGCCGCTCCTGGTTAATGATAGCACTACCCCTTTCTTTTTAATTGCCTCGGGCTATTGCGGAATGAGTAATCCAAAGGTGCTCGACCGTTTTCTGAGATAAGACATTTTGAATATCAAAATCTTAAAGACCACTGATTCGATTTATAATTAATTTTTGAGTTAATTGATATTGTTTTCTTAAAGTTTCAGGTCTTAAGTCGCTGATCGACGGGCGAGCCATAAGTTTTGTGTCGAGGGCTCTTAGACCATTAAGACCGCGGTATAGGCTCACCCGTCGATCAGCACATTTAGAGTTCGCCTATTCTGCCCAGATCATTAAATCACAGGTTTGATCCCCAGACGGAGGAGACAGTGTTATTGAGACTTTCCTGAAAATCTAATATTTCAGTAACAGATCGAGAGTCTATCGGGTTAAGTGTTGCCGCCATTACCGTGCATCTGATGATTACGTAAAGTTGTCGGTATCAGTTATCGCTAGTAACAGGTGATAATCGTGATCAGATAGGTAAAATACAGTTATAGGGATCACTATGAATCTTGCCGACTTAAAAAATTGTGAATCATGGTGAATCGAAAAATTTATATATGTTTGTTACTTTTTTAACGAATTGGTTTAAGACCTCATGAATCCTAGTAAATATACCTATGTATTTTTTAAGAATAAATATCATCGTGATCATTAGACTAGACAGTCGTGCCGAAGGGGATTTTTTAACCATCCGGTTCACCCGCTAGTGAAACATCGTGATGATAATTTAAAATGTTATGATATAAATAATAAAAATAATTTAATAAAATTAAACCGACTATTGTATATGACAACTATGCCCACATTTTCAAAATTACTTAACCGATTTTGATGAAAATTAGACTGTTCCCAAAATTGGACCATACATGTTTTAAACCAAAAAAAATCATCTCGATGTGTCTTTTAGTTTCTGAGAAATTCGTGGGCAAATATACAAATAGGCATACATTTACGAAAATTAGTATACATGCTTTGAAGCTTAAATAGATCATCACACTCAAATGTTATCCAATTCTAGAAATATTACATAATAATGTATATTATTATGTATATCAAACTGATAAACTTCTGTTTTTGAAGTCGGCTTAAAACTAATAAGTAATTGTTTCTTTGGTGTTTTGAAGGCCTAAACACATTGATACCCAAATTGACAATTGCTCTTCCGAAACTGTGAGGTTCTCTTGTACATTTATTCTAAGAATATAAAAGCTTTGAAATAAATTTTAAATCGCAGTATTTCTACGAGAGAATATCTTGAGGCAATTGAGTCAGTTGTATTTTTTTTACAACTGATGTTAATATTTTAATTCTCCATTGGTTTACATATTATATTCTTTTATACGAGAGGATACTTAAAGGAACACCTATGATGTATAATAATTCACTATTTATTTTAATTTGAGTTTTTTAGTAGAATTTTCGTTTATATCCAGCGTTTAAACTAAAAATTAAGAAATATTTCTCACGCACATATAAATAGACCGCCTACAAATTTCTGACATAAACCGCTCTATTCAGATATGAAAGCATGATATAAGTGTTTGTCAGAAGTGCCCACGATTACAAGAAAAACAACTTCCTATTGAAAACACGCATTCACATAAATTACCCCTTAATGCTTTAATAATAAGATACAGATCGCTAGAAATTGTATTTCTGTTGATACTATCCACGGTTTTCGAAACAAACTTACATCTTTGCATGAATGCGATTGTAGACTTTAAGATGTCAGAGATAAGGGTTGTGTGGATGTATTAATGTGGTTTACGCAGTCTCGGTTTATTAGTCATCGATGGTGGTGCGATATGGCGGTACCAGGCTCGGGCAGCGCGCACGCATGTACTGTCAACACTACCCTAATGAACAGCAGTTACACAATACACGTGATCTTAAATGTCACTACTTCCTGGTGTAATTTTATTATGATTTGTTTATAATTTTGTGTAAGACGATGTAATTTTGGTTGTAAAAAATATTAATGCCTATCATTAAATTGGATCGGTTTTTGAAAGTTTTTAGAAATATTTTACTCAAATAGATCAAAAACTTGCTATATTATCTCATAGCACAAAATATATATGTAATTTAATTTGCGATAATTTTTGATATCATAAGATAGGTAACAAGCAGATGGTTCTCCTGATGGAGATAACCATTGCCTATAAACACTAAAGACGTTAATAGTGCGTTGCTATCCTTACCCTCCAAACTAGTGACAAACACTGACACTATTGCGACAGGAATAGGTTAGGCGGTGGTGTCAGACACGCGCGAGACAATGCAGAACTCTACCACCTAGTAGCCTATGGTAGTGTTTCGCATAGCCAATCGTTCGCCTCGTACAAGGGGGCCCGAACCAACACATATTAGATTATAGACCTTGGTCCCTCGAATAATAAAATCGTAGGAAAGTCTAAACCGTAGATATCAAAGCCAAAAATATAGATTTTAGAATTATTGTCTGTTTGTCTGTTTGTCTGTTTGTCTGCCTGCCTGCCTGCCTGCCTGCCTGCCCGCCCGCCCGCCCGCCCGGCTTTAGCGATGCTCCAAATTTTAGCGATGTGCTTAATTAGCATAAGAAAAAATATTATCGTTGAAGATTTGATGTTAAATTAAAATCAATTTTTATTTTGATTAATGCTAGGTTATTACTGCAGTGGAAACATTTTCATAGTTATTTAGGCAGTTGTACATAAAACCGAAAGATATCGCCAACAAAATGCAAGGTTTACTGGAAAACAAGAGTTACTGGAAATGCTAATTGCAGTTCTTATTTATGCGACTGCAACCATGCCCGCGTTTCGTGACAGCGACTTCGCAAGGACAAAATAAATTGTGGAAACCTTGTAGTCCCGGTAATGTTGGTAATATTAGATATTACCTATAAATTGCATATCTAAGTGTTGGGAATAAGATCTTACAAATTCCTAGTACTTAGCTGTATATTCTTGTCATTGTCAATAATTTACGCCTGATACGCTGTGCTAAATGAATGGCGTCAAAACAAAAATAAACGCTTCCCAAACTTTTAGTTTTAGTAATTATCTTTAAATTTATTATCTTTACCTTAATTTAATATATACAATATACATATATTATTTATCGCATACATGCCATTTAAGTTTTTTTATGTAAGAGACGGTCTATACCAAAGAATAGGCAATTTTTAGTTTTTTGTTTTGATTAAATAACACCGAATTACACTGCAATTTGCAATAGAAAACTATGCGCTACAATTCTGAAGCTATTAAATAATTTTTTTAAATTCTTCATATAAAATTTTATTCATCTTTTTTTGGTACAAAATTTATCCATGTATGTAAATTTTACCTTTGTATATCCATAATATCCGTTTGCTCGTACCTGTAACAAATTTAAGAATATTAAAATTTATTATTAGTCAAAAAATAAAGTTTACAGAAAAACAAAAGTACAAATGAAATTTTGTTGATAAGTTTATGTTTTTGACAATCATAAAAATTATACAAAAATACAAGAAATGAAATAAAAATATTAGATCAACTTGCCCTTGAAAGTACATACGAGTACGTTCAATTGAATAATTATCTGTAAAATGTCAGGGTAACAAGACTAGCAAAAATGACACAACAAAAACACATTACATTTCATTTATCAATTCAGACAAATATGTTATTTTTGATGTCAATTCCTTACCATTTCCTGCTTAAGTAGTTAGTTACTCAAAATTCATACTTAGAAATGCTTTTTCTGTTGCCGAATTAAGGATTAAACACCCAGCTATGGGCCAATGTGCGGTGGGGTAACGAATTATGCTGTATAGCACATCAGGACGGGCCGCAGCGGGGCGAAGAGGGCCGCATCGCAACGCAGCGTATTTCCGTATTTCTTTTCTTTGTTGATCATCATAACGTGGATCAAAGATAAAAGAATGATACTATCAAAACAAAAGTTTCACTATTTTATTTTACGAGCTAGTACATTGTAGTTACCGCGAATGCTGTTGAATTATGCGCCATTGGTTTTGTTGTTCGGAGCGCACGTGACAATGCCGCAGTGGTTCGGATTTCATATTCGATACAACAAGATTTATGTCGCTAAAACTATTGTGTTTTACAATGAAAAGATATCACATACATTATTATTTTCTTAATAAATAAAAAAAATAACTAAAACTTGAAAACACCCCGCTTATAATGATGATGTCGATAGGAAGCAGTGAAGACAGCCTAGCTTTTGCGTCTAAAATTTTAAATTTCATGTGCAGCGTTGCATAGATCTGCCTTTCTGCCAGTAGTATGTAAAGGCTCATTTGGATTTAGTCCCAATTCCTTACCTACTCCCACAACATTAGTTATTTGCTTTGGGTAAGGTAGCTGGTTTTACCAGCTTTGCATGTAGCGTTATAATTTGACACACACATTGCAATGCCTCATTAACAATTGTCATTTATGTTCATAGAAGAGCTATATTATGCTTGTTTGCTATCTTATAAAATGAAAGTTTTAAGAGTTTTCTATATTGCTGTACTCCTTAAAACAATTCAATCCAAAATTATTCATACGCGACTGTGTAAGTTTAGAACTATTCAATGACAGCTGTATTTTAACGAGCTATTAGCACGCTCTTATACTAGTTTCGTAGTAATTAAATTTGTATTAGGAATTTGCGTCTTATGCTTAGCACTTTGATCGTGGAATAATAAAATTTTGTGTATTATAGTGACATGCTACAAACATGCAACTAAAGGCAGAATCAGCAAACAGAAGTTATAATAAACATTTTTTTTTTGAATTAATTGCAAATGAGATTTTAAAGACGCTAAAAGCGATATATTATAATGAAAATTTATTTGTACTACAACAAATATAATAATTAATTAAAAAGTTATGTATCAACTCTTATAATCAGTTTTTTTTTTGAGTAAATAGATTAATATCGTATAGGGTCTTACATACCTAAAGCAAAATTTAATTTTGAAACAAATATATTCATTCATGTCTCACAAAAAGGTAGATAAATTTATTTAAGGAAGGTAGATAGATATTTGATTTTTTTATATTACAAGATAGCAAACAAGCAGATCGCTCTCCAAGGAAAGAAACAACTATCGCCCTTAGACACCATCAAGTAGCCACGATGACTCGCTTAGCAAACCGTTCGTCTCTTATGAACTGCCTAGCAGAACGGCAAATGATCTATTCTATAAAAGGGGCCCGAAACAACACAGGGTATAAGATTTGAGTAAAAACTTTTGTATTGACCCCGTTTTTTGTATTTAGTGAGTAAATTTACTATTATTGTTATCTATATATATAAAAATCAATTGCTGTTCGTTAGTCCCAATAAAACTCGAAAACGGCTAAACCGATTTGGCTAGTTTTGGTTTTTAATTAATTGTTGAAGTCCAGGGAATGTTTAGAATGTGAGAAAATATAGGGAAAAAAAGAGTAGTTAAAAAGGCAGAACAACGTTTGCCGGGTCAGTTAGTCTATACATATAATAAAATCGTAGGAAAGTCAAAACTGTACATTGAATATTTTTTTAAAAGAATACTTGGGGCGTGAAATATAATCGATATCAAAGCCAAAAATATATTTTTTAGAATTTTTGCCTGTTTGTCTGTATGTAAGTCCGGGGTAAACTCAAAAAGTACTGCATGTAACGGATAATCGTACCCGTTACATACGAGACTAACCCATATGTTTCGATCAAAAGTTGAGGTACTGTGTCTAGTCAGTAGTGGTCGGATCTGGTACCACCGCCTTACCTATTCCTGCCGCAATAGCGTAAGTGCTAGTCACTGTCGTGTTCAGGTTTGGATGGTAAGGTAGCCAGTAAACTTATATATGTGGAATTAGACCTCGCCACAAGGTAGCAACGCATCATTAACATCTTTGGTGTCTATAGGTGATAGTTGACTCTTTCCATCAGGAGACCCATCCCCATGTTTGCTATCTTATGATATATAAAAAAAAATTGAGCTTGTATTTTGAGCCATGTACAAATATGGCGTATTTTAAATATCACTTTAAAGTAATACACTTCCTTTTTTTAATTCAAATCATATATTACAAATACGTATTAATATACATTTCTAAATAAATTTGTCAATTTGAAATAAAAAGCAGTGAAAATTATAATATTCCAAGGACGCGCTGAAGCGGAAGTGGAATACGTTTGGCCGCCCGGATGCACCGATTGCCACATCCGACGCAGGGCTCAACCCAAACGCACAAACCTCCGAGGCTTTTCCGTGCCTGGTACGGCTTTTAGGCATAAATTGTTTAAACATAATACTACAATATTTTATTTACTCAGACCGTTAATTTGGTTTAATATATTTATATATAAAAAAATATTCAATGTACAGTTTTGACTTTCCTACGATTGTTGTTATATATATATATATATATATATATATATATATATATATATATATATATATATATATATATATATATATATATATATATATATATATATATATATATATATATATATATATATATATATAACTGTAATATAACTGTATGAACATTTTTAATTATTTGGAAATTTTAAACTACTCAATACCACTAAGCGTTTTTTCTATGAAAAAGTAATATTAATAAAACTTCTGAAAGAACATTTCTTTGTAAATCATAACAACGTTAATATTTCCACCCTCTAAAACAATCTATGTAATGAGAGCGCATAAAACAATGGGCCGGTTATTTACGACCTCCGCTAGAATGGAGAAAAGTTGGACCTCTCCTGATTTTACATCGACTTCTATTTGATAATGCTCAAGTTTTAAAATTGGAATAGAGATTAAGGGCTATGTAATATCGTGATAGGCGATTGCACTTACGGTTAAATGATTTAAAAAGTAATAACTCTTTTAAAAATTTAAAAATCTTTACACATTCCTTCATCAGACCAGCTTCCTACTTTATTTGCATCATTTGCAGAGCAAAATATAAAAAGAGCTGATGATCTACAAATGGATATCTTACAGCATAAGGTTACGGTTACCAGTGCAATATCATTAAAGTACTTTTAATCTAGGTTGTTGTAGATTCCGGTTACCATTAATACCGTGATACATATTATTGTATGGAAAAATATAAATGAGGATCACCATCGATTTTATTGGTGACAAACTGCTGAATCATGGTGAACTATCTATTGACGTTCGCAAGACAACCAACGTAGCGACATTTATTTTTTATAGTTATTTTGCGGAAATTTGTAGTTTAAAATAAATGAATGAAACAACAAAGAAAAAATTCGACACGCCAGAACTTGAAGCTACGACCTTCCCTCTAGCCGGGACGCTCTTACCAACTGAGTCAGTGTTGTCTAGTTCAAAGTGGCGAAATTTTTCTTTACATTGTGATCGCTACATATACTTACATATATACTAGTTAAATGAGTTCATCGTTACAGCTGAAATTCACTTTATAAATTATAAATTGATCAATACGTTTTTTGTCTTGCTACAGCAATATTATTATGAGGCATTCCAAAATTTCTTTGGAAATTCAATAATTTGATATTAGTTTCAGTTTTAGCTTCCGCCTTCTTTATCTATATCATAAGATAGCAAACAAGCAGAGAAACCATTGTCTATAGATACCCAAGATGTTAATGGTGCGTTGCTATCCGTATGGCTACCTTAACCTCCAAGCCCGGACACGACAATGACAAGCGTTGACGCTATAGCGGCAGGAGTAGGCAAAATACCGGACGAGACGTTAAGGAACTCTACCACCTAGTAGTCACGATGGTAGTGAAACGTAGCCTCGTTACATATACTACTTGTAACTAAAACGAGTTTTACTTATGTGACAACCAGCCTTATGTAACATAGGCTAATTTTTTATCCGACCGATTGAAGTAAGTGGGTCACATGAATGAAGTCGCGGGGAACAATCAGTTTTAAATTAAGTAAAAGATAATTTAAGCTATAAAGGATAATAAATAGACCAAATCGGTTTCTGAAAATAAAAAGAATCAAATTATCCGTGTTCCTTCGGGCCTCCTTTGAAGAACAGAATATATGCCATTCTGCCAGGCTATCCGTAGTAGTTGCAAGATTGCCTGTAGGTACTTGTCACTGCTATCGTGACTAGATGGTAGAGTAATGCAACGTGTCACACATGTTTCTGTACCACTGCCTATCCCTTTCCTGCTGCAATAGCGTCAATGCTTGTCTATTCTATACTTTCCATCGTCGGCACGTCATTGTGAAATCTCATTATTATTACAAAATTGATTAAGCATTAGATTATTTCGCCGTGTTGGTTCTGGGCTTCTTTGAAGAATACGCCAACTGCCGTTCTGCCAGGCAAGTCGTAAAAGGTGACCGAGTTGATATGCGGGTTGCTACCATCTTCGCTACTAGATGGTAGAGTTCTGCTTTGTCTCGTCTGGGTCTGGTTCCACCGCCTTACCTATTTCTGCTGCAATAGCGTCATAGCGCTTGCCACTGTCGTGTTCATGTTAGGATGGTAAGGTAGCCGGTAAACTTATGCATGTGGACTTAGTCTCAAGATAGCAACGCACCATTAACATCTTTATTGTCTATAGGCGATGGTTGACTCTTTCCATTAGGAGAACCATCTGCTTGCTTATGACATAAAATAAGTATTTTTTCTTTAATTTCACTTCATAACATAAGTTTAGTATAATACATCCTGAAGACGCTTAAATAGTGAAACCAGTTGAATTATATACTAAAAATATGTTGTAAAGTGAATTTAAAGTGCCTAATCAATTGTGTAACATCAATGCTTGTCATTGTCGTATTTCGGTTTGGAGGGTAAGTAGTGGAGTGCCTGGAGCATTCAAAACCGTAAAACCTCGGACTAGAGTTATAGTGAATCAATTAATATGATCGATGTGGGATATTGTTTTTTAAACTATAAATTGCAATGTTTACCCAAATTATATTTATAATTAAACTAGCCGAGAAATTCCATTGTACATAGCAGCTGTCGCTTCGCTCTCCCCTCCACGTTTTTCTACCTGTTCAAAATCCCTATTGCTATTTTTATACACAGGTATCTTTGAAAAAATTTCTTATATGTCTACTCAGGTAAGATTTAACATATAAATAAAAAAAAAACTGTTTAAAGTGAAAATATATGGTCAAACATTAATTTTTAATAATAATTTGTTTAAACAATGAAACAATGGAGTGCACAAAAAAATTTTGGGTAAACATTGCAATTTATAGTTTAAAAAACAATATCCCACATCGATCATATTAATTCATTCACTATAACTCTAGTCTGAGGTGAAAACCCCCAGGCGCTCCACTAAAGGTAGATGGTAAACTTTGGCATGTGGCTCTATAATCCCGCCATAAGTATTACAACGCACCATTAATATATTTAATATCTATAGGCGATTGTAGTCTCTTTCCATCAAAAGAACCATAATATGCATGTATATAAAAAATCCTAATGATAATAAAAACGAACAAAAATTGGTAAATTATTATTGAACCATGCCAAATACAATAAAAAGCCAAACTTAAATTTCAATTTGGAAATACTCCACGAAATATAAATTAAAATTTGAATGAGAGCGTAATTCGACAATAAAACGCAGCTGAGCCGCGCCCCAATCAGATGGCGATCTTGATAAACGACCACCGTGAGACTGCAGTCTTACTACGGAACATACCACTCTGCCGTACGTACCGTGAGACGGCAAAAGGAAAATTTATTATACACCCTACCTTTTTTTGCTCATTTTTTTAACGTGTTGATAAAAAACAATATCATATAAAAATCAAAGCAAATTATTAGGTTAGTGAGGTAGTTAATAAAGTCGTCCGATTTATGAAATTATAGGAGACTCTTAAGGATATTACATCTATTTATTTGTACAAGCGATCGACCTCTGCTCGAAATTTGACCAAAGATAGCAGTTCGTAAGAAAAGAACGATCGACTATGCGAGTCACCACCACCGTGGCTACTGGTTGATAGAGTTTTGCATTGTTTTGCTTGGATCTGGTAGCACCGCCTTACCAATTCCCGCCGCTACAGGGTAAATGCTTGTTATTGTCTTCTTCCGGTTTGGAGGGTAAGGTAGCCGGTAAACTTATGCAAGCGGCATTAACACCTCGCCACTCGGATAGAAACGCACCATTAACACCTTTGATGATTATAGGCGATGATTGTTTCTCCCCATGAGGAGATTCATCTACTTTTTTGCTATCTTATGATTTATTCTATTATATGACCGCCCCGTTGATGGAGTGGTTAGCGACCCTGACTACGCAATTGACGAGGTTCGGGTTCGATCACCGAGCGGGACAATCATTTGTGTGATGAGCATAAATGTTCGTATTTCCGGGTTTGAGTTTTTATTAAATCTATTCCAGTATTTATATATGTATTTTTATGTATTAGTATCGTTGAATAACACCCATAACACAAGCAAATAATTTTCTTACTTTGGAGTTAGATCAGTCAGAGTAATTTGTCCCGTGAATATATTTATTTATATTTATTGTGTAGATTAGTTGTAAAATTTACTATAAATTTGATTTATAATTGTATTATGAATTGGGAAAATATGTGATTATAATGAATAAAAAAATAAATATGTAAGCATATAAAAGTATTATTATTCTGCACTCATTCAATACGTAAAATTTAATGTTATATATATATATATATATATATATATATATATATATATATATATATATATTTATATTTATATATATGTATATATAATATGCATGTGGCACGTCTATATATATATATATATATATAGACGTGCCACATGCATAAGTTTAACCTAACCTAACCTCTGACCGGAAACCCAAACCGGAACACGACAATGACAAGCACTGACGCTATTGCGGTAGGAAAATATAAGGCGGTGGTACTAGACAATGCAGAACTCTACTGCGTAGTAGCCACGTTACTAGTGACTCGCATAGCCGATCGGTCGCATTTTACGACATGCCCCGCAGAACTGCAGTTGGCCTATTCTTCAAAGAAACCCGGGACCAACACGGGGGAAAACTATGTCAGGCTTGCAGTGCGTCATAGAGGACTGCAAAAACCTAATATTTTTAAGAAATATGCACTAGAAATACATGATATTAATATAAATGTACATTACACGCACTAAATTCATGTGACGTAACTATTATTCACACATGTCTTACATTTTCTTAATGAGCTAAAATCAGTTGTCAAACTTAAAAGAGATTTTTTTTATGGTCGAATTTCGGCCACAGACGATCGCTAGTAATAATAATATAATATCGCTGGAAATTATATAAATCGATCTAACCCCAAAATAAGCAAATTATTTTGCGTGTGTTATGGATGTTAGTCAACGATACTAATACTCAGAAATTCATATAAAAATACTGACCCAGACATACAAACATCTATGTTCATCACACACATGTTTGTCCCTGTCGGGAATCGAACCTAATCTCATTCGATTGTTCGTGACTTTACTAACAACTCGACCAACGGGACGGTCAAAATAAAAGAAAAAAGCAGATAACACAAGCAGCTGACTCTCCTGGTGGAAAGTGACAATCATCGCCAATAGACACCAAAGATGCTAAAGGTGCGTTACAATTTGTGTGGCGGAGTAGTAATGCCACATGGAAAAGTTCACAGCCGTGAACTGTGACTCCACATGTAGTGGAGCTACCCTCAACAAATATTTTCAAAATTTTATGTTTCAATTTTGTGTCCGTGGCTAATATGTATAATCTTGTCAAATTACAACATTCTAGTGCTAATGACCTCGAAGCTAGACTGTAGGTGGACGGACGGACGGACAGATTGACGACCGAAAAATAAGGGTCCCTAGTTTACTTTAGAAACCTGAAAAAGATACAAAGCTACGCTAAGGGTTGCTGGCTACGGCGTAGACGGTTAAAACTGACGAATCCATTTTACAATAAATCTTTGTAATTTATTTCGTGTTTCCTTAAATTTTCATTATTCAAAATGTCAAGTTTTTATAAGCAATAAAATAACAGCATATAAAAAATACACGGCAATGACAGAATAGAAATAATTACTTCGTATCCCGGGCAAGGCAGCCGTATCGTTCCGTTGTAACATGTGAAAAATACGCTTGTCCCTTTCACTTATGTTACATCAGTTATGTTCTAAAATGAGATAGCTAATGTTGCCTAAATAAAACATAACGGCTGAGAATACGAGCCATATTGCCTCGCTGGAAAAGTTTTAAAAAGTTTTCTTTGCGGACCCATTACAAGTACGCTGCTTGTATGTGTGCGTTGATATACACGGTCGATACTCCTGTTATTTTTGGAGATAAAACTTTGTACCCAAACAAAGCCTAGATTCTGATGTTCGTAGAAAAATATTGTTTAAATAAACTGATATAAGGTATCAATCCAAATACTGTCTTAAGCTAAATAAATTCTATAAAATCAAGGCTTTATAAATTACTCAAGTGTTAGTGTGTCCAAAAAACAAAGTCATTACTAGGTAGGATAAATGAAAGTCAAAAATTAAAGTCAAACATTTTTATTTAAATAGACGTTTACAGGCACTTTTCACAAGTCGACATTTTTTATAATTACTACAGGATCGGAACGTGGCTATACACTGAGAAGATACGGCAGAAGAAACTCAGTGTGCTAGTCTTGTAAGAAAAACACAATCTACCCATGGTTGTTTCTTTCTTACACCTATCCTACCCAGTGAGTGTAGAATAGTGACTGAACCTAATTTCTCATTAATTAATAACCTTAAAAACGAAAAATTCTTTCTTTTTGTAATGTGTTTTGTTTTAAATAAAGAGTAGTCTGTTGAAATAGTGAAATATATATGTTACCGACAATACCGCTTTCAGGCTAAACTGCTTTGTTATCGTTTGTTTCATCATATGGATAATAAACTAGCTTATCCCAGAACAACCTAGTTTGGCCTTAATACTTTAAGATTAACCAATTTGACCTTGGTCTTGATTTCGATTTATTATTTAAATAAATTAAAGCTTAAAAATAAAAAATTATGTGAACAATATTTTATAGCTTACCGTGTTACGACATAGAGTGTCGTAGTTAGACTTTTAAATCGAGCTTTAACTGGCAGAGTTGTTGCTTTCTGTGCACTAGCTTATGTTCTGTTGTTTAGAAACAGTCTAAGTTAAATTAAATAAATAACCATATAACAAATTGTGAAAACTCATTACCTTAGTTTATAATTCAAAATGTAACTACACATAAATAATTAGCAAACACCTTTATAATACACTATAAAGTTTTAGATTTTTTAAACAGAATGAGAAGAAAGTGATACAAAGTGGCTTGTTTATTTTGAAAGTACGTTTATAGTAGAATTTAGCAGCTAAAGCTAAACAATCTTTTAGCAAAATACAAACATATGATATTACTCAGACTGGCACAAAAAAGTCCATTTTATAAAAACATTTGTAAAACGATTGCGTTATGATCTTCTTGCATTATATCTGTTTCTTTGTTGGTTGTCACAATAATTTTACTCCAACATGCGTTATTAGACATTAAAAATTGTTAAAGCATATTTTGTGTTGAATATAATTAGGATTACATAGAAATTAAAATTAATTTTACTTCACAACAAAAGTATTACCAACAGATGTAAAACAATGTATTATTCGATTATCTGTAATTATCATAAATTTATAAATTTATGAATACTAACGCAATAAAATTATTTTACCACCAGATGCTATAAATGAAATATATTTTTCGATATAGGTGAAAGAAAGTAAAAGAAAGTATCTTCACGCCCATATCCCCGAAGAGGTAGGCAGAGGTACAACAAGTGCACCCACGATTAGCCGAAGATACTTGGTCCCACAAATGTGATAGGTGGCAAGCCTATCGCCAACCGGGCACTTTCCAATCCCGGGCAACTTTGTGTTTCTCAGAAAACTGAAAAAACACTTTTTTTGTGCCCGACCCGAGAATCGAACCGGGGACCTCATGTGGTCAACGCCAACGCTGGACCGCTAGACCGATTAAATTGTGTGTGCAACTGAATTATTCTTTTACTTAGGAAAGATTTGATACCAAAAAAAATACAAACTGTTCTTCCAAGGGAAGTTAACATGAGATCAATTTTGTGACTAAAGCATATCGTCCTCACAAAGAAGTTCATTAGCTACTTCATCTCCCATATTGATTAGATATAACATAAATATAGTTATTATAAAAATTATCTGTGTAAAACGCATTAATCCTATAAAAATCAATCGAGGTCGTGTGACCTCGAATGTAGTTGTGTGCAGCGTCGACGCACACAGACACGGATACAACAAAAGTAGGTTTATTTCCATGAAAAAGTTTTGAAAATCGATGGCTTTAGCTCCTACGCTCCAAAACTTTTCCGTCATATAGCCATAAATACGCGTTGTGCTCGGGCTGAGCCGTGTTTTGCTACCACGTTGATATTTATCTATCGACATGGTTTTGCTGCGAAATGCTGTGTATTTTCAAATCAATTTTACGCATTTTATATAAATAACTTAAATAAACCTTAAATTGGCAACATCGTGACTTCTTATTAGGTGGTAGAATTCTGCAGCGTTTCGACTAAGTTTTGGTTACGCCGCCTTATCTATTCCTGTCGCAATACAATACAATGTTTGTTACTGTTGTATACCGATTTGGAAGGTAAGGTAGCCGGTAAACCTATGCATGTGTTATTTTATCACTATCTCGTGGATAGCAGCAACAGTTGTCTATTGTTGATGGTTATCTCTTTCATCAAGAGAACCATCAGCTAGTTTGCTCTCTTATAATATAAAAAATGTGTTTGTGTTGCCATTCTTCACCAAATAACAAATGTCAAAAACTGAACTGTTAAAAAAATGATTCGAGAGCTACAACTTATCATGTTCTCCTTTTTAAGTTCAGTAATAACCAGGATCTACTAAAACCTCTTATTCTACAAATATAAACATATTATTTATGTAATATTCTGACTAAAAATTAGTAACATATTTTGTAACAGTAACAGCGATCAACCAGCGTTAAGGATTATCTTTGAGCCTAGAGGTATTTGATGGCTCCAAGAGCCATTAGAGAGGCTGTGCTATGTATAGAATATAAAATTAAATTATCTCTAAGACGCAATTCATTTTGAAGCAGTTTTCCATGACGTATCGTTCGGTCTGCGGCGTGCGCCATCTTGAAAATATCTGTTTGATATATTATTGTTTATAAATAATGACTCCGCGACCCTCCCAATTTAATTGTGGCGTATCCTCGAGAATGGCTTATTAAGCGGCCGGTTAATATTTCCTTATTGGGCTGTAATTAATTTTGTTAGTCAGGTGCTACGCCCACGGCGGTTATTCGGGCGCTGTCTAAACGACCATTATCTCCCGCATTATTTTGTCGTGGCCAATTTGTTTGAAGCCTTTGACGGCTGAGATTCAGTTAATTAAGTCGATTCGATGTTTAAGGCCTTTCTGATCGGACTGAAGCTGAATCGGAAATATTTATTTTTCATTGCTGTATTTCGATATTAATCTTTGACCGGCTGATACAGTTATTTAAATCCCTTACGATACGATCCCTCCCGTCTGTCAGACCATCTGCGTTCTGCCAAACAATTCGTAAGAGGCAAATAGTGGTTAAGCACCTAAATTAAATTCATTTATTGACTACTTACATATTTTTGCTCAAGAATATTTGTACAAAATATTACAAAAAATGGCATCATCTCCATTTTACGCCATATACGAGTAAATACCTTACGATGAAGGCAACCTAATGACACTTGCGTGAACTACAAACAAAAAAAACTAGCGTGTTTGTATATTATGAAGAGTTAAAACTTGATGGAAGTAAAGCAAGTCTGCTTTTTCAAGCAAGATATGGTGCTATATCGGTTCTCTGTACCGTACAAGAATTTGGATATCATGATATGTTTGTAAATTACAAGCCAAACTATCAAGAAAGGCTGTACATACACACTAGGTAAATGGTACTCGGAGATAGCTGCAGAAAGATTTGTTACCTGTCATCAATTGTTTCAAACGCTAAGCCCTAGTAAATCTGGCGGTACCATGCCGCCAAACGCGCCTGCAGAGAGAAGCCATACGTTGCACACGCTGAAGCCCGCCGCAGACGTAGCTACATGTTTATATGAATCATAGTATGGCTATAATTTTGGCATATAATTTTCAAGTGACCGCACACACAGCTATAATATATATTTCTATGACGTCACCAAAATATATCGAGATAATATACCTCGGTATGATTTGGAACATTAATATACATTTCGACTGTAGGTAAAATATATATTATAGTAAAGCTCCCGTGTAGTCGCTTTCTATACTGCTATTAAAATCGCGATATAATAATATATATATCACAGCTATGTCTCTGGCGGGTTTGAATCGCACACACTGTTTTGCCGCCTTATTGTTGCGATGACATGTGCGATCTTTAACGACAATAGTTCATTTTGACTTATTATAGTTTAGTCAAAAAGTGTTTTTTGCTCAACCTTTTTTTCAGCAGTCTCGGAACTATATCTACTGTCATTTGATTCATTTATGAGTCTGCTGAAAGAAGTTAAATAAATAACCGCCAAATGCGTGACGGGCCACGCGCAGTTTAGTGCTCAAAGTGCTAAGTGTGACTCATTGTGACTAATATGTATATTATATGGACGGACATGGCGAAATCATAAAGATTTCTAGGTGACTTCGGAACTCTAGATTTCTATTAAAATCGTTTCTCGTTGTATGGGTATGTAATTGCAACTTGAAGTTGTTCAATGCGATGCGATGAAAATACAGAAATTTGCTTGCTTGCTAGATAAATAGATCTTATAAATTATTAAAAAGTGCACCACAGTAGCAGCAATATCAATAATAACTTGTATCCCTGACTAAATCCTTAGTCTTTTTTTGTATTGGAGTAAGATATCACTAGAAATCCTTGCAGACTGTTATTTAAATTAATCTCTTCGTCGATCTATCCTTGCATATTAAATAGGTACATAGGTTCTTATTTCCATGGCGTATTCCGGTTTGGAGGCTTTTTTATATCATAAGATAGCAAACAAGCTGATGGGTCTCTTAATGAAAAGAGTCAACCATCGCCTATAGATACCAAAGATGTTAATGGTGCGTTGCTATCTTGTGGCAAGGTCTAATGCCACATGCAAAAGTTTACCGGTTACCTTACTCTCCAAACCGGAACACGACAGCGATAAGCACTGACGCTATTGCGACATAAATATGCAAGGCGGTAGTACCAGCCCCGGGCTAGACAATGCAGAACTCTACCACCTAGTAGCCACGATGGTAGTGACTCGGATAGCCAATCGGACGCCTTTTATGGCCTGCCTAGCAGAACGGTAGTTGGTCTATTCTTCCAAAGGGCCCGGGGCCAACACGGGGATAAGGTAGCCGGTAAAATTATGCGCATCAATGCATAGCTACGTACCATTAACATCTTTGGTGGCTGTAGGGGATGGTTGTCTCTTTCCATCAAGGGAGCCATCTGCTTGTTTGATGTTTTATGATAGCTTTAAACGAAAGGTTCTACTTAGGTTAGGTTAGGTAGGTCACTATATAGCTCGTCTCAAATAATTTTAAATTTCTACAGAATTTTCCCACATATACTTGTGAATATTACGAACTTTACTTTTAATTATAACTAACATCATTAAATTAGATAACAAACTTGTTGTTGAACAACCATGTAGAAGTTGAAGGCAAGGTCGAATTAGTGCCATGACCTTCCAACTGCACCCTCTGCCCGCTAGTCCAAGTAGTTTACGAACTGCCATAACTCCGTAGGTACTCTGAAACTGGGTGACGGTCTAACCGGCCGTTGACTCCGAGAAAAAGTTCTCTTTAAATATCCTCAACTTTAGTTTAGCAACTCAAATTTAGTTTGGTAACAAACGGAGCAACAACAAGTCGCAACAAATCTGTTGGAAAGTGGCGCGCGAGTCGTTTTCAAGTTCAGACGTGTCTCGCTATGTTGATTTGTGACATCATTGTGTTATTTTTTTAACATGAACAACAAAAATTGTACATTTTGTAAAAATATATTTTTTGAAGTGGATATCAGTTCGGTTAATGGCCGATGGGGATTACCACTTATCTCGCCAACCGACAAAATGGTGAATCTTGGTGAATCGGAAAGTAGACATTTGTTCTACTCTGTCCAAAACTTTTTTAACATGTAAACCAATATTGAAATATATGCCCAGGATAAAGAAATTCAAGTGTTCTCATACCCAAACACTTGTTCCTGTCGCGTCGAATATGAACCCACAATCAGGCTGTTACGATGACCGCACGCTGACGGTCAGCGCTGATATGTCAGTACGTGGTGGTACGTGGTCGGGCAAAAGTATTATTAGTAATCAAACTGCTTTGGCTGTACTGAATGTAACTGGTTGGTTTTAATGCCATTAAATGTGACATTTTGAAGATGCAATAAATAAAAAAACTAGTTCCCGCCATTTTTCAATTGTTTTACAAGCAAGCAAAATGAACGTATGTGACGAAGAAATTCGGTACATTTTAAAGTTTTATTACAAAAAAGGTAAAAATGCGACGAACGCCGTGAATAAAATTTGTGCGATTTACGGACCTAATGCATTATCAATAAGAGTAGCACAAATGCGGTTCAAGCGTTTCAAGTCTGGAAATTTTAGTGTGAAAGATGAGGTTCGCACTGGACACCCTGTCACAGATAAAATCAGTGCCATCTTTGAGAAAGTGGAGCAAGAACGACATATTAGTTGCTATGAAATTGCTAAAGAATTGGATTTTCATCATAAATAAGTTTTACGTCATTTACGACAAGTCTGGGTCCAAGAAAAAAGTTCACATTTGGGTACCACATGATATCATTGAGAGAAACCTTATGCAACGTGTTTCCATTTGCGATTATTTGTAGAAACGTAACAATTCCGAACCATTTCTTAAACAGTTGATTACTGTGATGAAAAATGGGTGACTTGCGATAAGAATGTGCGAAAAATATCATGGTCGAAGCATGGACAAGCCTCACGGACCGTGGCAAAGCCCAGCCTGACTCGGAACAAAGTGATGCTATGTGCATGGTAGGCTTGGAAAGGAATCGTCCGCTATGAGCTTTTACCACCGGGTAAAACTATCGATTCTGACCTCTATTGTCAGCAACTGATGAGGTTAAAAAAATCAATTGAGAAAACCCGGCCGGAGTGGTGAATAGGAAGGACGTGGTGTTCCACCATGACAACGCCAAAGCGCACTCGTCTATAGCCACACGGCAAAAATTGAGAGAGCTTGGCTGGGATGTGTTGATGCATCTTCCGTGTAACCTTGACCTTGCTCTATCAGATTTTCACCTGTTTCCGTCATAGCAGAACTCTTCAGGAAGCATAAAGCTAACCTTAAAAGAACCCTGTGAATGTTACCTGTCAGATTATTTTTAACAAAGATCTCAAAATTTCTACGGGAATGGGATCATGACACTACCCACAAGATGGCAACAAGTCATCAAAATTGTACTTAAAAATATTTTTCTTTGTATGAATAATAAGAAAATACCTTTGCCCCGACCTAATATATAGTCTGATGGCCGTCAACGCTGAGCGGTCAGCGCGACTCAAAAACGCTACCTATGACTACATACATATTGACCCATCAGCGCCGACCGCCAGCCTGCGGTCAGCGGGACACCAAAATCAGCCTAAGAGTCACCAACAGGTCGATCAATAGGACGGAAAAAAATCTACTCATATGAGTAAATATTTTGTAAGCATCAAACACTCATAGATATATATTATATCGTGATTTTTAATTTCCCACTACGTATGTAGATAAGGAAGTTACTGATTTTACCCCGATTTTCGAAAATCGAGTTTTCACCAAATGTCCACGTTTTGAGGTCCTAGGAACCTTCCCGACTACTTTCACAATAACGTCAGTATATCTGTATGTATGTATATGTGTGTGTGTGTATGTGTGGGTGTGTGTGTGTGTATGGGTGGGTGTGTGTGTATGTAAACATCTCATAACTTTTGAACGGCTGGACCGATCGAAACACAGTTGATGGCATTCGATTAGATTCCACTCAACTTAGATTTCCTGAAAATTTGAACCTATTCGGTCCAAGAGATATTGAGAAATTTTGAAAACACACCAAAAAAAATTTGGCGAAATAGTATTTTTTTAATATAACTTCCAAATTTATGTACCGATTGATTATAAAAACTAATTCTCTATTCCTCAAAAAACTACGTCTAATACATAAATTACATCAAAATCGGTTTATTCGTTTGGGAGTAATCGTTGACGAAAAATTTTGAAAAAAAGGGTTTTCTCGACATAGCTTCAAAATTTTTCAACCAACAATTTTTTTGTATTTTACGATATTTTAGTACTAAATAAACTACGTCGCATTTGACGTTTAAAAAATCAAAATCGAATCTAATTCTCAAAAGTTATAGCTTTTCAAATCTTAAAATTACGTTGTTTTAGCAATATTACTTAATTTTAAATAACTTTCAAATTAATTCAACGATTGGCTTAAAATCTTATCAGATTTTCTCCTTTAAAAACTTCGTCAAATACCGTTAATTTAATCAAAATCGGTCAATTTGTTTGGGATTTATCAATGAAGAAAATTAAAAATAAAATGTTTTTTGATATTGCATCGAAATTTTTCAACCTATCGATTATTTAGCTAAAGCAATATTATAGATCCCAAAAATTGAATTGGATGTCATCTTTTTCAAACTATACAGCTTTTCAAAAATTAATATACTGCCATTTTTAACAAAATAAATTTTTGAACTGAAAAATCTATGCCTATATTTTTTACACTTTTGAGCTTAAAATACCTTAATTTAGTGGGAAGTTTCAGGGATGGCACGTAGGGTCAACCGTTTGCACATTTTTTTAACGCAATAAAATTGCAGTAACCGACTTCCCATTTCCTGTGTCTCCGGAATATTGCATCAGTTCTTCACCAAATTAAAATGAGACCACTCTGGAAGTTTACCCTCTCAAAAAAAAAGAATTTTTAAAATGATTCATAAATGACCGAGTTCTGTGGTAACAGTCATAGAAATAACATATGAATTAAAAACTTCCTCCTTTTAGAAAGTCGGTTGAAAAATAGAATTATGCTATATTGTGCTACTTTAGCATGCCGAATAAAAAGCAAAGGCTTAAAAATACCTTTTCTAATGTAATCTTATTTTATCGGTACTATTGATAAATAAATGTTTTAACTTTAAAGGAATTTTTGAACGATAAATTGTAATAAGAAACGTATTTTATTCAGAAAAGTGAACCAGTCCGCCTTTGCATTGCTACCTTATCAGGTTACATATTATTTTGGTCCTAGAATGTATTATTTAATACCTTAAAAATGTTTAACCTATGATTCAATAAAGTATTGAGTACTGAGTATTCTGTATTTCTGCAAGTTACACTGACAACTTAAGAAATTGCCTTAAAGGGGTCTTTAGTTTAGTCCGTCATATGTATAGAGTTCTCATCTTAAAAAATTGTCAGCCAGGACAAGAAACGTGAAAATTCCGGATTTCAAAGCTTTCTACAACCCGGATATTTGAATAGAGTATTTTTTATGTTTGTCAGTAGAATAAAATATAGTTTTACATACTGCTTGTAAATTAACTTTTATTTCTTTTCATTGATTTTTTTACCAAATTACTTCTTAACAAAAAACAAAACAGAATCCTCTTAAATTAAGGAACTATTATTATCACAAATCGCGCGCGTGATTTGAATTAAAATCCGAACTACAAACAAAATCCCGCCCGGACGCTCCCCGGACGCCTCCTAAGCTAGAACAAATCCAGGGAAACCCGCACGGATAGCAACTCTATATATGTAAGGCAAATAGTTTAAAATGACTAAACTGATGTGCATGATTGGTTTTACATCCATACTTCTGCAAATAAACATTATTCTTTCTAAACTTGGTCAAGATCCGATGCACAGTCAGTCCATGTATTACAGAAGTATAAGCTGATTGTTGCACATTTGGGATATTTAAATTATATGAACAAATATTCAATAACTAGCTGCTATCTTCGTTCGCGTGGCCCAAAATCATTGCTTCCTTTTGCTTAGTCGGGTAAAAAAGTAGCCTATAATACTCCTGTCTCCTAATTCACGTAACAAAACATCAATCGAGTCGAAGTCTTTATATGTTGTGTTTATATGTGTAAGATTCTTACACATATAAACACAACATTAAAGCAACGCTTCGTGCTACGACGCGGCATAATAATTATTATGTAAGAAAATGTGTAAGAGCCCTAAACGCTTCTTAATTGAGGTTTTGTTATGTGAGTTTATTCGTTACAAACATACAAAATTCAAATGTTTTCTCTTCATAATATTAGTACAGATTATTTAACCATCATTTACCATAGACCTCACTGTCATACAGTCGTATTTCCTTGTTTAAGAGTAGGTAGTCAATACTATTAAACCTAACTCGGCACTGCCACATCAAATGTTTTTAATAACGATTTCACCTGGTTTTAAGTCTTTTTACTTGGTTTTCTGTGCACGAATTAGTTTCGAAACTTCTAGCATTAAAAACTGTAATTCAATAATGTGTATAATAATCACGCTAACATAATGAAAAATATAATTTTGGAAAATAATTATTTTAAAAACGTGATAATAATTCTTTTCTCGTCTATCTTGTGGTGGAGGATATAATTAGAAAATCGTCTAAAGTCATATTTTGATCTAGGAACAATCGTTTTTATTAATTATTAATATGAAGATTTAAAAGAACTAATTCAACAGATACATAAGGTACATTCTGCGTTTAACTTTCGAATCAGAGAATTTGTTCTAAATAAGATTTTTCAGTTATTCCGATATTTTCCAGAATTACATATAATTTATATGAAAATATCATAAGACTAACTGAATTATTTATTTAGTATTTAAGTGTTTGTTTGCTTCGATATTTCGTTTTAATGCTCTTGCGATTCCGGCTTCAGTATAAATGCATTGAGTCCTGGGTCCGTATTTTAGATCAGATTACTCGTCTTGTTCATTTAGCAATAATCACGATAGTATACTATGTACGAGTATATCACGAAGTTAAAAAAACTATTGCAGTTATATAAGTTTTACAAGCTAACGGCGTTCTAAGTCAAGATATAACGGGCAACTACGGAGCCCTACAACAGAATACTGGAGACTAGTATTCTGTGGCACTACACAACGTATAGACCAACGCATGCTTGGTCAGAACTTATCAAAATAATGATTACAAAATACAATATAAATTTTTAAACTCACTTATCATCGTTTCGTAATGAATACTCGCCGTGTTGGTCCCGGCCTCCTTTGAAGAATAGGCCAACTGCCGTTCTACCAGGCAGGTCGTAAAAGGCGAGCGATTGGCTATCGAGTCACTACCATCGTTGCTACTAGGTGGTAGAGTTCTGCATTGTCTCGCCCGGGTCTGGTACCACCGCCTTACCTATTTCTGCCGCAATAGCTTTAGTGCTTGTCGCTGTCGTGTTCCGGTTTGGAGGGTAAGGTAGACAGTAAACTTATGCATGTGGCATTAGACCTCGCCACAAGATAGCAACGCACCATTAACATCTTTGGTGTCTATAGGCGATGGTTGACTCTTTCCATCAGGAGACCCATCTGCTTGTTTGCTATCTTATGATAAAAAAAAATATATTTTTTACTTATTAGCTTGATTGGTGTATATACTTTAATTCACTATCACTCATACTCTGAGATTAAAAAAATATTTTTAATCTCAGTAGAGTAATGAATAATGTTTTTATAATAAAACAGTTTGATGGTGTGCGTAATTCAGCGTTTATTTTGTCTCGTCCATATTCACACAATACTTTGTCGTAGTTAATGCGATACAATGAGCGCCTATCTACAAAATTGTTTAGGTTTATTCATAGCAAAAGTCAAAATTTAATTTTTAAACTATATTTTTAGTAGTCAATAAGTTTTTTCACTGTACATATCAAGGCAACTCGATTGTTTATAGCATATATCTATTATAGAAATCTTTAAAAAAAAATATTATAATTACGTGGAGTTAGATAGGCAGTCTGGTTTAAAACCATATATTTAGCACTTTATTCACCCTATTTCCCGCTATTGCTTTTATTTTTACATCATAGGTGTATATCTTTTCTCTGATTAAAACACATCCAACATATTATATTGTACTTTTTCCAATACCGTAATATCACAACTAAAGGTTACTTACAATCGGCAATTTTTTTTAAATATATAACAACAGTAAAGATCATCATTGTATTTGTAAGTTTTAATTAATAGCATAAAATGGGAATAACATTTAAAAATAAGCTACTAAAGTATTTTAAAAAACAGAAAACTTATGTATTTTGATTGACAAGTAAGAAACGTGTGTCTGATATAGTAATAACCGCAAGAACTCAATCTTACGTTTGCTACGAGCTACGAGTTACGATAGGCGGCGCTAAAGCTAGCCGCTACTTAGTACATCGGGGTGTGGGGCAGATCGTATCGATTGCCCTCAGACCTCCACCGTGACCTAAGTGATTAAATTCCATTCAAAAATGTATTAAAATTATACAGTTATAAATACATTATTTGTTTTAAATTAAAAGTATACAAAATATTTTGTCATTTTGAGATATTAAAAATGTAACACTTGAGATACTTAATGCATAGTAATAATAGCCATGAGTTTAGTGTCAACATACCTACCTCAAAAATTAAAAAGATTGAATATTTACACAAAAAAGTTGTATTAATTAAAGAAAATAATAAATGTTGAAAATATGAATATATTGATGAATGTTGACGCAGTGTTTTTAGAAATAAGCAACGCAGACCAGTGTCTAATATAAAGTCCTGAGAAGGACTGTCACGACAGCTATGCGGTGGTATCAACGCGCAGGCGTCCACCCTCTCCCCACCTCCCTCTACCCGCAACACGGAAAACTTTTCCCTGACATAGGTATAAATACTACCACTCACCCGTCGGCAACACTTTTTGCCCCCCTTAGAAGGGTGGGAAGGCAAAAGTTTTGCCAGCCCGGCTCCGTACTCCGTACACAGCGCTCTTCTACTTTTTCCTGTGTATTGAAATGGAGGTGCGGAGAAAAGAGTAGAATTTAGAAGCCATCGTACAAATTTTAATGAGAAGCGCGAAGGTGCAGTACCTACCTTGTAACAAGCCAAGTTTTATACACATTTTAAATATTTCAATCGATTTCTATTTAAGTTTTGATATAAAATGTCAACATTAAAACGATTTTAGTATTTGATATTTTTTTAAATAAATTCTTTAATATCTTTTCCTTCGATTCTTTGCATCGGAATGAGTAAGATAAGGTGCAATGTAGTAGGCAGCCGTCCTTCGCTAACTACTTAACAAATGTAAAAACATATCGGGCGATATTCGCCTCAAGCTGACAATGATTTTTAGAAAACCTGAAAAATGTACAGTAACAATTTGCACCTAAATATAAATAGACCAAAGAGGCGTCTAAAACTAATTACATATTTAAGGTTTATAATGAAGTCCTTAGGATAACCTCAAATTAAATTTTACTAAGGTTGTCCGGTCGCATCTGCATTATATATGACCAGTGGTCAGCCGCGAGGCAGGTCAACACCTAGTTTGCGATAATCACAATTAGGTGAACCGCTACTCCATCACGAATCCGCCACTCGATAACAAGGAGCTCTACTGAATGATTAATAACGCGAATCGTAGCTTGTTTGCATTTGGTCCGTCCGCTAGGGACGCTAACAAACTTATGAATAATATGCTAGAATTACTAACTCCAAGATGTGTATTACATTTGTAAAAATAAGATAGACTTTTGATTTATCTTGTGGATATTACTTTTTACTACTGTCCTTTTTTATCTTAGTCGATGCTGGTCTGCGTTTTTTTTTCACCCAGACAGAGGCCATTTTTAGGGTTCCGAAGTAAACTAGGAACACTTATAGTTTCGCTATGTCCGTCCGTCTGTCCGTCCGTTCGCACGATTGCTCAGAGATCCTTATCACTAGAAAGCTGTTACTTAGCACGAATATACATATTAGAAACGTCAATACAGTGGTAATGTAAAATCATGAAAAATATTTTTTTTCAGGGTAGCTGAAAGTACTACGTACTGACAAAGTGGGGATGTTGATTTTTTTTTCACACGTACCCCATTGCGTGTGGTAACTTTTAATAGGTTTAAAAAAATATTGTATGTTTGTGACAACAAGATATCGATTAAGGGACTCGTTTGTAAAATATTAAGCTTTTGGGTGCTAATTTTTGTTAGAGTCACGTTTCCCCCCCCCCCCCCCCCCCTCTGCAGAGACTCTTAGAGACTTTGCAAATTTTCGAGTAATAATTGACCAACTTATAAAATATACTTTTTAGAGAAGTTTTTATCTTAAATATCTTGGCGGTGAACCACAGGTTCAGAGATATATATTTGTCACTGACGTTGAATAGCTTAAAATATCTCCATTGTATGAAACTATAAAAGCCCTATTCTTAGTCCACATTTTGGACATGGGCAACTTCGAAACCCTATATTGCGCGTGGCCCAAAACGCATTTTACCAATTTATTATTATTCTTAATGTATTTGTATTTTTTTTATAGTATAAGGTAGCAAACAAGCAGATGGGTCTCCTGATGGAGTCAACCATTGCCTATAGACACCAAAGGCGTTAATGTTGCGTTGCTATCCTATGGCGAGGTCTTATGCCACATGCATAAGTTTACCGGCTACCTTACCCTCCAAACCGGAACACGACAGTGACAAGCACTGACGCTATTGCAGCAGGAATAGGTAAGGCGGTAGTACCAGACCCGGGCGAGACAATGCAGAACTTTACCACCTAGTAACCACGATGTTAGTGACTCGTATAGCCAATCGGTCGCCTGTTACGACCCACCTGGCAGAACGGCAGTTGGCCTATTCTTCAAAGGAGCCCGGGTCCAACAGGGGAAAATTATTTAGAATTATAACATAATTAATAATTATATTTTTAATATTAAAAGCCCCCTTAATAACCTTGGTTCGGTGGCTAAAGGCTTAACTTTACGTTAAAAGTCGCCTTTTTTATGGAAGAGGGAGCCAACGAGCAGGAGGTGCACTCGATGTTAAGTGATCACCGCCGCCCATGGACATCCGCAATACCAGAAGTCTTGCAGTTGCGTTGCCGCCGATTTGGTTGCAGGACTTACATGACCAAAACAAATTTGGATAAACGGTATACCGGTGACAGTTGTTCCTTATTTCCATATCTATGTTTTCATTTTAGGGATTCTTTTACATCTGCTTTTTATATGATTTTTTTTTGCATTTATTAGCAAAGGTATAAAAAAATATGTCTTTCTTTCTATGTGAATGCAATACAATTTTGTTGTTTCATAATTGAAAGACTAAGTCGAAACTTCCTTGTAGGATTTATTCTCTTCAAGTTGATTTTGTCTTACTAGTTTAGCATAGTGTAGTTATTTGTCAAGAGCTGTCAGCGGAGGCATATTTGAGGTCTGTTTGGAGTACATTCATCACTTGGCGGGTAGTTAGTGCACCGCCTGACCCTACGTTATCTTGCTGGCGCAGTGACGTGACCTCGGTCCGTTTAGTGACTGATGACTCAACTTAATTAAATTTAATGAAACTTTCAACATTTGAGAAGCATATTTACATTTTAAAAGGGGCGATGGGATTTGGCCTTAAGGGTTTACAAGAACTAACATAGAAGTACCAACGCAGCTTTGCTTTTAAAGGATAAAATTGAATAATCAGTAACATCAAAGTCTAATAAATAATAAATAAATCTATATATATATAAAAATCAATCCCTATTTTCCTTGGTCACGACATCACGCCTGAATGGCTGGACCAATTTCGGTATTTTTTTTGTTGTGTTTGTAATTGTAAGCCTTCTGTTCTTATAAAAGAAAATATTAAGAAAATTGCCTAGAAAATTAGAAAATTTAAGAATACTTAACCACCATATAAAGTTTAATGCCATTTTTGCTACGTGGAAGGACAATCCCGTAGACTTATATAAATTACGTGTCACGTTGTTTGTCCGCTATGGATTCCTAATATGTAAGGCAAAACAACGTTTGCCGGGTCAGCTAGTAATAAATAAATATTCACGGGACAAATTACACTTATTGATCTAACCCTAAAGTAAGCAAATTACTTGCTTGTAATACATAGAAATACATACTACTAATACATAGAAATACATATATAAATGCTAGAATAAATTTAATAAACACCCAAACCCGGAAATACAAACATTTATGCTCATCACACAAATGCTTGTCCCCGTCGGGGATCGAACCTGAGCCCCGTCGATTGCGTAGTCAGGGCCGCTAACCATTCGACCAACGGGATGGTCAAAAGGACGGTTTCATTAGAAGAGACATCCGGTTATTTGCTATCTTATGATATAATAAAATCTTGTGTGATAGCTAAACTGAGAACTGAATGCCAGCTGCTATTCGCGAATATTTCGAACATAAGTAATGCTAACATCGAAATTATTAAATCTTTAACATTTATCCTTTATAGATTCGCTTCCTACGTACAAATCTCAGATGTTTATAATTTTTAAATTTTGCAATTGCAGTATCGTGATGAAATCGGGAATGCTTATGTTAACTAAGCGTTCCAGTCTAAAGTTACGGGCGTTAATGTAGTTGCGTTGTCCGTCCAACTCGTAACCGCTACCAACTCCGACGTTGGCATTCAAAATTTAAGGAATAAAGACAAGTAGGAAATCAACGTGCCCGACAAATGTAGTAAATTTAGTTTTACGAGAAAATACAATACCTGTAAATGGTTCAGCATTAGAATAAACTTTTAAACGGCTAGCTGTGAAATTTTTGTATTTTTTTCTATTATCAACTTGATTTTGACTACCCCACAAGACTGATTGACAAGCATTTGTGCGATCAGCATAAATGTTAGCATAAATGCTTGTATTTCTGGGTTTAGATGTATATGTCCCAGTACTTATACACGTAATTCTATGTCAGCTCTGTGTTCTAGTCGTCTGGTATCGGTGTTGACCACTTAAACTCCCTAGTTCGATTCTCGGGTCGGGCAAATATAAAAATGAGATTTTTCAGTTCGGCAGTCTGATAAAAACATTGCCTGGGATTGGATAAGTCTGCCGTTGTCGACAGGTCTATCATATTGTGGGACTAAGTATCTTCATCTTCGGCTTATCGTGGGTGCACTGATTACACCTCTGCCTACCTTTATGAGCATACGGGCGTTAAGATACTTTATGTATTTGTATCGTTGACTAACACCCATATCACAAGAAAATTATTTGATTACTTTGGGGCTAGATCGATTCGTTTAATTTATCCACCGATATTATTATAGTTATTATCCTTATATAAAGAAATTTAGCTTAAATTAAAAAAAAAATTAGTTTAAATTTTGTGATAATATACGTATAATATTAAAAAAAAATAGCAGATGGGGTGACTTGTTCTTGAGACATATATCGAAAAGTTTAATTTTGGTACTTTATTGGTAATTTGGTATTTTAGAAAAGGTTAATTTTTGGAATGATGTATGATAGCACGTCTTAGCATCTAAATTATTTGTATTTTAACCAAAAGGTTGACCTTTAAAAAACCTATTGTGGCCTTTGATACATAAATACCACAATGTCGTCGTATGATAGGAAAACTCATAAAAGGAATTTTGAAACAGAGACACTTCAATTAATTTTTACCGCCCATATTTTAGATACGATATAACATAAAGTATAAATAAAATTCATAAAAAGTTTTACATGTCCCTATCAATTTAAAAGTTCATTATTGGCTTACATTTAAAAATTAAATTCTGTATAAAACTTTGCTTTCAGGCAGTTGAAATCAAGCCATTCGATTTGATAGAGTTAACCAAATGGTCTTCATGATATGACTGCATTGACGATTTTAGTTATAAAAATAAGGCTTCTTTTTGATGCAGGAAACGGCAATTATCAATACAAAAATATTGAAAAAAGTTAAATAAGTTACTACGGGTAGTTGCTGAATAAAATAATTGACACAGTTTTGTGCTAACTTGACACACCCAGACGGGACTTGCTAGAGCTAAAGTATTGAATTGGTCTAGTAACACTTATGTCACACAGCATGTTCAAAAATGCTATCATCTATTTAAAAGGCAGCTTCCATTTGAAGTAGAAAAAATTTTTGAAGATCGCAACATTTTAACATACAATAAAGATTCACCTATGGATATTTTATTTATTTATTTATTTAAAATAGGTACAGTAACAGAAAATAGAGTAGATTATACAAAAATAATCATCATCATCACGCTCATAGATCATTCTGTTAGACCATGGTCGTAGAAACATTTTTTAAAATTAAGAACTAGCTGAATATTTGTGAACAGCTGCGTTTTTTTAAATTAAGAACTAGCTGAATTTTTGTGTACAGCTTCGTTTTGACGAGATGTCCATCTTTTCTATCTTCCAAAAATCCACTCTAAAGATTCAGAACTATGAGCTATTTATATTTTTGTTAATTAATTTAAAAACAACCTAATTTTCTCACAACAGCTGTTAATTATTATTAAAATTTAAGGGTTACTTTGTCCTAGACGTAAAGTGGAAACATTTGTTAGTCCAACACTCTAAAGTTTTCTTTTTTATCTATTTTATTACTTTTTTCGACAACGTTAGCAAGTTAGATAGCAATCTATTTGAGAAAATTATTATTCCATTTTCAAAGACATTTTTTTAATATTATGAAATTAATAAAAAAAAACTGAATGTTATTGTTTTGTCAGTTTACGTAATTGTCTTACACATTTATTTTTACCATAGTATGAGCCAAAACAAACAAACCTTTCTTCTTAGGTAAAAAACACCATCACCTAGAGATAATAACAGATATGCAGTAGAATATATATATATATATATATATATATATATATATATATATATATATATATATATATATATATATATATATATATATATATATATATATATATATATATTAGGGTGGAGTGAAAAAAAAAATTTTTTTTTCTTCTTAGCCTGGGGGTCAAATTTGTAGCTTATAAAAAACAAAAATTTTTGAAAAAAAAAATAAAAATTTTTTACTCAACATCTTGAGGCAGCCCACTCATTTTTAAAATTAATTACGAGTAAAAATAATTGGTTGCAAAAAAAAATTTTTAAAAGCGTTCTAAAAACTTCAAAATATCCTCTTTTATGCCAATTAAAAATCACAAGTTAAAAAAAATTTTTGTGACTATTGTTTTAATATTTAAAAAAAATCCAAAAAAGTAACATTCCTCGTTAGGGCACTAGAATAAAATTTGAGTTGGAAATGATCATAATTGCCAATTCTTGGATGTTTTAAGACATTAAAAGACAAAAAATTTTTTTTTTTTGCAACCAAATATTTTTACTCGTAATTAATTTTAAAAATGAGTGGGCTGCCTCAAGATGTTGAGTAAAAAATTTTATTTTTTTTTCAAAAATTTTTGTTTTTTATAAGCTACAAATTTAACCCCCAGGCTAAGAAGAAAAAAAAAATTTTTTTTTTCACTCCACCCTAATATATATATATATATATATATATATATATATATATATATATATAAAATATATATATATATATATATATATATATATATATATATATATATATATATATATATATATATATATATATATATATATATATATATATATATATATATATATATATATAAATATAAAAGTAATAAAGAAAATTTGTGAACTGTTGATCCTGCAGGCCGTCCTTGAAACTTCCTGCCAAATTTAGGTTTTGAAGCTCAAAGGAGTAAAAACTATAAGCAGAGACTTTTTCAGTTCATACACAAATTTTGTTAAAAATGGCAGTAGGTGTATTGATTTTTGAAAAGTTGTATATTTAATAATTGATTTTGATATTTCGAATGGCATTAAATTAAATTTTTGAGATCTAAAATATTGCAATAAAAATGTTAAAAAACATTTTTGTCTAAAATTTTCGTCATTGATAAATCCCAAAGAAATGTACCAATTTTGAATTTGAAAAGCTGATAAGATTTTTAACTATTTCAAATTGAAGTAAGTATTTCAAAATAATTATTTCAAAAATATTAAGTAAGTTTGCTAAAAGCAACCGTACAACCGTATGTTCTCTAATTTACGGTATTTGACGCAGTCTTTAGAGAGAAAAGCTTATTAGATTTTTAATTTTTAATTTTGATTTTTGAAACTGCATTTTACGCAATTTTTTAAGTATCAACATATTGTGGAAGGTCAAAACATGATTGATTAAAAATCTCGAAGTTATGACAAAAACACTTTTTTCAAAGTTTTTCGTCAACGCTAACTCCCGAACGGATAAATCGATTTTGATGCAACTTATTCATTAGACGTAGTTTTTTGAGGAATAGAGCTGATCAGATTTGAAAAGATAAGGTATTGGATTGGAATATAATATTTGATATTAAAAATAATATTTGGTATTGGAAAGATGGATTCTGAAAGATATGGTAAAAACCAATTTTTTTGGGGTTTTTTTCACAATTTATCAAACTGTCCTGGGCTGACCTGGTTCAAATTTTCAGGAAATCTAATTAAGCGGTTGATGGCATTTGATTGGATTCCAATCAAATGCCATGCCGTTTCGACCAGTCAAGTTTTTCAAAAGTTCAAAAGTTATGAGATGTTTACCTATACACATACACACACTCACATACACACATATATATACATATAGATATACTGAAGCCATCGTGAAAATAGTCGGAAAAGGATCGTAGGACCTCAAAACGTGCAGATCTGGTTAAAACTCGATTTCCTAAAATCGGGGCAAAATTAGTGACTTTCTTCTCTACATACGTAGGGAGAAGTTAAAAATACTGTTTCACTAAAATTTTTTTTGAGGTTTTTTCAAAATTTATCAAAATCTTCAGGGCCAACTTGGTTTAAAGTTTCAGGAAGTCTAAATTTAGCGGAATCTAATCGAATGCCATCAGCCGCGATTCGATCTTTAAGCCGTTCAAAAGTTATGAGACGTTTATATTCACACACTCACACATACATATATACAGACATACTGAAGTCATCGTGAAAATAGTCACAAAAAGTTCCTAGGACATCAAAACGTTGAGATTTGGTGAAAACTCGATTTTCGAGAATCGGGGCAAAATCAATAACTTTCTTATCCACATATGTAGCGGGAAATTCAAAATCATTGCATACACTATTACTCATTTGACATACATCATAATGTACACAATGTACACACTTATACCATTTTTTTTATCAATAAAGACTGTCGTCAAACTTAGAAGAGATTTTCTTTTTTAGTATATTGTGAAACGGAGTCTCAGAATATTGAATTTCGACCAGAAAATAATCTTTGGTTAAAACTAATTTAATAAAATCAAAAGCAAAGCAAATCAACCGTTGTTAGATCATATTAACCTCATTTATCAAGTCATCATCAAGTTTATTTGATTTTGAAATGGGCTCCCATCATCGCAAACCACAACAAATATTACTTGTTATTTTTTTATATCATAGGATAGCAAAGAAGCAGAAGGCTCTCCCGATGGAAAGCGAAATCATCGTCTTTATAACACCAAAGATGTTAATGGGGGCTATCGGTGTGGCGAGATGTCAATGCCACATGCATAAGTCTATCAGCTACCTTACCCTCCAAACCGGAACACGCCAATGACAAGCATGGACGATTTTGCGGCAGGAATAGATAAGGCGGTGGTACCAAATACACGGGCGAGACTTTGCGAAACTCTACTGTTACTTTTGATAAAAAAAGACAGACAGTTTTACGTAGCCAACAAGATGCAGAACAAACCATCATTTTGTATGTGAATGTCGGAACGGCATAGAATGTTAGTAAAATTTTGCTCAATTTGAAAATCCAACTTCAATCCAATACTAATGCAATGATTCAGTCAAGTATAACGTTTAAAAAATATATGTTTAAAAATCGAACATAATTAATTCATTTAACAAGAATGGTACGAAAATAGTATTTATTGACACACGACGTTAAAATAAATTAAAATTGAAACTATGAAACATTTTAATTGAATGTTGGATAGTAAAACTATTGAATATAAGTTAATAATAGATTGAATGTGTGGACTATAATTCAACTACCGTCAGTGGAGGGCCAAACTTCATTGAACTTCCTCATTTATTCACCACTGAAGCTAATAATATCAGACTGATATCGAATGCGCTTAAATTATGTAAAAGCACTTTATCGACATATTAGCTAGTGTTTTTTCTAAGAATGATTGTAAAGCACATAGTCGATATTTTAATAGTTTTTTAATAATTATTACAAATAACGTTATTATCTTATCTTATCTTATAATTAAAGTATCTTTTGTATAATATCGACAACCCCGTAAATCGAATGGTTTGCGAACCTAATTGCGAATCGAGGGGCTTGGGTTCGAATTCTTTTTTTATATCATAAGATAGCAAACAAGCAGTAGGGTCTACTGATGGAAAGAGTCAATCATCGCCTATAGATACCAAAGATGTTAGTGGTGCGTTGCTATCTTGTGGCGAGGTCTAGTGCCATATGCATGTCGTGCTCCAAACCGGATCACGACAGTGACAAGCATTGACGCTATTGCGGCAGGAATAGGTAAAGCTGTGGTACCAGACCCGGGCGAGACAATGCAGAACTCTACCACCTAGTAGCCACGATGCTTGTTTCAAGTGTACAACTAATGACCTACGAAATAAAGAATATTGAATTGGAATTTCATGGTAGTGCTCGTATAGCCAATCAGTCGCCTCTTCTGACAGAATGACAGTTGGCCTATTTTTCAAAGGAGCCTAGGACCAACACGGGAAAAAAGACGGGGAGACTGAGACAAACATTTGTGTGATAAACAATGATGTTTGTATTTCTGGGTTTGGGTGTTAATTACGTATGTTACAGTATTTATATATGTATTTCTATGTATTTGTATTGTTATCTGACACTCATAGCACAAGTAAATAATTTGCTTGCTTTGGGGTTAGATCTTTTGTTGTAATTTGTCCAACAATATTTGTTATTTATTAATTTTATTTTAATTTTTGGAAAATTCATGCATACTGTGTACGTACAAAATGATGGTCGTAGCTTTGCGTAAATAAATTAAAACTATGTTGTGTTTCAAATTTTTGATGAATTATTATTTATGAATAAAAACTATATTTTGAAATATTTTATGAGTTTTCCAAGTATCAGTCAGAGTAGCTACAATCTCGACCAACCTAAAACAAACGAAAATAATATCACAGCGCTTAGATGGGGCCGTAACTCAGTTGGTACTACGGGCTGCTCAGATTTATTGGTGCAATTGACAAAGTGGCAAATGGGCCATTAGAAATTAGGAGTTTATGAGAGACGTCGTTCTACGGAAAAATGTAGCGCAATATTTTCTGGCGAACGCAAAATTGTTAGCAATAAATAATACAAGGCTTACTATGGGACGGTTTTACAGAGTTCATTTAAAAATATATAAAAAGTGCTAGTTAGAATTTGATTTATAAAATTGGCCTCGAGTGCATTGTATTGTTTTGACTTTATACTGTCTATGCGTTACGTAATGAATATAACTAGTGATCGACCTCTGTTCGAAATTCGACCATAGATTAAACAATAACATTTTTCTTAATTTGACAAAAAAATTTAGCCATAAAGGTTAATAGTTGTGTATATTATTATGTAGTTCTCATAAATTTAGTGTGCGTAATGTATATTTTTTATGAATTTAATGTAATTCTAATGCCGTTTAAAACATTGGATTTCCTCGCAAAATAAACTTTAACAGTGCTAAATTTCATACTTCACATGCGTAATTCTCGTAAAAAAGAGGTATAAAGTTCTTGCTTAACGTATTTAGTATATGACTATACAAAATATTTTTTTTTTTTGTGTCCTAACAATCTGCTTTCCACTAGACAGCAAATAAAGTACGAGTAGTGTCTAGCAGTATCCAAAATTGTGATTGGATTTAGTAGAGCTTCGACTCGTCACGGCTACTCGGTACTGGGCTCCATTTATATCCGTTTTTACTGTTTCTATTAAAAGTAATTTAAAGCGTAAACTAACTGATAATTCCAGCCAAGAGAGTAACAAATCATATTTATAGGCATAGTTAATCTTAGAAAAAGTTATCTCAGATAGAAGAAAAAAAAGGCGAGGAACTGTCATATTATGTAGAGACACCTCTAATTGATACATATCCAAGTTAACTCCATAACGTCTCGATATGCACCGACAGGCATCAGCTTCGTTTATACTGAAAATGTGAGCATAAGCATAGTATTTAATTACATGGCACAGCTCGTTTTGAGACTTCAATAAAATGTTCAAGACATTCTATCTTTATATTTTTTGGTCTGAGGTAAAGATAAACTAAAACAAAAGATATAACTACATACCCACACATACATATCTTCACGTCATATCCCTTACGGGATAGGCAAAGAGAATCGAGTGCCATAGATCACGATCCTTGCAGGTTTGTCTCGCTTCCTCCACATTCATCACTCTCTTCATACACACTCTTGACACCACCTTCGGACAGTACCCGATCAATCTGATTATGGTATGATCTTCCCCGGTACCTACACCCTTCCACATTCGTATTATATATCTATTTTGTTAACCTTCCATCTACCATTCTTTCTACATGACCGAACCGAACCGAAAAAAAATATTACTGTTCTATTGAAATTGGATTTCTGTCTCAGAGTGCGTATTTATAATAAAAATAAAAATATTGCAATAAAATAGGAAATAAAAGTGACTTTAATAATGCTAGTGAAACAAAAGTTTCAAAACAAAATCGCTATCTAATCAACTAACGGGTGGTATAAAATAAAAGTATACAAAAAGGCTAATATTTTTTTATAATCGCACTTAATCGAACAAAATATAAGGAAAACTAACCCTATGAATGTTTTCAGTCGATAGCTTACGACATGTTTATTGTCATGGAGTAATAAAAATGCGTCTAATGACTCGAGAACTCCGTGGATCGCGAAATTGTCTCACTATTTCATATATAGGTTAATAAAATTTTATGTACAGTTAAACTCCACTAAATGCTTTCTTATAAAATACTGTTTTTTTGAGAGTTAATTATTAAATACGGATTTCATCAGTTGAAATTATTATTATATACAGGTTTACTTTTAAAGCTCCGGCCAAATTTTAAAATTAGGAACTAAATATTGAATTGAAAGTGCGTTTTAATTATTATTGTAAAATTTGTACACGATAGTCTAATAATGTATGTTTAAAAATATCCCACTAAATTCATGAACTGCATGCACCGAGTCTTGTGAATGAACTCTGTAATGCTAACAGTGTGTCATTTTACATTTACCTATACTTACGATAGAAACTATTATGTAACCTGTCGCTCCAAGTACATTTTTCCGGATTACTTTTAATTTATTTAGTTAAGGCACTAAAATATTTTAGTTTATTATATTTCGTAATTGAAATTATATCCATGCGTTTTGTTTTTTGTGTTGGATAAAAAATAATTTTTGTTTTTTTAATTATTATTTTACATACATACATCGAACATATTATTATCAATTTTGAACAGCCTCCGAAAATTTTGCCGGACCTTTAAAAGTAACCCTATATAAATATTATTTTAAACTGAGAGTTAAACATGACAAAAATCTTTGATGCCTATATATGATAATTAATTCTCTTCATTAGGAAAACTCGTTTGCAGTCCTATGCTATAAAAACTAATTCTTAAGTACCTAGAAAGCAATCTAGCACACAAGTAATAGCCTGATATAGCGACATCTCTAAGCAAATTACCTTAGTACCCAGAGACTTCCTTGACGGTTTAACTTTTGTGTACGCCAACATCGAATCCCGCGGGAGCAATACATCGATGTCCCGTCTTTTCTTCTTGCCGCGACATCACTTCGCTCACTCGTGCATATCCATAAAAAATAATTGCTTCCTTTGACTTGAATTGTCTTTACTTGTTATAGCAAAAGTATCTTAGTTATATTGTAAATATGATAGTTTGTTCGAAGGTTTATAAGTCAATCACGCAAAAAACGTCTGAACGTAATTAGATGAAATTTGATGCACAGATATTATCTATTGTTTATATATTTTATTCCTGCTATTTATTTATTATTTGCGTTATTTTTTGTTTTTCGTGTAATAAAAGTAAACTACTCATATGATAAAAACTAATAGACAAATTTTAGTATTGCGTTAATGTTTTTTAACTTCCCGCTACGTATGTAGATAAGGAAGTTACTAATGTTACCCCTAATTTCGAAAATCGAGTTTTCACCGGATGTCCACGTTTTGAGGTCCTAGGAACCTTTTCTGACTATTTTCACGATGACTTCAGTATGGCTGTATGTGTGTGTGTGTGTGTGTGTGCGTGCGTGTGTTTGTGTGTCTTTGTGTGTATGTAAACATCTCGCAACTTTTGAACGGCTGGACCGATCGAAACGCGGTTGATGGCATTCGATTGGATTTCGCTAAACTAAGACTTCCTGAAAATTTGAACCAAGTCGGCCCACGAGATTTTGAGAAATTTTGAAAAAATCTCAACTTATTTTTTGGCGAAACAGTAT
The DNA here is from genome assembly GCA_036924255.1 of Apodemia mormo. NCBI lineage: Eukaryota > Metazoa > Arthropoda > Insecta > Lepidoptera > Riodinidae > Apodemia > Apodemia mormo. The sequence continues at coordinate 13,301,471 of JAUPFN010000005.1, forward strand.
TTTTTAATACAACTTCCAGATTTATGTACCGAATGAGTACAAAAACTAATCAGCTCTATTCCTTAAACAAATACATCTAATACATAAATTGCAACAAAATTGGTTTATCCGTTTGGCAGTAATCGTTGACGAAAAATTATGAAAAAAGTGTTTTTTCGACATAACTTCGAAATTTTTTAACCAATCATTTTTTGGTGTTCTACGATATCTTAGTACTAAAAAAACTACGTCTAATGCCAATTCTAACAAACTTACTTAGTATTTTTGAAATAACTTACATGCTAATACACCGATTGCCTTCAAAATCTTATGAACATTTCTCCTTTTGAAACTGCGTGAAATACCGTAAATTAGATCAAAATCGGTCAATTTGTTTAGGATTTATCTATGACGAAAAATTATAAAAAATTTTGTTTGACACTGTTAGGACATTTTTCAACTTATCGATTATTTATTTAAAGTAATATTTTAAATCTCAAAATTGAATTGAATGGCATTTGAAGGGACAAACTCGATCATCGTTTCCAAAATATACAGCTTTTCAAAAATCAATATACTGCCATTTTTAACAAAATAAATGTTTGAACTGAAAAAATCCATACTTATAATTACTCTTTCGAGCTTTAGCGGCAAGTTTCACGGATGGCCTGCAGGTTTAACCGCTTACAGATTTTTTAATTGATAAATTTAATCTAATAATTATTTCTTGTTAGTTTAAAGAATATGTATTATTTTTCATGATATTTAATATGTAGTTATAATTATCATATGTGTTATTTGTGCAATTATGTAAATAAGAATGTTAAATCTGTAAAAATATGTTTGTACACCAAATTTAGTAGAATCTTTTGGTAATTAAACGTTAGTAGTTTTAATAACTTGTACGACCCATATTCTTGCAAATAAACTATATTTCGTTTCAAACAACTGAAAGATTCTCCTGGACGAGAGATAACTATTGCGAATGATTTTCCTGATCGAGAGATAATTATAGAAACCAAAGAATAGAAAGGGACTATGCTATCCGGTTTGCTGGACGATGATGCCGCTAGTGTTAGAATACCGGCTACCTCACCCTCCAATCCGGAACACACTACACTAAAACTTGTAAAATTTTGTCAATCTAAACCATATCAAATATAAATAAAAACAAATTAGACTAGACACAACAACTTGCATGAGAACAAAGAGCATAACATCGGAACAATAGTTATCAATAGAATTACTGTATTACGGTTTAACACCGAGAAATGAACATGATATGGAAATAGTCGGACATTTTGAAATTAACATCTTAAAGCGAAGTTCTCAATTGTTAATCTACGTTCATTTTCGATTTGTGCCAAATGCAGTTGCGATCACAGTACAATAGATGCAGTCGATTGAAATGCTATTGATTCATGTTTTATTAAATGATAAAGCTACTGGCTGAATAGTGATGGATTTTCTAATGTAAGTGCATAAAATATACTCGTGTTATATTGTATGTGGTTATCGTTACATTGTTAATTGAGGAAATCATATCTGAATTAGAAGAGAAACGTATCCTTTGTTTAAAAAGGTGAAAAATCAATTCTTAATTTATTAAATACTAGCTGACCCGGCAAACGTTGTTCTGCCATTTTAACTACTCTTATTTTTTTTCTATATTTTCTCACCTTTTAAATCTTCCCTGGACCTAAGCAATTAGTATTAATTTAAAACTAAAGTTAGCCAAATCGGTTTAAACATTCTCGAGTTTTAACGAGACTAACGAACAGCAATTGATTTATATATATATATATATATATATATATATATATATGTATATATATATATATATATATATATATATATATATATATATATATATATATATATATATATATATATATATATATATATATATATATATATATATATATATATATATATATATATAGATTAGCTGCAGCGTGCAGCCCGCTGCATTATAAAAGTTTTAACCGAATCCCGTGGGAATACATATTTTTTCCGGAATAAAAAGTAGCCTATGTGCCATTCCAGGTTATCATCTATTTGTGTATCTAATTTCATTCAAATCCGTTGTGGTTTTTGCGTGATTTGAGTTACAAGCATCCATTCATCCATGCAAATATCCAAACTTTCGCATTTATAATATTAACATAAATACTTATAAGATTCGCCGAGAATACTTTTCTTAAGTATCAGTAAAATGTAGTGCGTATAATGTTTACTTTTATTAATTTAATGTATTTCTAATGCATTTAATTTAAAAATATTAGGTTTAACATCTTTGGCGTCTATAGGCGATGGTTGACTCTTTCCATCAGGAGACCCATCTGCTTGTTTGCTATCTTATGCCATAAAAAAAAAAAACATTACGGAGGACTGCTACACTCCTTTGTAATGCAAACTTTAAGTGTGCCAAATTTCATATTCTACCGTTTGCCCAATGGTCTTAATAAGGAGTCCAAACTTTTTCCTTTCACGTATTAATATATAGAAGATGAAAATGAACAAAAATAAATATACCTATAATTTAATACTAATTAGAATGATTAGAGTACTATAAAGCTACACACACTGTTAAACAGGTGCACATGTGAGGGTTCTCATTCAACAAGTCAAGTAACCGCATTGTGAGCCGAAGCGATCAATCATAATCACGGTCTCTTTTACCTCGACTAATGGTCCGCAAAATGGCGAAATGTGCTTTAAATCTGTGAGTGTTGGAGTCAGTATTTGGAGGTAACCGTTTGGAAATGGAGCACAAAGCGAGCCCGTCACCTGATCCATCATATGTCGCAGACGAAATCTGAGAAATGAAACGAATTACACAGCTTTCACGTTTTAAAATTGATAGCGCGAATTTTCTACTTTATATCCCATAAAAAATGACAAGTGGTTTATTTATACATATATATCGATTTAGACTGCAAAATTGGTCACCAGAAAAAGTTTTTTATTTAAACGGAATAGTATGTCCTGTCATGTAATCCTCATCATCATCCTGGCGTTAATACCGGCGAGGGTCAAGAACCGCCTTCTTTATTTTACTTCTCCACTTTGATCGATCTTGAGCATCCTTAAAAAGTTCATTGGCTTTCATATCTTCTGTCACAATGTTAAGCCAGCGTTTTTTAGGCCTTTCACAAGAGAAAAAGACAATCCAAGCCTGTAAGTCCACTCTCAATATTAATATGATAATAAATATATTATGTTTTGTATTGATTTTCTCTCAACTTTTGTCGGTTTAAAGTCACTTATTTTGTAATTTATTATACCAAATGAGTACAACAAAACTGGGATAGCGTACGTATTAACACGCTTGATAACGTCACGTGAATGTAAATATCTGTTCAACAACAATTTTACCCTTTTAAAATATGTTTTAGTAATCTGCTCTCTAACTACATTATATATAAATATATTATAACATTAATTATAATATAATATATTATAATTTACCTAGTAAATTATATAATTTATTTCAAAACGTGTCACCCGGGCACCATGGTGCGATGCAGAAAAGTACTTATTATTGTAATGCACCCGTTTAAAGAGTGAGATAGCCAACCTACTTATACATGAAGCATTTCATCACGGCCATACAAATGGGAACGCACTATTATTATCAACTTTGAACTCCCGTAGGCGATAATAATAATAATAATAATAATCTTTATTTGATGCTTTCAAAAATGTACAATATTAAAATATAACGTTAATAACTACATTAGTCGAAGACTGTGTTGCAGTTATTAGCGCCCACCTCGGACAGTCCAGTTACCGTAGCAACAAATATTGCAAGAAACTGTGTGTATGTGTGTGTGTGTGTGTATGTTTGTGTAAGTATGTTTGTGTACGTGTGTATATGTTTGTGTTTATGTATGTAACAATTGTACGTATAGTTTTAATTTATTCCAATAGTAGCTCGACATCGTCATAATCAAGCTCCAGAAGCCACTCATTCAAAACAATTCTACATTTCATTACGGGAAGTTTGTAAATTTGTAATTTGTAATTAATTTTATTATACAAGGTTGAACTAATAAAGTAATATTGAACGCTGCATAAATTTAAACCTGTTTGGCCAATCTCAAAAACCTTGTCCGATCTCCTCTTGCTAAGTACAAAATTTTTATCATAAGGACAGGACTTATGCTTGCGAAGAATAAGGCTAGAAACATATAGTTTGCGAACAGAAAGAACCTTCCACAAATCATATAGTTGCTTTGTTGAGAAACGGATCGGTTTGAAAGCCATAACTTTTAATATTGCTCTTTGAGCGCGTTCCAGCTGAATGAAATGGGTCTTTCTAGCTGCGCCCCAGACAGAGATACAGTAGGTTAAAACCGATGTTTATGTTTTTCCATTAAAAGAGCTTGTTTATTATCCTATAACCTAAAAAAATATAGTTTTAAATTATTTTCACTAACACCAGTAAATTATATCATAAAAATTATATAAAATAAGGAATTTTTAATTTTATCGACTTTAGTCGCAGTGTGTGTGCGATACCGCGAATCATGAGAGCGCCTCTATGCCATTCATTTTGCTTTGTTATTTTAATTTTTTTCTCGTCACGGAATGTCTTTGAGACTTCAAATGATGCGTGTAATATCAACGTTTGAAATGGTCGTTTGATGTTAAAGATTAGGGTATTTGGAGATGAGCGTTTTGTATTTTTCACCGGAATGGAACAATAAAAGCGCAGGGCCGATCCCTTTTGCGGTGCACCGGAGTGGTTTGATGTGGCTTTCATGTACTTTTCAATGGAGTTAAATTAAATTACTTTAGTGGAAATTTTGTAATAAAGAATACAAATTATATTCTTAAAATATTAAAGTAAACTAGTGATCGAATTTTGACCATATAATTCATTATAATGATTATAAATAATATAATGGTATGGGTACAATTTTATACAAATTATATAATGGTGTTGCCGTATTTATAATGGGAAATTTGTTTTAATGAGCTTATTGGTTTAGTCCTCTTGGCATCCACGCCATCGCACTATATGCCGTAGTGAGGATTGCACTCACACCATCTTGACGATTGGTCATCTGCGACTTTGATTTGCACATACCTTCTTTATACGAATCAAGGAAATATTTGTTCTGTGATACGAACAGTCTTTTATTTATTTTCTGTTACAGAACTGTTATTTAAATTTCTGTGTTGATGACTTATTTATTTAAAACTCTTACGCATTAAATAATTAAATTGAAAAATAATACCTTTACAAGTTCCAACTGTTTATTTATAAGTTATAAGAATGTTCTGTTTTAAATTCAATACAAGGCGACGCTAAGTATTGTTTCAGACTACTTAAATAAACAAGTACAGACTTGTAGTCTAGGGCTTCAAGCAAAAAGAAATAGAATAAAACTTTATGGAAATTTTGTTGAATAATTATTAATTAGCTCCTAATTGTCTATTAATTAATTTAAGTACAGCTTACTATGATTTCGGTAAAATACGTAACGACAGTTCCAATTAAGTTTTTTTACATTTTTTAAGATGGTCATAAATTGAATATGTATTGTTTAATTATCCTGTATTAGCGAAAACTTGAAAACATTAAAACTTCTATATGGCTGTACTTTAACCTGCGACGGATATCGCCTTTAGGTCAGACAGTGCTCTTTCAATTGAGCTATATATCGTAATCAACACGGTTGAGTTTTGAAATGAAACAAAACGAAATGAAATAAGGTAACTATCGGACTAAGAAAAGTCACCCCTAAGTATAGTTACTTTATGCGTAGGTAAGTTAACCTTGAACTATAATAATAATTAACAAGCGGTTGTGAGAAAATAAGATTGTTTTTAAACTGATTAATATGCATTTAAAAATCTCATAATTCCGATATTTTTAGAGTGGAAGACTCTTCAGAAAAACCATCGAATGTGTAGGACATTTTTTAATAAACATTAGCTACCCGAATCGAGACTTTTCGAAAAGAGATAAGATGGGTTCTCGTCAAAACGAAGCTGGTTACAAAAATGCAGCTTGTTATTAAACAAAAATAAAAATGTCCCTGGGTCCGCGGTCTATAAGCAAAAGCGGCTGGTTTCATAACAAATGTATACCAATTGTAAAACATTAGAAGAGTTTATCATAAAAAAATATATAGGTATCTTCAATCAAAGATATCTCGAGATTCTAGCCTTAAAAGTGGCTAATAAAATAAGATCAAGAATAAATGTGTGGCCTTATTTTGTCCAATTACAATCAACGTGCGGACGCGTCATGTCATGAAAATGTCTTATGATTAACATGTTACTTGAAATTTTAAACGTTAAAGTTATGAATTTAAAGTTGAATTTTCTAAGAGCCTAATAAAATGTTAAGAGCACTCGCCAATAAAGCGGAGTAATAGTCAAAACTAAACCATAACATAAAGATACATTAAGGTTGATTATTATTAAGATACTTTTATATCGTTGCGATATTTTATGTGTTTATATCATTCTCAATCGATTTTCTTGCGTTGAGGTTGTAAGCAACGCTAAATCTTGCTATTTTTGGTTCAAAAATTGGAAATTATATTTAAGAGCGTGTATTCGACTTGCATCGAAAACTTCATGTTTTCAAGTTTTTTCAAGAGCATCGTAATATCGTAATAATGTGAGCAGATTATTCTAAGGATATTACAGTCGTTAAGATGTCTAAGATTAAGTCTTGGTTTAGTGCACTACAGAGCAAGAATATGATTTTTGATAACGGTATTTTAAAACGAAGACAGTCCATTCATAGCGTTTTATGAAAATAGGCGTCAAAGTTATTTTTCAGGACGAATACAACCATTGTAATATGCCAAAATATTTTACTTCATACATTTTCCCAACAGGATATATGGTCTTCAAGTGCAACATAGAGCCAAAATGACGATAATATTATTGTTAGATATTAAAAAATAATATTAAAAAAATAGAAAATCAGTTCACTTTAACTTTTTTTTTCACCAGTAAGCATTTCAAAAGAATCCTTAAATATTTCTTACATGTGAATTTAGATAATGTTCAACATACTGATTTTTTTTCAGTTCGTTATATGAACTCATTTATTCAGAAGAATTATTTTAAAACACTATAAATCCTCGTGCGTAATTGTTAGCCGATCAAATTTTGAACCTGCGGTAAAACAAATAATCGAGACTTGATCTAGCAAAAACTGTAATACGAGTATCTTTTGAAAAATCTGCTCACATTATTTCTTGGACACTCAGTGGAAAAAACTTGAAAACGTGAACTTTTCTTTACGAAATCTATACGCGCCCTTAAATGTAGCGTCGAAAGAACCAAATGTCACTCCGATCAAACTTCGGCATTACCAGTTCATTCGGCTGGTGTGAATATACCTACCTGAAATCTGGTAGTTTTACGTTTTCCTACACATGGAAAATAAAACGAATTACATATTTTGCCCTACCTGCCTACTTAGGATAAACAGCTTGGGATGTGTTGCATGCGAAAGAAGAGAGATTTTGCAAATAAGTAGAATTAATACTCGTATTGTGTTTCTGACTCGAGAAAAAGTTTGTTATGCAATATTAGAATCAACGAGATATTAGTTACTCTTACTATTCAAATCTCCCTTCATTCGTTACATATCACACACTAAGACTATACCTATCCCAAACGGACTAGAATTTTAACTAATTGAAAAAAGATGACACCCTTCTCTCCTTTTTACGCAAGACGAAATACGACGTATGAAAATGGATTAATTATCAAGGCAGTATGCGATTTTATTATGATAGTAATTTTTGTCCGAATTTTATATTGTTGATTGGTTTTGTAACGTTTTCGTATATACTACATACATACATAAATATATTCACGCCAGATTCCTTACGGGGTAGGCAGAGAGAACCGAGTGACGTACATCACGATTCTTGTGGACTTGTCTCGCTGCCTTCACATTCATTACTTCATACTAACACGCCGGTTGTGAAGACTCTTGATACCACCTTCGATCAGTACTCGGTCAATCCGATCAAGGTCACTCTTGGTCTTTCCTGGTAGCTACCACATTCGCACATTTGTATCCTTTAATCCTTCCACATTTGCATTATATATTTGTTTTGTTAACTAAGTACTATATACTAAAATAGATAACATTAAATATACAAGTATATCTTGACTTACAGAAAGTCATGTATAAAACAAAAATAATAAACATCTATTTCAAATTTTATCTAATTCTCAAAATTTGAGTATAATACATAAGATGGCACATGAGTCACGAGAGAAGCTGTCTGGAGCAATACGGTGGACGCTAAGCAGAAAATTCCATTCCCGCAAAGTTTTGATTGTCCGAGGCAGATGGCATTCTTGCACAACACATTCGGAGAAATAGTGAGAGAGTCGCATTTTATTGCGTTCATATTGTCCAAGTTTTTACCCATAAACTCATCAACAAGTGTCATTTGGAATCTAGTAATCTCACCTAATGTACACCATAATATATATTAGGCTATTTGCACTAATATGCTAAAATAATATGTATGTAATATGTTGATGTGTTTCGGTTTGGAGGGCATGGTGGCCGATAGGTCTTGATGTCAATATTTTTTTGTTTCCCTCGTGTTGCCCCGGGCTCATTTGAAGAACACCAACTGTCGTTCTGCTAGGTAGGTCGTAAAAGGCGACCGATTGGCTATGCGAGTCATTACCATTGTGGTTACTAGGTGGTAGAGTTCTGGATTGTCTCGCCCGAGTCTGGTAACACTGCCTTACCTATTCCTGCCGCAATAGCGTCAGTGTTTGTCACTGTCGTGTTCCAGTTTGGAGGGCAATGTAGCGGGTAAACTTATACATGTGGCATTAGACCTTGCCACAAAATAGCAACGCACCATTAACATTTTTGGTATCTATAGGTGATAGTTGACTCTTTTCATCAGGAGACCCATCTGCTTCTTTGCTATCTTATAATATACAAGGTGTAAAGTAAAACCTGTCCGATCCAATAGAGGTATATATAAGTCAATATCAAAAAATATATATTTTTATTAAAAAAATAATGTTCGATTTCCTTTAATATTATGTATGTGTTTTATACATAAATATGTTAAGCGTATGTGTATGTGTGCAAACTCATTTATGTATTATTTTATTTGTTGTACACAATACCTTCCCATTTATTAATTCCTACTCCACATTTCGGGTTAGCTGGAAGAAATCTCCGCCAATAGAAATAAGCACAACTTTTGTGCAATTTTTGTTTTCATCTGTATTTTTCATTAAGTTTACCATAAAGTATTAAATAAATAAATAAACAAAAAATATAGTAGTTTAAAGTGCCTCCAAATTCCAAATTTTAGTCCTAAAATTAAGCAACTTCCCCTTAAATCAAGAAATATTTTGAAAATGTATGTATCAATATCCATAAAATAATGACACAAATATGTTTGTATTAAGCTACCAAATAATGCCTTTGACGATCGGACATGACAAGCATCATTAACATTTTTGGTGTTTATAGGCGATGTAGGCGTTGGTTTTTCTTATTATCGGGAACATTTACTTGTCTGCTATTTTGTGGTATAAAAATATTATTATTTGTTAGCTATAGCTAATTGCCTCGTTTAATTGTGTCGTTTTTAAATGACTTTATAGGCTTTATTTTTAATTCTTAAAATCTTTAGGGGCACTGTTTGTGTTAATTATAAAATATATTGGTATTTAATAAACTAATTGTTAAATATATAAAATTATATATTTAGTACTTTCAATTACAAAACACAATAAAAAGAAATTGCATAAAATTATGCGTGCTACGTGAATATTACGCAGCCGAAGAGCGAGCAGTTTTTTCCAAATGTATTAGAAAGAGCAGTAACTTCCTTGTCTACGTACTCGTACGAAGCAGCAAGTTAAAAATAATAAATAAATTTGAATTGGCTCTTAAACAATTTTTGAGAATAAATAAATCATCAACAACTTACGTGTATAATTTTCTAACAAAATAACCGGTACTCTCTTCCGACCCCCGGTAATTTTTATCCCCTACACTAATTGTAATTTCATTGATAACACAGTTTACAGTTTGACCGGTCCATTAGTGCGAAAACAAGGTGGCGTCCGCTTGGGCCTTTCAGGGGTATTTATAACCTTTACTATAGTTGCGGCAATAATTTCATTAGCTGGGCACAACTAGAGACCGGACAAGACAAATGGTGGCCATTAGGGGCCTAACGACGGCCCTCGTCAGCCACAAACTTTTAACGACGAGAATCAGAGTAAATACGCAGCATTATCTTGCCGATTCCGCACTATCATACAGTTCTAGGTAAGCAAGGGTTGATTACCTTAATAGGATATGCGCCAGTCAGCAGGTGGGCTTGATTAATGCAAATCGTTACAAGTAACTAAGTGACCAATGGCTAGTCATGGATTAATCTCTAAGATACGTTCATTAGACGATTTATTATCAAATGAAAGCAAGGGTGAAGGGATTATTGTGAATGTATCAATTTAAACGCATTTTTAAATCCTTTATTATCTTTATAATTAGGTAATCTTCAAGTCTGTTATAATTAAGCTTTAATTTTAATAATATAAAAGTATTATTAAAAGACACTAAAATTAATTTATCCTGTGTTAGTCTATGTATCTTTTGAAGACCATCATGGTTACTTGGTGGTAGATTTTTGCAACGTTTCTTTGATTTGTTCCTACTGTTTTACTATAGACGGATTAATAATTGACGGATTTGAAAAAAAAAATTCATTTCATAACGACAGTTATTTTTTCAAATACGTGAAATATTCCAAAGATTAAGTGATACAAAATCAGTATTATTTGTTCATATATAGGTTCCCTAATCTATTTGAGCGTACATCTAGATTGGAAATTCAATTTTTCAATTATTTATTGGACTTGTTATCGTTTATTGTTCTTGTATTAAAACATTTTTTAAAATAACAAATAAAAACGATGTGTAATACTACTACCTATATATGATTAGTAGTACCGCCTGTTGAAGAATTCCGATAGTAGTAGAGAGTATGCACTGGATTTAAATGCGGTTTTGATAAGTAAACAGAGTGATTCAAGGGAATGTTTATATGTAAATTGTTTATATGTTAAATTAATACTGATACTTTCTTTTCAAATAGTTACATGATTCTGCTACGACAATATTTATATGTTTATACATACCATAAAAACAATAAACAAAATGAAGCAAATCCTACCAACTCATAATAACTTCTTATAATGTTCCCTTCCATCCCCAGAGGCGAAGGAAATCA